>CM075863.1:52818664-53418664 GCA_038021265.1 Cyprinella venusta | reverse complement strand
TATGAGAGAATAATAACACTCAAAGTTGTTGATTTGGCTCGAAATATATTATTTAAATAACTTCTTTTTTTTACTCTTGTGTGACAGCTAACTGCCTCACAGTGTTGTTAACATCATTCACGTTAACCGGAGGACGTTTTTATAAACAGCAAGTGTAATTTGACACTTTCTCCACCTAACGCAAAACCGGCTTCTGACCATAGACTGACGCAGCACCGGAAGTAGGTGGGCGTGCTGAGAAATATGGAAGCGATCGTGCATAGAGCCTATTGCGAGATATAAAGTCAGAATTGCGAGATATAAAGTCAGAATTGCGAGATATAAAGTCAGAATTGCGTGATATAAAGTCAGAATTGCGAGATATAAAGTCAGAATTGCGAGATATAAAGTCAGAATTGCGTGATATAAAGTCAAAATTGTGAGATATAAAGTCAGAATTGCGAGATATAAAGTCAGAATTGCGTGATATAAAGTCAGAATTGCGAGATATAAAGTCAGAATTGCGAGATATAAAGTCAGAATTGTGTGATATAAAGTCAGAATTGCGTGATATAAAGTCAGAGTTGCGTGATATAAAGTCAGAATTGCGTGAAATAAAGTCAGAATTGCGAGATATAAAGTCAGAATTGTGAGATATAAAGTCAGAATTGCGAGATATAAAGTCAGAATTGCGAGATATAAAGTCAGAATTGCGAGATATAAAGTCAGAATTGCGTGATATAAAGTCAGAATTGCGTGATATAAAGTCAGAATTGCGAGATATAAAGTCAGAATTGCGAGATATAAAGTCAGAATTGTGTGATATAAAGTCAGAATTGCGAGATATAAAGTCAGAATTGCGAGATATAAAGTCAGAATTGCGAGATATAAAGTCAGAATTGCGAGATATAAAGTCAGAATTGCGAGATATAAAGTCAGAATTGCGAGATATAAAGTCAGAATTGTGTGATATAAAGTCAGAATTGCGTGATATAAAGTCAGAATTGCAAGATATAAAGTCAGAATTGCGAGATATAAAGTCAGAATTGCTTGATATAAAGTCAGAGTTGGGTGATAAAGTCGCAATTCTGAGAAAAAAAGACAGAAGTGCGACTTTTTATCTCACAATTCTGACTTTTTTTCTCACAATTGCGAGTTTACATCTCGCAATTCTGACTTTCTAACACATAATTGCGAGTTTATATGTCGAAATTCTGACATCTTTTCTCAGAATTGTGAGATATAAACTCGCAATTGCGACTTATCAGGCCAATTTAAATCTCACAATTCTGACTTCATATCAAGCATTTCTGACTTTATATCTTGCAATTCTGACTTTATATCTCACAATTCTGACTTTTTTCTCGCAATTGCGACTTTACATCACGCAATTCTGACTTAATAACTCGCAATTGTGAGATAAAAAGTCGCAATTATTTATTTTATTTTTTTATTCAGTGGCGGAAACAAGCTTCCATACCATTCTGCTCCAGTGTATCAACAATGACGGTCTATGATGACAGCTCGCTCAGGGCGGGTCTGTGTTGAAATATTGCTGTCAATCAACAACCGCGGGACAGGTTTTCGATGACGTCACACGGTCGAACGGCTCGATTTGAGATGGGGAAAACAAATAAGGAGATTAAAACAAAACCACTGGATGGATTTTCATCATTAAATGATGGTTGTGTACACGCACTGACAACACACATTGCAGTACAATCAACTTGTAAAAGTGCATGTACCATTATATGACCCCTTTAAGTGGAGCGAATTAGTTGAGCTAACTTAAAAAGTTGCCTTATTTTCGTAAAGTTGACATTTATTTATTTTTCAACAGTGTGCAAATAAATGGGAATTTAATTAAATTAAAGAATATCAATGTATTTCTTGCTTATTGTTTGATAAATAGTGTTTTAGATATAATGAGTTGGACAAATGGCGGTGTGTGAAGTCAAAGCAAACTAAGGCAATACGGAATGAATGTGAGATGAAGTAGTTACACTAATATCACAACCATCACCACACAAACAGAATGGTTTTTTGGAAAAATGTAATGTTTTCCAAATTTACCTGAACTCACCCTTCAGTTTGAATTTGAGTTTGAGCTTTAAAACTTAATCTGACAATCCAACACACGATGTCCTCATAAGAACCAACAAAACATCCGGCAGCTGCTCCTAAAAAACCTCCATGCCGACTCCAGTCACGAGCTCGTTTTGCACAACATGGTAGTTGTTCTTCAGCTTCTTTTAAAGCTCTAGCCACTTCTCTCTCAAGCTTTATAAGATATTCACGCTCTGCTTGTTCTCTAGTTTCACGTTGAATTTTCTCCTTTTGTTTTAGTTTTTCTTTCTCATGTTTTTCTTCCAGGTATTTTATGAGGTTCTGTTGCTGTTCTCCTAAATCCTTTTCTTTTCTGTTATTCTCTTCTTCAAACAGTTTCTGCTGCTCCTCCAGTTTTCTCTGCAGCTCTTTTTGTAGGTGTTCATCTTTTTCTTTCTTGATCTGCTCTTCTTTCTTTTTGAATTCTTCTTCACTTTTTCTCAGTTCGTTGTGCATCTCTTGTCTTTCTCTCTCGTTTTCTTTCTTCATTTGTTCTATTTCAGCTTCATATTTGGTTTTAAGCTCTTCTTCTTTTCTCTTGATCTCTTCTTCTTTCTCTTTCAGTATTCTCTCTTGTTCCTCTTTGATGTTCTTCTCCACCAGCTGGAACATCTCATTAGTGTAGAAACTCCCTCCATTTCCTGCCACCATTCGGTCAATCTTCTCCAGCAGCTCAGAAACCTGTTTTCGATCTTTATTCTCAATGTTATTAATCACATGATATCTGTGACCACACTGCTGGATGAGGCTCTTTAAACTATCATCATCTTTAATAAAATCTTCAACCCTTGCTCCTCTAAGCTCATCTCCTCTGGTGAACAGCACCATGGTGTACATTCTGGATTGGTCTCCAAAAGTCTCCTGAATCATCTTCACTGCATCTTTCTCCTCTTGAGTGAATCGTCCCAGTTGAATCACCAGCAGAAACACATGTGGTCCGGGTGCCGCCATTGAGACGCACTTCACAATCTCCTTCCTGGTCTCAATATTATCAACACCAGTATCAAACAGGCCTGGAGTGTCGATCACAGTGATCCGTCTTCTGTTGAACTCAGCTGTTTCTTTCTGACACTCTCGGGTCACTGAGCGTGAAGCCAGTTTTGACTTAAAAGCTGTTTTTCTCAGTATGGTGTTTCCCGTTGCACTCTTCCCAACACCCGTCTTTCCCAGCAAAACAATCCTCACACCAATATCACTGAGTGTTAAACCTGCAAACAGCAAGAGAAGACCAGTTATTACAGTGATACATACAGTATATACAGTGGGGCCAAAAAGTATTTAGTCAGCCACTGATTGTGCAAGTTCTCCTACTTAGAATAATGAGAGAGGTCTGTAATTTTCATCGTAGGTACACTTCAACTATGAGACATAATGAAAAAAATAAATCCAGGAAATCACATTGTAGGATTTTTAAAAACTTTATTTGTAAATTATGGTGGAAAATAAGTATTTGGTCAATAACAAAAGTTCAACTCAATATTTTGTAACATAACCTTTGTTGGCAATGACAGAGGTCAAATGTTTCCTCTAAGTCTTCAGCAGGTTTGCACACACTGTGGCTGGTATTTTGGCCCATTCCTCCATGCAGATCTCCTCTAGAGCAATGATGTTTCGGGGCAACACGGACTATCAACTCCCTCCACAAATTTTCTATGGGGTTGAGGTCTGGAGACAGGCTAGGCCACTCCAGGACCTTGAAATGCTTTTTACGGAGCCACTCCTTCATTGCCCGGGCGGTGTGTTTGGGATCACTGTCATGCTGGAAGATCCAGCCACGTTTCATATTCAAGGCTTTCACTGATGGAAGGAGGTTTTGGCTTAAAATCTCACGATAGATGGCTCTGTTCATTCTTCCCTCAACACGGATCAGTTTTCCTGTCACCTTTGCAGAAAAACAGCCCCAAAGCTTGATGTTTCCTCCCCCATGCTTTACAGTAGGTATGGTGTTCTTGGGATGCAACTCTGTATTCTTCTCCCTCCAAACGCGACGAGTTGAGTTTTTACCAAAAAGTTCTATTTTGACCACATGATATTCTCCCAATCCTCTTCTGGATCATCCATATGCTCTCTGGCAAACTTCAGACGGGCCTGGACATGTACTGGCTTAAGCAGGGGGACACGCCTGGCACTGCAGGATTAGAGTCCCTCTCGGTGTAGTGTGTTACTGCAGGATTAGAGTCCCTCTCGGTGTAGTGTGTTACTTTAGGATTAGAGTCCCTCTCGGTGTAGTGTGTTACTGCAGGATTAGAGTCCCTCTCTGTGTAGTGTGTTACTGCAGGATTAGAGTCCCTCTCGGGGTGTAGTGTGTTACTGCAGGATTAGAGTCCCTCTCGGTGTAGTGTGTTACTGCAGGATTAGAGTCCCTCTCGGTGTAGTGTGTTACTGCAGGATTAGAGTCCCTCTCGGTGTAGTGTGTTAATGCAGGTTTAGAGTCCCTCTCGGGGTAGTGTGTTACTGCAGGATTAGAGTCCCTCTCGGTGTAGTGTGTTACTGCAGGATTAGAGTCCCTCTCGGTGTAGTGTGTTACTGCAGGATTAGAGTCCCTCTCGGTGTAGTGTGTTACTGCAGGATTAGAGTCCCTCTCGGTGTAGTGTGTTACTGCAGGATTAGAGTCCCTCTCGGTGTAGTGTGTTACTGCAGGATTAGAGTCCCTCTCGGTGTAGTGTGTTACTGCAGGATTAGAGTCCCTCTCGGTGTAGTGTATTACTGCAGGATTAGAGTCCCTCTCGGTGTAGTGTTACTGCAGGATTAGAGTCCCTCTCGGTGTAGTGTTACTGCAGGATTAGAGTCCCTCTCGGTGTAGTGTGTTACTGCAGGATTAGAGTCCCTCTCGGTGTAGTGTGTTACTGCAGGATTAGAGTCCCTCTCGGTGTAGTGTGTTACTGCAGGATTAGAGTCCCTCTCGGTGTAGTGTGTTACTGCAGGATTAGAGTCCCTCTCGGTGTAGTGTATTACTGCAGGATTAGAGTCCCTCTCAGTGTAGTGTTACTGCAGGATTAGAGTCCCTCTCGGTGTAGTGTTACTGCAGGATTAGAGTCCCTCTCGGTGTAGTGTGTTACTTATGGTAGCCTTTGTTACTTTGGTCCCAGCCCTCTGCAGGTCATTCATCAGGTCCCTCCGCGTAGTTCTGGGATTTTTGCTCACCGTCCTCATGATCATTTTGACACCACGGGATGAGATCTTGCGTGGAGCACCAGATCGAGGGAGATTATCAGTGGTCTTGTGTGTCGTCCATTTTCGTACAATTGCTCCCACGGTTGCTTGCCTATTGTAGATTCACTCTTCCCAAACTCCTGGTGCAGGTCTACAATTTTCTTCCTGGTGTCCTTCGACAGCTCTTTGGTCTTGGCCATGGTTGAGTTTGGAGTGTGACTGTTTGAGGCTGTGGACAGGTGTCTTTTATACAGATGACGAGTTCAAACAGATGCCAATAATAAAGGTAACGAGTGGAGGACAGAAGAGCTTCTTAAAGAAGAAGATACAGTTCTGTGAGAGCCAGAAATACTTATTTTCCACCATA
This sequence comes from Cyprinella venusta, assembly GCA_038021265.1. Lineage (NCBI taxonomy): Eukaryota > Metazoa > Chordata > Actinopteri > Cypriniformes > Leuciscidae > Cyprinella > Cyprinella venusta. The sequence goes on along the minus strand of CM075863.1, from coordinate 53,413,059 downwards.
ATTTACAAATAAATTCTTTAAAAATCCTACAATGTGATTTCCTGGATTTTTTTTCTCATTTTGTCTCTCATAGTTGAAGTGTACCTATGATGAAAATTACAGACCTCTCTCTTTATTGTAAGTAAGAGAACTTGCACAATCAGTGGCTGACTAAATACTTTTTGGCCCCACTGTATATATATGTATATATATATATATATATATATATAGATTTAATTTACAGGATCTTCATAAATGTAATAAAAACATAAGAAAGCAAAAACACACCCATTGCACATTATATTTGAATCATTTTGTTTAAAAAAAATCTTCCTGAACATCTTGTAGAAAAGGTATATCAACATTTTGCTTTGATCAAAGTGACTTGAATGTACCTGACATCGTAATTATGACTTCCCCACTTCTCAGGAGGATTTGAACACAATGACAAACATCAACACACTTTCATGAACTCATACCTGATTGAGTTTTCATCATAGATCTTCTCAGTTCCTCTATTTCAGCTGTGTGTTTGTTTTTCTCCAGTTCTACTCGAGCCTGAAGGTACATGAAGGTGGTGTAGAAACTTCCTCTGTTCTCTTCTACCATTTTCTCCACATCCTGAAGTAGAGCTGGAACCTGCGAGCTGTTCTCCAGGACAAAACGATGACCTCCAAATGTCTGAAGAGACATCTCAGTAGCAGAAGGATTACATAGACTTTTACTACCAATCAGTTTACTAATCATGCTCTTCTCTTGGATTATGAGAACCATGAGGTGGTTTTTGACGCTTGAGCTGAAGATCCTCTGGATCTCCTCCATTTCTGCTTTGTTTTCATCAGTCAGTGGAGCATCAGGAATAATGAGGAGGAAAACATGAACTCCAGGATCACAGAGAGACACACAGCGGAGAGTCTGACGCATCACTTCCTCCTCTGAGAGCTGATTAAGAGCTGGAAGCTCCACCAGACTGATCACACGTCCATGAAGCTCCAGGTTTCTCCTCACACACTCTTTCTCTTTCAGGTGTAAAGAGGGAAGAAACTTATTTTTTCCTCTTATAAGTTTTGATACGGAGCCCTTCAGTCTTCCATCACTTCCACATAACACAACACACAACTTCTTTTTTCTGCTCACGCATACATTTCCTTAAACCACAACAACAAAATAGGTTACTGCAGCATTTTCAGATGTATTATTAATTTTATATTAATTTAGTATGTTATAAACTTACTCTTTGCTGGATAATGCTCTAGTCTGGTCTCTGGATTACTAACTGTAAAAAAAAGGGGTAAATACATCAATATATCTATAACATTTTCATTGTCTCACTTGTAAGGCCACTTACTTTAAACTCAAATTTGCTCCACATATATCTAGTTTAAGATAGGATACACATTGTAATAAATACAGTATATCACGATTCAATACACAATTATGCATCATGGCTGACACTTTGTTTAACTGTTGTTTTGTTTACATGAACTGCTTCTTCATAGGTTAAACTGTGATGATCACATTGTGCTTCTGAAACCACTGGTGAGTTTTGAGTATATATAGCTCTGATCTATTAGGAAAAACTAAATCAATCAAATGGCTAAAAAAAAAGATACATGGAACTCCAGAATGGTTCTATATAGAACCATTTTTTGGTAAAAGGTTCTATTGGCTAAGTACGGAACCCCAGGGTTCTATATAGAACCCAGAGGAACCCTTTTTTAAGAGTGTATAGAACCTTTTAGGGGTTCCAAATACATAGCGCTGATAGAACCTTTTAAGGTTCTATATAGAATCTTTACTTCTAAGAGTGTATCTTCCTTACAGTGTAATGCAGATGTATGAAGCGGGGGATGGAACCATTTCTTCTAAGAGTGTACTGCAGTCTGTTCTTTGTCATTTATATGTCAGGTGTGTAGGGGCAACCGTCAATGCTACTACCACTGTTTTTTGCTATGCACTCTACCAAAGTTAAATATTATATAATGTAAGTCCCTAATATTCAATAACCCTGTCTGAATATGGCTATGTTATTTCAAATGTAGGAATACTTACAATATGATATTAGGGGTCTATTGCGAATAAACCCTTTTGCTTCCTTTTTCTCAGTACGAGTTTCTTGGTATTTTCCATCATCGTCTGCATCAGACTCTTCGTCTTCCTCCTCTGTTCCGAGTGAAGCAAAGGACCTGTTGTGATCTTCATCTACTGATGATCCTTCTGCGTAATCATAGAGTTCACATGTGAGAAATTCTTCACTGTTTTCTCTGAGAATCTTCTCTATTCGTTGCGATATTATAGAGCACCATTCTTCTGTTGCATGTTCAAGCTGCAGATGTCCTCCTCCACATTCGGCATTTAACTGTTGAATTACTTTTTTAACGGTCACAGGTGCACCTTTAGCGTCGTGTGTCTCTTCATCAGTCGTGAGCACAATGGTGCGTTTAATGGCCTCTTCACTGAATTCTCTCAGGACAGTTTTCACTCTGTATCCGTCTTCTTCAGTGAAGTCTTTGTTTTGTAGTACGAGTATGAAGACATGAGGTCCTGGATCAGATAGATACACACACTTTCTCACTGTGCGTGTGACGTGATGGAGTGACAGATGTGTGTGGAGCAGCTGAGGACTGTTGATGACCATCACACGTCTGTCCTTCAGTCTTCCTCCGATTCTCTCCACAACATCTGGAGGAGCTTCTCTGTCAAACGCTGAATGTCCTAATATGAGGTTTCCCACTCCACTGTTTTCTGACACACTCTTCCCCAGAAGAACAATTCTCAGATCGCTCACTGAAACACACACACACAAAGACATTTAAACATTCACCATAGGTGAACAGAAAAGCAAACATTGTTGTAGTGAATTCTACCTTTTAACCCTAAAACTGTATTCTGGACAAATGTGGGCAAAATAGTTTTGATTTATTTTTAAAAAATACTTCCCTTGATCAGAGCGGTACAAGAATTGGCTACTTTTCCTAAGTTTGCCTCCTGAACACACACAATTTTGTTTTTGTTTGTTTTAGGTTGTAGCTCTAAGAACTTATTGGAATGATATTTTAATGTAGTTAAATAAAATAAAAATAAAAAACTACATAGTAATTAGTTTACATAGAAATAATTTACATAGAAAATATGGTACTTTTTGAAATAAATAAATTCATATATTATTCGGACAGGGGTTGCAAATTAGTCATGGCTAGAAACCTGTATGCATGGCATCTACTTTGTATTTATTATAAAGCAATGTTTTATGCAATTGTCCCTGTCAAATAAAATTTAAATAAATATATTATTCATAAATAATCAGAACTTCTGAACTGAGATTTTCATGGATTCCTACTATAACGCATATGTATCAACGACACACAGTTAAAGCAGCCAGAGAAAGAGTAATGTTAAAAGCAAAGGGTCAAGAGCCCCACTAAAGCAAACACTGATCTCCATCATGGTGACATCAAACTTTATTATTTTACATAAAAAATCAACTTCTAAACATCTGTTAATTCTCAGTAAGAATGTTAGTATGCAATAAATAAAGTCTGGAGTGTAATAAGTGAGGATGCAGAGATCTTGAGAGATCTGTTAGTGTTTAATGTTCTGTTGGGATGTAATGGTGTTTTGTGGGTCACCATTGTGTTGAAGAGTAGAGCCTGAGCTTCAGTTCAGGATGAGCAGAATAACACTGATGAAATGCCGCATGTTCCTTTATTTATCTGACAGTAACTGTGTAGTTGCTGATGCAGTGACGTATAGTCACAGAAAATCATGCATCCCTTACATTTTTATAATAAAAAATTCTGGAAATGTGTGAAATAACTGTTTCTGTTAAAAAGCTTGATGAGGATTTCTACTTTTGCACTTATTTAAATGAGGCTATTTTACATTAATTTTATGGTTTTGCTGACAGTCATTGGCTGTTTTTTACTGTTTTTTATGACTTTTTTACAATGAAGGTATTTGATCATAATAATGCATTGTTTTTTACAGTTAGAGTGTTAGATCGTAATCATCCAAATAATAGCTGTAAAATAACAGTGTTTTTCTGTTAAACATTTAAAAAAAATATCTGTAAAATGTTTTTTGCGCTTAATTTAAATTAGGATATTTTACTTGTTATTTTTATTTGATTGGCACCCTTCACTGCCAGTCATTTGACCTTTTTTTTTTACGATTTTATTTTTTACAGTGCACGGTTTAAATCCAACATCACAGTTGTTAAGCAAAAGTGTACAAAATATTTGAGTTTGAATTAATATTGTCTCTTTTGAAGTGGATAAACTGCCCATTAATTTCACAGAATCTTCATATAATGGTTTATGGTGTTAGAAACTTACAATTAGGAGGCTCGTCCATGCTCCATCTGCTGCCAACACGATCAATCACTGAAACAAAAATCTTACATCACAATTGGCTGTCACCACAATAACACAACTCAAAACAAATATTACATTTGATTTGAATGATTCGACAAGCAGCAATACTGGGCAAAGAAGTGTGGAATGCCGAGATATAGACTAGATTAGAAAACAAAGCCAGAGTTTTCTGTGTTATTATGGCATTGTAAAAATCAAAGAACCTAAAAACAAAACGCATAATACATAAGCAAAAAAGTAATTTGTCAGTTAACTTTGTTGTGATTAATGAGTAGCAGGAAACGTTAGTGTATAAAGTCGGTGATAGTGTAATTAAACAACACAGGCCTTCACCACAGCAGTAAACAACTTTACAGAAACAAAATAATTTAGTGGTTAAGTAAGAACAGTGGTCAATAAGAGTTAACTCTGGTGGATAAGTGAAGAAACATGTTAGTACACATATCTCGATTAGCTAAGTCAAAGCTACACGCACTGAATGCCATTATATCACCAGCTCCGTTAGGTCGTGTTTCTGATCCGATTCCGAAAGTGAGAAACCGAGAAGAAAAACTCTCCTGCGCCCTCATGCGGCGACTTTAAAAAATACGGACTGCACCTGTCAAAGGAAATCACTCGCATTTTGCTTTCTGCCTGATCTACTAAACACCAATTATATCAACTGAAATATAAAACATATAGCCTATAACATAAACGGTGAAACCAAGCTTCACCAAGCCGAGTATCACTTAACAATCCCATTAATTAACATTATGTTTCATTGAATGCATTATCAACGTGAACTAACAACGAGCAATGTTATAGTATTTATTGTTTGTTAACAGTTCGTTGTTAGTTCATGTTAGCTCATGTACCTCCATTAATTACAAAAATATGACTTTTGATTTTAATAATATGTATTTTTGTGGAGGTGATCCTCCTCTGCTTATTTTGACAACTTTTTGGTTCACTTGAAAAAGTTCCTTTCACATTTAGTTACTTGACCGCAGTAACTTCAGTTCTAAAATATTAATAATGAAGTAAATACTACAAGTAAATACGTGAATCTGCGTGGCCCTCATTGGCTGGTGTCCCTTACGCGCGTGAGTTGGAGGCTGACACGTCACAGCTCGCGCGCCGCCTTCTTTTTCCCTCATTGATTTTCCGCGTCGAGTTTTCTGAGGTGAGGTGAGCGGTTCACGGTATTTCTAATATTTATACAACCATCACGCACACTTTACTCGGTTTGATTATGCGACAGACTAATTTATTTATTGTTTTCATCGATTAAAGCGACCCGTGTGTGTCTTTTATGGCGTCTTCCTACTGAAACAAACATTTAGTGCAGCAGCAGCGAGCCTGAGGAGAAGTTGAGTTCATTCAGACCTGAGAGATTTTGTGCTCGTTTGTGTGTTTGTTTCGATGTTTGGAGTGAGAGCTGTTACTGAATTTCAAGTTAAAGTTTGAGATTTGTGAAGGGAATTGAGGGTAGTCGATCCCAAGTGTTGGCATTTCCAATAACTTCACCTTTATTTCTTCTTTGTCGACATTTATCTTTGGCAGATTACATTTACTTATTAAAATCGATATCTAATCTAACGCTTTATATTGCCCCTGTATGAGTAATGAACGTGGGAGATTTTATACATCCATGAGAATATAAATTTTAAAGAAGTTTGACACAGGAAGCGTTACTTTTTTTAATTTTTAAGATTTTGATGATCTTAGTCAGTTTCTGCACATAAAAAAATGTAACTTGTTAATGATTGAAATACCTTATTGCAATTAATAGTTATTATAAAGTCAAACTATAGATTCACATATTATGATGTTGTAGTTATTTGCCTGTAGAGGTTTGTAAAGATTAGCCTGGCTAATCTACACACAATTTTCAAGATTTTCAAGAAAAAAACAAAAATATATATCTCACATAATGCTGTAAACATACAGGGAGAAATAAAATATAATGCAGTTTTCATTGTAAAAACAATTATTTAATGACAAGTAAACCTAATGAATATATAATATAGTGCACATATTTAGCAAAATACTCCTCGCTATTTTTTTGTCGACTAATGTGCTGGTCATTAAATAGCTTTCCTGAGGTAAATGTAAAGTTCTGTGACATAACTGTTATCCTGCAGTTTTATAGACCTCTTTCCGTGGTTGAAAAACACTGATCGATGTTATGTATGAGGCATATACCTTTCGGTAAGTACTGTATCTTTAAATAATAAGTAACAGATTATCGGTCAGCGCGGCACTGGCCGTTGGTTTCAACGTTGCTCTTCATATGCAATTTGCTATTTTGCTTATAAAAAGTTGAACTATTTTGAACCCAGCGTTTCCATTTCTGTCTGTTTGTGAGAACTGCTACTTGGACTTGAGTCTCTTTGAATTATTGTTGTTGTACTAAAAATGAAATGACTTTTTTCTATCATGTCAGACCTAATGGAAGTGAAAGAGGAGAGTGAAGAACTGAGTGAAGTGGAGGAGGAAAATCATGTCCAACCTGGAGAAAAACCTTCGAGTCGCTCAAAGACTAAAAAAACATTTTTAAAGAAAAGAGCCAATAAATTTACAACCTGCACTCAGTGTGGAAAGAGTCTCAAAACCAAACATCTTAACGTGCACATGAGAGCTCACACCGGAGAGAAGCCGTTTTCATGTGATCAATGTGGAAAGAGCTTCTCAAATAAACACCACCTTCAAAGACACATGAGGATCCACACTGGAGAAAAGCCGTATGCATGTGATAAGTGCGGAAAGAGTTACCCGGATAAACAATATCTTGAACTTCACATGAGAATTCACACCGGAGAGAAACCATTCATGTGTGAACACTGTGAAAAGAGATTCTCCGACAAAAACCGTCTTAGGCTTCACACGAAAATCCACTCCGGAGAGAGGCCGTTCTCATGTGATCAATGCGGGAGCAGTTTCTCTCATAAACAATATCTTCTAGGACACATGAGGATCCACACTGGAGAAAAGCCGTACGCATGTGATCAGTGCGGAAAGAGTTTCGCTCTAAAACACCAGCTTATTATTCACATGAGGATCCACACTGGAGAGAGGCCGTTCTCATGTGATCAATGTGGAAATGCATTTCGTGAGGCAGCAGCCCTGAAGACACACCAGACAGCTCATACGAAGGAGAAGCCACATTCATGTTCTGTGTGTGGAAAGAGGTTTTCACTGCTGATATATTTATATAAACACGAGAAAATACACACTGGTGTGAGAGAGTACATGTGCTTTGAGTGTGGGAAGACTTTTATGACAGATCAACATTTAAAACTGCACCAGAGGATCCACACTGGAGAAAAACCTTACAAGTGTTCACACTGTGACAAGAGATTCAGACTGTCAACACATCTGAAAACACATGAGAGGATCCACACTGGAGAAAAACCTTACAAGTGTTCACACTGCGACAAGAGATTCAGTCAGTTATCACATCTGAAAACACACGAGAAGATCCACAGCAGAGAGAAGCCGCACACGTGTGATCAGTGTGGAACGAGTTTCTCGTTTAAAACTCGCTTGAATCAACACATGAAGACCCATAAAGTGAAGAAACCACATCGCCAAAGTCACGGTAAGTAGTTCCCCAGATAACAGACAGTTTTTTATACGACCGTTCTCCAAATATTCAGAACAAAAAGTATTCTCCAAATATTCAGAACCAAATGTTGGTTTTGGGAACATTAAAAAAATCCAGTTTTCTTGACATTAGAGGAATGTGTTTTAAACAAGCGTGCCGCACCAGCCCTCAAAAGTGAAGCCAAAACGTCTGGATCGCCCCCCTGTGACTGGTCCTAGTATAGCTCATAACCCCCGCCTCCCCCATGTTATTCAATGGGACGCGAGACCAACTAAACAATTAAATTACACTTCACATATCCTTTTCCCAAAGATAGTTTCTGTCATTTACTGTCGTTTCTATCACGTTTATGTAATTTCAAGTGTTCGTTTTTAAAATAAGTTTGTTTTTAGTTAGTTATGTGATGATAAAATAACGGTGCTCTGACATCATGATTGACAGCTGTGATTGACAGGTTCTCTGTGCGAGGTAGTCACTGAAGCACCAGCGGACGTTTTTTAATAATGTTGATTATGTGGTTAGTAGTTGTATTTACCTTATTTTAACGAGGTTCTGCAATCGGCAGACATCATTGGACAGGAAAGAAGCCGACAGAGGCAACTTAATGAAAGTGCGGGGCGTGTGCTTGCGTTTGATTCAGCGAGAATGAGGGCGGGGCCTTGATTTCGCGGCTTTACTTCCTGCTTACGACTGCGCATGACTGGTCCCGAAACACGCAAGTGCGCAGACTCAAGTTCGAGATGTCAGCGCCATATCGAGACACTGGCGGCCTCAGTTCTCTCTGATGGAAAAGAGCGAGGGGGCGTCGTCCATCTTTTTTTACAGTCTATGGTTTTAAAGGGTAAATTGTTCCTCAAACGTTCTTTCATCTCTAAAGCCGTGTGTCCACCAAAGCGTTTTTCCACGTGCCTGGCGTATGTTTTCAATTGTTTCCAATGGGAACGCCGCGTTTTTTAAACGCCATGAGCGTGACGAGGCGCTGAGCGTTTTTTTCACGCTGAAGCGCCGAGCGCCCGGCGTTTTTTACTGGTCGCCGAGAGTTGAAAAATGTTCAACTTTGGAAAAAACGCAGCGCTCATCACTGTCAGTTCTTGCCCAGCCGTCCAATCACAGTGGAGGAGGGGCGGGACTAAACAACACCGACCAACAGTCACAACGTTTAAACTGCTGCGGATATTCTGTATCATAGCAACGAAACGTCTCAACGGAAAAAACGCTGCGCTGCCAAAACGCTCTCAAGCGCCCAAAGCACGGCATCTTTAGCAGAGCGTGTAGCGTTTTTAGCTGGCAAAAAACGCTTTGGTGGACACACGGCCTAAAGCTAGTGTTATACTTTCCGCGTCCGCAGATGCGCAAGGGTCCGCGTGACGTAAAAATCGTCATCTGAGGGTCTGTCCGGAGTCCGTCCGTGTGCCTCCCATATTTTGTGGCCGCGCGGTCAAAGTACGCGCGGCCACTACTAGATTAAAACCGCGAAAGCGCGGGGGGTAAAAAAATGGACGTCGATTTCGAAGACAGGCTGTGCGAAGAAGTCCGTCACTACTAGGGATAGGCATTCGATTAAATTTTTTTTTAGTCGATCGTCGGAAGAATTACCGATCGACTATCGATTAATCATTAATATTTTTACATTCAAATTTATTATATTTCACTTTTTATGAATTAAAAATGCAATAAAAATACAACAATAAAGCGTGTTTTTCCTCGATTAGATCTTTATTACAAGATGATCAACTTGTGGCAGTTAAACTGGGCGTTGGGTTAGGCTAAATTTGAAGATATGCGCGGCGGTGCTCTAACGCAAATGAACCTGCAGCTGTGAGTTGGCCCTCGTGAGACCCTCGTTTGTTCCAAAATAATACATAATAATAAAAATAACTTGACCAAAAACATAATAACATTTAGATCTGACAGGTTTTGTCAACATGTAACTCGATCAAGGCACGGAGTCGAGAAAGGGTATAACGTTAAGCGCAAATCGCTGGAGCTCAGAGCTAATTGTTTTTTTTTAATGTTGTTTGATTAATTGTTTTATGCGTAATAAAAAAAAAACTACGCCTACCTTTGTGTTTCATGAAAAAAAATGCATTTGTGAACCTGAAGGGATACGAGCTAAGCGGACTATAAATATCTCCGGTTACTAAACAGTCAAGCAAGGCAAGTTATTATTTGTAAAAACTTGATTTAGCCTAATTAAAATATAAACTAATGTTTTAAAAATGTTTTATTTGGCAAGTGACCATGGTATAAGCGGGTTAATGCCCTCCGAGGTGTCCGTTGTCAGGTTTTAATGGACCGCCGCTCGCGTCGGCCGGTTTACGCCTCGCCGTCGTCCATTAAAACCTGACAACGGACACCTCGTCGGGCATTAACCCTTACTTAGTTAAGGGAATAACATTGTTTATTATGAAAAAACGGTGGAGTATCCCTTTAATTTTGATTTAAAATTCACAAATTTCGGAACGTTGATTTGTAACATTCCAAGAATAAATTAAATGTTAAAAAGAATGTTATTTAAATGTTAGCATGATGTTCTTGAAACGTTCTCTGTTTGGAACCATCCTCAAACCAGATTTGATTGGTTTAAAATTACTCTTGAACTCATCAGTGATCTTGACTTTTTATTTCACATTTTTTCTCTCCTTTGAAATGTCACATGATTTAATTTTTATCTTTTAGAGCCGATGGGAGAACCAGAGAGAAACCTTCCACATGATTGATTCTGGAAGAGCTTCACAGTTGAGGGAAACTTTAAGAGACAAATGAGGATCCACACTAGAAGACCGTTCACTTGTGAACAGTGTGGGAACAGTTTCTTAAGTAAACGAAACCTTAAGAATCATATGCGGATTGTTGTATGTCTATACCGCTGTAACCTTATAAATCATTCCCATAAGCTGTTACAATCATAAATTGCCCTTACCTGCAGGTTAAAGATGTTAGACGTGGTGTCCTTAAACCAGTTCAGTCCTAGGTCCGTTTCACTGAGTGTTTGATAATATTAATATCTAAACTACAATAAAATAAAATAAAGATATGTCTATGTCTGTGAAGATATATGGGAAAAATCACTTCAAAATCAAGGTTTTGAAAGTTTTTCCGAATCGTTAGCTCGGATTTCATCAAAAATATGAGGTTGAGTAAATGACAGAATTTAGATGTGTGTGTGTGAGCCATCTTCACATGAGGCAATACATTTATCATTGTTCTCATTCAGTATGATCGGGAACACTACAGTAATGTATTTTTTTACATTTAGTTTTGCATAATGAAATGTTGTGAAACATTGCCATTTATGTCCAAACTAAAGTTTACTCTTAAAGGGTTAGTTCACTCAAAAATGACAATTCTGTCAGTATTTACTCACCCTCATGTTGTTCCAACCCCGTAAGACCTTCGTTCATCTTCGGAGCACGAATTTAAGATATTAAGATCGCTCCTGCATACTAGTCCATAGGCTTCTTGAGGGAATGTCAATTGCTGGCCTCGAAAAGTCATTAAAGACATCGCTAAAATAGTCCAAGTGACTCAATTTTAACTGTATCAAACGACGAGAACACTTTTTGTGCGCAAAAAAACACAAAAATAACGACTTTATTTCAACTATTCATTTATTTCTCCCTCTGCGCGAGTCAGGTTACTAGTTTAATTAACAGCGTAAGCTTCTGTTATTGTACGTCACACGCATCACACACATGACCAGCGTCGGCCAATAGTGAGCCTGCGTGTGACGTAGCTTTACGCAATCACACTACGCTAACTGACTAGAGGCGCATAGAGAAGGAATGGAATAGTTGAGATAAAGTCGTTATTTTTGTTTGTTTTTGCGCACAAATTGTGTTCTCGTCGTTTGATAAAGTTCAAATTGAGCCACTGTAGTCACTTGGACTATTTTAACAATGTTTTTAAGGAATTTTCGAGGCCAGCAAGAGTCATTCCCTCAAGAAGCCTATGGACTAGTATGGAGGAGCGATCTTAATATCTTAAATATCTTAATTTGTGTTGCGAAGATGAACGAAGGTCTTACGGGGTTGGAACAACATGAGGGCGAGTAAATACTGACAGAATTGTAATTTTTGGGTGAACTAACCCTTAAAGATTATTTCTAAGCGTTCTAGAAGAAATAAGAACCGCATAAAGATAATGCCAACCAGAAAGTCTGCTTTCTTACATCTCTCATATAGCACTATCACATCTGTGTTATCCAATCAACTAATGCTGTTTTCAGGTTTGCGTTTTTCCATATATATATATTTTTACTACATATTTGTATTAATACTGTGTACTAAATATTTTCACTGTTTTACCCGTTTGATCATGTGGAATAATAAAAAGACACCAGCACAAACTATGTCTACAGTGATATTTATTTCCTTCTCATATATAAAAAAGGCACAATTACTATATTAAATAAAAAAAATTGGAAAACACTGATTATTTTTAAACTTGTTAGGGATGGGCAATGATGTGTGTGTAGTGTGTATAATTAATTTGTATATATAAACACCCACACATGCAAGTATATATTTAAGAAAAATGTTTTAATATATCAAATATTTATATTTATATATAATATTAATTGTGAATTAATATATTTAAAATATATACAAGCACATATTTCTTAAATATATACAGGCATGTGTGGGTATTTATACATACAAATTAATTATACACACCACACACACATATATTATGTAAACACAAACTTTTATTTTGGATGTGATTAATCGTTGCCCATCCCTACTTGGTATAAGTTTCTTGCAGTGAGTTTCTCTGGTAACCTAAAAAGAGTACAATAAAGTCAAATAAAACGCACTGTAGCCCAAAAAGCATTGGTTCACTAAGGTCTAGATTTCAGACGTTCTCCACCTTGATTCTCCATTCTTGATGATTCCAGCATTCAAGAACTATCTCAACTGTTAATTAACAGATATAAGATAAAATAATATCAGACTTGTTTAAAATTAACACGAGAACTTATGGTTAAATAAATGTTCAGAAATAGGCTTGAAATAGGTTGATATGGCAATTAGAAAATTCGTCCGCTAACCTCCATAATGTGTCGTGTTTCAAATAGATGCCAGTTGGAACTCCTGATCAAATGAAAACATTAATTACTGCCAGGTGGTGGTTAATTAATTGAATTAAGGAGATGAATGCGTTCCTGATATATTAGAGTCTGAACAGTGGCTTGATAAGGGTTAGTCTTGGGTGATCTGTACTCATGGCTGTGAGGGGGATTTGTGTTTGGAAGAAGCTCATATTCACCCTTTTTCTCTTTGCTGTTGATGGACTTAAAGAACCAGGTAAGTACCATTAGGCTTTGAAGTGAACTGAAGCATTCTGTTTAGTTTGAAGTTGTTTACTAAACTTTATAGATGGTGAAAATAAGCTTTGTGAACCATTGAAGCTTTCCTTTAACACCATTACTGCTCTTGGTTTTTTTGCCATCCAGTGATCAAATGCATGATGGTCATGTGTTTTTTTTTTTATTTTTTGTTTCCCCTTTCCTAACAGATATCTGAAACCCGTTTTGATGAGACTCCAGTTGCAAACAAAGTGACATTACATCTTCTTCGCCATGGACTTGCGGCCCATTCACTGCCCTACGGCTCTCCACCTCTTTTGCCTTTGAATAGCCCTGCCCTCCCTCAGGTTCCTCCTCCATCTATGGTTGCTGCAGCTCAGCCTCTAACCTCAGGGTCGCTGCTTCCACTTCGGAGGGTCGGCACTGTGGCCTGGTTGCGGTCGCCTAGGTCTTTGTGTCTCATTGCCTCATTGCTTCTCTGGCTACGTGGTGTGCTCCACCTCCATCACCTCCGGTAATCCCCTCGGTAGTGTTGGGTCTCTTCACACCATGCCCTACTCCATTCTGTGCCGCCGCCGTGGGATGCAGTTCTGACTGTGGGCGAGGTCTCAGTCAGCTTTTCCCTGCTCAAGGCCATCCCCCCTGGCCATCACCACCACCTGCACCAACCTTTCCTCCAGCTACGGACGGACGGCCGCTGTAGGATGCAGTTCCTGATTGAGGGCTGGGTCTCCGTGTGCCCTTCCCTGCTCAGGCCATCCCCCCTGGCTGTCACCACCATCTGCACCAACCTTTTGCTTGTTTCTCTTTGGCTTTTTATTGTCCTCCAGCTAACTGAGTGTGATCTTTTAGTGTGACGGGCGGAAGTAAGTCCGTCCAAGCCATCTGTCCAAGTCGTCCGTCCGTCCAAGTCATCCGTCCGTCCGTCCAAATCGTCCGTCTGTCCAAGTCATCCGTCCGTCCAAATCGTCCGTCTGTCCAAGCCGTCCGTCCAAGTCGTCTGTCTGTCCAATTCGTCCGTCCGTCCGTCCAAGTCGTCTGTCCGTCCAAGTCGTCCGTCCGTCCAAATCGTCCGTCTGTCCAAGCCGTCCGTCCAAGTCGTCTGTCTGTCCAATTCGTCCGTCCGTCCGTCCAAGTCGTCTGTCCGTCCAATTCGTCCGTCCGTCCAAGCCGTCCGTCTAAGTCGTCCGTCCATCCGTCCAAATCGTCCGTCTGTCCAAGCCGTCCGTCCAAGTCGTCTGTCCAATTCGTCCGTCCGTCCAAGCCGTCCATCCAAGTCATCTGTCCGTCCAAGTCGTCCGTCCGTCCAAGTCGCCCGTCCGTCCGTCCAAGTCGCCCGTCCGTCTGTCCGTCCATCCGTCCAAGCCGTCCGTCCGTCCAAGTCGCCCGTCCGTCTGTCCGTCCGTTCGTCCAAGCCGTCTGTCCGTCCAAGGCCTTGAGCAGGGAAGAGCAGACGACCACCAAGTCCACAGTCAGTACTGCATCCCACGGCGGACGTCCGTCCAAAGCTGGAGGAAAGGTTGTTGCAGGTAGTGGTGACGGCCAGGGGGGATGGCCTTGAGCAGGGAAAAGCTGACGGAGACCTCGCCCACAGTCAGAACTGCATCCCACGGCGGCGGCGCAGAATGGAATAGGGCATGGTGTGAAGAGACCCAACACTACCAAGGGGATTACCGGAGGTGATGGAGGTGGAGCACACCACGTAGCCAGAGAAGCAATGAGGCAGTGAGATACAAAGACCTAGGCGACTACGACTAGGTCGCAGAATGGAGTAGCGATGGAATGAAGAGTGCCAACACTTTGAGGTGAAAATATGGTAAGTTGTTGTGTAAGGGAAGTTCAATGACACATCTGAAGCCTTAATCTAAAGCACTTTGTTTCTGGTTTAGTTTTGCCCAAGTTTGACGTGACCGTAAACGCACCGCAGACCTACAGCGTTGCAGTTATGGGACTGTAAGTTGAGTCTTGTGCCAAGTGAGTGATGCTTTATTTTCTTGTCTTGTGGTTGGTCAATTCTTTATCTTGTTATGATGTTTCCCAGATGTACATATGGCCAACCTGTACCTGGTCAAGCCTTAGTGGAAGTGTGCCCTGATCCATTTCCATACAGTCTGCTTCATAATTTGACCAGACAGTGCCTGACTCAAACCACAAAGGTGTGTGACTCCTGCCTCACTGCTGAGGGTTTTCCTTTTGCCTGTGCTTGACTTAATTGTGTCTTTGTTCCCCTACCAAATGAATGCCACAAAGTTAATATTCTTCGCTGTTTGTTTGGACTTTCTCTCGCAGATGCAATGGTGTCCTTTACAAACAAAGCTGTATATCTCTTGGAGGGGAGCAACTGGGCAAACAAACTGCTGTTGAATCTGGACGGGCTGCGTTCTCCCTTAACACTGCTGATCAGAATCTGGTGGTACGACTTGTATTTTGTAAAAATTAAGACTTTCTCTAGCATGATGTTTATTAAGTTTGATCTTCCCCAGGCGAGTGCTAATCCAGAGGTTTTTTATGGTTCTAAATCGCCATACTTCACTACAGATACAAGGTTTGTTCAGCTTCTCCTACCGGTTTCTCCTGACAACCCATCGTTTAGTGAACTAACTATAGTGAAGCTCAATCAGCCGCTCAAATGTGGTGCTTCTTTTCCAGTGACTGTGGAGTATTCATTTGTTGGAGAGGCTGGTAGCTACAGCGCTGACATAATCTATATGGTGAGTGGACATTAGTTTTGTAGTTAAGTTTGCTGGGTTTGTTTGTTCCACAACTTGCACACCTATATCTGTCAGGTCTTATCCAAAGGAGTGATCGTCCTCCATGGATTTCAGACGGTTAAAGAAAAGGCTGGTGATGCAGTCACAAGTGTCTCTGTGACGTTCCAGTTGTCTGTCAGCGTTGACTATGGCTCCAGCAGTGCAGATTCTGCTCTACAGCGTTCTTCCCAGTGTGAATGTAGTTGCTGGTAGAGTGCCGTTTGACACCGGTATGTATTTCCAGAACCAGGTACTGTATGATGTGGCTATTTTGAATGTTGGTGTGTGTCCTACAGCGTGTTGGTCCTTGTTCCAGGTGTTTCTGCAGTTTTCTCCAGCTATGGCTGTTCCTGCGGAGGGAAACGTTCTGATGGTTTCTGCTCAAGCAGGATCTCTGTGTGGTAGATCAGAGCATCCGGGTCATGGAGCCAGGAAGACGTCTGAGTGCTGAAAGGGTGTCTGGGTACCCTTAATCAGGTTTTTTGTTTGGGCTTTTAATCTGAATATTTCAGTGTGTGGCTCTTTTGATTAGAATGGCGCTTCAGTTTAGCCCCGTGTCTGAAGTACAAGGGCCTGAATTTTTATCGCAACTTTAGTGTCGGTATGTTTGATTCTTGCTCTAGAAATTGGTACATGACTTAAAGATAAAATGTAGTGTTGTAATGGGCCATACTAGCTTTTGTTACTGAATGTGGTCTTTTAATATGAAGGGCGTGCGTCCGTCCGGGCATCGCTCCGTCTGTGCATCCGTGCGTGCGTTTTTCCGTCCGTGCATCTTTCCGTTCGTGCGTCCGTTCGTCCATCAGACACAAAGACCCAGGCGCTGCAGAATGGAGTGAAGAGTCCCAACACAAGTCTCCCAAGTCTTTTAAAGTGGAAAAATACGGTAAGTTGTTGTGTAAGGGAAGTTCAATGACACATCTGAAGCCTTAATCTAAAGCGCTTTGTTTCTGGTTTAGTGTTGCCCAAGTTTGACGTGACCGTAAACGCACCGCAGACCTACAGCGTTGCAGTTATGGGACTGAAAGTTGAGTCTTGTGCCAAGTGAGTGATGCTTTATTTTCTTGTCTTGTGGTTGGTCGGTTCTTTATCTTGTTATGATGTATATATGGCTAATAAGGTCGATGTGTATTTCCAGGACCAGGTTCTGTATGATGTGGCTATTTTTCAATTTGGAAATGTTGGTGTGTGTCCTACAGCGTGTTGGTCCTTGTTCCAGGTGTCTCTGCAGTTTTCTCCTTCTACGGCTGTTCCTGCGTTGTCGGTATGTCTGTTAGTTTGATTCTTGCTCTAGAAATTGGTACATGACGTAAAGATAAAATGAAAAAATGTAGTGTTGTAATGGTCTTAACTAGCTTTTGTTACTGAATGTGGTCTTTTAATATGACGGTTGGAAGGAAGGGCGTGCCGTCCGTCCATCAGACACAAAGACCTAGGCACCGCAGAATGGAGTAGCGAAGAGTCCCAACACTAGTCTCCCAAGTCTTTTAAAGTGGAAAAAATATGGTAAGTTGTTGTGTCAGGGAAGTTCAATGACTCATCTGAAACCTTAATCTAAAACGCTTTGTTTCTGGTTTAGTTTTGCCCAAGTTTGACGTGACCGTAAACACACCGCAGACCTACAGCGTGGCAGTTATGGGACTGAAAGTTGAATCTTGGGCCAAGTGAGTGATGCTTTATTTTCTTGTCTTGTGGTTGGTCAGTTCTTTATGTTCTTGTGATGTTTCCCAGATGTACATATGGCCAACCTGTACCTGGTCAAGCCTTAGTGGAAGTGTGCCGTGAGCCATTTCCATACAGTCTGCTTCATAATTTGACCAGACAGTGCCTGACTCAAACCACAAAGGTGTGTGACTCCTGCCTTACTGCTGAGGGTTTTCCTTTTGCCTGTGCTTGACTTAATTGTGTCTTGTTTCTCCTACCAGATGAGTGCCACGGGCTGTGCCTCTCTTACTGTTGATACGTCAGTGTTTTTCGACACCAAATTTGAAGACCAAATGCAAGACACATTTCTTGTAAATGTTACTGAGGAGGGAACAGGTGAGCTGAACCATATACTCTTTATCATCTTTACAAGACATCTACTTTAACCCACAAAGTTGATGTTGTTCACTGTTTGTTTGGACTTTCTATCGCAGATGTAATGGAGTCCTTTGCAAACAAAGCTGTATATCTCTTGGAGGGGAGCAACTGGCCCAACAAACCGCCGTGGCCAATGGCCCGTACACGGAGTTCACTCCTCATGTCCATATACAGAAGCCACTGAGGGTAGGCCAGTTCTGCCTAGAGATCAAGAAAATCCTCCTCAGCCCATGAGGGTACTGTCTTTAGATTCATGAGGTGACCTTCTGCATTCTCATTCTGTCAGTCACAAAGAGATTGATTATCTCACTGACAACCTAGGAGACCTGAGACTACCAGGCTCGGCAACTCATCTAACTTCAAGTCATCCTTTCTCTTCTTATGAATCAACTCAATCCCAACACAAGCTAGCCCATCAAGAAGATGCTACATATCCTCAACCTGGTATTAGGAACATAGATGGACCACGTGGTTACTACAACACAGACCACAGAGGCCATAACTATATGTCCACTGACCAAAGAGATCGCAACCAATATCCCACAGCTGCTCAGTTTATGCCTCAGGACTACAGTCAAGAGACGGCAGCTACGTATGGGACTTATAAAGATCATAGTCTGAACTGCAAACCCGTCCTCTATTTCCCTTCAACTGAACCAAATGGTTATCAGCAACCTTATCCTGGGATTCTAGCTACAAGTCCAGTCTACCAAGATGAGAGACTTACTCCAAGGGATACATTAGCTCACCATGCACATGAGCGACACTCAGACAGCTATGGTCAATCAGCTCCTAAATCTACAGACAAATCAAGCTTCTTGACCTCACGACAGTACGCAGATTACTCTCAGCCTGAGGCATATCAGCCATACCACCCAGTCCGCCCTCCTTACCTTCCATATCCTCATGTAGAGCCCACCTACAGAGGTCCTATTCCCACCCTTCCTCATTTTTTGCAGTGAAGATCCCAGAGAGTTTGCATGAGTCAAAATTGCACTGGAGAATTTGCTACCTGCCGAGGCTACAGAACAATTCAAGTACCAAATACTCGTTGATCATCTGAAACAGGAGAATGCCTTGCTCATTGCAGACTCGTACGTCAACAGCAGATACCCATATATGAACACCTCGAGGTCTCTAATTGCACTTTATGGTCAACCACATGAACTCGCACTACAAAGAATTGGGGAATTGATGGATGGCCCAAAAATCAGGAGTGGTGACACTCAAACTTTGAGAATGTTTGCCCTCAAAGTGTGTGCATGAGTTGGAATGCTGGACCAACTTGGAGCTAAAGGATGAACAGAGCTCAAATGTGGGTCACATGTTTCACGTCTCCTTGCCAAATTGCCTCATGATCTTAAAGCAAACTTCAGAGGGTTTGTTAACCCAGTTCCAACACTGATAGGACTCCGCGATTGGCAAGAATATGAGCTCAGAATACAAGAGCATGAGTCACAGTACGTTAGCAATGTAAGTAGAGCCTACTCTCAGCCACAGAGAGAACAGCAAAGGAATTGCAAGCCGGTTCAACGAGTTGCTACTGTCTTGCATGGTGGCGAACGGAGTAAACTGACAAAGTACTGTCCCTTTCGCAACACTGTGCAGCATTACTAATTTCAAACTGCTGAATCAAGATCAAGTGGAGTCTTGGCTGAAGTCAAATCAGAAGTGCTTTAGGTGTGACCGTGACCACCAGATCTCACAATGTAATCTTAAAGCCAAAAAGAGACATTTAGAAATACTGCATGACTTCAATGCCAAAGGTAAACATGAAACACAAGCTTCAGCAGAAAACAGTTGTCTTGTGAACTCAGAAGTAGACACTTTGTATATGGACAGACCAACTGCAGACAGCAATGTTCTTTTGAAGGTCAGCCGAGTGATCTTGAGAAATGGAGAGAAGGAATTTGACACATACGCCATATTGGATGAGGGATCAGAGAGGACAATGTTACTTTATGAAGCAGCACAGCAACTTGATCTTCAAGGACTTGAGATAAGGCATACGGGTTGTTCGTGGGGTGGCGGTTTCATTCTCAGTAGCTTCTGCATTACAGCCAAACAAATCCTTCACCATTGAAAGAGCTTTTACAGCCAAAGCTTACCCTGTTAAGTTGCGGGAGAAGAAATACAGATATCTGCAAGGTCTGCCCATTCCTTCATTGCAGCAGGCTCAACCACTCTTACTCATTGGCTCAGATTATCCACATTTAATCACAGCTACAGAGCCAGTACGTCTCAGACCTCCTGGCGGTCCTGCCGCTGTGAAAACCAGACTTGGCAGGGCCCCTCAATTCCTTGCCAGTCAGCTCTCACCACAGTGTCTATTAACCTCCACTTTGTCAGCAGAAGCCAAACTGTTCAACAATGTACAGAAATTGTGGCAAATGGACACACTTCCGTATAGGAGTGAGAAACTGATCAAGGCAAGACACAGAAGTGGTGCAAATCCTTGAGGAGAAAGCAATCAGGGTGGCATTCGGAGACATTCAAAGGTATGCAACACCTCTCCTCTGGAAAAGCAATCTTCCACCTTTGCAATCAGCTAAAGAAGCAGTAACAGCCCATTTAAGAAGCACAGAAAAACGCCTTTTGCAGAACACAGATCTTGCTTCAGTGTATGTAAAAGAAGTGGAGAAACTTGTGGAGAAAAGGCGGGCTATATCTCAAAGCTGACACCAGAGGAGACGGATAAAAGCTGATGGAATCAAGGTCCACAGTTCTTAACTCAGTCAGTTAGTAGTTGGCCCAAACCGCCTCATGATGTAAGCGATGACATCCAAGAACACTGCAGTTATACACCGCAGATATCTCTCGATACAATTCACTTCAAGATCTGATTAAGGCTACTGTTATTTCCCTTCAGAAAGTGAACTCTCTGCTGACGACTATACACAAGCTGAACAGGAACTTCCTAGAAGTGCTCAAGTTGAAAGCTTCCCAGAAGAAATAGCCCAACTCCAGTTGGGTAAACCTGTATCTCACTGGAGTCGTCTTCTAACTCTAGCCCCAGAGTATGGTCACAAAGCCAAATTAGTCAGAGTAGGTGGACGCCTCCAGTACTTGGACTCAGACACTCTTCACCCTATTGTCTTAGATCCTGCTCACCCTCTTGTAAAGCTTCTGATTCAACATCACGACAACATACTGTTACATCCAGGACATGAGCACGTGTTCGCAGAACTATTCGATCGTGAAAAGACACCAGCACAGCTTTTTTCAATGTAAGAAATGGCGAGGGAAGCCAGAAATTCCTATGATGGCGGATTTCGCTCAGTCTAACCTTCGGTTGTTTCGTCCAGCTGTCTATTCAACGGGCATTGACTGTTTTGGCCACTTTCAGGTTGAGTTTGGACGCAGATGTGAAAAACATTGGGGAATACTGTACAAGTGCCTTACTACCAAAGCTGTTCATATTGAACTATCGAGCATTGACACAGACTCCTTTCTCGTCAAGAAGGTTCATAGCTCGCAGAGGGAAACCACATGAAGTGCTTTCTGATGACGGCACAACTTTCAAAGGAGGTATTACAGAGTTTCAGAATGCCTTCAATGCACCTCACCCAATCGTGAAAGAGAATCTGGCTTCTCAACAGAATAACTTCCGTCTAGACCCACCAAATGCACCGAGGAGAAGAGTCATTGGCTGTCCCTGCTTTTATCCCTTTTTAAACTTAATAAAAAAATTACCTTTTGAACCCACTTCTGTCGTCCGCCTCTTGGTATCCTCTGGTGTCCGCTCCTCCGGAGTGTGGTAGATTACCCTTGGCCTTAACCCTGGTGACACACCTGTAAGCTTGATCGTACATTCATTTCAGCATAAAACACGCTAGGGCTGTAGTACTCGAGTCCGGACTCGAGACCGTTTTTCAATTGTCTCGGACTCGCTGGTATTCGGACTCGGACTTGTCTCGGTCTTGGCCACTGGTCTTGCCAACTATGGCTTTTGGTCTCGACCGAGTCCAACATTTTTGTATGTGTGTTCATTTATTTCTAGCCTGCCCTATCAGGGTAACGTTCACTTAGAAAATGCCCGAATTGACCGACCAGTGCTTACTACAACGGAGCGCGTCTTCTCATGCTGTTACTATAGTTACTGGGTGTTGCGCACGATTCTAATGATTCCCGCAGGTCTCCCATTTATAATGTGGGATATTCCCGCAATCGTAATCCACACAGATTACAAAATCAAATCATTCTTTTAATAACTATCTGCCAGACGCAATTTCACAAACAACGTGAGCGTTCAACGGTGCCGCGTCTTCTCTTCTCTCATGTATTGTGGAAGGCGCATCAAGATAATACACATTCTCGCGTTCAGGAGTCGGGACATGGCGGAATATACACTTGTATTCGGGCCAGTAGTGCATCGTGAATAAAGCTTACCATTTGCACGTCTTTTTAAGTCTTACCAGTTTAACAGTCAAGCAATTTTAAACTATCAGTGCCAGCGCTCTCTGGGGTGACTATGCGCACATTCATAGAAAATCCGCCTCAAGAACAGCTGGCCTGTAAAAAAAGTTATTTTTCACTAATTAGCTAGACCTGTATTGCTTTAACGCTCAAAACTGTCAATTTCGGTCTTCGTGAGTATAATGGCCTAAACATAGTCGGTTTTGTCTTTAAAAGCATAAAACTCATGCCAGTTTATTGAACAGAGAATCCATGCACTAGCTCTTAAAGTGACAGTAACCATATGCGTAGGTCATTAATTTTGTCGTCAAAACAACAAAAGAGAGCTTTTAAGTTAAAGGAATCAGGATTAATAGCCTATGTGTTTAATTTATTCAGGACTAAAATACTATCCAGTGTTATTTTCCGTTTGATTACTTTATTCAGTTTCTGTCTATGAATACTAGTGTTAGACCTATTCAAAAACATTTCTCTTTATTTGTATCTTTATTCTATTTATTTGTGTAACTTTTTTCAATTTAATTGAACAATTTAAAATCAAGCCTTGTGTTGTGTAAATTCTTAACCACATTAACCCATTGCAATGAGCACAAACATTTAGGCAAGATAAATTTAATAATTTTGTTTGGCAAAAACGAAATTCAGGCCCTGAAGACTTTTTATTCCTGTCCTGGACTCGGTCTTGACTTGGACTCGAACCTCTTTGGACTCGGTCTTGACTTGGACTCGACTAGTCCTGGTCTTGGACTTGTCTTGGATTCGACAAAGGTGGTCTTGACTACAGCCCTAAAACACGCTGAATTAGACTTTGAATGAGACCTTTTGATTATTATGTGGAAATATTCAATTCGGTGTCATCTGATAGTTTATTTAAACGAGGCAGAGCATTGCATGCTTTCAGCTGACGGTCGACGACGACAACAGGTAAAATACATTCCCACTTTTGTCTTGTAAGCATCTGTGTTTTCATTTTGACGTGTTGATTTTTTAGATAAATTATTTGTTATCATGTGTTGTTGTAATCGTGACATTTTAGCGGGTGTATCATGGTACATGCACGTGTAGGCCTAACGTTACTGAATCCGAAGCTGTAAACATGAAACACATGCAACCTATTATGAAGTGTTAAGAAAGCCACAATTATATATTTTCTTTATTATTTTTATTATAAGATATTTTTAATAATTAAATTTATATATTTTATTTATTTATCAATTATAAGACTCTTTTCTTTTGATCATTGTGATATGAAAATAGCATTTCCTCACTAAATCTCTCGTCTTTGACAAAGTCCATCATTGATATAAATTCTAAAATTGAATTTGTCTGAACATTGGCTTGTTAGAGAGCATAAGCTAATAGAGTAGAATAATGTTTGTTATTGTACAAGCACTATAAGATGAAGTTTCTTTCAAAATGCCTTCATTAATTCAAGTTTGAAACTTTCAAATTAATTTTATAATACAGAATAAAAATACAAATGATTGGCTATGTAAAATTAGCAAATCTAAAAAGTATCGGGCAGTATATCAATAATGCAAATAGTTCAGATGTGCATTAAAACCTAAACAGAACACACACACACACACACACACACACACACAAACACACACACAAATGTGCAGGTACTTTCAACAATGCTTTTCTTGTGCTAATTATTTTATTCTTATTTGGCAGATGCTGTGATGACCAACTTCCCAGCAGCAACAGAGTTTTCTATTTTATTATCTTAAGTTGTTCATGTTAAAATAATTTTACATTTTTAATTTTAATATTAATATTTGGTTTGGTCATTTTTATGTTTTGAAGTTACGTAATGTTGTTCTTTTGCTAAATAAAGCCTTTTATATATATATTTTTTGGAATGGCTTGTTATTTATGAGAACCTGTTATATTTGAGTGAAAAGAATCTTTTAGCCATTTTGTTGTCTATTGCATGTATATATAGTCGTGTAATAGTTGTCTAATTGATGACTTGTCTATTCTTGGGCTACATTTAGACGTCTATTAGATTTTCACTGACAGCCCAAATTTAGCCTTGTTTTAGCCTAGACGTCTGGGCTATGTTTTGACAGCTATTAGACGTCTTTTAGACGCAAAAATGCTTGCTGGGTATGATGCAGGACACATGATGCCGTGATCCGCAGTCTCACTGAATGTCTTGGTGAGGTGGAGGAGAATCTTTTCAAAGACGGCAGTGTAAGTCCCAGACATGTTATGCTAATAATTTCTATCTAATCTGTCACATGAGATATTCAAAGTGTTAGAAATTAAATATTGTTTCTTTATATTTATATATAAGATATAAGATATATATATATATATCTATAAGATATATATATCTTTATATTTATATTGTATAATATATGTTTCTAGAGATAGTATACCCAAAAATTTAAATAAAATTATTTACAGCTAAAATGTTTGTTCAGATTGTTCATCAAAAATATGAGGTTGGGTAAATAATGACAGAATTTTTTATTTTTAAACCATTCTCCTCAACAGTCATCAAGACAACCAGCCCAAGAGCACAGTGTTACACAACACACACTGGATATTGGATGTTTATTTGATTGGATGTTGAAACAATACAAGGGTAGGTGAATAAGTTCCAAATTTCTATTTTTGGATGAAATTGATGATGGCTTCTTGAGTAAAAATTACTAATATGTTTATAAAACATTAAAGGTTATGAGGGGATTAACTTTTTAAATCGATATTTTGATATTTAGAAGAGTATCAGTAACCAGACAGTTTCTGGTCTCACTGACTACTATATAGGGTTGGGTATCATTTGAATTTGAACGATTCTGATTCCGTTTCCGATTCCTTGTTTCGATTCCGGTTCCAAACGATTCTCGATTCCGATTCTTTTAAGAGGCAGGGTCAAAAAAGCTTAGCTAACCTTGCTAACCAACGGTCTTTCTGAAGGAAATACTCCTTTCTGGAGGAAATACTCCTTTTGTCACAAATTTTGCCTTTTGCCGAGATTTCGTTATTTTTATAAAAGTGAAGCCACACTTTGGACCGCCGACGTAAGCTACTCATGTTCGACTCGCGCGGTTATGCCAACACTTCCAGTAGACGCTTCTTCATTGGTGTTGTTCAGCGGTTTCTTCTTCTGGTCGGCGGACTGTGAATATCGAAACTAGGAATCGAAATTTTAACTTTTGAACGATTCCGGGAAAAATGAAAAGTTAGTCCCGGTTCCAATCGATACTCGATTCTCGATACCCAACCCTACTTCTATATTATATTTTTTTTACTTACTATGGAAGTCAATGAGACCAGAAACTGTCTGGTTACTGATATTCGTCTAAATATCAGAAAATCGGCTGAATGGATTCGAAAACGGTAAAACTCAACCGTGTAACTCTGGGGGAGTGGTAAAATGAGCCTATTTACAAAAAAAGTGGAGTGTCCCTTTAAGGGATTAGTTCACCTCAAAATTAAAATCTCCAAATAATTTACTCACCCCAATCCCATCCAAGATATCCATGTCTTTCTTTCCTCGGTGGAAGAGAAATTAAGTTTTTTGAGGAGTTTCAGAGGTGCTTCAACAGTCATGTGCATGATCGCAGCTGAGGAGGAGGGCCAGAACTACACAGGAGGAGCTGGTCAATGACCTGAGAACAGCTGGGACAGCCGTTTCCAAGTTTACTGTTGGTAATACAGTAAGACGTCATGGTTTGAAATCATGCATGGCACAGAAGGTTCCCCTCCTTAAACCAGCACATGTCAAGCCCCGTCTTAAGTTTGCCAATGACCATTTTGATGATGCAGAGGAGTCATGGGAGAAAGTCATGTGGTCAGATGAGACCAAAATAGAACTTTTTGGTCATAATTCCACTAACCGTGTGAAGAAGAATGATGAGTACCATCCCAAAAACACCATCCCTACTGAGAAGCAATGCATCATGCTTTGGGGTGCTTTTCTCCACATGGGACAGGACTGTATTAAGGAGAGGATGACCGGGGCCATGTATTGTTACATTTTGGGGAACAACCTCCATCCCTCAGTTAGAGCATTGAAGTTGGGTCGAGGCTGGGTCTTCCAACAAGACAATGACCCAAAGCACAAAGCCAGCGTTCTGTGTATGCGTTCTAAAACTCCAAGTGTGTGTGAGATAAAAAATTACCAAATGATCCATCTTCACGTGAGGCAATACATTAATCATCGTTCTCATTCAGTGTGATAGGGAACTGCAGTGAGAAATGTTTATAAAGGAAAATAATCCATAGAAAGTCCCTCAATTTTTGTGAGACCCCTTTCTCATTTCTTAAGGGTTTTAAGATATGTAATTTGAAAACTAGAAATGCAAATGAAAAGATTGTGGTTTAAAAGCTCTATGATACAAACGGTGCCGTTCATTATACTGCACCGCTCAGGTCTTTTCCCTACACACGTCAGATAACAGAGAATATACAAATGAACCTATACGAAAACCCTCATATCATAGAGCTTTAAACCACAATCTTTTCATTTGCATTTCTAGTGCCTTTAATCTTCTTTCTGGAGGAATATCATTCATTCCTTGTGGCATAAAGATCTTCGAAAATGTTTCCAGCTCATTTTGAATGGTAACCTATTCTAAAAAGGGTCATTTGCAGTCATTTTTGACCTTGAGAACTGTAAGAAGTCCTGTTGAATAATTTCATTAAACAATGAGCGCGGGGCACAACGTAACGCGGGGCTAGTTGTAACACGCTTTTTTTAAATACTTAAACACATGCTAGCATGACGAAACTTGGTGTATTCACTATAGTTGCCATTTCAACACTTTACAGAGACAAAAATTGTAATTCCGAAATCTTTGTAGGATATCACTGAACATTTATTTAACCGTAGCAAAAGTTTATTTCTTACTTAAGTTAATTTTTCACCTCTATTTTTTGTGTTCATTTAAAATTAGACAAATCTGATGTTATTTCAATCTTCAGTCTGTTGTTTAATAGTTGATATAGTTCTTTAATGCTTCGCTAACGAGCAGAAGACACTAGTAGCAGCATTTAAACAGTTGTGCAGTTGGGGCATGTTGTCACACAGTGTTACAATGTGCCCCTATTAAAAATATATGCTATTATATTCTATACTTTTATGAATTCTATTGAGAAAACGTGAGAAGCGTGTATGTATGTCTGACTGCTAAATAAAAAATTAAATAAAAATCAATTAAATAAATAAATTCATAGAAACATAAAATTTGACTGCTTAAGAACCTTTTGCACTCTGTATGTTTTATAATCTTATGGTTACGAACAGCCAATGTGACTAAAGACTTATCGAACGAACTCCTTTTTTTTATTACATATCTTAAAACCCTTAAGAAATGATAAAGGGGTAACAAAGAAATTGAGGGACTTTCTATTTATAAAGGAAAATAATCAATAGTTGTGATACCCCTTTCTCCTTCCTTAAGGGATTTTAAGATATGTAATTTGAAAACTAGAAATGCAAATGAAAAGATTGTGGTTTAAAAGCTCTAAACGGTGCCGTTCATTATACTGCACTGCTCAGGTCTTTTCCCTACACATGTCAGATAACAGAGAATATACAAATGAACCTAAGAATTTTCTTACTGCAGTTCCCTATCATACTGAATGAGAACATGATAAATGTAAGATGGCTCTCATGTGAAGATGGCTCATTTGGTCATTTCTTATCTCACGCGCACGTGGAGTTTAAGAACGCTGATATAAAAAGCCAACTTTCCCATGTTTAACTTTGAAGATCGCTGTTGTCATCTGGCTGTGAGAAAACGATTAAGCTCCTGAAACAACGAAAACAAGGTAATTTTGGGTAAAGTATAGCACTGTCATCTGTTTGAACATCAAGGGTTCAATTTTGACATTATTTTGCTATTTGGCGCTATAATATTTGTGAGATCCCGTTGTGTTCGTCAGTGTATCTCATCATCTGTTCTTCACTAGATCTACTATCAAGATGCTGCTGATCATTGAAGCTCTTCTCATTTTAGCGGCTCTAGGACAAGCTTGTGTTCTAGTATGAATAATAAATATATTATTATTAATATTACAGACATGAATACTGATGATGTGATCGTTATGCTTCATGTTTCTGCAGGATCAAAGCGCTGCTGCTGTTGAAGGACAGATAAATCCATTGGATATGGCACTGGATTCGGTTGATGATCAATATTTCGGTTGTAAATATGAACTGGCAAAACTGGTGGAGGAGAAATATCTGAAGAGGGAAATCTACAACTCAGATGATTTTAAATCTAGTTGGGAATTAGGTGAAAAGAATTTCATGTCTCCAAAAGATCATTTAACAAGGAATCATTTAATTGCCATTTATGTGTACACTACTAATAACGTGTATCGCAAATTTAATTATGACACTCGTCACTGTAAAAACTATTACAAACACAAGGCATTCAAATGGTATTCCCTTCACTTTCTGTTAACAGAAGCGATACAGATTCTGACGAAAACACAAAATCAATGCATGTCAACATACCGTGGTACAAAAGGAAATTATAAAGTTCTGAACAAAGTGGTTCGATTCGGCTCATTTACTTCCTCCTCTCTTGATCGTAAAGTAGCACAAGGTTTCGGAACTAAATCTTGTTTTGAAATCAAAACTTGTGATGGTGCTGATATCACAAACTATTCTAAGTTTCCTAATGAGAAAGAGGTGCTGATTCCTCCATATGAGAAGTTTATAGTCACTGCTGTCAAGACAAGAAAAGATCAGCCAGATCTCTGGTGTGACACTGTGTTCACTTTGGTAAACAATGGAAAAGAAAGTTACCAGAACTGTGATCTATTCAAGGAACGATGCAAGTACTGATTATATTCACTGTAAATATAGAAGAAGTCTTCCTCTAATTTTAGCTTAATATTCTTTGTCAGCAGACAATTTTACACTTTAAATTGTTCTGAAATAAAACATTTATATTGGCCTTAAAATGATTTTGTATGTGTATCTATTCATTTCTTCATTCACACTTACATGTGCTTGCCATCTAGTTAACTGCCAGCAATAGAATATTAACTGCTAAATGACCTTCTGGGGGCAATGCAGAATGAAGGTGGTTTAGTTATATTGGAAATACACCCTAGGTAGCATCTGAACGATGATCATTTTAATTCAATTGTTTTTGGGGAAAGTGGTGTTGGCATTTAAAACAATAAAGAAAAGTGTCCCTAGGTACCTGACAGAGTACTGTGTACTTATAAGAGATGTGCACAGTCATTCCACTAGGGGGAGTATGAATCACTGATATCTATTCTTGCAGATTTAAGTTTACGCGGGAAGCTTTTTTTTTTTTCTTGCTGAGCTTCACTGATGATGCAGTTGTTTTGGTTTTAACTGTGCAGAAGAGAGACAATTGTGGTTTTTGATATTGTACAATTCATCCATACCCAAATTAAAGACTAAAATACACATTAAAAGCATTGTATATAAAGGTCGGACCACTGCATTCTTTGCTGTCATTTGTTCAATGTGTCTGGAAATTGTCTGGACACAGCGTTGCTAACGCTAACATTAAAGATTGCTATTCATATCAAATAAGATGAAATGGTGTTGGCTGGTAGACTATTTGAAGGCCTATCTGGTTTGGAGATTAACGTTGTTGTTGCTACTAGTATTTTGTTAACCTTGCCAATGCATGTCAAATATGTTGCTATGCAAACTAAATGCATTTCTGCGAAGTCGAGCAGACAGTTTCTGGTCTCATCGACTTCCATAGAAAATTGTTTTCCTACTATGGTAGTCAATGAGATCAGAAACCGTCTGGTTACTGATATTCTTCTAAATAAAAGAAACAGAAAATCGAGTGGATTCGAAAAGGTAAAACTCAACTGTTTAACTCTGGGGGAGTTGTAAAATGAGCCTATTTCCAAAAAAAAAAGTGGAGTGTCCCTTTAAATCTTTCATCATATTAAATCTATCATATCTGTGTTATCCAATCAACTATTGCTGTGTTCAGGTTTGCGTTGCAGTATAATAGTATATTCTATTACACATTTGTATTGATACTGTGTAGTAAATATTTTCACTGTTTTGCCCGTTTGATCATGTGGAATAAAAAGACAACAGCACAAACTATGTCTACAGTGATATTGATTTCCTTTCCACACTGTAAAAATGAATATGCTTTATCTAATCAATAAAATTGTGGCAACAGATTACAAGCAATATTATTTATTAAATTGAACAAATTAGAATTGAGTAATAGTTAATCAAATTAATATTCTAATTAATTCTAATTTGTACAATTGAATTATTAATATTGCTTGTAATATGTTGCCTCAGTTTTATTGATTAGATAAAGCATTAATTTTTTTTTCAGTGCATATATATAAAAAAGGCAAAATTACTATATTAAATAAAATAAAATGGAAAACACTGATTATTTTTAAACTTGTTAGGGATGGGCAACGATTAATCGCAACAAAATAAAAGTTTGTGTTTACATAATATATGTGTGTGTGTAGTGTGTATAATTAATTTGTATATATAAATACACACTCATGCATGCATATATTTAAGAAAAATGTGTTATTAATATATCAAATATTTATAATTATAAATGAAGAGTTCAGATGCAAAAGCCTCTAAATGCCATTTGAAATTTTCTTCTAAAATGATCATTTTTATCAAGCATGTATATTTAAGTTCAATAATTTCACTTAAATGACAATTTAAGTGAAATTACTGAACTTAAATATACAAGCTTGATAAAAATGGTCATTTTAGAAGAAAATTTCAAATGGCACTCAGAGGCTTTTGCATCTGAAATCTTCATATAATATTAATTGTGAATAAATATATATAAAATATATACATGCACATATTTCTTAAATATATACAGGCATGTGTGGGTATTTATATATACAAATTAATTATACACACCACACATATATATTATGTAAACACAAACTTTTATTTTGGATGCAATTAATTGTTGCCCATCCCTACTTGGTATAAGTTTCTTGCAGTGAGTTTTTCTGGTATCGGTCGGGCTCTAATATATATATACTATATATTTGTATTAATATTGTGTAGTAAATATAACTGTTTTTGTCCGTTTGATCATGTGGAATAAAAAGACACCAGCACAAACTATGTCTACAGTGATATTTATTTCCTTTCCATATATAAAAAAGGCAAAATTACTATATTAAATAAAATATAATGGAAAACACTGATTATTTTTAATCTTAGTATAAGTTTCTTGCAGTGAGTTTCTAATAAAACACAAGTCAAATAAAACGCACTGTAGCCCGAAAAGCGTTGACATAAGTCCAGATTTCAGACGTTCTCCACCTTGATGATGTTCAGCTCGGGCTCGTGCGGAGAAACCGGAAGACTGGAGGACTGGTCCACAGGGCTGCACGCCTGGAATGATCCCTCAGCACTGGTGGATTTATTATCCAGCCCAGTAAAGGAGTCTGTGTGCGGCTGTGAATACGGGAGTGTCCCGGGCGAGTACGCTTGAGTGTGGGACTGAGTGAACGTGGTGTTACGCGCTTGAGCGTGGGTGAACGAGGGCCCGCTGGAGGTCGGGCACTGCTGAAAGCCGTTGATGGTGGGCGGGCTGAGCTGGTCCAGGGAGAACACCTCGATGCTCTCCAGACCCGAGTCGTGGATCTCGTTGTATCGCGTCTGGGCTTGGCTGCATTGAGCGTAGGCGCCCTGGCCCGTCGCCGTCTGGCTGAACGGGGGCAGCGAACACGACGCCGGAGCGCATGAGGACTCGAATTTGGACGCGAGGTCCTGCAGGGTGCTGAGGATCTGCTTCTGGACTTGAGTCTGCTGGGATTGTTCTCTCTCAAGTCGGCCTTGTTGGTCCACCATCATCCTCAAGGCCAGGCCCAAACTCCTCAGCTCTGAGCCCAACGACTGGATCTGCTCCTGCAGGGAGCTCACCGAGGCCGGGTCCAGGACGCTCCGCTGAGGAGGAGGAGGAGGGGAAGGCTGGTTGGTCACGCTTTGGACCCGTGCGGAGGGAGATGCGTTTTGGGATGTCGCCGGGTCGGGGAGGCGGACGTCGACACGGGGAGGGTGTTGAGGAGCGCGAACAGGAACACCCACACGCTGGTTCATCCATCTCCGGTGAGGACTGGCTCCTTGGTGCAATAATCTCTGAGAAATAAAGCCATTCATCACATATGTGGGTAAGAAACAGTTATAATAATAATGATTAGTAGTAGTTAGTGTTGTTTCAGTATTCGGTACCAATACCAGTAAAAATTCACGGTTCTCGGTAGCAAAGCTTAGTTTAAATTTACATATATTTAAGTGTTTATCACGGTTGCAAGTGTGGAAACTGTACATTTGTATTATAAACACTTTAGAAAAAGATTAGATAAAATGACCTAAAATAAACACACATTTTTAAAGTTGTTTGTAAAGTTTTTATCCATTTAATGCACAATGAATGAAGTGAACAAACATGAACAATCAAGTGTTTGTGTTAAATAACATTTACAAACATTAATTCATGTTGTAAAAATAGATTGTTCACTCAATGTGTTGATGTGTGAATTAAGTAATGTTGACGAATTTTGTCTTATTGTAGCGTTACCAAACTATACAGGAGATAAAACATGTTTTATTTGACTTGACTGTACTTTTATTTAATCTAAAACTACATTCATATTTAATTTTAAAAAGGCTGCTGAGTTATAAAGGCCTAGAACTGGCACTGACATTAATGACATAAGTAGGGATGCATCGATACTAATAGCAGTACTCTGGTGTCGGGTGGATACTACTTTTTTATTTTATTTTTTATTTAACCTTTATTTTACCAGGTAAGCCGATTGAGAACAAATTCTCATTTACAACGGCGACCTGAAAAAAAAAATATCGGCCGATATGTCGGAATATCGAATTTTAAAACCCAAAAATATTTGTGTCGTATCAGCCTTCAAAATCCTTTATCGGTCGGGCTCTATTAGAGATAGAAAAACACATTATGTACAACCAGTAATAATAACGTTTTGGTTAAGTGTCCCATAACCAATAGGCAATTTTTTTAAATAAAAGTATACATTTAAAAATTGTATGTTACTACTAGTGTTGTCAAAAAAACTCGGTACTAAAAAAAAAAGCTAATATCACGTTGCCAGAGGCCGTTTACATGCAAATTCGCAATTTCAAATATTAGGCGCGAGACAAGCGCGCTCATAATAAAAACTCGTTGCATAGCAACGACAGACGCCGCGTGAGAGCAAGCGCTTTGGAAAGAATAACGCGCAAAAATATAATAAAAAAACACGTGCGATATGAGAACGGTACTCGTGCTCATGAACTCGTAAAACTACCCCGAAAGCATTTTAGAGGCCGTTCACATATCGCACGTGTTTTTTTATTATATTTTTGCGCGTGCTTATTCTTTTCAAGGCGCTTGCTCTCACGCGGCGTCTGTCGTTGCTATGCAACGAGTTTTTATTATGAGCGCGCTTGCCTCATGCCTTTATTTGAAATTGCGAATTTGCATATAAACGGCCTCTTCTGGTGACGTGACATTAGCCTTTTTTTAGAACCGACTTGGTACTGAAGTACCGAGTTTTTTGACAACACTAATAGTAGTAGTAACATACAATTTTAAAATGTATACTTTTATTAAAAAAAAATGCCTATTGGTTATGGGACACTTAAGCAAAACGTTATTATTATTGGTTGTACATAATGTGTTTTTCTATCTCTAATAGAGCCCGATTGATAAAGGATTTTGAAGGCTGATACGATACAAATATTTTTGGGTTTTAAAATCCGATATTCCGATATATATATATTTTTTATTATTAAATATTGTTGGATTTCACACTCATGTAAAAGAAAAGCTAACTTTTCGGCACAAGATACGTTTGATACTTTTTCTCTCTGTCTAAATGTTCACTCCTCGCTTACATTTTACAATGCAGGGACTGTAACTAGAGATATGCTCGTTATAAATACAGTAATCATTACTTTATTTAGGCAGAAAAAGTTCATTGTGGTTTCCAAGCTCATTAATGTTAACGTTAGCGGTCTTCATTAGCTAGCTTTGTGGTTAGCTAGTCTACGACGAGCCACAATTTAGCAATAGATAACATACTGCAAATTGTAAAACATACATTTTCAATATAACAGGCCAAGGAGAGATGATTGAAGCGTGTTTCGTCGATTTCTAATTTATTTTTGAAATATTCATTTATCGGCCATTATAACTGCCGATACCGATATTTTGGAAAATGCCTAATATCGGCCGATAATATCGGTCTAGCTCTAATCTCTAATCATAATAGTACTGGTTTTATGATGATGCTTCATAACTCACCATGTTTGGAGGTCTGGCTGTCGTGAGGTCATAAGAAGCTGTCTGTGGTAACGTGAGCTTTCTCCCATCAGGACCAGAGAAGCAGGACTGGTCTCGTCTCACCGACATCGACGTCTGCTGGCCGGACTGGGGACCGCCGTCTCTTACCTTCACAAAACACGTGGAATTAGGCAAGGCAAAAAATATAAATCACACACAAACATACATATAAGCCTTTTTATAAGTTACATACATTTTTGGTATTGTGTTTTTATGAAAAATAAGCACATGCCCCCTTTAATGTGCACATTTAACTTTTTTCTTTTGTAATTTTTACTGTAAAGAAACAAAAATTACAATCAAATTTAAAGGCAACAAATGTCCCATGGTGCATAAATACATTTTATTTTTCTTATTTGAAATGAAATTTTTTTATTTGTTGCATTAAAATCATGCGGATTAGAGAAGAAATGTACTAAATTGTCATGAAAATAAAGTCAAACTGCGTGCACACACAAACGTATATATTAGATGTATGATATATTATATTATATATAGGTTAAAGATATTTAATTTTTTTTGAAAGAGGTATCTTCTGCACACCAAGAGACTAATATTTATGACCAACAAATACATAAAAAAATGTAATATTGTGCAATATTTTTACAATTTAAAATGATAATTTTCCATTTTCAAGTTTTAAAATTGCATTTATTCCTGTGATCAAAGTTAAATCTTCAGCATCATTACTCCAGTCTTCAGAGTCACATGATCCTTCAGAAATCACTCTAATATGATGATTTAATCATCAAGAACCATTTCTGATTATTATCAATGTTGAAAACAGAATATTTTGTTGGAATCTCTGATTCAGTTTATTTTTCAGGATTCTGTGACGAATAGAAAGTTCAAAAGAACAACTTTTGATCAATTTAATGCGATGCATTAAATGCTAGAAATGAACGAATCTTTAAAATGAACGAATCTTTTTCTGAGTCAATTTGTTCGTTTTGTTTGTTGAATGAACCAAATAACTCGGAAATAGATTTGTTCGTTTTGATGAACGAGTTCGAACAGGAGAGTCACGAACGCGCATCACAGAACAGAGCAAGGCGAGCATTTGAGCTTATAAAACTTAAACTTTGTTATTTATTTGTTAAATGAGCGATCGTTTCGCTTGATAAGACCCTTATTCATCGTCTGGAATCGTTTAAAGCCATTTGAACAGTTTGCGCTGAAACTGTCATTTGGACCTTGAACCGTTTGGTTCCCATTGAAGTCCATTATATGGAGAAAATCCTGGAATGTTTTCATCAAAAACCTTAATTTCTTTTCGACTGAAGAAAGAAAGACATGGACATCTTGGATGACATGGGGGCGAGTAAATTATCAGCAAAAGTTTTTTTTTTTTAAAGTGAACTACTCCTTTAAATTCTTAAAAACATATACATATTTTGTACATGTTAGTACAATCCACCCACCCGCGCTCTGTGGAGCAAAGCCTTATCCAGGAGTCGTTTTCGAGCCACTAGCACAGGATTGGCGGGTGAAGGTGTGTGTCGTCGTCTGACGTAAGAAACGCCGCTCATCGCTCCCGTCCCGACCCCCGAACGCGGCCCTTGGACCCCAGCATTCTGTGACCCCTGTGCCAACGAGGTCACGCTGACAATCCGGATGTCCTCGTCTTTCTCCCCGCCCGGGGCCTCCCTCCTCCCCGCCGGACCCGTCCCGGAAGACTGCCCTCCTCTCGCATCCGAGGACGACCCGGCCTGTTGGGAAGCGGCGACTCTGGAAGCTTCTCTGAGGAGGTTCCTCAGCTGCTGATCGCTCCAGCCGACCCGGCGCGTCTCAGGGCCTGCCGTCGACCCCGCGGGCCCGCTGCTCCTAGCGGCCCCGTCCTCCTTCCGAGATCGGCCTTGAAACTCCTTCAGGAAAAGGTAGATGGCCTGCGCGGACACCTTGATGTTCTCCAGCTCCAGCACGGCTTTGATCTTCCGAAAACTCAATCCCGCCTCCCGCAGCTCCACCACCTTGCGCTTGGCAGCGTCGTCCAGTCGGCCCATGCTGGACAACACGGTAACGGCACACTAAAAAGCGGGATTCTGGAATTAATGCAAAAACATGGTTACGTTCGGAATGAAATATTACGTCCACAAATGCTTGTAGTCTTTAAGAATTGCTTGGTACAATAATAACAAATAGGCCCTGTCAAAAGTGATCCTGTTAACCCTCTGGGGTTGTTTGGCCCAAATGAACCCGAAAAATTAAAATAATTTTTTTTTAAAAATCACAGCTTCTTCGGAATGGTCCGAAATTTGGTGACTTTGTTGGTATTTGGTGTTTGAACACCCCAAAAAATTGGGGACAGGATGTGAATAGTCTAAGTGGTGGAAAAAGAAATAGTCACACTTGGGGTGTTCGGGACTCCCATAGGAAATGAATGGGAAATTGGCAAAAATGTGAAAATACTGAGTTTTTTTGTGTCCAATCAGCCACGATCTTGAAAAAAAGCACACAACAGTGAAGGGGTGAATCTATAAAACATCAAGAGTGCAAAACAGACACATCCAGACACACAAAAACACACTTTTCTACACAAACACACCAAAAAATTCAGATTATACATGTGTTTTGCATTTTTAAAATGCTCAGTTTGTCCACCAGATGGCAATATCAAAAATTGCTTTTATGAGGCCTAGGCTTGACTCTAAAATGAAATACAGCTTTAAAAAAAATTAAATATTTTTTCTATTATTTTCAATGGGGGAAAATTTGGTCATAATTATTGCATTAATACTAATTGTATATATTTTTTTATTTTTGAAATTTTCTCAAAACACCAAAAAAGAAAATAAAAAAATATTATAAAAAACGAGTAAAAAAACAATCATGATTTTTTTTTTTTTTTTTTTAAATATGAATCCCGGCCTTTGGGTCCATTTAAAAAAAAAATTAGTCACGATTTTGGTCTTTGGTCAAAAATGACCCCCATAGGAAATGAATGGGAAATTGACAAAAACACAAAAATTCACATTTTTTTAAATTTATTTTTTACATTTTTTAAATAAGAATTTTTTTTTGAGATTGTTTCAACTATATATTCAAATCCACCAAAAAAAAATGTGTTCATAAACATCTGGGGAATTCACATGCTTCTCCATAGAGAGCTGTACATGCCATCTAGTGGTTACACCATGATTCTACGCTTTTTCTCTATACTGTAACCAGATGGTGCGAATTTCCTTCAAAAAAATATATATATATTTTTTTTGTGAAGGCCTAGACTCTGTGTTAAACAAAAATACTGCATTAATAATTAAAAAAATAATATATATATTTCCATTGAAAAAAATAGACCATAAATATTGCATAAATATTAATAAATTCAATCAAATTGTCTCAAAATACTAAATTAAAAAGAATAAATATTATAGAACAAAAATAAATTGCATTGGTTTTACTGGGATGAAAGAAGTTTCATTTTTAGGCCTCCGGTCACTTCTGACCGTGACTCATAAAGGAAGACCATCGGAGGGTTAAAAGGATTTAGCATTAAGCTTTGTATTAGTAAAAAACCTGTAGCATTTTCAAATTACCACCCTCATATCCACCTGAGACAAGAGATTTATGTATTTTTTTGTCTGGAAAAAATCCTCTGATGATGCAAAAATTGTGATTACAGTCAGTAGTAGGCTCTGTCCCGCTTTATTTACTTATTGTTAATGTTCTTTTATGATTTAATTTTGATTTTTGATGTAATTCTGTATTTGTGATTATATTTGTTCAATAAAAAAAAAAAAAAAAAAAAGGCTCTGTCCCGCATGTCCTCAACCCGCCCATAGAGGGCGATCTCACTCACAGATCAATGAACACATACACATTGTGGAAGCAATTTAATAGGTTCTATGAGCATTTTCTTATATTCATAGTAATTAGATTAAATGCACGATGGACCAAAGATCTATTAACCCTTATCTGTGTATGACCTTGTATACGTGACTTGACAAAAAGTAATGTGTGACTAATATAAGACTGAGGCAAAGGGCCTTTTACACATTAGTAGTTGGATGCGATGGGTTAGTGTTGGGACATGTTGTTAATGAGGTAAGCAGGCACTCTGTTAACCTTTTCATGCAAGAAAATAAATAACCTTTATAGACAATTGGTATATTCTTGTCTCTTATTCAATGACGTCAAATTGTATGCCAACACATACACATTTGGTCTATGCCTCTTGTATTGAATATCAGGTTTGTTCCTCTTAAAATTAATAAAGAATGAAAGACTACTATACTTTGCACTGTATACTTAAAAAACTATATGGAATAGCAAGTACTATTCCAAAATAATGTTTCAGACAGTGACGTTACGTATGTTTAGCTCGTCTGCCAATCTAATAAGTGCCCTTTAACCCTGGAAAACAAGCACAACACACCAGCATGAGCAGCTGAACACCTTGCTCAAAAGGTTTAGCCTAGCTGTCGTTTTCCAAACACCACCAAGTACAGATCCCTGCGTGTGGATCTAGTGCACTCAGAACACAATAGAAATCCAACATCTCTTACCTACAGCGACTTTGATGGTCAGTTATGTATGTTTAAAGCGATGATAAGCCCCATTATGAAGTCACATGACGACGCTCGCATCCATATATCAGTAACGCGCATCTGATAACGTCAACACAACAACCGTAAAAATCGATGAAACGCACACATTTGTGTGTTTACTTTATGATTATTGCATTCACACACGCCCCGCCTCCTTCAGACTGTCGCGGGGATAGCGTCATCACGTCTGCGCCCTTACGCTAACGTCATTAAGACGCGACTGCTGTTGAGCTCGGCGTTGAATGTGTCGCGCTCTGCTCATTTATCATGTAAGTGTGAATGTTTGTTATATTCAATATTTATCTCTTGCGACCGGTTTTGTGTCTCGTAAATGTGGTTGTGTGTACGCAGAAAGATATTAAACGCGTTTCTTATCATTAATCGGCGATATTTTGCGTACGTTCGGTTAATATCGGCGGGGTTAGCATTAGCATACCGCGCTAAATGAAGATAATCAATGTAATTGTTTTTCAAAACAAAGCATGAGTTGTTTAGGATTTGTGTTATGTATTTGTAATAAAAAGTCGAGTTTTATACTTTTAAAACAGGAATTTTTAGTGCGTTTGTAACGTTACATTTCCACGTATTTCATGCTAACGTAAGTTAACGTAAATGTTTTTGAGCATCACTTTCTATTTGAATTGAAAACATTTTTTTTATTCTAAGCAATCTAATGATAATTATAGTGAAATAATCTTAAACTAACTTGTTATTTTAAGAATATAATCCCGAAATTATGTTATATACAATACATGAATGCATAAAATACAACTGACAGTATAAAATATGAAGCATTTTATTTAATTTTCAAACACAAGTTTAATGACTAAAAATTAGATATGAAGGTCATAATGATGTTCAGTAATTAAATCAGTAAGAAGTTCACAATTTTCTCAATTTGTTGTCTTGTGAACATTCTTGAAGAGCTTGTTATTAATATCAATAATCGTTTTCATCATATTTCGGGCAGTGATAAGGGAGTTTTAAAGGGTTAGTACACCCCAAAATAAAAATTCTTTCATTAATTGTAAATGCAAACCCCGTCAGACTTGTGTTCATCTTCAGAACACTAATTTTGAATGAAATCTAAGTTTTCTGTCCCTCCATTGACAGCAACGCAACTACCACTTTCAAGCCCCAGCAAGACAGTAAAGACATTAAAAACCTCACTAAAGTAATTAATGTGACCGTCCAATGGTTTAACCTAATGTTTATAAAGCAATGTGACTGCACACACACAAAAAAACATCATTTATCACTTTATTTACAACATATCAATCTCCAATGGATCAATGTATGCTCTCGCATCAACAGAACAGGTGCTGATCTCATGAATGCGCTTCGGAGATTAATATTTTGTAAATAAAGTGATAAATTATGTTGTTTTTTGCACTTGTGTCACTTCATAAAATTGAAGACAATCTATGGAGTCAACATTGATTACTTTCCAACCTTTCTCGGACTTGAAAGTGGTAGTTGCGTTGCTGTCAACGCGAGACAGAGAACTCAATTTTATCATAAAGATCTTAATTTGTGTCCTGAAGATGAACCAAAGTCTTACGGGTTTGCATCGCCATGAGGGTGAGTAAATGATAAATGATTTTTGGGTGAACTATCCCTTTAAGAACGGCTTCATTGTATATTTGCTGCCAATGTCCCCCATATACAGTAGTATTATTAAATAAGCATCCCTCCCCCTCTAGCTATATGCTTTAAATATCATGTGCAAAAAGGTGTGATGCAATGAAAAACACATTCAAGCTCTGAACCGAGTTAAACTGCATTGCTTTATTATGACTGCGACAGCTCCCGAGTTTATGAGATGGAAAAAAATAGTTTCTCAGCATTGTTCCTATTGTTTTCTCTTCTTGGATCAGGGCACCATCACCAACCAAGCGCAGGGAGCGTTCAGAGGACAAACCCAGGGAACGAGGGAAGGAGAAGCCTGCTGGGAAAGAGGGAGCGGAGAAGGAGAAGGATAAGGAGAGAGGCCGAGACAAGATCCGGAAGCGGCGCAGTAACTCCACCGGGAGCAGCAGCAGCAGGTCAATAACTCCTAATGTCATTACAAGGAGATTTAGGCAATATTCATATCAAACTATGACACAATACGTAATCAAGTTGGTGCGATTAAGCTTGTAATTGCAGAAAATCTAATTGTTGTGAAATATGGGCTGATTTAAATAGCAATAAACAGGCGTGTAAACAGTGTCACATGTTCCACTCTGACCAAAGCGGATGATGATGATGTAATGCGACTCATGCGCCGGTGTAAACGAGAGCCAGACCGATATTATCGGCTGATATTAGGGATTTTCTAAATTATCGGTATCGGCAGTTATAGTGGCCGATAAATGAATATTTCAAAAATTATTTTAATTAAAACTCATAATTAATTACAAAGGAAATCTGTTAATATTTTGTTGCACGTTTCTAAAATAAAAAAAATAATAATATTTTCGGCCGATTTATATCGGATTTTAAAACCAATATTTGTATCGGTCTTCAAAATCCTTTATCGGTCGGGCTCTAGTGTAAACACAGTGATAAAGGAGGAATCACATTTTTAGGCTTCTGATGAAACTGATTTCACGTCGATAGCGTTGTGCTACATGAATAACGTTGTGTTGATGATGGGCGAACACATAGAAATGAAGAGAAAAGATCCAGTATATCCACAGAAATGTTTTGCAATTCACTTAAAGGAGTAGTTCACTTTTAAAAAAAAACTTTTGCTGATAATTTACTCACCCCCATTCTCCATATAATGGACTTCAATGGGAACCAAACGGTTCAAGGTCCAAAAGACAGTTTCAGTGCAAACTGTTCAAAGGGCTTTAAACGATTCCAGACGATGAATAAGGGTCTTATCAAGCGAAACGATCGCTCATTTAATAAATTAACGAACCTTTCTCCGAGTCATTTGGTTCATTCGCACGAATTGACTCGGAAAAAGATTCGTTAATTTTGATGAACGAGTTCGAACAGGAGAGTCACGAACGCGCATCACAGAACAGAGCAAGGCGAGCATTTGAGCTTATAAAACTTAAACTTTGTTATTTATTTATTAAATGAGCGATCGTTTCGCTAGATAAGACCCTTATTCATCGTCTGGAATCATTTAAAGCCCTTTGAACAGTTTGCACTGAAACTGTCCGTTTGGTTCCCATTGAAGTCCATTATATGGAGAAAATCCTGGAATGTTTTCATCAAAAACCTTAATTTCTTTTCGACTGAGGAAAGAAAGACATGGACATCTTGGATGACATGGGGGTGAGTAAATTACCAGCAAAAGTTTTTTTATTTTTTTTAAAGTGAACTACTCCTTTAAGTACCTTTGCATCTATAGATTAAAACTCGCCTACTGTGTGTGAGTGTGGCATTGATGTATGTGAATAAAAAATAATCACAATTGTTAGTGAATAATCAGAAAAATGGAAATTGCATGTGAAGAGGAGTGTATAATCTTACTGCGATTAAAGCCTTACTCGTATTATTGGAAGTAGTCACATGTAAAAGTAGTTATTGTATAATACATTGATCATTGATCAAGGGCATTGTTTAGAGTTGTTGTTTTCTGAGTGACACACACTAAAGGTAAAGGAGAGTTCAAAGGTAGGTATTGTATGATGGAAAGCTTTTTACATTTTTAAAATTACATTTGGATTTTCTTATGCTTAGAAATGGCTAATAATACAGAAAATATTTTTTTAATTTTACATATCTTTCTTATTTGACATGCAATAACTCAGGAAGGAAAAAAGGTAGGAGGAATTTCTTTATTTTTTTGGTGAAGTTCCCCTTCATCTGGATCAAATGTTGTGGTGATGATGATAGTAATCAAAAGTTACAGAACCAAAGTACCCTTTTGTTCATAGCCCTTGACACCTGGAAGGCATTTCTAAATTTATGTTTGCCCTCCGTGAGGCATATCCTGTGATCGAAGCAATGAATTTGACTCGGGAGAATCCTCTTTGTAATGATGTCATTTTCTGCAATCAATGCATGTTTAATGAACTTAAAGCGTAAAAGCTATATTTGATTTTACTTGGCTTCATGTGCACTTGTGGAGTTGTTTTAACCCTCAGGTGCTCTTTGGTCATTTCTGACCGAAAATTTTTCTGTTTTGAATTTTTAAAAATCACAGCTGTATCGGAATGTTACGAAACTTGGTGACTTTTATGGGATTGGGTATGTGAAAACATAAAAAAAAATTGAGGTCATGATCCAAGCATGCTAAGTGGTCTTAAAAAATAGTCACACTTGTGCTCTTTGGTCAAAAATGACCGACCCATTGGAAATGAATGGGAAATTGACAAAAACACAAAAACTTTGAGAATTTTTGTATGTACAATCTACAAATCGGCCACAATTCTAAAAAAAAGTACACCACAGCAAAGGGGTGACACTCTACAACATCTAGAGTGCAAAACAGACACACACACTCATACAAACACACTTTTATACACATACACACCAATAAATTTTGATTGCAAAAAGTATGTTTTGAATTTTTAAAAATCACAGCTTCATCTGAATGTTACGAAACTTGGTGACTTTTATGGCATTATGTATGTGAACACACAAAAAAATTGAGGTCATGATCTGAGCATGCTAAGTGGTCGTAAAAAATAGTCACACTTGTGGTCTTTGGTCAAAAATGACCCCCATAGGAAATGAATGGGAAATTGACAAAAACACAAAAATTCACAATTTTTAATTTATTAATTATTATTTTTATTTTTTATTTTTTTAATAAGAAATCCTTTTTGAGATTGTTTCAACTATATATTCAAATCCACCAAAAAAAAAAATGTGTTCATAAACATCTGGGGAATTCACATACTTCTCCATAGAGAACAGTACATGCCATCTAGTGGTTAAACCATGATTTTTAAGCTTTTTCTCTATACTGTAACCAGATGGTACTCATTTTCTTTAAAAAATATATTTTTTCTGAGGGCATAGACTTTATATAAAACTAAAATACTGCATAAATATTTTTTTGAAAAAAATAATATATATATAGAAAATATATATATATTTTTCCATGGCAAAATAGACCATAAATATTGCATAAATATTAATAAATTCAATCAAATTGTCTCAAAACACTAAATTAAAAAGAATAAATATTATAGAACAAAAATAAATTGCATTGATTTTACTAGGATGGAGGAAATTTAATTTTTAGGTGTCCGGTCACTTCTGACCGGGAAGATAACAAGTGTGACTCTGAAACGAAGAGCACCTGAGGGTTAACTTCATGAGAGAACATCTTTAGATCCAAATGATGGGTTATGGTGAGTTTGGGCTGTGCAGTTTTCACACACCGATCATGTTTCGTGAAGGTTTACAGGGTTAAATGTGTGTGACTTCAGATCCAGGTCCAGTTCCAGCTCCAGCAGCAGCTCTGGCTCCAGTTCGGGATCGTCCAGCGGGTCCAGCTCCTCCTCTGGTTCCAGCCGCTCCGGTTCCTCCAGTTCCTCTCGTTCCTCTAGTTCATCCGGGTCCTCTGGGTCCCCCAGC
Organism: Cyprinella venusta; assembly: GCA_038021265.1. Classification (NCBI taxonomy): domain Eukaryota; kingdom Metazoa; phylum Chordata; class Actinopteri; order Cypriniformes; family Leuciscidae; genus Cyprinella; species Cyprinella venusta. The sequence continues at coordinate 53,368,151 of CM075863.1, read as the reverse complement.
CCAGGCCGCCGTCGCCATGACAACCGGCGCCGCTCACGATCAAAGTAGGTTCTTGGCTTTCTTGTGATGTTAAGTAATGCCCCGGTTGTGCCGTTGTCACTTACCGGACGTGGGTTTGCGCTTGTAACCAGGTCCAAATCACAAAAGCGGACCGATGAGAAAGAGAGGAAGAGGAGGAGCCCGAGCCCCAAACCCACCAAACTTTATCTGGGAAGACTCACCAGGAACGTAACCAAGGTACGCTTGAAGAGAGCTGCACGATTAATCGTTAAAAGATCATAATCTCTCATTCCTAAATGACAATGTGACTTAAAAACGCAATGCTGTCACTTAATGTTAATGAACGAGAGGATCTGAACGCTCTCATTAAATACGGCAGCGGGTAAAGCTTGAGATGTGAAGCCGTTTAAACTTTAACCGTTGAAAGTACAATCATCACACTGCAACATTTATATCTGCGTTAGCGCTGAATCAGAGAGAGATGAGAGACAGTCCTGATGAGAGAACAGTGGCCATGTTAATGTCTTTTCAACTACACATTATCGTTATTTTCTGATATAGACATTTAAATAACTGGATAAAAGTTTATAGGGCTGGGTATTGACACAAATTTCACAATTCGATTCGATTTCGATTTGATTCAATATTGATTATTTTGGATATCAGCTACAATAAATGGCCATTTTTCTCAAGGCAATCAAATCTCTTAACTAATGCTGTAAATTATGGGAGTCTAGTTGTATACTATAGACTTCATTAGCCTAATATGAAGGTAATAATGAACTGTTTTGTATCTTTACAAACACTTAAATTACACTTTTATTTATTTTTATAATAAGATTATATGAATAACATTTAAATGGTGGCTGTCATAAAAACTTGCCAGATTTATTCAAATATGCATTAAATATTGAAGAACATTAAGATTATAATGCATATGGTGTATATATTTAGCAAAATGCTCCTCTCTCTAGTTATTTTTCTATCTGACTAACGAGTTTATGTGGATTTTCTGAGGTAAATATGACGATGACATTGATTACAAGCTGTTTAACTGACGTCTTTCCACGGTTGAAACGCTGATTGAGCGAATCAATGTGACATGATACGGATTTTGATAAGTTGTACACTTTCTTTAACACACTTTCAGATGCTCGTTCATGTTTATTTGGGGCTGTGACGGGTTTTATTAACCCGGAAGTGAGATCAGCGCTGCTGCTTCTCCATAGCGATCTCACGCCACAGCGCCAAAACTCTATTTATGCTCTTGAATTTCTAAAGAAAATGGACATAATTTGAAATTTGAGACTTTGTTTCATATCATTAGTTACAAAGGACAAAGATTAACGCGATTTTTTTGGATGCGCGCAGCCGCGATACAATGATCCATTCATTCAAATGAAACAGGATGACTAATCGATTCTTAAATCTCGAGATTTAAGAATCGATTTCGGTTCGTAAAAATGAGAATCGATTAATATCGAGAAATTGATATTTATTACCCAGCCCTAAAAGTTTATAGTTTAGGTATAAACGCAGATGACTGTGGTGGTGATTAGAATAAGATAATGTTTTGTACTGCTTCTAGTTACGCCAGGAGGTGGCGCCAAGTGAGTGTATAAAAGAAATGTTTGTCACTGAATTTAAGATTTATTCACAAACGCTGATTCATCCAACATGAATGAGACATTTACTACATTCAAATAATTAAAAAAAATCATTTAAATTTTATTTTAAATTAAAAAATAAAGTATTTGGTTCAAATGTATATAATTTTTTAAAGAATAAACTAAAGTAATAAACATTTTGTCATAACCTCTAGTTGTTGTCTTTAATTTTTATTAGATATAGATTCAGATTATCAATTTGCATCTTTAAATGTAATTTACAATGCATATCTTTTAAAGGCAGTTTTCTAAAAATCTGGATCTGGATTTAGACACTGTTTTCTGATTAACGGAGTGATATCCCAAAAACCTGAACAAAATTAAACATTAATTTTGAAGCTGACTCCAATGTTAAGATTTCTAAATCTTATGCAAATTGAATTGATTACATTTGCATATTTAAACATTTCAGGGATTTAACAGCAGCATTAAGTATTCAAGACATTCAGAAATTGAAGGGAAAAAAATAATAAAAGCAATCAATATTGTGTAATTTACAAGCATATATATATATATATATTAGAGCTGTCAAAACAATTAATCGCATCCAAAATAAAAGTTTGTGTTTACATAATATATGTGTGTGCACTGTGTATAATTATTTTGTACATATATAAAAAACACACATGCATGTATATTTAAGAAAAAAAATATTATTTATATATAAAATATTTATATATAATATAAATTATATATAAATCTTTATACAGAATAATATTTCTTAAATATATACAAGCATGTGTGTGTTTATATATATCTAAAATAATTATACACAGTGCACACACAAATATTATGTAAACACAAACTTTTATTTTGGATGTAATTAATCGTGATTAATCGTTTTGACAGTCCTAATATATATATATATATATTACAGAAAGTATGAAAATGAACACATGCAATTTTTCTTATCTATCTAAATGTTTTTTTAAGTGTTGAATTTAGATGTGTATTCCTGAAAATTGCTACTCCTGTAATGCCTAGTGCTTCTGTACTTGATTTCCTATAGGAACATATTCAGGAGATCTTCTCAACGTATGGCAAGATCAAGATGATTGACATGCCTCCCGACCGTCTGCACCCTAATTTGTCAAAGGGTTACGCTTATGTGGAGTACGAGTCTCCAGAGGACGCACAGAAAGCCCTGAAACACATGGACGGAGGTAAAAACGCAACTGAATTGCATCATTTGTAGGGTTATTATCGTTAACTAAAACCATAAAACCTTTTTGTTACATGAAATAAAATAAATCAACTATAATGGTTACACTTTTAGTTAAAGCATTAGTTAAAGGTACAGTAAGCAATTTCTGAGAAACGCTGTTAAACGTGGAATTAGATCGAACAGCACAACACACTTGTAGCCAATCGGCAGTAGGGGGCGTGTCCTCATGATGGGGGAGGAGAGGGAGATCTGAAGAAAGAGAGATGGCTGAGAGACATTACAAAAGAGGAAAGCTCAGAAGGAATATTACTGGAAGAAAAGGGTTATGAAAAAACACGCAGAGGTTGTGTTGTTTCCCCTTTAATTTTTGTTCTCCATGTTTGTTCGTCATATCTTTATTTTTCGTGAAACTTTATTTTGCTTTGCTTCAGTTATGGTAGAGATATCCACTCTTTTAATGAAGGGAGGAGTGTGTTTATTTGGGTTTGTGTTTCTCAGAAATTGCTTGCTGCACTTTTAACATGAACTGTGTTTACACAGCATTAACCTTTGTTAATGTTAATTAAAAAATAATTGTTAATGTTAGTTCACAGTTCATTAATGTTAACTGTTACAACTTTTGATTTCGTTAGTATTAGTAAATGTAGATATTTATGCCATAGAAGGTCATGTTAGCTTATATAATATTGTAAAGTGTTACCATTTAAATTCTCTCTCTCTCTAAATTAATTAGGGCTGTCAAACGATTAATCACATCCAAAATAAAAGTTTGTGTTTCCTTAAAATATGTGGTTGCACTGTGTATAATTATTTTATATATATATATACATACATACATACACATGCTTGTATATATTTAAGAAATATTTTCATGTATATAGATTTATATATAATTTATATTTTTTTCTTAAATATACATGCATGTGTGTGTATTTACTTATATATATTTATATATATACATATATATATATATATATATATATATATATAATTTATATTATACATGCATGTGTGTGTGTATTAATTTATACATATATATATATTATTTATATGTATAAATATTTTTTATATATATATATATATATATATATATATATGGACTGTCAAAACGATTAATCGCGATTAATCGCATCCAAAATAAAAGTTTGTGTTTACATAATATATGTGGTGCACTGTGTATAATTATTTTATATATATATATATACATACATACACATGCTTGTATATATTTAAGAAATATTTTCATGTATATAGATTTATATATAATTTATATTTTTTTCTTAAATATACATGCATGTGTGTGTATTTACTTATATATATATATATATATAAAATTTATTTATATTTATATTATACATGCATGTGTGTGTGTATTAATTTATACATATATATATATTATTTATATGTATAAATATTTTTTATATATATATATATATATATGGACTGTCAAAACGATTAATCGCGATTAATCGCATCCAAAATAAAAGTTTGTGTTTACATAATATATGTGGTGCACTGTGTATAATTATTTTGTATATATATAAAAAACACACATGCATGTATATTAAAGAAAAAAAATATTATTTATATATATATATATATATATATATTTGTATTTATATATAATATAAATTATATGAAAATCTATTTACAGAATATACATGAAAATATTTCTTAAATATATACAAGCATGTGTGTGTGTTTATATATCTAAAATAATTATACACAGTGTGCCCACATATATTATGTAAACACAAACTTTTATTTTGGATGCGATTAATCGTTTTGACGGTCCTAATATATATATATATATATATATTTACATACACACACACAAAATATTTATACATATAAATAATTATTTTTCAGCAAGTTGCCAAGGCAAAATTTCTTTAAAAAAATAATTTGTTAAAGTTAAACTAAAATAAATAATAAATGTGTTAAACTGAAGTAAAAATAAGAGCTTGAAAGGCAAAATGTGTTTGTTAGAAGTGTTTCTCAGAGTTTGCTGTTTTCCTCAGGTCAGATCGACGGTCAGGAAATCACCGCCACTGCTGTCCTGCCCCAGAGGATTCGCCCCCCCATGAGAAGACCGTCCCCCCCGCGCCGGATGCCTCCTCCGCCGCCCATGTGGCGCCGCACGCCGCCTCGTATGAGGAGAAGGTGGGCTTTTACACTGTTTCACTCTGTGCAGGTCGCCTAAATGTAATTTTAGTCCACACTTCGCACCTGTTTCCAACGTCCGATCTGTCCTTTCACCTCTCAATTCTGTTGTTTTCCTGGCTTTCTGTGTCTTATCAGGTAATAAGCGCACACACATCTGTGATTTATCTTTGCCGAAGCTGACAGTGTGTTCTCTACACAGGTCTCGCTCTCCTCGTCGACGCTCCCCGGTGAGGAGACGCTCTCGCTCCAGGTCTCCGGGTCGCAGACGGCATCGTTCCCGCTCCAGTTCCAACTCGTCCCGTTAGCCGGCGCTCCATTCTCACCAGTGGCTTCTCCTGTCAGCCCTTTCATTTTTTTTAGCTGGAGATTTTATTTCCTTTCCTCTAGTACCCCTCAGGATTGTACGTAAAAGCCCAGTCTTATAACATCATCAGTGGATGTGCTTGGTTTTTTTATTGCCGCTGTGTTTGTACGCTCACTGGGATCGTGCTAGATGCTTCGTTTTACTGTGACTCGTTTTTGTAATGTGCTGTACTTTTGTTTTCTATTTTTGAGAAACTCAGCTTTTTACCGGTTTATGTTGTGTGATTAAAATGCATTCAAGATGTTTGCATTTTTCAAGGAATCGTTTCTGTTAGTGACATGAGCGGTTCCTCAAAATTCATCTCTCGACGTCACCACCTAATCCTGTAAAATCTGATGATCTGTAAGATTGAAAACAGACAAATCAATAAAGCAGTTTAACAAGTAAGGTCATCATTTATGTTGTCCTATTAAAATCTGTTTTTGTTCCTTGAAAACGCAAAAGATGTTTTCCTAAGGCTTTAGTTATTTTATACTTGTATAAAAAAGCTATAGACAAAATCTTAAATCATCAGCTCTCATAGGATGATGTGTATTCTGAGAATAGACCATTTCAAAAGATGTAAACAACACTGGTCCAGAAACACTTCCTGTTTCAGTTTGTAACTGTTTTCTTTATTTCACATGTAAAGAAAACTTCTTAAAAATGTTTGTTTAACTTTTTGATTCAGTTTTAAATGTTCTGTTGGTTGTATTTTATCCCAGCTTTTATTAAGTGTTAAAAAACTGAAACAGGAAGTGCTTCTGGGCCAGTGTTGTTTACATCTTTTGAAATGGTATGCTATTTTGTGCAGATGCTGATATTTATATGTCCAAGTAATAAGATAATAATAAGAATTCTTTAAATCAATGCAGTTTTTATAACATTATAGCGAAGTACTTGCATAAAATGCGTTAAAATATTATCAGTTGTCTCTCAATCTTTAATATTTACGCATAAATCCAGCATAAACTCTGGCACAATCTGCATATTTTTAAACTTTAAGACAGACATCACATCCTGAACCTCACAGTATGACTGCCGACTGTGTTTCTCGCTTGATTTTTTGCAAAAAGTCAAGAATTTATCAATCTTTTGACACTTTCAATGCTTTTTCTGGTCCGCTTTCAATCCCACAATGCACTGCTCGCTCGACTTAGCCTAATTAGCTTAATTGAAAACACTCGTGGACACACACACACACACACCATGCGGAGTTTTACAAAACAAACAGCAGTCGTCTTTTAAAGTTCGACCTGAACCAAATCATTAGCTTATGCTGCATTAACACCTTGTCTTAACTGTAATTAAGAGATGGTAACCCGACGATGACGTTCTCCTCAGAGCGCTTCACGTCCTCAGACTAGGATATGAGCGTTTCCATGGCAACACTATCAGCCGAAATGAACCTGCAGTCAGTGTGCTACAAGTAAGAACGCAAGTTGTATGTTTATTATTATTTTAATGCTATGTGCTTTGAGATATGGGCTAGTTTAACGCCGTCTGTCGTGATGCTTTTGCGTGTTGTAGTGACGTCATGTTCCTTGGACGAGCGCTGTGCTAGCCTCTCTGAATTACTTTCAGAGTCTCACATATTTTTATTATCAAAAAAAGTTTTCCAGAGCCTTAAAAATAAGCGTGAAAGCCTAAAAAAGGACGCCGAGTTGTTTCTGTTTCATAATTGGTTTTGCTGTTTCACTGAGTCCGAGGTAAGTTGTTGTTCTAAGCATGCGTCAAAAACCGCCGCCATCTTGGAACAGGGGTCTTGTCATAGGAGGTAGCGAGGTACTCATAGGAGTAGCTGCTATTTTACTTCGAATTTATTGATGGTGGCGGACTTTTGTGCAGTGTATGATCATCATCTTCACGGATGAAATTTGAACTAGGAAGAATGTTTAAAAAAAATCTTTCTGGAATCAATGATAAATAAATGTCTGACCATTGGAAAAAACAAGAAAAATCGCATTCATGATGATTTATGGTGATTTTATTTCCGTTAGACCTGTGTCTACTACCTTGACGCTGATGCATTAAAGTGGAGGGGCTCCACTGTTCCAAGATGGCGGCTCTATTGACGCATTCGTTCCAATGAACTGCCGTAGCCAAGGTGAGGTCTAGTGTATATATCTGTCGTTTGTCTGGAGCTGGTCTGCTGATGGTGACTAATATCTCTTGCTTGTATAAAATATCGTGTGTACTGTATGTTCAATTTATTCCTTTCCATTCATTGGTCGTCTTTGCTTGATGGACCCTTTTTCACATTTCCAACTTTCTCAGATGCACAATTTGTCATAGTTGGATAAACGTCTAACGTTATAGCTGTGGATCGTTGACAACAGCGAATATACTTTTTTATTTGCATTTTTTCTTAAATCAAAGAAAAAAAAATCCACAATAGTGGATAGAGAGATAGAGAAAGATATCAAATTCGCTGTGACTCCCTGAAGAATCAGGGGCAAAAAACACCCTCACAGCGGCATTAATCTTTTTTTATTTATTTTATTTTTTGTCATTTACTGCCAAGGTGTATTGTTTTTTTGATGAAAATATGTGCTGGGCAACGATTTATCGCGATTAATCACATCCAAAGTAAGAGTCTGTGTTTACATAATACGTGCGTGTGTAGTACGTATAATTATTTTGTATATATAAATACACATGCATGTAGGCCTATATATATTTAAGAAAAATGTGTTATTTATATATAAAATATTATATAAAAATATATAAAATATAATATATATTTATATATGATATACATTTTCTATAAATATACATTAGAAATAAATACAAATACAGTTTCTCAAAAGCCGGATGGATCATAATTGATCCTCACATTTATTCTAAAATATTACTAACAATATAAAAGTCATTCTTAGGCATTATAGGTGGATGTTTTACAATTTATTTTTACTTGTTGATTGTGTGCAACATTTTTTTTTTTTTTGATTATTTGGAAATTTGTGTATTAACAACTCAGGTTACTAGCTCAAAACAAATGTCAAAATATCCACACGCCATTGAGCTGAACGGCAACGTTGACAGCTTATTTAAGAAGCGGACGGGGTAAATATGTAAAATTCATGCTAAGACACTTCGGAAAATAATTGGTCACTGCTGAAATAATAAAATACAGTGACATTTATGCAATAAGCGCCGAAGCTAAGCAGGCAAACCTCTGAAGGGGCTGCTCAGCTGGGTTTCTGTACCTCTTCATTATATTCATCCATTAACATGGACATTAAAACAGCACTTTATCAGCGGCCGATCCCCGGGGCGGACAAGCCCAGACGCTCCCGTGTGGAAATGAGCTTCTGTACCTGTGGCCTGCTGGAGATTGACTCATGTGTGTCATGGGTAATGAGGCATGTTGGATGACAAGTTTGTGGCTGTCAGGCACAATAAACAATAAATAGCGGTGAAAATTGGCCCTGGACAAAAGGCACATCCTCCTCGGCTGCAGATGTGATGGATTGTGATTCACATGACATTGAGTTTGCTTGTGCATCCGTTTTTATGTACTAATTACTTAGAGCTACTTAAGCGCCGTGCCCAAGATTACTATTATTGATCAAGAACATGATATAAAATGGGTTAATCTCGCCAAAACTGTCCAGGCCATATTTCACCTCATAATCAATAAAAGAAGAAAAAATGAAAGGTTTTTTAGGACCATTAAGATTTTGCTGAATCTGTTGAAGGAAAAGTGCAACCCAATGATTGATTGATTGACAAGATACTTGAAAAAAAATCATTTTTTATCCTTCAATTTTTGAAATGCAAAATGAACTCCAATTATTAGAATCACTCACGAGTAAAATTAACTTCAGACGTTTAAAGTAGATAAAAGGTGATACATTTTTAATGATTATTGTGTTCAAGAAAATATACATCAGAGTAACTTGCATGCCATTTTCCATAACATTCAGTACATTCACTTAAAATTCACAAATACATTCACTTGGCCTACACATGAAGATTTATTCACGGCTGAACAGCCGAACATCTCACTGAAAAATGTCAAAAGATATTGGATACAATGCAATTATGCTCCATATTTGATCACAGACATTCATTCCCGTACACGTATTAAAGGTTAACAGCCTCAATGACTTATATTTAAAGAACATTAGATGTATAATGTTCAGGTATGAGCTCAAATATAAACATTTTATATTTTGTCTATAAAGATTTAAAGGATCTGGAAACATGTTTCTTACCCCCTTATTTGTTATTTTTTTGCATGAAGGCTGATCGTGGCTTTACATGATCTGTCATGTCCATACATTGGCAGTAATATAAATATAAAAGCTTCATGATTGTTCAAATTCTGGACATGAGCACATTTATTAATTCATGTATTATTATTTTTTTGCAATTTCTAGGAGACTTTTCCATAAATGCTCCCTATAAATAATGTGTGCATGGGATAAAGTTGATTGTTGCTTTATTAAAACACATCTAAGGTGAAAAATATTGTAGAAACAAACAAATAAATAAAAAAGAATAAAGATCAGTTTGGGTGATATACAGTACAGACACTTTAGCAGCACCTTGACATTCTAGTCTATAGTTTTCATTCATTTGTATTCTGTACATACTTTATTACACCGTTTTTGGCTGATATGACACAGATCTCACAGGTTATATAGATTAACCTCAAAGTCACCAGTAATAGAGCTCCTATTTCATGAACTTTCTACTGAGCAAGAGAAAATAGAAGCTGATTTGGTTACACTACATTACAGGGTCCATATTAATATAATTGATTACAATTTGAGAATAATCAGTATGCATAATTACAGGCTTCTCCACAAAATAATTGCATATTAAGAACATGTTTCATTACTGTTGCACAAAAAAAAAAAATTAATCAATTGCAAACGCATTGCCATGCTTCCTATTAGGGCGGGTTGTGCTTTTTTTGTATGCTTTTAATTTACGTTTGCAAACTCAACAAAACTGTGAATTTCGCCAAGTACGCCATGTTCCTGGATTAACATCTTTGTTGTTCCGGGTGTTTTCGACCCCCGCCAAAATATTACCCCCTTAGCATTGGTAGGTTTAGGATTAGTTGTGGGGGCGGGGTTAGGATTAGGGGCGGGGTTAGGCTAAGGGCGGGGTTGTGATTAGGGGTAAGGTTAGGATTAGGGGAGGGGTTAGGGTGGAGTTAGGATTAGGGGCGGGGTTTGGATTAGGCAATCAGATACTGACTTCAACGAGGGGGGTAATAATTTGGCAGGGTGTTGAAATTCGGCACAACACCGGAACAACATTCCAATCAACGAATCAGATTTTACCAGGGTTTACTGCTTCTACATCAGTGTTATTCACCGATCAATTCCCTCTGATTTTAGGGATAAGTTAAGGGTTAGTGTTTAGGGTAGGGATATGGTTTGGACTGTATTTTCAGACAGGAATATAACAAAATATGCTGATCCAGGAACATGTCTTGTGTGGCAAAATGACCTGGCAAACAAGATAACCTAAAGTCCCCCTGTGGTGAAAATCCCATTTTTAATGTTGTTTATATGTCTGTGTGGTGGCAAACCATAGACATATACACTAGACCTCACCTTGGGGTTCTAAGCATGCGTCAAAACCGCCGCCATCTTGGAACAGGGGTGTTGTCATAGGAAGTAGCGAGGTAACGCTGCTATCTCTGCCTTTACTTCGAATTCATTGATGGTGGCGGACTTTTGTGCTGTGTATGATGTTCACACAAATGAATCTGAACAAGGAACTAGAATTTTTTTTTCTGGAATTAATGATAAATTCATGTCTGTTGGAATGAACCAAAAAAACAAGAAAATCGCATTCATGATGATTTATGGTGATTTTATTTCCGTTAGACCTGTGTCTACTACATTGACGCTGTTGCATTAAAGTGGTGGGGCTCCCCTGTTCCAAGATGGCGGCTCTATTGACGCATTCGTTCCAATGAGCTGCCGTAGCCAAGGCGACATCTAGTGTATACGCACAACCGGCGCTGCGTCATAGAATGTCTCTAAATAGGTTCACGCCCACTTTTGGGGGAAAGAAACTAAACTCCCCATAGACTTCACTACAAAAATAACGGCAAAAAACAACGTCCGTACACAGCCTACAGGCGTAAATAACTTAAGAAATCACTTATATACACCATGTCAAGTCATTATATGTCCACTGCCTGCCATAGAGTGTGAAAGATACATTTTTTTATGTCCACTATCAACTAGCCCAGGCTACCTGCCATCATCATCATTAATTCATGAGATATACATTACGGTTTTTTACTTTAAAAAAACAAAATAAAATCATTCACTCGCTTACCTGGTGACTCGACGAGGCACAAGTAAATGTCCGAGTAAGACACCTCTGGCCACTGGGTGGGGGTTGTTACCCCAATTTGACGCTGACGCAATTTGACGCAAGTTTGTGTATGTATCTTTCACGCTCTATGACAGGCAGGGTGGACATATAATGACTTGACATGTTTTATATAAGTGATTTCTTAAGTTATTTACGCCTGTCGGCTGTGTACGGTCATTGGTTTTTGCCGTTATTTTGTATTGAAGTCTATGGGGATTCTAGTTTGTTTTCCCCAAAAGGGGGCGGGGACAAAATTGACAGTTAAGTTCCCGGATGTGCCGGTTGTGTGTATATATCTATGAAGACAAACCATGTGCAAATTCATAAGTCAACACCATTGCTGAGAATTTTCTCCTTAAACCACCTTGAAAAAAAGAGTCTCAAAAACACGGTTAAAATCACTGACGTCTGACGTCACAAACTACCTAACCAATCACGTCGAAGTACCGGCGGGCTTTTGCATATCGTTAACAGCGAACTAGCAGGGGAGACTCGAGAGATGCCAGGGTCACCCTGTATATTTTTTCTGTTGTTATGAAAAATTGGGTAGATTTATCAATATGGCTTGTTTGTATATTACGATGTTACGATGAACTATATGCCTTTCTCCGCGGGTTGTTCAATCCGTTTTAAGGATGCTGAATTTCAATCCTATTAATTACCGCTATGTGTCCGGCGTTGTAAAGAGCGACTTCACTGTGCAGCGTTTACCTCAGTAAATTGGCGTAGTTAATCTCTGAGAGGGTGTGAGTGAGTGGAGGCAGGGCTCATTAGCATAATCATATATTTTGACGATCAAAAATGTGTTTTAAGGGAAAAGATTAGGGGGACTTTTATATTTCGGTCTATTCTCCTGAAACTGAAAAGCTGTTGCCAACTTTTAGGAGTACAAGAGCATACCTCAAACTAGCCCACAAAGCTAACAGACATGGACTAAAAGCCATAAAAGCCTCAATCTTTAACATGGACACTGTAATGGGAAGTGGCCATTTTCAGTTGTGTAAGAAAGCATTTTTACCACCATCACAGCTTTCAGCAGAACCACCTTCATTGCTGTAAGAAGACAGGTGAGTACAGTCTTGTCTACGACAGAGATCATACATTTTTAAGTCTACCTCATCTACGAACATGTTCCCCGCTGTATTGTTTAAATATATAGCTATGCACCGCAGTTAAAGCACTCCAGATGGCAGCCTGTTACTCCACGCCGCTGTGAAGATAAATGAACGCCGTTTTCCCCCAATAGCTCACTCTGGAGAAAGTAATTGATTTTATTTGAAAAGCGTTCTCTTTTTCCCTTTCTTTTTTTTCTCGAGGCTGCCCAGCAAAGGATAAATGAGTCCGTGTGGTAGAAGTTTCAAAGTCTTAATTATTTAGTGTTTGCCACTGTGATAGAAAATCATTTCATGTACTGAGCAATGAGTGTCTTAGAATATCGATTGAAACGATGAAGGTGTTTTTTTGCCTTAATTGTACATTTAACAGTCTTGGTGTTGAAGCAGAAGTCTTTGCGTTTCATCTCCATCAGGCAGCGATACTGAAGCGGGTTTCCGACACAAGGCTTGAATATGAGCTTGTGTTGTCCGAGAGCAGCCCTTGGAGACCGACAGCATATTAAAGCGAAATGCCAGCGTTGTTTTTTAATGTCACAAAGGGAGAGAGTGCTCTGTCTCTTTGCTGAGAAGGTTAGAGAGGAAAGGTTGTTCACATACAGTTGGCTCCAGCTTTAAATCCTTTTTCGGCATGTAAAATGTTGCTTTGGTTTGCAATCAACTGAAAAACATGCTAGCTAGGTCTTGGCGATTAGGGTTGTGTATCGTTTGAGTTTAAACGATTCCGATTCCGACTCCTTGTTTCGATTCCGGTTCCCAACGATTCTCCATTCCAATTCTTTTAAGAAGGAAATACTCCTTTCTAAAGAAAAATACTCCTTTTGTCACAAATTTTGCATTTTGCCGAGATTTTGTTATTTTTTAGAAAAGTGAAGCCACACTTTGGACCGCCGGCGTAAGCTACTCATGTTCGACTCGCGCGGTTATGCCAACACTTCCGGTAGACGCTTCTTCATTGGTGTTGTTCAGCGGTTTCTTCTTCCGGTCGGCGGAGTGTGAATATCGAAACTAGGAATCGAAATTTTAACTTTTGAACGATTCTGGAAAAAAACGAAAAGTTAGTCTCGGTTCCAATCGATAATCGATTCTCGATACCCAACCCTATTGGCGATACATCGAATACAGGCAATTTTATTGCAATATCTATTCTGACGTAATAAAATTAGGGAATATTGTGTAGCTATATCTTTTGCTTATAAAAACAGTAAGTGATTTCTTTTTACAACATGTCAAAACAGAATCACTTTGTACTTCGTAACAATAGTTATTTTTTATAGCTACGGGGGGCAGAAAATCACTTGGCGAGGAAACTTGGCCACATCGCCTAGCCCTAGAGACAAACTGGTCTTTTAATCACATCGATATGTATATTGGAGCAAATGGACAGTCATCATCGCCTGGAACGCAAGGGCAAGTGTCTTTTTTTGCATTAATACGTGTTATCGGTTAAAAACGACCACTTCTGCGTGTTTCGTTGCCAGAGAAAGAACCTCATTTGGCCACGAGATGTCTCAGAATCTGACGTTGGATCTCTTATCGAGGCACTTCCTAATAAACCGATCAACGCCTTCTGCTCGTCACCAGTCGGAAGGACTTTCCCCAAGCTTGCCTGGCTTAGCCAGGGTTACATTGGCAAGGCATCGCATGAGTTGGCGATCAAGAGGATATGCAGACTGGTTTGCCGTTCTTGTCGTACTGGTACACCAGCATCTTGATGCAGTGCGAGTTGGCCGGCGAGATCCATGGGCTGCTGGTGATTGAGAAGTTGTGGCTGGCGTAAAAAGGCGGAGGCTGCTTTCTACATCGGAATAACGCCTTTAGCACCGTCCCGGCCATCCTGCGGAAACGCTTGCTGATGAAACAATACAGGAAGAAGTTGACCCCGGTGTTAAGAAGCGCGAGCATGTTTGCCACATCCGTGACCAAGTGCAGCAATCTGGCGGGGCCGGGCGTCGCCGGCTGCGCCGTGTAAAGATGGTAGAGGATCATGAGCGTGCGCGGCGCCCACAGAACGGCGAACACCGAGGTGATTGCCAGCAGGATTGCCGTGGTCTTTCCGGTTGAGTATCCGCGAAGCCTGAAGCAGCTGCGCCGGCAGCGGAGCTTGCGTACGATGATGGCGTTGAGCGAGAAGAAAACGGAGCAGGGGAGCAGGTAAACCGTGGCGCAGTGAACCCAAACCAACACGTGCTGCCCTGCACTGCTGCTCCGCCCACCGTTACTCGCTCCCGGGAGTCCGTGCCACAGCTCCGGCCACCAGTAGTACGGGATGCTGGAGATCAGGCAGCCGGCGTACACCGTCAAGATCACTTTGCGGGTTCGGGCCGGGTAGGATACAGTGTGGTAGCGCAGCGGATGGCACACAGCGATGTAGCGGTCCACGGTCAGGGGCACGGTGATCCAGATGGAGGTGTGGATGGAGGAGAACTCCAGGACCTGCACTGCTTTGTTGAGCGAGTGAGGCAGAGGCGCTCCCAGAACGAAGTCCTCCAAAAGGAAGTCCACGAACACGATCAGCAGCAGGACCAGGATGTCGGCTACGGCCAGGGCCAACAGGTAGTTGTAGGAAGATTTCTGCCGCCGCAGCACCAGCTGAGAAAGGATGATTACCGTGAGGATGTTTGCTGAGGAGCGTGAGGAGAAGATGGAGGTGGTGTGAAGAGAGAGGGAGGGTGGAGTGGGTGAGAAAGTGATGAAGTCAGTCTCACAGGATAACAAAAATGCTTCTTTATTAAACTTATGAGTGCAAGAATGAATAACACAATATTGCATTGATATTGCAGCACCACAAAGGATTTGACTAACACACATCACGCATACTCGCCTTAATATGCATGCTTTCACATGCACAGGTTTACATGCATTTGTGTTCACATGCAGAAAATTGCATTCATGCTCGAAGAACACATGCATTTGCATTGCAGTCAAACATGCACTGAAATCACATGCATGCATGCATTCACATCATCCATACATTAACCCTTAATCACTCAAAATGGGCAATCAATCAAAAAAAGGACAACACTTAAGGTGTTTGGGGTCATTTTGACCCCAGACTTTTAAAGAGTGATTGCATAAGGAAATATACATTTTTTATATGGAAAACTATAGACCATTTGAAAAGATGTAAACAACACTGGCCCAGTAGCACTTCCTGTTTCAGTTTGTAACTGTTTTCTTTATTTCACATGTAAAGAAAACTTCTTAAAGATGTTTGCTTAACTTTTTGATTCAGTTTTAAATGTTCTGTTGGTTGTATTTTATCCCAGCTTTTATGTAGCGTTAAAAAACGGAAACAGGAAGTGCTTCTGGGCCAGTGTTGTTTACATCTTTTGAAATGGTCTATATATCATTTTTTAAATTCACTTCTCAACTAATCATTTATGATGTTTATTTTTTGAATTTTTTAAGTTTTCTACCTATTTACTGCACGATTACATAACTAGGCCATAAATCGGCACATGATTTTTTTTTAAAGAAAAAAACACTTAAATTACGATGATAATTAAATCTAAATAGTTTTTGGACATTGCTCTATGTGTTAGGGATATAATACTACCATCTGGTGGTTTGTCGAAAAACAGTTTTTCTTATAGTTAAGGAATTAAAGTGCAATGACCACATCTATCCAATAGGGTTCCATAGAGACTCATTCATTTTCACTTCATTTTTTTTGATGCTTCAAATTCTGCTCACAACGTAATACATATGATATATATATATATTTTGTGAATTGCACAAAATATTTTTTGTCAAAATTAGAGTTTGTTGTTGTCTGATATATTTTGAATTATTTGTTTTCGCAAATTATTATACATACATTTGCATAAACATTACAAGTCAGCACTGTTATTTATCAACAATTATTTTTTTAGAACAGATTTTAGAACAAAATAAATTTAATAAACCAAGTAAATAAACCAATATAATACAAAACAACAGCACTAATAAACTGTAATGAACAGGATGCATACATGTGTGTGTTTGTGTGCGTGTGGCTGTGTGTGTGTGTGAGATAGAAAGTTCGTTCCACTTTGTGTTTATGCTCTAGGACCAGACCTTGATTTAAATGTTTTTTTTTTTAGATTTATGCCAGTTTTGTTTGTTTTATTTGCCAATTTCTGTAAAAATGCTCTCTGTTGCAGTCATGACATGTGTTTTTGTGTGTGTGTTTTTGTGTGTGTGTATGAGATAGAAAGTTTGTTCTACTTTCTATTTATGCTCTAGGACCAGACCTTGGTTTTTATGTGGAACATTTCAGATTTATAATGGATTTACTTTTAGTTTTTTGACAAACAAAATAAAAGAAGTTCTCTTTTTCATTTTCCCATTCATTTTCAATTGGGGTCATTTTGTATGGAAGCTTGTTTCCGCCACTGAATAAAAAAATATAAATAATTGCGACTTCTTGTCTCACAATTCTGACTTTTTTTCTCACAATTGCGAGTTTATATCTTGCAATTCTGTCTTTATTTCTCAGAATTGCAAGATAAAAAGTCAGCATTGCATGATAAAAAGTCGCAATTGCGAGTTATAAAGTCAAAATTGTGTGATATAAAGTCAGAATTGCGAGAAATAAAGTCAGACTTGCGTGATATAAAGTCGCAATTCTGAGAAAAAAAGACAGAAGTGCGACTATTTATCTCACAATTCTGACTTTTTTTCTCACAATTGCGAGTTTACATCTCGCAATCCTGACTTTGTAACATAATTGCGAGTTTATATGTCGAAATTCTGACATCTTTTCTCAGAATTGTGAGATATAAACTCGCAATTGCGACTTATCAGGCCAATTTTGAGGGGAAAAATACTAGTTTAAATCTCACAATTCTGACATTATATCTCACAATTC
The DNA here is from genome assembly GCA_038021265.1 of Cyprinella venusta. Classification (NCBI taxonomy): domain Eukaryota; kingdom Metazoa; phylum Chordata; class Actinopteri; order Cypriniformes; family Leuciscidae; genus Cyprinella; species Cyprinella venusta. Next base: position 53,350,495 of record CM075863.1, on the reverse strand, counting down.
TGACTTTTATATCATGTATTTCTGACTTTATATCACGCAATTGCGACTTTATATTAAGCAATTCTGACTTTATATCTTGCAATTCTGACTTTATAACTCGCAATTCTGACTTTATATCTCGTAATTCTGACTTTATAACTCACAATTTTGACTTTGCAAGTCGCAATTCTGACATTATATCACGCAATTGCGACTTTTTATCACGCAATTCTGAGAAACAATGTTACAATTGTGAGGAGTAAACTTGCAATTGTGAGAAAAAAAGTCAGAATTGTGAGATAAAAAGTCGCAATTATTTATGTTATTTTTTTATTCAGTGGCGGAAACAAGCTTTCATACATTTTGACCTCAAAGACCTTACATGATACATTTTTTTACACACCTTTAGAACAACCGAATCGAATTTTTTTTAGATAGAAGTTTAGATAGATTATTTAGGAAAAGTCGCCGAGTTTCATGGCCCTGAGATGAAGGGAACATTTTGAAAAAATCAAGGAAAAGTCCAGTTTGGTCATATTTACCCCAAACAGTGATTAAGGGTTAACAATCCTGTGCATGTATTGACACATTCAAAATCACACACATGCACATTCATATGTTTACACATATGCACACACACACACACACATTCCCATTTTCACACACATGCATGCACACTCAATCATAAACAATGCAAATTCATTTCAAAAACATTGATGCTCACACACATGAACATATATTCACACACATGCACACTCATTCATACACATGCACATTCACATGTTGACACACGTGCACACACTTCCATACACGTGTAACATTGCGTACAAATACATTCACATGTCAAAGGCTCAAGAGACTTTGTCATTCAATTCGTCCCTCTTCTTCCTCCGCAGCTTTCACCTTTGTCTCATTGTGACCTTCTATAAAACCTGAACAACATGTGCACAATTACATCCAAGCGCTGCTTATGCAATGCTCTGCGTCCAGGTCACAGTGACCCAGGAAAACAGAGCCGACGGTACACAGACCCCCTAACATCCAGCTCTTTCTCTCCTAACCCTTTCCTGTATCGTTTGCTGGTCACGCTCAGGCGGCGTGAGATGTACGGGTATAAGAAATGACCAGCGAATCTCGTTGTGATGAAAAGAGCGTGCTGCCTTTGTCCAAGCCAAACAATTTAACACAGGGCGAGACTACATAGACCTCAGGAAACATTCTGGTGTGTTAACCTAAAAAGAAATTGGCAGCCAATGTCCTACCTGTCGCCACACCGTAGCCAATGGGCTGCTGTGTGTGTGGAAGAACGGTATATACTGGATGAAAAACTTCAAAGTGTCATTCGGGCTGCTAATAAAGATGGCATTGGATTACATATGCCAGTCAGGAGTCTGGAGAATCGCACTTCACAGTTCCACGACATCAGCTGATTACAAATTACAAAGACTCCAGCTTCAAAACTCACACGTTTGCATAAACGCCTGCAATCTCAGGCACACGAGCATCCTTTTCAAGATGTGGAAATATTGAGGGACAGACGGAGATGCGTTTGATCGACACATGTCCATAATCAAGTTTGAAGGAAAGTTCACATTTGAACTCCACAAAAATAAAACACTACGCAGTCCTTTGAGCACTGTTCCCAGAGGAAAATTGTATTGCCTATTTAGAGGATTAACGTGGTTTTAGGTTCATTTAAGTATATGTGGTTAGAGGAATGGCGTTAGCACACTACTCCTATTAATTTTGCAGGAAGCTAAGCTAGAATGCTTGTTAAATGTGGCTTAAACCCCATCCTTTACTCCTTCATTATGGCAAATCCATGAGATCCTTCGTTAATTTGTATTTTATCGATGCAAACGACTAAATAAATAATAACTCCTCTCCTCTTGTGTTTACAGCCACGCACAAATGTGATACTGAATGCTAATCGGCTTTAAAGGAGTCGTTCACTTTTAAAAGAAACTTTTGCTGATAATTTACTCACCCACATGTCATCCAAGGTGTCCATGTCTGTCTTTCTTCAGTCGAACGGAAATGAAGGTTTTTGATGAAAACGTTACAGGATTTTTCTCCATATAATGGACTTCAATGGGAACCAAACAGTTCAAGGTTCAAATGAGAGTTTCAGTGCAAACTGTTCAAAGGGCTTTAAACGATTCCAGACGATGAATAAGGGTCTTATCAAGCGAAACGATCGCTCATTTAATAAATAAATAACAAAGTTTAAGTTTTATAAGCTCAAATGGTCGCCTTGCTCTGATCTGTGACACGCGTTCGTGACTCTCCTGTTTATCAAAATGAACAAATCTTTTTTCATGTCACTTGGTTCATTCAACAAACGAAATGAACGAGTTGACTCTGGAAAAGATTCGTTCATTTTGATGAAGGAGTTTGAACAGGAGAGTCACGAACGCACATCACAGAACAGAGCAAGGCGAGCATTTGTGCTTATAAAACTTAAACTTTGTTATTTATTTATTAAATGAGCGATCGTTTCGCTTGATAAGACCCTTATTCATCGTCTGGAATCGTTTAAAGCCCTTTGAACAGTTTTATCAGCAAAAGTTTTTTTTAAAAGTGAACTACTCCTTTAAATCTCCCTTGTACCTTTGTTGGACGCATTTTGGGAAACATACGATGTTGCATTCTTTTAATATGTAGTTACAATACGTTATGACCTCTAAAATTAAAATTATATTGCGTTTTCCGTTGGTTTACAGACAGGAAGTGAACAGTTGATTTGAAAAACTTTATCGTGTATGTCAAGTTCAGAATAGGGCTGTGTTTGAAATCACCCCCTACACCCTCATTCACTAATCCCTACATTACTGCACTAATACCCTTCACTTGAAGTGAACGAGGGAATGAAAACGATTGAGTGGATTCAGACACCTAGTCTATACCTGTATGATATTACGCTGGACCCACTTTGGACCAGCGGTTTGGAAAATGGATTGATGATTCAGATGCGGGCGCCATCTTCTGGCCGGAAACGGGAATTCATTCGACCCTCACAGTGCATTATGGGTATTGTCTAGCCGTTGAGTGTGCTGTGCATCGCTTATACACTCGTTATTGCGGTGCATTGTGGGATTGAATGAGCGCACTGAAAGACTAACTGAAGACGCAACGCTCGTATTGTTTTGAATGGGGAAAAGTGAAATTCTCAATATGGCGGAACAAGTCCCGCTTTCTAAATAGGATTGGGAATCGAGTATCGATTGGAACCGGGACTAACTTTTCGTTTTTCCCGGAATCGTTCAAAAGTAGGGTTGTGTATCGTTTGAATTTGAACGATTCTGATTCCGATTCCTTTTTTCGATTCCGGTTCCTAACGATTCTCGATTCCGATTCTTTTAAGAGGCAGGGTCAAAAAAGTTTAGCTAACCTTGCTAACCAACGGTCTTTCTGAAGGAAATAATAATTTCTGAAGGAAATACTCCTTCTGTCACAAATCCTCATTTTGTCACAAATTTTGCATTTCGCCGAGATTTCATTATTTTTAGAAAAGTGAAGCCACACTTTGGACCGCCGACGTAAGCTACTCATGTTCGACTCGCGCGGTTATGCCAACACTTCCGGTAGACGCTTCTTCGTTGGTGTTGTTCAGCGGTTTCTTCTTCTGGTCGGCGGACTGTGAATATCAAAACTAGGAATCGAAATTTTTACTTTTGAACGATTCCGGGAAAAACGAAAAGTTAGTCCCAGTTCCAATCGATACTTGATTCTCGATACCCAACCCTATTCAAAAGTAAAAATTTCGATTCCTAGTTTCGATATTCACAGTCCGCCGACCAGAAGAAGAAACCGCTGAGCAACACCAATGAAGAAGCGTCTACCGGAAGTGTTGGCATAACCGCGCGAGTCGAACATGAGTAGCTTACGTCGGCGGTCCAAAGTGTGGCTTCACTTTTCTAAAAATAACTAAATCTCGGCAAAATGCAGAGTATTTCCCTTTAGAAAGGATTATTTCCTTCAGAAAGACCGTTGGTTAGCAAGGTTAGCTAAACTTTTTTGACCCTGCCTCTTAAAAGAATCAGAATCGAGAATCGTTAGGAACTGGAATCGAAACAAGGAATCGGAATCAGAATCGTTCAAATTCAAACGATACACAACCCTACTTCTAAATAAGAGCCAATCGCGTCACCGCAGCTGCCGTTAGATGCTCAGCTCCCAAAGCGCATTAGCTTGATCCAGCCTGAAGTGTTATTTTCTGTCATGATTCCAGCGAAACAAAATTACGAGACGGTTGTCAGATTTCATTGGTGATTTCAAATCTGAAATTGAATCCTAAGCTTGGCAAACAGTTTTGGTGAATTTGATGTTTCCCCATTCAAAGAGATAGGAGATGCGCTTGCATGACTGAGAGGCCTTTCAAAGATGTCCTTTGAGTGATCGGACTTGTCTTAAAGTGACTTTGTCCACGACAAATGGCTTTCCCTTCAAATAGAGCACTGGTCCAATCTAATATTATGGAGCAATTTTGGACACCGCCCCACTTCAAGTATAAAACACCTAATTATTAGTCTTTACTATGGTTGGGTATCGAGAATCGAGTATCGATTGGAACCGGGACTAACTTTTCGTTTTTCCCGTAATCGTTCAAAAGTTAAAATGTCGATTCCTAGTTTCGATATTCACAGTCCACCGAGCGGAAGAAGAAACCGCTGAACAACACCAATGAAGAAGCGTCTACCGGAAGTGTTGGCATAACCGCGCGAGTCGAACATGAGTAGCTTACGTCGGCGGTCCAAAGTGTGGCTTCACTTTTCTAAAAATAACGAAATCTCTGCAAAATGCAAAATTTGTGACAAAAGGAGTATTTCCTTCAGAAAGCGAAACTTTGACCCTGCCTCTTAAAAGAATCGGAATCGAGAATCGTTGGGAACCAGAATCGAAACAAGGAATCGGAATCAGAATCGTTCAAATTCAAACGATACTCAACCTTAGTCTTTAGTATATTATTATTGTCAAATGATTCAATGCAGTTGTGAATTCTGACTCATCTACATGGTTCAATATTCAAGGCTACAGAACCTTCATCTCTAATGTCTAGAGACGGCCCAGGATTGAACTATAAAATGAATATGAGTTAATTTGAGTTGAGCAAATCTGAGCACAATTGAGGGCTCTTCTGAAACGTGGGGTCTTTTATAAAGAGAAAATCCCCAGATTGAAGAGACGTGTCTCCTCTTGATGCCGTTGCTTTCTAAAGAAACAATACAGATCTCATTTTAGATTTGTCTTTCTTTTCTACGGGCTACACAAAACAAGCTTTCTGGTGTCAAACTCACTCCTTTTTTCCCCTTTTTTGTGGATCACTAACAGGATAATAAAGGTTATTTTTGTGTCTATGTTCAGTGACAACAGCCTAAAATAAATTTCAGCATTTTTTTAGTCATAGTAATGGATGTTATCTGTGAAACTGAATGACTCGCATGTGCTTTTCTCCTAATCCTGACAGTTTGTTTCAGCGAGTCTTTAAGTTATCGGACCGTGGATCTGTATGTGGATCGGTTTGTCGGTGTGTGTTCATGTGTATCAGAGTGTCACTAAGTCTGCAGTCCAAAGTAAAACCCAGATTCACCAAATCCCTCTCTCAACTCCCAGTTATACTTTCCTTGTCCGCTGTATTCCTCCTTTATATGTCCGTTGTCCTTTTGTTTGTGGATTTGGCTTTCTCTGGATTAATCTCTCCAGATGCTCCGCTGAGAATCTACTTTATTTAGACAAACAAAAGGGATGCACTGCGCCCTGGAGCTCCTACATTTCCGGGCATTTCCATTTAGTTGGTCAACACCGTAAGCGTATTGATTTCACTTGACTCCTGTCTTTATGCAGGTCTCTGAACGCCCAGAACACCAGCAACCAGTTTTAATGGCTCAGTTTGCTTTCAATTCACATGTGCTTGAGTCAGAATAGAAAACTAGTGTATTGCTTACACTACGCGGTCCGTGTACGTTGCGTTCATTCGTTTTTCGATTTGATATTGAAAGTAGAAAATGAGAAAATGGAACTGAATTCTGAACTGGCATGTAAGCCTACTATTCTGTTTAATGCTGCTCTGAGGAATTACATAGTAATTACAATTACATAGTATTATGATATTTAGGGTTGGGTATCGAGAATCGAGTATCGATTGGAACTGAGACTAACTTTTCGTTTTTCCCGGAATCGTTCAAAACTTAAAATTTCGATTCCTAGTTTCGATATTCACCAATGAAGAAGCATCTACCGGAAGTGTTGGCATAACGGCGCGAGTCGAACATGAGTAGCTTACGTCGGCGGTCCAAAGTGTGGCTTCACTTTTCTAAAAATAACGAAATCTCGGCAAAATGCAAAATTTGAGACAAAAGGAGTATTTCCTTCAGAAAGACCGATGGTTAGCAAGGTTAGCTAAACTTTTTTGACCCTGCCTCTTAAAAGAATCGGAATCGAAACAAGGAATCGGAATCAGAATCGTTCAAATTCAAACGATACACGACCCTAGAGTTAGTTGACACATAGTTGAAAAGTTACTTATAATTAGTAGAACGTTTAAAGTGACTATTGAAATAAAGTGTAACCTAACATTCAATACAAAATGAACATGTCTCGTATATAGAAATTAAGTTTCAAGTAAATATTTGCTTTGTTGTGCATAATCCCACCATGCATTTAGTCACATTACAAAATAATTTATTGAAGCATCCAGATCCTTCACCACGTGAGCAATCAGCTATGCTCCTGATTGGTTAAAGTGGCACGAAATGTCTTCAAAGTTCAGTTTTTTTCAACTCGGTCGGCAGACGCGAATTCACGTCAAACGCGTGAATGCACAAATGGCACTAACTAAATCATTCGCGCATAACACGCCAGACGTTCAATAGAGCCAGACCGATATATCGGCAGGCCGATATTAGGCATTTTCTAAAATATCGGTATCAGCAGTTATAACGGCCGATAAATGAATAATTAAAATTAAAATAAAAACGGACGAAACACGCTTCAACCATTTAATGAGTGTTATCAAAAAGTGCAGGTAAAGGGATAAGCAAGCTGACATTAATTATAAGGTAGATTATAAGGCAATGTACAGACTAAATATTATTTTATTTATCAGAATTTAATATATTTTAATGTTGTGACAATAGAAACAAGATTCTTTTTAAAATGCATTATCATATTTTTTTAGTTAAAACTACAAATAACTTATGTTAGGGAAATCTGTTAATATTTCGTTGCACGTTTCTGAAATAAAAATAATAATAATATCGGCGGAAATATCGGATTTTAAAACCAACAAAAATTTCTATTGGTATCGGCCTTCAAAATCCTTTTTCGGTCTGGCTCTAACGCTCAATTCGCGCCATTCACGTATTCGTGAATTTTTTACGCGCGTAACATGTCTTTGCATTGACTTAGCATTGAAATCATTCGCGCCTGACGCGGTATTTGCGTCCGGTGTGAATGCACCATTACATTTTTTTTTTTTGCATTGTAAAATTGTCTAAACTTTTGTCAGTTGTACAATAATGTGAAAAAAATGCAAATACCGCAAAAGAAACATTGCTGATGAGCTCTCTTTGCTGTCTCGTTTGTTTTTCCTGGATCCCAGTGTGGCCCACCTGGGATTAAAAAGCATTTCGTCGATCGGATCACAAGCGGACAACACATACAGGTGTAAATAAAGAGTAAATTTTAGGGGAAGAGCACTGGACAAAAGGGATTTAAACATTGTCTGCTAATGCCCAAGTTTGGTTTAAAGATGAAAAACATCCCAATCATGTTGTTCTCTCAACATTCCTGATTTTTAAGATATCAGAGCCAATTGCGTGAGCTTATTTCGTCCATTAGATTGAAAGATCTGAAAAAAGCCCGTACATTTACCCATCCATACATCCTCCCCTCGAAGAAATCAGGACAGAAGTGGACAAAAGAGACAGATTAAAACACCAGGTGTAAATGGGATTGTGTCTACCCGTGATCCGATCGAACAAAACGCATCTTAAACAGAGTCTTAGATAACATTGAGAGCAAATTGAGACTTTATCAAATCTCACATTAATCTCTAAGTATTTCAGAAAAGATCTTAAAGTTGTGTCAAACTTTGCTCAGATTTAGCAAGATAAAGTCTGCGATGAACTTTTCCCTCTGGGTTCAGCAACTCTCAGGTTTCCAGACTTTCTGGATGGTCATGACCCGAACGCAAAAAAAGCTCACAGGCAATCTTCGCCGAGGCCGTGAGCTCTCAGAGAGCCCTGGATCGTTTACCTAAATTGAAAATCATTGGCTCCACCTCTTAAGTGGCAAATAACACCACCAGGGTAATGTAGAGCCGGCCAGAGGATCGTTACGGTGGATCTGTGACCGTCACTCTCTGGATAAAAACCCCTCATCTTTAATAGAAATCACCAAAACACATACATCAAGCAGTCCTTCAGTTCAAAAAGGCACGAAATCAGACTAAACGCTTCCAATTAGTGACCTTCATGAGCTTCACCTCCAGCGATCGATCGAACGGGCATGAGCTCATCTCTACACACTCGTATTTCTGTGGTTTCATTTGAAATGTTCTTCAAATTTCATTAAACTGTAAATTACAGATTCTCAAAAGTTGCCACTTCAGTTCACAGCCATGCAGACCTTACTCGAGCAACATGAGCATGTGTGAGGCAGTGTGTCTAATTTAGACAGCTTCTACAAAGACTAAATCGTTTAGCCTACACCTGAACGTTGTCTTTGACGTCAATGTCTCTTCCTAAATAAATTACATTATCATTTAGCATTTTTTTGTTTCAAATCAGACATGCATCCCACTGCTTTTCTTCATAGTTGTGTTAAAGGAGTAGTTCACTTTTAAATAAATAATTTGCTGATAATTTACTCGCCCCCATGTCATCCAAGATGTCCATGTCATTCTTTCTTCAGTCGAAAAGAAATTAAGGTTTTTGATGAAAAATTAAAAAGAAAATCTGAATGTTGCGATGGAATCTGTTTGTGCGATATAGGAATGGATACTTTTGCTTACAAAAGACCCCAGTGTATCATGTCAAATGTTTCAAAAAACTTGGGCCAGATTTGCCAAGATACCGAAGTCTTACTGTAATTAATTTTCGTATTTTTGTCAATTTTTTATTTATGTATATTTATTTATTATATATTTTTTTTATTTTAATTTATTTTTTTATTTTGTAATTAAATAATTTAATTATTTAATAGATGGGGTGTAATGTTGGTGTAATTTAATTAAATTATTTAATTTAATCCCATCGGTTATTATTATATAATCGGTAAAACTTTACAATAAGGTTCTTTAGTTAACGTTAGTTGTATTTTTGGAAACTAACGTTAAAGGAGTAGTTCGCTTTTTTTTTTTTTTTTTTTTTAACTTTTGCTGATAATTTACTCACTCCATGTCATCCAAGATGTCCATGTCTTTCTTTCTTCAGTCGAAAAGAAATGAAGGTTTTTGATTAAAACATTCCAGGATTTTTCTCCATATAATGGACTTCAATGGGGACCAAACGGTTCAAGGTCCAAATGAGAGTTTCAGTGCAAACTGTTCAAAGGGCTTTAAACGACTCCAGACGATGAATAAGGGTCTTATCAAGTGAAACGATCGCTCATTTAATAAATAAATAACAAAGTTTGTTTTATAAGCTCAAATGGTCGCCTTGCTCTGTTCTGTGATGCGCGTTCGTGACTCTCCTGTTCGAACTCCTTCATCAAAATGAACGAATCTTTTCATTTCATCCGAGTCAACTCATTCATTTTGTTCGTTGAATGAACACAATGACACGAAAAAAGATTTGTTAATTTGATAAACGAGTTCCAACAGGAGAGTCACGAACGTGCGTCACAGAGCATTTGAGCTTATAAAACTTAAACTTTGTTATTTATTTATTAAATGAGCGATCGTTTCGCTTGATAAGACCCTTATTCATCATCTGGAATCGTTTAAAGCCCTTTGAACAATTTGCACTGAAACTGTCTTTTGGACCTTGAACCGTTTGGTCCCCATTGAAGTCCATTATATGGAGAAAAATCCTGGAATGTTTTCATCAAAAACCTTCATTTCTTTTCGACTGAAGAAAGAAAGACATGGACATCTTGGATGACACGGGGGTGAGTAAATCATCAGCAAAAGTTTTTTGAAAAGTGAACGACTCATTTGTATGCAATTTTACAATTAGGATACAATTTTACAATTTTAAAATAAGGATTGCGAAAGCAAAAAGGATTAAAAATGATACATTTGCAGCGTCTAAAATGCACAGTTTCCTTCAGATAATGTTCCTTGATATATAAAATGTTATTTGTTACCGTCTTCACCCACTTTCCCTGCTTTTAGTCAACCTCTCTCTCTCTTTCCACTCTCTTCCCACCCGTTCTTTGTGTTTTTCTCACTTTCAGTGCACAGTGCCTTAGAGAGGTTTCTCTTCTTCACCTCCATCCGCCCAGAATCACTGGCAGGTGTGATGACTTTCACACAGCGCCGAATAAAGACACTAATCTCGTCTCATCACGCTTCTTGTTTGTCCCACAAACCCGCACCAGAGTCGGAAACCCAAGCCGCTATTTAGCATCCGAGCAACAGGAAGGCTGACTGCCTCCGAAAGCAAAATGAAAATATTTGTGTAAACTGCTCAGGCTGAGTGCGTCGCTCAAGGGCACAGTGATTTATCTCAATCTGACAAAGAAATCATTCGGCTGAAAGTGTGCCACAAACCACCCGACCTGAGAGGGAAGGCTTCGATTAAACCTGCGAATAATACCAATTGTCAGACATAAGCAATCAAACTCCAATTGTGTAGGGACAAAATGTCATCTAGTGTCCGAGAGGTTGAATATTAAACGCCAGAGGCCAATTATTAATATGACGACTACTCAAGATGTCTGATCATCTGACTTGCTCCCCAGGTCATTCCAGTCAGAGTCGGATCTAATTTCATCATCTGTGGGATAACGGGTATTTCAATCTGATTTATCAATACAAGCCCATGGAAATGATGTGAGACTCTCCATTCACACAGATGACCTTTGGAAACCTGTTTTCCGGCACAAGGTTACGTTACTCATCAAGATCAAGTGGGGCCGAAGACAACATTTTAAAGGAACGAAAAATCAACTCGGCCACAAATGTGATTGTGAACCCAAAAAAGACAAAAGCATGCACTAAGCAATCAAGAAAGATTGCAAGAATCTCCGTGAAAAACTGTATTGATGGATTTGCACAAAGTCATGCATGAAGCCATGCATTAAACAACAAGACTTTGAGGAAGTATTGATCGCCCACAAATGTGAACATGCACTCCTAACAGCATGCGCTTCATAAACACATGCATGAAAACACACACTAACGATCTTACCGGGCAGGCCGAGGCACAGCAAGGAACTGTAGTAGATGATGGGGAACTGTCCGAGAGGGCAACCGCGAGGACTCCAAGAGCTGGAGTTGGTGGACAGGACGGTGAAGATGTGGCTGTGCTCCATGGCGTTCAAGAGAGAGAGAGCCGGCTGGCACGTGCGAGGGTCGGAGAACGACCGCGAGTGTGTGCGCGTGGATGATGAGAGGAGATGAAGTCGGGCGATGTGATGGGAAGAGAGGCAGGGATGTGAGGAAGAGTGTGTGTGTGAGGTGAGAGAGAGAGAGAGAGGAGGGGGTGTCGAGAGCTGGTGAGAATGAAATCTGGGGAGGCATGAACGCAAAAAGGGTGAAAATAAGTGACGAGAAAGGAGGGGGGGGGTGTGAAGGAGAAGAACATTGGGAGAGCGAGAGGCGTGAAGTGAGGAAGAGACGATTGGTGTCGACACCAGCGAGAGGTGACACACTCGCGCGGCTGAAGGGCGACCCGCGAGTAAATAAGAGCCGTAGCATGACTCAGCTAGTTCACACCACGGCCACGGCACACAGTGGTGCTTTGTCATTATGTTGGGGAAAAAATGAAAAGCTAGATGTTTTTGTTCATAAATATTAAGTTTTCCGTCACAAAAATGTAAAAAATTAGCATATGTTTCATTCAGAGTGATCTCATGAAGTAGCGTGTGTATGACACGCCAATTCGTATTTGCATTTTTGGCGTGCTATCAAGACGCATAATCGCTTTTCAGCGTGTTTATGAACGCCGTCGACTTAACGTTATATAAATATATGATTTACCTCAACCCCATCCCTAAACTTAACCATCACTGGGGTTAATGGCATTTATGAGTGGACATTTGACGGCGTGACATTTGAATCGTATCGTAACCGTAAAAAGACTTGTTACTTGTTGCTTGTTTCATAAAAGTATCATTATTTTTATCAGGGATCTTACGATATCGCGTAAAATACGTTTAGTATTTGCAAATACCAGTATTTTTGATACCGTATCGGAACCGTAAAAAGACTTGTCGCTTTATTTTGTTTATTAAATAGATGTTAGTCTTTTTAACTGGTGATTTTCGTGCTTAATTGTGCCTGCTAAAACGTATTATACAAGCTTCTGTTCATTTCATTGTTGTGTTGTATTTTGGATTTTATTAAAGGGGCAGACTGATCTCATGAAGTAGCGTGTGTACGACACGCCAATTCGTATTTGCATTTTTGGCGTGCTATCAAGACGCATAATCGCTTTTCAGCGTGTTTATGAACGCCGTTGACTTAACGTTATATAAATATATGACTTACCTCAACCCCATCCCTAAACTTAACCGTCACTGGGGTTAATGGCATTTATGACTGTTCCCTTACCATCCTAGTTAAAAAAAAAGATATGACTTACCTCAACCCCGTCCCTAAACTTAACCGTCACTGGGGTTAATGGCATTTATGACTGTTCCCTTACCATCCTAGTTAAAAAAAAAGATATGACTTACCTCAACCCCGTCCCTAAACTTAACCGTCACTGGGGTTAATGGCATTTATGACTGTTCCCTTACCATCCTAGTTAAAAAAAAAGATATGACTTACCTCAACCCCGTCCCTAAACTTAACCGTCACTGGGGTTAATGGCATTTATGACTGGACATTTGACGGCGTGTACAGACACGCGGAATGACGCGGACGTTAATGGCGTAGACATACACGCGGATAGCTCGAAATGCGTCGAGATAACACGCCACTTGACTCGAAAGTGGCGTGCATGTTTACGCAAAAGTCATGATGTCATGTTGTTTCATTATTTTTATCAGGGATCTTACGATACCATTTCTTTCCAGAACGTGTTAAAATACGTTTAGTATTTGCAAATATCATTATTTAATAATTCGTATTTTTTAAGATACCTGAATTGTATCGGAACCGTAAAAAGACTTGTTACTTGTTGCTTGTTTCATAATAATATGTATCATTATTTTTATCAGGGATCTTACGATACTGTGTAAAATACGTTTAGTATTTGCAAATACCAGTATTTTTGATACCGTATCGGAACCCTAAAAAGACTTTTTGCTTTATTTTGTTTATTAAATAGATGTTAAAGTCTTTTTAACTGGTGATTTTCGTGCTTAATTGTGCCTGCTAAAACGTATTATACAAGCTTCTGTTCATTTCATTGTTGCGTTGTATTTTGGATTTTATTAAAGGGGCAGACTGATCTCATGAAGTAGCGTGTGTATGACACGCCAATTCGTATTTGCATTTTTGGCGTGCTATCAAGACGCATAATCGCTTTTCAGCGTGTTTATGAACGCCGTTGACTTAACGTTATATAAATATAGGACTTACCTCAACCCTGTCCCTAAACTTAACCGTCACTGGGGTTAATGGCATTTATGAGTGGAGATTTGACGGCGTGTACAGACACGCGGAATGACGCGGACGTTAATGGCGTAGACATACACGCGGATAGCTCAAAATGCGTAGAGATAACACGCCACTTGACTCGAAGTGGCGTGCATGTTTACGCAAAAGTCATAATGTCATGTTGTTTCATTATTTTTATCAGGGATCTTACGATACCATTTCTTTCCAGAACGCAACGTGTAAAATACGTTTAGTATTTGCAAATATCATTATTTAATAATTAGTATTTTTTTTAGATACCTGAATCGTATCGGAACCATAAAAAGACTTGTTACTTGTTGCTTGTTTCATAATAATATGTAACAATATTTTTATCAGGGATCTTACGACATCGCGTAAAATACGTTTAGTATTTGCAAATACCAGTATTTTTGATACCGTATCGGAACCATAAAAAGACTTGTCGCTTTATTTTGTTTATTAAATAGATGTTAAAGTCTTTTTAACTGGTGATTTTCGTGCTTAATTGTGCCTGCTAAAACGTATTATACAAGCTTCTGTTCATTTCATTGTTGTGTTGTATTTTGCATTTTATTAAAGGAGTCATGGCATGGATGTTTTCAATTATTTTAATATGATTCTTAAGTTTCACTTATAATGTAGATTTTTTTTTTTTACATTTTTTTAATTTATTTTTTTTACAGTTTTAAAGGGATGATGAACTGAGAAATCAAATTTTCCTTGAGCTTTTGACATCTAAAAGGTCATAATATAAGAATATCCTGTAAGTTTCAGAACTGATTAGTCCAATAAAAGCTTTTATTGACACCAGGCTCAGCAAACGACTCGTTATTAAAAGTGGGGAACTATGACGACAAAGAGGATAAAACACCACCCCCACAGAAGAAGATCAACGCCTGCTTCAACACGGCCGGTTTAGCCCCGCCCACCGATTCGCCATTACACGCATAGCTAAATAACATAGATACCTACCTCATGATGACAAACCGGGTTGAGAGTGAAACTCATTATAATATGCAAAACTGTTATCCAATCACAGCGGTGGGCGTCTACTTCCAAGTTTTCAGTGCGAGATGCCCATAAAAACCGAGCGTTTTTGAGCTGGACTCAAAGCTAGGGTAGTAAATAGCCTATTACTTATTCATTTTGATGTTTTTGAATGTAAAAACCAAGCAAACGTCATAAGTTGACCTCAGACAACAATATAAAAAAAATTAAAAAGCCAGTTCATGACCCCTTTAAGGCTTGTTATGATTAGGCTAACGTCATTGCATAGGAAACCGCATCAACGGCCACTCACTATTGCACTGGAGTAAGTGTTTTGAAAACATTATCCATATAAAATTGTCTTTTATAGAAAGCATTATGAAATCATTTACTTACCGTTTGTGTCAGATTCAACACAGATGACTGCTTCATCTTTCAGCGAAGGTTTCTTTGCAAACGTTCTATTACATTGGGCCTTGTTTACAAAATAAAATGCTCCGAACCAACATAAAATCATCAGATGCGATCCGGGACGCCATCCCATTGTTCCTGATATTGAGATCCTTCTGAATTCGTGACAGAAATTAGTAAATGAGCTGTCAATGAAAGTTAATTTACTCTTACAGTTACTTCCATCCAGTGTAGACAGCATCAGTGATTATAATGATTTTTTTTTTGCTTTTGAAGCGACGCTCACATCCAGTGTAGGAAAACATCAGCGGTTAAGTGACTGAACCCTAGTGGGCGGGGCTTATGATGCAATGCTGTTAAACTATTTGTCGATGTCTCGCTCTGGAGGCAGTCATATGCAAATTAATTTGTCCATGTGGCGTCACAAATCCCTCAATATCATACAACTGACTGCTTCATCTTTCAGCGAAGGTTTAAACGTTTTATTACACTGTGCCTTGTTTGCGAAATAAAATGCTCCGAACCAACATAAAATCATCAGATTAAAATAGACCATCCCATTGTTCCTGATATTGAGATCCTTCTGAAGTCGTGACAGAAATGAGTAAATGAGCTGTTTAAATAGGACATTTCAAAATGAAAGTTTGTTAACTCTTACAGTTACTCTTCCATCCAGTGTAGACAGTGTCAGTGATTTATAATGTTTGTTTTTTTTTGTTTTTTGCTTTTGAAGCGACACGTGGGCGGGGCTTATGATGCGATGCTGTTACACTATTCGTCGATGTCTTGCTCTGGAGGCAGTCATATGCAAATTAATTTGCCACGTATTGGAGCTTGATTATATGCTTTGTTTATGAGGAGGATGTTTTAAGCTACGAAACTTGCAGGATGTTTTCATGGCATATAGACCTCTTATATGTCAAAAGATCAAGGCCAATTTGATTTCTCATTTCATGAGCCCTTTAAATGGCAGCGCCGATGAGAGCTGCCACAGTGCCGAGTTACTGTAATCACATGGCATTTTCCTGTAATAGGGATAATTACATTATTCATCCAAGTTACATTTGTTTTATTATTTTGCATGCAACAAAAACGGGACAATAGAGCAATATTGAATATCAAATCGAATAATAATAATACAAATTTGTGCCCATGTGAGCATATATTGAGGAATATATATATATATATATATATATATATATATATATATATATAGATATACACATATATTAGGGCTGTGCAAAAGTTTATTGCGATTAATCGCATCCAAAATAAAAGTCTGTGTTTACATAATATATTTGTGTGTGCTGTATATAATTATTTTGTATATATAAATACACACTCATGCATGTATATATTTAAGAAAATGTGTTATTCATATATAAAATATTTATATTTATATAAAATAGATTATGTATATATATATATATATATATATATATATATATATATACAGAGTTTAAGCACAAATAATTCTTAAATATATACATGCATTCATAGGTATTTAAATATACAAAATAATTATATACAGCACACACAAATATATTGTGTAAACACAGACTTTTATTTTGGATGTGATTAATCGCAATTAACTTTTGCACAGCCCTAATATATAAATATATATGTTATGAATATGAAGAAATACCAAGTTAAAAAGGTTCAAAACCAATATTGATGAGCAACCTTTGGTGCAGCACAAACCCTAAACGTGATCTCAAAGCAAAAACACGGCGCATTAATTTCCTATCATTAATTTTGCATTTAATCATTTAGACACCAGTCAAATGCAGCGGTGATTAAATTTGTGTGACAGTGATGAAAAGCACATGCTCACCATTGCTGTGGGTCACAGAGTGCATTTCTCCAGCACCTGTTTACTTTGCATACTTGATCAGTCATATGTGTGATGTGGAAGGGAAAGGGCTGATTTTCTCCATGCCGTTCTTCTCATAAAGTCATTTTCCCAGTAAATGAGTGTGAAGGGATGGAGAGAACACGGTCCGTTTAATAAAATATAGCTCATTGATTACCGAGAGCGACGGGATGGCAGGTCTTTCCTCATGTTCACACACAGGCCTGAGGCTAAATGGAGCAAACACCGCTCAGCGATCTACTTTACTGATACTCACTGCTTCTTAGACGGCAGAAGAACAGATCTTCAAAGACAACGAGTTTATTTGTTAAATCTCGATTTGAATATTAATCAGATGAGACGAAGCTTCGCTATTATCACGGCACAAGTTCATTACAGAAAGACATAGAAAGAGATTCCATCTCTAACAGTATTATCCATCAGCCCGGCTCATAGCGACAGACCGTATTAATAATGAATCGCAGCCCGGTATGCATAACTGTTAAATTAGATGTTTGATTTTTGTGAAGGGTTCAAGGAGTTCACATATGGCTTTTCATTTGTCATGCTATCGCTCTCTCGCTTTCGTTTAAGAAAACGGTGGGCGTTGACAAGATTGAATAAAGAAATCTTAATTAGAATTTCTACAGGTAAAAAAATAACAAAAAATTGGGAGAATGTGAAGTAGACAGTGAGGAGAATAGCATCACACACTTGATACTGAGTTAAAGTAGTGTGAAGATCAGCAGAGCGAAGGCTTTCTCACTCAATATTGGGCGAGAAATCGACCAAGACACGTCTAAACCTGTCAGAAATCAGAATCACAGTGATACTCGTGCTCTGCTCCGCGAACTGCCCATTTCAAGGCACTAGGCATGCTGTTAGTTGTGCCAAAAGTAGCACATTCAATTACACTCCAAATGTTCTTTAGCCAAACATAAAAATCTGTGTTTTTTTTGTGTTTGCATCGAGGCGTTATGTTGCATGTTGATAGTAGTAGTAAAAAATCTTTATTTGTCCCTTTACAGGGCAATTTAAGCTTCAACCTCACAAAAAACGTACAAATTTATAAAAAAACAGCAAGACATCACAGACATATTAAAAAAAAATGTCCTTTCGAAAGAGAGATATGCTGATCATGGTTTTAGTTGTCTCAGGAGGCGTTTGGATATTGATCATATTTCAGATGACATATTTTAATCATTATTTTGAATCACCACAGGCCTATTCTTAACTCATTAAAACCTGATCACACATCTGTGTGCGTTTACCTTTAAAACCGGATTACTATTGAGCCAGGCAAACGCGTCTGCATCATTTTGATCGGTGTCGGCTTTTTATTCCGTGTTTTTATCTGCTGTAGAGCCTGAGAAATTAATTTTTAGGCTTTGAAACATTTTTGCTAATATTTTAAAGGGATTGTTCAGTTCACCCGAAAATGACAATTCTGTCATAAATCGTAAATTAGTATGTCCTTAAATTGATGGTGCCCCATCAACTGTTTGGTAACCCATATTCATTCAAATATCTTCCTTTGAGTTCAGCAGAAGACAGAAATATATTCAGGTTTGGAACAACTTGAGGGTGAGTAAATAATGACAGATTTTTCATTTATGGGTGAACTATACCTTTAAGAAGAAACGCGCGCTAACGCCTTTCGTCACGCCCATTGCCAACCTGAAGAGCTGATTAACTCACGTGATCAGACAGTGAAGAGAGCGAGCGATCCGCAGAATCGCGATTTAAAAACAAATAACGACCAATTCTGAGCAGCCGACGATTGACCCTCTTCCTGGTTGTACGTTTAATTCAGGTAACCACCATTTCACCTATCTATGTCTAGATTTTGTCGTATATCTAAAGGACAAAACAAAAATGGCGAAGTCCTGACGAGTATTCACTCATTTGGGAAATATCATGAAATTTAATCGATGATTCATTCATGTAACCTCTCACAAAACATGGTAGCCTAATGCTAAAATGCCACAAATGCCACCATGGTTATTTATTTTTACTGCTAAATAAAAATATAAAATACATGACAGAGTGATTTAGACGGTTTAATAGTACTGTAAGGAAATGTGATAATTTAATACATTAATAATGTTACATTATATGTTCAGAAGGCTGTAATAACTACACCAACTATGTTATTTAATTGAAATATATATAATGTACTTTCTAAAGCAAATTTGTCTTGCTTGTTGAAGCTATTTCTGCCAGACTTGACTCTTAAAATTACTTTTCTTGGTGTACCATATTGTGCGCAGCTAGATTCAGACATATTAAATGCTAGTTTTGAATAATGTCAGATGCTAAGACATGATTGTAACCCAGCACCCCCAATACCTCTCAGGTATTTTAAATTATTGCCATATTAAAGGGATAGTTCTCACAATAAAGACAATTGTTCCAAACCTGTAAGTCTTTTGTCCATCTTCGGAAAACAAATTAAGATATTTTTAATGAGATTTGTCTAACTCTTAAGTAGACTTGTTATAATTTTCAAATGGTATCAGCGTTCAAACTGCAGAGTGCAGACGGTAATTTATAATACACGTTTGTGTTCAAGTTTTCTTTTTTACTAAAAATTTAAAGGAACTAAAAGTTTTATTTTTTTTCAATTAGATTAAATTGTGTTGTTTACCAACCTCAACCAATATCCCATATTTAGTCTAATTTATCATGTGTTGCAAACTCTACAATATTTAAGACAATTCTGTTTGTTAGGCTATTGACTGTTGTAAGTAACTATATATATATATATATATATATATATATATATATATATATTAAGTCATCGAATTTTAGAGGTATGGCGGGGCAAGACCATTCAGGAATTTAAAAAACAAATAACAGAATTTTAAAATGGATCCTAAATTGAATAGTCAGCCAGTGGAGTGAAGTTGAAATAGGGGACATGTGCTCATGTCTACGTGTGCAGTTTTTATCACGTCGGCGAACAGAGCGAACCTTTCAAAAGACACATTTTTCTGACACTGCAACCTCACGTCTAAGTCCCCCTGTGGTGAAAATCAAGCTTTTAATGTTGTTTACATGTCTATGTGGTGTTTTTAATATGCTTTAAAACACACCATGTGTAAATTCATAAGTCAGACATAACGTCTCAAACACACGGTTAGAAATCGCTGGTGTTTCTGATGTCACAAATGATCTTGTAACCAATCAGATCAACGTGTGATCTTCAACCAGTGGATCTCTGAGTGAGTGGAGACGGGGCTCATTTGCATATTCAGAGAACTGCTTAAACTAAATGAGGCGAGGGTGTAGAGTTACATTTAGGATTGAATAATTTTTTGTTTCAAGGATAAAGTGTTTAAATATGTCATTTTGGTGATCATCGATGAGTTTTAAGGGATACCGACTTTAACATCCTGGGTTTCCTGGGGCTGTTCCTGATCCACTTATCAATTCCAACGCCACATAAATATGCAGAGATAAATTATGAGCTCCGTTTTGTTCAGACAATGTGTGGAGTCCGAGTGACGCGATCACGACGAGCTTTGCACTTCAAACACTTCCCCATCTGCCCCTCTCATTAATACTATTCTTTCAAAAGCATCAAAAACCTCAGGAAAGGTTGGACAGCTTTTATATTTCCCTTTATTAAAAAGGAGGAGCGTCAAACCTCAATCTCTAAACCTTCAGAAGTGTTTATTAAACCATTCATCTCCTCACATCTCCCGTTATTGCTAGTTAGTGCGTTATTAATGATTGTTTAATGTATTCTGTATTCTGCTCGTCTCTCTCCCCGCGGCCTTGATCTGTGCGCGCTGCGACTGAATAAACAGTGTTTTAACACCCCAGACCAAAAAAGGGTTTATCTGAGGATGCATCTAACAATAAAGTCTAGCTGGCATCTATTGAACCTGAGTGGAGGCCACTGTGAAACCTTTAGACGAGAGACTGAACCAAGCGCAGCTATTTGTGCATTTGACAAAAGGGGGTTTTTATCATCGTCATGGTAAATCATTGTTTGTAGAGGTTGCAAAAACTCCGGCCTGTCAGGACATCGAGTCCACAGGTTTCTATAAAAAGAAAAGGACGGCGCTATCTTTCATGACTGGTTGGGTTTGTGCAGGTGAAGAGACGGGTTTCTCTTCCGCATCGGCGGTCGTGTGTAGCGTTCACTTCAGATCGGAGGATTAGCATCCCGGCGATATGATTGGAGTTCAATATGGGATGTCGAAGCAAGAATATTGATCGTCGTATACTGTACCAATGGCATCAAATAATGTGATATAGGTAGTCATCAACTTGTAATTTAAAAACAAAGTTACTAGGTTGTTTAAATATTTAAATAATTTTCTGTTTATGTTATAACCCAGGCGAAAAATATGTATTAAAAAATGTACTTGAGTATGTTTTGGTACAATAGAAATACACTCAAGTATAGTTTTTATACATTTAATAGTATAAATCTACCCTAAACATACTAATGTCTGCTGGCCTGATATACGATGTTAATAATCTACAATATTGGGAGCACAGTGACCAGATAGCAAACTGATGTTGAATCAACGTGGAAACATGACATCGAAACAACGTTGATCCGACATTGTTTTGCTCATCGAATTAACGTTGAACCAACGTCAGACGCGTCTTTCTTTCAAAACTAACGGAAAATCAACTTGAAATCAACGTTGTTTCAACGTTATGAAAGCAAACCAATTTTCGATTTTCATTTAGCGTTGAAGAATGCCGCGTCTGACGTTGGTTCAACGTTAATTCGATGAGCAAAATCAACGTTGTTTCGATGTCACGAGAGACGTCGTTTCCGCGTTGATTCAATGTCAGCTTGCTGTCTGGGTGTGTATTATTAGAGAATGTGTATCTGTAAGCACTAGGAATGCACTGATATGAAAATTTTGGCCGATACCGATAATTCTTTTTATATAACCGATAAATTGGCCGATAAATTGAAATCCAAATTTTTGTACAATTTTGAGAGCCTGATTACAAAAACAAAAGTCTCACAATTAAACCCATGTCCCAAGCACACGATTATATATAGTGTATGTAGCCGATATGGCCGATTTGCGCTGCACATGTTGCAATGAACCGTGTTTTCATTTGTTGAAGAGATTTCAATCATATCTCAAGGAATTCAAAAACATAAACCGTGCTCAACAAGTGTCTCAGCTGAAGGGAATAATACATTATTTAACGGCTTTAGTATATCGGCCACTTTTTCTTACCAGGCCGATAACGATAACATTAAAAATGAACATATATCGGCCGATACCGATATGGTGGCCGATATATCGTGCATCCTTAATAAGCACGTCACTTACCAAAAGACACCTGTCCTGTTCTCAACTCAATTTGTTTGGTCTGTCTAACATTATCCTGGCCTGTCCCACTCTCTCGGCAGCATAGCGGGCTCGTAATTGTATGGCTGTCGTCCGTCATTCGAGTAAAGCCTGGTTCACACTACATGATTTGAAAACGTCGGGCTGAACTGTGCGGTTCACACTACATGACTTGCTCTCAGTGAAATCAGGAGTGTTCAAGTTGTTAAGCTGTTCACACAACACAACGTGATTGATCCGCAACAGGAGGTGACGCACTACACGAGTTAACAACTTTGTTAACAAACCATGTTTTGTCACGAAAAATCACGCGATAAAACGAACATGAAATGACGCGAAACAGCTCGCATGCCAATACCCAACGTAGGAGACGAAGAACACAATTCGCGAATATGGACGTCAGACAGAAACCAGTGCTGAAAACTGTTTGCGCGATGATGTGCTCTTAGAAAAATAAACGCAAAAAAGGAAATAATAAGATTTACCCGGTGACCTCAACCCATGCCTTGCTCTGATTGGCTGTAGCTCATGACATCACGTAAGGTTGAGTCGCGCGACGGCTCTGGATATCTAGCATGCTAGATGTTTTTCGCGTCTGCGAGAGTCTTCGATGTGTTGTTGGCTCTTTCATACTAACAGATTTGTACGTGATAACCTGTCGTCGAGCTCAACGATTTGCAAATCGGGCTTAAAATCATGTAGTGTGAACTAGGCTTAAGTATTTCCTCAGCGTCCGAAATGTCATTGCGATCCATTGTTTTCCTTTTGCTTGAGTCGACCGCTCTCTCGCCCGTTACGTCACGCCCGCCACGCCCATTTCAGACGCGGAAGTAAAATTTTCTCACAAAAACGACTCCAGAAGCTTCTTTAGCATATTTAAATAAGTATATTTGATCTATTTCCTACATTATTTTTCTATACATTGACACGTTGGGTCCTCTCACCTGCAATATGCCCCAAGGGGTGTCCAGTTTATGATGGGTTATTTGCGTCTATAAACTGCCTGTTACAGTTTAACACCGCATCCTTTGGTACTGCTATGTAGGGTTTTAAGGGTTAAACATGATGCTAACCCCATTTAAAAAAAAGTTTCTTTATATTCATTGGATTCCAGTTTAAAAACATGGGATGCCTAGTGTGATTATTTTCCTCCCCCACCCACAAAACTGTTGTCAGTTTGTATTTGTGAAGCTTTAGTGAAACATCTTCATATGTAAATCTGTAAATCAGATCTCTGAAGCAAATATTATATTCCAGTCTACATCATCCCTTAATTGCAAGCTGTATTTGCATTCGTCTTCGATTAACATCTCCTCTCACTAGGCTTCTGTTTGCCGTTGTCTGTCGAATCAGATGGTCCAGTTGGAGTGGAGCATTACAGAGGTCAGAGCTGCAAGGTTATCGAGACAGCTTTGTTTGCTTTTCCCAGCTCTCGTCTGATCATATCTGATTTTCGAACCCTTTAGCTGATGTCTCTAGGTTTGGACGGTCAGATCATACACTCTTAGAAGAAAAGGTTCTATATAGAACCTTAAAAAGGTTCTATCAGTGCTACGTATTTGGAACACCTAAAAGGTTCTATACACTCTTAAAAAAGGGTTCCTCTGGGTTCTAGAACCCTGGGGTTCCATACTTGGCCAATAGAACCTTTTACCAAAAAAAAATGGTTCTATATAGAACCCTGGGGTTCCAAACTTGGCCAATAGAACCTTTTACCGAAAAAAAAATGGTTCTATATATAACCATTCTGGAGTTCCATATATGAAGCGAGGGATGGAACCATTTTTGGTTCTAAATAGAACCATTTCTTCTAAGAGTGTATTGAAATGGCTGGATGATTTACTACTTGCTATTTCTAGTCAGCAGGTTTAATTAGGAGGAGGAACATTAACATTCTTGGAGAGCATTTAATTCGGCAACAATTTAGACAAGCCCATGAGTGCAAGAGGATTCATCAATATTTCCGATCAATTTTACAGGAAGAGATTAAATATGGCAGGATTCACCATATCCATACTTTAATTGGATATTTAATTGACATTGTCATCTTTTGATCACTATTACTATTGAAAATGCCCATTTTTTTTGGCTTTTTGAGAATAATTGTGCTGTTACTTTTCTAAGGGATCAGATTTAAAGATTTTGCCTGGCAATACGGCTGGTAAATCAATGCGTGGTCACGTTTACCTTTGATTTGATGAAATTTCACAGATGGATTCCAGTCTTTCCAATAGAAATCCATATAATCAGAAGTTTTGTGTGAGAGTGAGTGATTTGGCTTATGTTCAAGTTTCCTACTCTGAAGCTGCTTGTTTTGAAAGTGACTTCTGTGGGAACAGTGCTTCATACATCTCTATTGACAATGGACACTGAACCTGTTTTTTGCTAACATGACCACACTTTAAAGGGAAAAATTGATAGTTCACCCAAAAAGGACAATTCTGTGGTCATTTACTCATCAAGTTATTCTAAACCTGTACGAGTTTCTTTCTTCGGCTGAACAGAAAAGAAGATATTTTGAAGATTGCTGGTAACCAGACATTTGATTGTAGCCATTTACTCCCATAGTATTATTTTTTCCTACTCTCAATAGCTACGTCAACTGTCTGGTTACCAGCATTCTTCAAAACATCTTCTTTTCTGTTGAACATTAGGAATAAACTACTACAGGACAACTTGAGGGGGAGTAGCCTAAATAAAAAAAAAATCTTTTTTTGGTGAACTATCCCTTTAAGGCCGTTTTTGCGCTGATACCTGGCTTGTTTTTCCTCAGACTGTTCCAATCCTGGCCATTTCACTCAGATCCAACTAGCCAGACCGATATATCGGCAAGCCGATATTATCGGCCGATATTTGGCATTTTCTAAAATATCGGTATCGGCAGTTATAATGGCCGATAAATGAATATCTCAAAAATAAAAATAAAAACGGACGAATCACGCTTCAATCATGTCATGAGTGTTGGAGTTGTATAGTTTGTCCACCAGAGGGCACTCTACACCGTCCCTCTTGGCAACACTCGTGTATAACGCGCCACACATCCTGAACATTTAGACATAGAGGAAAAGTATCAAACATATCTTGTGCATAAATGTTAGCTTTTCTTTTACACGTGTGTGAAATCCAACGACGCCAAGTGTGCGTTGTAGACTGTCGTTCTGTAATGGATTTAGATTAGAATCGCTAAATAGTAGGTTTTAGAGGGCAGGCAGCAACTGATGATTGAAAATGGTTTGATGTAGCTTGATGGAAAGAATTTAAAAAGTGCAGGTAAAGGGATAACCAAGCTGACATTGTAATTATTAGGTAGCTTATAAGGCAATGTAGGGACTAAATATTATTTTATGTATCAGAACTTTAATATATTTTGATGTTCCTCTGTTCTGTTGTGACAATAGAAACAAGTTTCTTTTTAAAATGCATTATCATATTATTTTAGTTAAAACACATTAATAACTACAAATAACTAATGTTAGGGAAATCTGTTAATATTTTGTTGCGCGTTTCTGAATAAAATAATAATAATAATATCGGCCGATATATCGAAATATCGGATTTTAAAACCAACAAATATTTATATCTATGGTTGGGTATCGAGAATCGATTGGAACCGGGACTAACTTTTCGTTTTTCCCGGAATCGTTCAAAGGTAAAATTTCGATTCCTAGTTTCGATATTCACAGTCCGCCGACCAGAAGAAGAAACCGCTGAACAACACCAATGAAGAAGCGTCTACCGGAAGTGTTGGCATAACCGCGCGAGTCGAACATGAGTAGCTTACGTCGGCGGTCCAAAGTGTGGCTTCACTTTTCTAAAAATAACGAAATCTCGGCAAAATGCAAAATTTGTGACAAAATGAGTATCTTTGACAGAAGGAGTATTTCCTTCAGAAATTATTATTTCCTTCAGAAAGACCGTTGGTTAGCAAGGTTAGCTAAACTTTTTTGACCCTGCCTCTAAAAAGAATCGGAATCGAGAATCGTTGGGAACCGGAATCGAAACAAGGAATCGGAATCAGAATCGTTCAAATTCAAACGATACCCAACCCTATTTATATCGGTATCGGCCTTTAAAATCCTTTATCGGTTGGGCTCTAGATCCAACCACAACAAATTGGTATTGGTCCATTTGAAAATTAACTCTGGACTGGTTCGCTTATACCGAACCGATAAACCAAGCTATATTCTAATTTAAAATGAGATTATGATGGAGATTTATGGATTGTTTCTTTAGAGGAAACAATATGCATTACTTATCAGTGACATAAAGTGCAAATGAATATAAAATGAGCAGTCAGTGTAGACACTTAATTGATACTTTGCAATTGAATTAGATAATATCAGCAGCACAGAGAAGGTTAGGTCCGGATGTCATTTCAGTCATTCATAATATCTCAGTATGATACGTAAAGGTATTAGTGTTGTGTGTGTGTGTTGTTTACAGTTGCAGTAGACCTCTGTGTTACCCACAATCCCTCCCTATGAAAGGAGCAAGCTAAAGGTCACCGCCCCCCTCATGCGAGGATGTCTCAGTTGAAACAGTGCAGCCCCATACGCAGCGTTTCATGTCCCCCGGGGGGTTTCTTTGAGCCGCGGGCCCCTCTGGCCACACGCGAGGCCCAGGCTACGCAACTCTTTGAGGGATGCAATGATCAGGCCTGATTATAGACTGATTATATCTGACACTAGCCAGGCATGAAAGGCGTTTGTTTTAAAGGACCCTTGTTTTCGAGGTCCGGTTCAACATCAAAGACAAAGAGGACATGTGATATTTGTTAAAAGGGAAAAGAGCAGTGGCAGGTCACTTTCATTTCCTTACTCGATGTCATTCTCTGGCTCAACCCACTGGACTTTATCTTCCATTGAAACAAATACAGAGAGAATTGACTTTGTGTTGTCGTTCACTGGTCGGAAAGAGCTCGCCTTTAAGTGTGTATAATCGACTGGTTGGTAAAGTGACCTAATAAAATAATGGGAAAACCAATTCTGAATGCAAATTATAAACTATATATATTTAGTCATGCCTAGCTAAGTAATCAAGTTTAATAAATAAGCAGGGAAGATCCTACTGGTGGACACAGTAAAATTTTAGCCAATAGATATTACCATACTTTTCCCATATTACAAATTTTGGGAAATTGTACAAATATGCTTATATTATCTAAATAAAATATTCTGCTCTAATTTGCATACATTTGCATCCATAACAAAAAAATATGATCTTTGGATGAAGCCAGGTTCAAAATTCTTGTTTTATTTCATTGACATAAAAGGTTTTACAACAGACTTGGGTTTTGCATGTGAAAAAAAAAGCCTTTAAAGATATGTATTTTAATTGAAACTTACACTCTAAAAAATGCTGGGTTGTTTTAACCAAACTTTGGGTCAAATATGGGCAAACCCGAAATGTTGGGTTAAAAATGTAATGTAAAAATTTAACCCAACGGCTGGGATAGTCCATATTTGACCCAAAGTTGGGTTAAAACAACCCAGCATTTTTTAGAGTGTACAGATGAAAATAAACACATAAATGTGTTTTTGGGATGGTTTTTTTCCACTATTCCACTGAGCAAAATAGCCCACAATTGAGTAATGGAATTGTTTGTTTCCTTAGAAGGTTGGAAAACACACTGCATATATTATTTGTTGTTAACGTTGCAGGTTTTACATCCATTAAGCTTATGTTGGCTTAAAATTCATCATTTCTAAAGGATGTGTTCAGATCCTTGCTATGAGCGTAGTGACAGTGGTGCTTACCTTGGCAAACAACAGCACTAATGAAAGATAAATGGGCCATTTTGCTTTTGTCTTTCCTACAAAGCGAAGGGGTGGTGTGGGGTTTGTCTGACAGATTTGAGGCTCTAAACAGAGCTGTGAAAGTCTCCCCCTCCAGAAATGGAAGACACAAATGGATGTTCATTGACAGGTTATCAGTCAGCGGAGACGCCTCTCCCGTGTGTTCCCCGCGGTGAGCCTCAGCACCTGTCTGCAGATGCATGGACACACCTGAGCACTCCCGGAGGAACGTTTACTCCTCATAAGTTCAGCTTTTATAGCTCACGAGACTTGGGTAACTTTACCTCGGATGTTTTTCTGGGCAGTCGTAAACTGGAATGTTTTTCCGAACTTGTAAATGCATTGAAGATTGTTGGAGTATGCTTTATACTTTAGAAAATTATTTTCTTGCGACAAGAATTCACGAAAAAAAAATAATAATTCAATGTTACTTGCCCTTTCCCCTAAGGGACATGGTGAAGAAAAAAATAGAGATGGAGGAACAATTATTTGTCAGTGCTTTTGCTTAATCGCAAACAGCTAAAAAGATTTTGCGAGCGAATGCAAATTTACTTGGGGGAACTCAAATGTTTTGCAAGCGTATGCTAAGGTTTGCAAAGGTTTGCGATCGGATGCAAAGTTTCTCGGGGGAGCGCTAATGTTTTGTGAGCGGACGCAAAGTTGCTTGAGGGAACGCTAATGTTTTGCGAGCGGACGCAAAGTTTTTGCAAAGGAACGCAAAGTTTCTGAGAACGAACCCATAGTTTCTCTGGGGATCGCTAATGTTTTGCGAGCGAACTCAATCTTTTGCAAAGGAACGATATTTTTTGCAAGCGAATGCAAAGTTTCTCTGGGGAACGCTAATGTTTTGCAAGTGAATGCAAAGTTTCTCGAGGGAACGCTAATTTTTTGTGAACGGTCGCAAAGTTTCTTGAGGTAACGCTAATGTTTTGTGAACGGTCGCAAAGTTTCTTGAGGTAACGCTAATGTTTTGCGAGCGGACGCAAAGTTTTTGCAAAGGAACGCAAAGGTTCTGAGAACGAACCCATAGTTTCTCTGGGGATCGCTAATGTTTTGCGAGCGAACTCAATCTTTTGCAAAGGAACAATATTTTTTGCGAGCAAATGCTAAGTTTCTCTGGTGAACGCTAATGCTTTGCGAGTGAATGCAAATTTTTCTGAAAGAACGCAAAGGTTTTGCGAGCGAACACAAAGTTTCTCTTGTGAATGCAAATGTTTTGAGAGAGAAAGCAAAGTTTTGCAAAAGAAATGCAAATGTTTTACAAGTGAACGCCAAGTTTTTGCGAAGGAACACAAAGGTTTTGAGAACGAACCCATAGTTTCTTGGTGGATCGCTAATGTTTTGTGAGGGAACTCAATCTTTTGCAAAGGAACGAAAATGTTTTGCAACCGAATGCAAAGTTTCTCTGGGGAACGCTAAAGCGAACCCAAACTTTCTTGGGGGAACGCTAATGTTTTGCGAGAGAACGCAAAGTTTTGCAAAAGAAACGCAAATGTTTGACAACTGAACACAATTTTTTTGTGAAGGAACGCAAACGTTTTGAGAATAAACCCATAGTTTCTCGGTGGATCCCTAATGTTTTGTGAGTGAACTCAATCTTTTGCAAGCGAATGCTAAGTTTCTCTGGGGAACGCTAATGTTTTGCGAGCAAATGCAAAGTTTTGCGAAGAAACGCAAAGGTTTTGAGAGCGAACCCAAACTTTCTTGGGGGAACGCTAATGTTTTGCAAGTGAACGTTAAGTTTTTTAGAAGAAACGCAAAGTTTTTGTGAAGGAAGCCATAGTTTCTCAGTGGATCTCTAATGTTTTGCAGCGAACTCAATCTTTTGCAAAGGAATGGAAATGTTTTGCAAGCGAATGCAAATGTTTTTCGGGGACCGCTAATGTTTTGTGAACGGACGCAAAGTTTCTCTGGGGAACGCTAATGTTTTGCGAGCAAATGCAAAGTTTTGCGAAGAAACGCAAAGGTTTTGAGAGCGAACCCAAACTTTCTTGGGGGAACGCTAATGTTTTGCAAGTGAACGTTAAGTTTTTTAGAAGGAACGCAAAGTTTTCGCGAAGGAAGCCATAGTTTCTCAGTGAATCGCTAATGTTTTGCACCGAACTCAATCTTTTGCAACGGAATGGAAATGTTTTGAGAGCGAACCCAAACTTTCTTGGGGGAATGCTAATGTTTTGCAAGTGAACGCTAAGTTTTTAGAAGGAACGCAAAGTTTTTACGAAGGAAGCCATAGTTTCTCAGTGGATTGCTAATGTTTTGCAGCAAACTCAATCGTTTGCAAAGGAATGAAAATGTTTTGCGAGCGAACACAAAAGTTTTGCGAAGGAACTCAAAGGTTTTGAGAGCGAACCCAAAGTTTCGGGGCAACGCAAATGTTTTATCAGTGAACGCAAAATTTCTCGGGGAAAGCAAATGTGGCCAAATTACACCTAAATTGAAAAAGTAGTATTTGCCATAGTATTTTGCTGTTTGTTTTTTTTTGCAGTGATGAAGAACCATTTTTTGTTCCACAAAGAAGAACCTTTCATTCAACAGTTCTTTTGTGCAATTAAAATATTCCATGGATGTTAAAAGTTCTTCATGGAACCAACAATATCAGTAAACAATCTTTATTTTAGGTATTTTCCACAAGAAAGTCTAGCTCTTCGTTGGGTTGCAGTGTAGCTCAGGTCTTGAGGGTGTTTAACTCCACCTGTGCTCAGTCTTGAGTCCCGGTTCACTGGGTTCACACAGTTCAGCAGTGTTGGCACACTTATCTTCTCTCACCTCACGCCTTTCTACGCCTCTCTGCCTGACACAGTTTGATTAATTAGTATTGCTTGCAGCCGAGTGGTGGCCACCATTCCCCTTACGGCTCAAACACACACACAGGCTCTCCCTGCCATTTCTCTTTTGCTCTTTCTATCATTAAGGTTTTATGGCAAACCAAAATGTATGAGAACATTTCCCTGTGAACGAGTAATAATGCAAAAGAACAATGATAGTGATAGAGATGATATTTCTTTTTTTAATCAGTCTAATAGCTTGGGAACCATTGGGATTTGCGGACATTTCTACCTTATTCTTCTCTTTTTTGTCATCTGGTAAGATTCAAAGCTGATAATGTGAAGCTTATCTTTATAGTCCATATTAGTAGTCCAATGCCAGTCACTTTGTCTTATTCTGCATCATGCATTCTTGGCAGACAGTTAGTTGAAATTAAATCATTCTCGATATGGCCTAGTGCGATTATTAAAACATATCAGACTGCAGTTTATTGATGTTTTTTTGCATTTTGTACAAACCCTGTTTAACAGAGAGCTGCTTGTTTGTTTGTGATATTTTTATATTGTAGTATTTATTCATTTTTTCAGTTAACTTAAGTTTAAGTTTTTAAGTTTAGTAATTTTGCTATCTGCATTTTATCTTTTATTTTAGTTTTAGTAATTTTAGTACTTTAGTACAACTTAAACACTACGTTAGTTGGCAAAGCTACAGTTCGTTTTTTTGTCATGTAGCTTAATATTTAGGCTAA
Source organism: Cyprinella venusta (assembly GCA_038021265.1). Lineage (NCBI taxonomy): Eukaryota > Metazoa > Chordata > Actinopteri > Cypriniformes > Leuciscidae > Cyprinella > Cyprinella venusta. The sequence goes on along the minus strand of CM075863.1, from coordinate 53,318,892 downwards.
TTGCATTTATACATTTATTTACTAATTTATATATATATATATATATATATATATATATATATTAGAATGGTAACCAACTGTTTCCCATCTGTGTGCAATGGAGGGACTTGCTTTTGTAATAGCTTACTACGCCATCTGTTGGTTCTTGAAAAGAATAATTTCAGATAATAAATTGCAAAAAAAACAAATTAAAAAAAATATTCAATATCAAACAAACATGCAGAGCTCAGATCAATGGTACTGTCATGATTATGCTTCACTTATTTTATTATTTACAGAATAAAATTATGTAAACAATGTATTAATGTTTACATTTATCCTCATTGAAATGGTTCGAAAATTACACAGAGCCTGAATACTATTTTTATACAGATCATTTCAACCTCACTTAAATTTGGCTTCAGAAACATTTATTAATTTCTGAATAAATGTAAATTAAAATTGTACATACTAATTTAAGTGTAATCAAATGACTCAATCAGGTAAATCCCTCTGGGGAAAAGAGTCTAAATTACAGGAATCCAAACCAATGTAATTAAGTGTAGGTCACAACCAACACTATTACTGTTGATTATAGCAGTGGGCTAATTGAAAGGCTGAGGCTGAGAGGTGAATATAAGGGTAGCATAGCAATATCATGCAACTTATTTACTTTAAAAGTTCATACTTAAGATACGTTAATATAACAAAACACTAAAAGACAACTGTGTTACAGGCTGAGTTCTAACAGAAGTTAATGTAAAGCTTTAAAGTGGTTATTAAATATTATATTTCGTACAATATTTAATAAATATTTTATGTGAACATTGTATCATTGTAGGCTGGAAACTAATGTGACATTAAATTCTGACATATCCTCTATTCTAATACCCATTAGATCCCATTAAATTCAAAGACCAAGGACATGTTTGCATCCAGATCACATGCGCTTGTAGAAAGACAAGATGTTGTTGCAGTTTGGGCATCGATGCTCAACATCTTTACAAGAATCCATCCAGAAAGGGGCTAGACAGCATGGCCAGCACCTGCAAAACAGCCAGGAGAATCAATCAATCAATCCTGACTAATTGACTTGAACTACTGCAGTTGCTCTCTAAATCTTCAAGATAAAAGGATATGATGTACAACGTGCAAAGTCCAAAGTGTTTTATGGTGTCCCGTTGATGTTAACTCTTTCAACAAGCCTATTTTATCTAATAAGGGAGACCAAGTACACTCTTAAAGATAAAGGTTCAGAACCATTTGTGGTTCTTAAAAGAACCATTTTTAAAATCTAAAGAACCTTTTGCGGAATGGAACGGTTCCATGGATGTTAAAGGTTCTTCATGGGAAGCAAAAAGAAGCTTTATTTTTGAGAGGTGTAGATCAAGGAGTGAGAAGATTGAATTTTACCCGATGAGGGCAAGGCAGCCGCAGGCCATCCAGGTCATGAGTCCGGAGTAGTGATCTGTTATAGTGATCACCTGGTGCTTACAGTGAGGGCACATGGTCTGACCAGGTAGTTCACGCAGGCTAGGCAGCATCACTGTGGTTGTTACGGCTGTAATGCACACAAACACAATAAACCATCATCTCCGACTAGTTCTGACTATCAAACTACTTAAAATTTTGGTAACATTGCTATATTGTTTCCTTGTTTGTCATTATTTGAACTTCAGGCAGTGGAAGGGCTTTTGGTATTTGGAAGATGAATATCTCACATATGACTTTAAATGGTGTGTAGAATCACACTTAGAGGAAAAAGGGTGTAGGATTAAGGATTTACTGCGAAACTATGTGTACTCATAAAATGGTTGTGAAGTTAATTGCGAATAAACGGCAAGTATCACATTGGATTTCAAGTATCACATGTAATTCAATGTGACACGTGAAATTCAATGATACTTGAAATTCATTGTGAGACATGAAATTCAATGTGATATTCACTTGAAATTCAATCGATGCTTGAAATTCAATGATGCTTGAAATTCAGTGTGATACTTGAAATTCAATGATACTTGAAATTCAATGTCATGCTTGAAATTCAATGTGATGCTTGAAATTCAATGATACTTGAAATTCAATGATACTTGAAATTCAATGTGATGCTTGGAATTCAATGATACTTGAAATTCAGTCGATACTTGGAATTCAATGATACTTGAAATTCAATGATACTTGAAATTCAATGTGATGCTTGAAATTCAATGATACTTGAAATTCAGTCGATACTTGAAATTCAATGATACTTGAAATTCAATGTGATACTTGAAATTCAATGATTCTTGGAATTCAATGATACTTGAAATTCAATGATACTTGAAATTCAATGTGATGCTTGAAATTCAATGATACTTGAATTTCAGTCGATACTTGAAATTCAATGTGATGCTTGAAATTCAATAATACTTGAAATTCAATTTGATGCTTGAAATTCAATGATGCTTGAAATTCAATGATACTTGAAATTTAATGTGATGCTTGAAATTCTATGATACTTGAAATTCAGTCGATACTTGAAATTCAAAGATACTTGAAATTCAATGTGATGCTTGGAATTCAATGATACTTGAAATTCAATGATACTTGAAATTCAATGTGATGCATGAAATTCAATGATACTTGAAATTCAGTCGATACTTGAAATTCAATGTGATGCTTGAAATTCAATGATACTTGAAATTCAATGTGATGCTTGAAATACAATGTGGATGTGATACTTAATACTTGTAATTCAATGTGATAATACATGTAATTCAATTTGATACTTGAAATTCAATGTGATAATACTTGTAATTCAATACTATACTTGAAATTCTAAGTGATACTTGAAATTCAATGTGATTCCTATACTTGTAATTGAGTGAGATACTTAATTCTTGTAATTAAATGTGACACTTGAAATTCAATATGATAATTTGTAATTCAATGCGATACTTGAAATTCAATGTGATACTTGAAATTCAATTTGACACTTACTACTTGTAATTCAATGTGATACTTAAAATTCATTGTGATACTTAATACTTATAATTCAATGTGATACTTAATACTTGTAATTCAATGTGACACTTGAAATTTGATTTGATACTTAATACTTGTAATTCAATGTGATACTTGAAATTCAATTTGACACTTAATACTTATAATTCAATTTGATACTTACTACTTGTAATTCAATGTGATACTTAAAATTCATTGTGATACTTAATACTTAGGCTATAATTCAATGTGATACTTAATACTTGTAATTCAATGTGACACTTGAAATTTGATTTGATACTTAATACTTGTAATTCAATGTGATACTTGAAATTCAATTTGACACTTAATACTTGTAATTGAATGTGATACTTAATTCAATTTGATATTTAATACTTGTAATTCAATGTGACACTTGAAATTTAATTTGATACTTAATACTTAGAATTCAATGTGACACTTAATATTTGTAATTCAATGTGACACTTAATACTTGTAATTGAATGTGATATTTGATACTTGTAATTCAAAGCAGCATCAAGTATCTAATGCAATTTGATACTTGATACTAGAAAGATTGAAATAGTATTTTCTTGTGAAACATACTCTAACAAGCATTAAAAGATTAAAATAATTAAAAAAATAATTAAAGTAGTCTGATTGATAGTTAAAACTGACACTTACTTGTACTTCTAGGATACATGCCAGGGTTTGGACCTTTAAAAAGATTTTAAAAGGGTGCTATTGCACTAATTCAATGATTTACAATATATAATAATCATTATTGATCATTTGGAAGATTATCTACTGATCATTGAAAACTGTAACTTACTGGTAGCTTGAGGGTACATCCCAGGGTTTGGGCCTAGAAAACATTGAAGAGTATAGTTACTGTGATTAAAATATTGTTAATGACAGTATAACTTCAGTTTATTTGGAGATTTTCTATCGTTTGATAGTTAAAAAAGGCAACTTACTGTTCAATTGAGGATATATCCCTTGGTGTGGACCTTTAGGAGAAGATATTAAAGCTGTCACTGCCAGTAGATTCCTTTATTTAATCTTAAATCTTAAGTATTATTATAATAATCCACAGTTGTCATGCTCTGTACAGCCATCATATATCATTTGCCAAGTCAACTTTCTTTATACAGCACCACACTCTTAGAAGAAAAGGTTCTATATAGAACCTTAAAAGGTTCTATCAGCGCTACGTATTTGGAACCCCTAAAAGGTTCTATACACTCTTAAAAAAGGGTTCCTCTGGGTTCTATATAGAACCCTGGGGTTACATACTTGGCCAGTAGAACCTTTTACCCCCAAAAAATGGTTCTATATAGAACCATTTTGGAGTTCCATATATGAAGCGGGGGATGAACCATTTCTGGTTCTAAATAAAACCATTTCTTCTAAGAGTGTAGTGTTGGATAGTAACGGATTTGCGTAATCAGATTCCAAAAATTAAGTATTTTTTAATTAGATTAGAATATGTTACGTTTTAAAATACTCGTAATCAGACTACAGTTACTTTGTGTTTATAATCACATATGCATACAATGACACTGCCACTGTATGTATATGTGATTTTTGATAATTACATGGAAAACTTACATTAGGGCTACACGCTATTGACCAACTGAAACCTCGTGTAAAGTCAATGGCGCAGTATTGATTTGTTATTTAAGGGTACATTGGTAATATACGTCTATAGTCGGGTGCACAATGTGCCATGTGCTTATTCTCTGCTTATTATTATTATTATTCTCTGTTTATTGTTAATTCTAAGTACTCTGCTAAAAAATAAAAGATTATTATTGTGCACATAAAGATAAAGATATGGTGGAATCCGGCTCGTCTCATATATGGTTTAACCTCTTTAACCTCGTGAACGGGCAGATCTGTTTCCTCTCTGGAGACTTGTTTAGTTTTTCCGCTTGCAAATTCCTCCATGTAAATAGCGAATCCACCATGGCACGAGCGCAACTGGCTTTTAAAGGGAATACACTCTTAGAAGAAATGGTTCTATTTAGAACCAGAAATGGTTCCATCCCCCGCTTCATATATGGAACTCCAAAATGGTTCTATATAGAACCATTTTTATTTTTCTATATAGAACCATTTTTTTGGTAAAAGGTTCTATTGGCCAAGTATGGAACCCCAGGGTTCTATAGAACCCAGAGGAACTCTTTGTTTTAAAAGTGTATTATAACCTTTTAGGGGTTCCAAATACGTAGCGCTGATAGAACCTTTTATGGTTCTATATAGAACCTTTTCTTCTAAGAGTGTAGGAGATGAGTCTCTGATTGGTTTATTGCCCGTTATGCCCCAAACACTCATTACTCATTAAGAGAATAGGGACACCCCTTTTAGACCAGTTATTTAAATGATCAATCAGTAATTAATTTTCTATTATTTTAAATTATGCTTAATTTACTTATTAGCTTTTCATTAAACTCACAAACCCCCTGCAGTTCCTTCAAAAACCCCTGTTTGGGAAACTCTGACGTAACATCATGTTTAATGCAGTTCATGTGATTGATAACAAATAATGGAATATATTAATTTCTCTTTGTATTTTTTTATATATAAATAGAATATTACCATATTCAATGTGATTTATGGGTTAAGTCAACAGTAATCTAAAAGCAGTCTGATTATATTTGCAAAAAAAGTTGCTAAATTGTATTTTTTGTCTTAAACCTTAAAACTTAAAAAAATAAGTAACCTGGTTGCCTTTAAAATTTTAAGTTCATTGAAATGGAAAAATTTAGTTAATACAATGAAGGAGATCAATTTAATCACCAGAAACTCAAAATATTATGCTATATGAACTACATCAATTATCTAAGTTGATTTGACAAAAGAAAAAAGGTTGTAATTACAAATCATGAAAATATATATATATATATTTTTACAGTGTAGTATACATTATAGGCTTTGTCGTTCATCAGAAATCCTTATCAGAAGACACATACCTCCCTGATAGTTTGGATTGGCTCCGGGCTCTGGGTACGAGCTGTATCCAATATTAATATTGGGATATGGAGATGAGTGGTAACCTGGGTTATAGGACCCATCTTTTCCTCCGTAATCGACTGGAAGACCTGGATAGGGTGGAGCGGATTCAAGACCCTCGAAGGCTTCGAGCGCTTCTATAGCCTCCAAATCCTCCAGATATTCCTCCGTTTCCAAGTCATCCATTGCGGTCTCTTCTGTCTTATCCATATTCTTAGTTCCCTGAACAATTGTATGACACAGAAAATGAGTTCGCTGTAGTTCTTGGGTGTTTGGACGACTTGCACACCAATGCAAATGCCAACAAAATAAATGTTGACAAGACGCATTCAAATCTTTACAGTCCATCCAAATGTCGTGCCAACATGGAAATGTTCTGTTTGTAAAGTAATTTGCACTGCTTTTCCTTTTGGTCATGGAAACAGACCTTAGTTTTCCACCACATCATCGAGAAGCCGAAGACAAACGAAGTATAGCTTACTTACTAAGTTGTAAGTCTTTCCCTCGTACATTTACAAATCAAATTGAGGACTAAGGTTATCCTGTCCCTAATAGTCTTTCTATCAAACTTTCTCTGGTTTGAAGTCGTGAGACTACAGTAAATACTTGATGAAATCCTTCTTTATGTGGTGGATTGGGACCAATTGAAGAACGTCCTTGCCCAACAATGAGTCATCAATTCTGTTTCTCTCAAAGATTTGTCTACGAAGTCATCATTCACACAAAGTCAAAAACTGAGCTTATACACTCTTAGAAGAAAAGGTTCTATATAGAACCATAAAAGGTTCTATCAGCGCTACGTATTTGGAACCCCTAAAAGGTTCTATACACTATTAAAAAAAGGGTTCCTCTGGGTTCTATATAGAACACTGGGGTTCCGTACTTGGTCAATAGAACCTTTTAAAAAAAATATGGTTCTATATAGAACCCTGAGGTTCCGTACTTGGCCAATAGAACCTTTTACCAAAAAAAATGGTTCTATATAGAACCATTTTGGAGTTCCATATATGAAGCGGGGGATGGAACCATTTCTGGAACCATTTCAAAAATACAAAAAAAAAATCACTTGATTTTTTGTCTGTAAAAAAAAAACAGACAAAAAATCAAGTCACATATACAGTGACAGTGTCATTGTATGTATATGTGATCATGCATATTAAAACAAAGTAACTGTAGTCTGATTATGAGTATTTTAAAACGTAATATATTCTAATCTAATTAAAAGTACTTAATTTTTGGAATCTGATTACCCAAATCCATTACACTCTTAGAAGAAATGGTTCTATTTAGAACCAGAAATGGTTCCATCCCCCGCTTCACATATGGAACTCAAAAATGGTTCTATATAGAACCATTTTTTTTTGGTAAAAGGTTCTATTGGCCAAGTATGGAACCCCAAGGTTCTATATAGAACCTTTTTTTGGTAAAAGGTTCTATTGGCCAAGTATGGAACCCAAGGGTTCTATATAGAACCATTTTTTTGGTAAAAGGTTCTATTGGCCAAGTATGGAACCCCAGGGTTCTATATAGAACCCAGAGGAACCCTTTTTTTAAGAGTGTATAGAACCTTTTAGGGGTTCCAAATACGTAGCGCTGATAGAATATTTTAAGGTTCTATATAGAACCTTTTCTTCTAAGAGTGTAGACACAGATTGTGAATACACTTTAAAATTGTGCCTTGTGTAATTATATAAATTGTACCATTGAAAATGACTGCGACTAACTTAAAGTTCTTTCTGTTGGTCATTAGATCATATCTAATTAACCAAAGGAAAGTTTCACAGATATCTCTTCTGTTATATTCATCTCTATCTCTTTCTACAATGATCAAATCTGCGTCCAGACCAACTTACCTACAGGAATGAGAGGTCAGAAGTTGTATTTTCTTGGAGACCAGAAGAAACCGAGTCCAGGAAAAAGAGCAACGGATGTGTGTGAGTTCTAGAAGAGTGTGTAGAAGGGAAGTAAAACAGGGAGGAGATTAGACCGAATCCAGACCATACGCTTCCGACGATACTCTCCTCAGACGTCTGACAGAAATAAAGTGCGTCTGCTTTTCCATTCTCTTCTTTCCTTCAGTGATTCTGTTTGTCTTATTAAGGCTGAGATGACTCCATGTTTAATATACACTGATTTTGTGGCTCAGATAAAGTCCAGTTCTGGTTTATGTCTTTGCTCTTGGCTGACATGTGGCATTGCTATGGCCCAGATCTGGCAAACAGGAGTGTCACCCAAAGATAATAAAAAAATATGTTCAAGATTTGTTATCACAACATTTTTTCTTTTGTCAAATCAACTCAAATAATTTATTTAGTTGAGATAACTTGTTATTTTGAGTTTCTGATGATTAAATCATTCTCCTTCATTGTATTAACTCACTTTTTCCAGTTCAATCAACTTAAAATTTTACGGCAACCAGTTTACTTACTTTTTTAAGTTAAACCAACAATATTTTTTTACAGTGGGCCGGATCTGGGACGTCACAATGCTGTTTTGTGGGTTTGTTTTTTGACGGCTCAATACTAATTCAATGAACATACTCATTGGGTGACAATGGGCATGGGAATGAATATAGTAGTGAATTGAATCAAGAAGGTCTCCTAGTAAAAGAGAAAAAAATGCGGTTTTGTGCTTTTTTGTTGTTGTCGTTGGTTTTCTTCTTCTGTCCGACTGCAGACCACTGACCTTTTTTTTAATATCGTGTCTCTATAATCTCTGCTGTTCTGCGGTGATTTATTCATGCTGGTTTTATGCATTAGTTTGGTTTTCTTGAGCCTTGCCTTGCCATTAGTTTTGCTGCATGAAGAGCCATTTGAATATCTTTGCATTCACAAGGTGTTTGATTTCTTCCGTTTAAAGAAGTAAATATAGTGATTAGATTATTGAAAATCGTCATATATTATAAGATATACAGAATATAATAAAAATGTACTGTATTTTGAACTTTTGTATATATATATATATATATATATATATATATATATATATATATATATATATTACAGAACAATGAAATAGTAACTTATAATTAAAATATTTTATGGATATTAGAACATAATGAGTACTAGATGTTTAACCTTCATCCAATGACCTTGATGCAAATTAGATGCAAGGTTGAATTGAAATGTTTCCACTTTCAAACACTAGATGTCTCTGTCATCCTGTTATTGTGGGCTGTTAAGATTGTTTCCACATCAGTTCAGTTTCTCTAACTAATGGATTCCAGCAGTGTCAGCAAGATTCTTTGTTGTTGCAAGATTGGACGTCCTGTGAGATGAAACATAATTTACATTGTTAAAATGTATCACACCTCCTTTATATAGTAGTTCACTTGAAGAAGTGAATGAAAACGAGTGAGTGAACTTAAACTGGTAGCTCCAGTATTGAAAGGATTTATCTTGAACTCTTAGCCGTCCCCTCAAATAGTCTTCCCAATAAAAAACAACAGTGTATTTGCACTGACAACTTATATATACACCTTGATCTTGTTGTATCCACTCGAACGTTTCTCTGTTGCCCACTAGATGTCACTGCCAGATAATTACTGTGAGCTGTTGACTTTTAGTATACTTGCAGTTTACAAAGTTCAATTGAAATCCTAAATTAAATTGATTAAATACATTGAATACACCCTTTAAATCGTTAAATTGAATTAAACTCAGTTATTAATTATGCATACAGATTACAATGTTCACAAGAAATCCTTTCAATTCAAATTCAGGAGGACCACATAATTATTGAAATAATTGTATACCAATTAAAAAGAGTATTTTTCTCTTTATTTCCTGCATTTAACATTTGTTTCCTATCACAGACGTTGCACCACTTTTCTTCTGAGCAAAACAAACACACGATTATCATCATGAATGTTCAGATAGTCGTGTTTACATATAACACTTTTTCTGCTTACATTCATATAGAGACCATTTCACAAGATGTAAACAACACTGGTCCAGAAGCACTTCCTGTTTCAGTTTTTTAACACTACATAAAAGCTGGGATAAAATACAACCAACAGAACATATAAAACTGAATCAGAGAGTTAAACAAACATCTTTAAGAACCATTTTTTTGGTAAAAGGTTCTATTGGCCAAGTACGGAACCCCAGTGTTCTATATAAAACCATTTTTTGGTAAAAGGTTCTATTGGCCAAGTACGGAACCCCAGGGTTCTATATAGAACCATTTTTTGGTAAAAGGTTCTATTGGCCAAGTACGGAACCCCAGGGTTCTATATAGAATCATTTTTTTGTTAAAAGGTTCTATTGGCCAAGTACGGAAACCCAGGGTTCTATATAGAACCATTTTTTGGGTAAAAGGTTCTATTGGCCAAGTACGGAACCCCAGGGTTCTATATAGAACCATTTTTTTGGTAAAAGGTTCCATTGGCCAAGTACAGAACCCCAGGGCTCTATATAGAACCATTTTTTTGTTAAAAGGTTCTATTGGCCAAGTATGGAACCCCAGGGTTCTATATAGAACCATTTTTTGGGTAAAAGGTTCTATTGGCCAAGTATGGAACCCCAGGGTTCTATATAGAACCATTTTTGGGGGGGGATAAAAGTTTCTATTGGCCAAGTACGGAACCCCAGGGTTCTATATAGAACCATTTTTTGGTAAAAGGTTATTTTGGCCAAGTACGGAACCCCAGGGTTCTATATAGAACCATTTTTTTGGTAAAAGGTTCTATTGGCCAAGTATGGAACCCCAGGGTTCTATATAGAACCATTTTTTTGATAAAAGGTTCTTTTGGCAAAGTACAGAACCCCAGGGTTCTATATAGAACCATTTTTTTGGTAAAAGGTTCTATTGGCCAAGTATGGAACCCCAGGGTTCTATATAGAACCATTTTTTTTGGTAAAAGGTTCTATTGGCCAAGTATGGAACCCCAGGGTTCTATATAGAACCATTTTTTTGGGGAAATGGTTCTATTGGCCAAGTATGGAACCCCAGGGTTCTATAGAACCCAGAGGAACCCTTTTTAAGAGTGTATAAAACCTTTTAGGGGTTCCAAATACGTAGCGCTGGTAGAACCTTTTAAGGTTCTATATAGAAATAGCAAGTGTGGCAAACACACACGTCTTTTGTCTGATCACACGTCCTTGCTTGAGTATATTTTATTTTGGTAATATCTGTGCAATGTTGGGTAAGTTATACTCTAAAAAAAGTAATTAATTACTAGTTACTAATTACCTCTTCAACAGTGTAATTAGATTACTGTACTAATTACTCTCTTTAAAAAGTATTTAATTACTACGTACTTTCAAAATCCCATATCAATCTCAACCAGCCGAATAATACAAGGATAGAAATGAATCTGTTTTAATTCTTACAAATAAATACTATAAAATTGCATGAATTATCCTTAAACTGACCAAGGTGGAGAGGGTTACATTATAAAAACATGCTTTTCAGCATCAGACAGTACATTTTGATGTTAAACCCACTATGGTTTTATGTCTGATCTCATGAAATTTCACACTTTTTTTCATACATATTTTACAATAATTCAGGAATTTGTACGAGTGCGGTTGTACAATTTGAATTTAGACACCTCATATACGAATCGCTGTGAGATCGAATTGATCCATACACAGTATTTACCTCAATTACATCAGAAGTAACTGTAATTAAATCACAGATAAATGAAGAGTAATCCCTTACTTTACATTTTCAAGGGAAAAGTAATTAAATTACAGTAACTAACTACTTAGTAATTAGTTACACCCAACACTGTATCTTTATTTTTAAGTTCTTGTTGAGATGGAAACAAATAATGCTGTTATTATCCTTGTTTTTCATGTCAAGCCCTGCAGTCCAGCATTAAATGAACTTGGTTTGAAGTGCGCCCACCTCGTTTTGCATTCAGCAATTTAGTTATTTTTCCCCTCTCTAATGCTCTGTTCTTTAACCTCGCAACCCTCCGGTCATTTTCCACAGCAATTTAATCTCTTGTGTGTGTAGACCTTGATGCACCGGTGAAATTATGATTATTTCCTATGAGGGGAAATAGTTTCCAGGAAGTGCCATGTCACTTGACGGGCATGTTATTAATGTATGACCACTTGGCATTTGCCATTTTGTTTAATGGGTTCAGGTGCTTCTTGGAAAATATCGGCATTTTCTCCGAATGATTCGGACGAGCAGTCCTCCTCAAACCACTCTGATCTTTTATTTTGATAAGACAGATTGGAGTCAATACTGAGACGAACATACAATCTTCTGCCCTTTAGGTAAAGTTCACTGTGAACGAATGCCGAATGTGATTTTGAGCTGCGGGGTCTAGGGTGACTCAACTGGTCTCTCCAATTCAATACGTTCAGTAAAATGCAATTTGCTAACAGCTTCCCAAAATAACCTACAACCCCATCTCTATTCAAATGAAATCAAGGGAAGGTAAAATGTCTTATTTCTTGAATAGTACATGGAATTGCATTTTTTTTCTCTCATAAACCCCTTATCAATGGGGCTGAACACCGCACTAAATTGTCCAATTTAAATAGAATGGGACGTAAAGGGCTCTGGACAATGTTATTTTCACTCTCCCATCTAAAGTGTGTGTGTGTGTGTGTGAAAGGGTTCGGGTGACTGAATGCCGTTTTCTCCAGCAAGGCGTTTCCCACGTCAGCTTTAGAGGAACTGGAGATGTGTTCATGCCATGCCGTAATGATTCTGAGCTGTAAAAAGCCTTTTAAATCTTATAAAAAATAAAAAAAAAGAATAAAGAAAAATAAAGAAAAACAAATCTTTCTTTATGTAACAGATTTCCTAAAAGTGAGACAAACAAGGGTGCTCCTATTGATAGGGTGCAAATCTTTATTGGCCGATAATCTATGTGGCTTTCTGTGCACGCGTTTCGAGACGGAGTACAACACAACTGTACGTCCCTAAACGGCTAAATACACACAAAAATATGGCAAAATGTCCAGCTTTGTAAGTTTTCATTGAAATACCGTTGGTTATGTCTAAAGGACGGCTGTCAAACGATTAATCGCGATTAATAACATCCAAAATAAAAGTTTAAAAGTTAAATATATGTGGGTGCACTGTGTATAATTATATATATATATATAATTTATATATTATTTATATATTTGGGCTGTCAAACGATTAATCGTGATTAATCGCATCCAAAATAAAAGTTTAAAAGTTAAATATATGTGGGTGCACTGTGTATAATTATATATATATATATAATTTATATATTATTTATATATTTGGGCTGTCAAACGATTAATCGCGATTAATAACATCCAAAATAAAAGTTTAAAAGTTAAATATATGTGGGTGCACTGTGTATAATTATATATATATATATAATTTATATATTATTTATATATTTGGGCTGTCAAACGATTAATCGTGATTAATCGCATCCAAAATAAAAGTTTGTGTTTACATAACATATGTGGGTGTACTGTGTATAATTATATATATATATATATATATATATATATATATATAAATACACACGCATGCATTATTATTTAAGAAAAAGATATTATTTATTATAAAATATTTATATATATATTATAAATTATATATCAATCTATATACAGTATATTGGATGTGAATAATTGCAATTAATCATTTGACAGCCCTAATATATATATATATATATATATATATATATATATATATATATGTATATTAGGGCTGTGCAAAAGTTAATTGCGATTAATCGCATGCAAAATAAAAGTCTGTGTTTACGTAATATATTTGTGTGTGCTGTATATAATTATTTTGTATATATGAATATACCCACATGCATGTATATATTTAAGAAAATGTGTATATATATATATATATATATATATATATATATATATATAAAATATTTATATAATGTAGATTATGTATATATATATATATATATATATATATATATATACAGAATTTAAGCGCAAATAATTCTTAAATATATACATGCATGCATAAGTATTTATATATACAAAATAATTATATACAGAACACACAAATATATTATGTAAACACAGACTTTTATTTTGGATGCGATTAATCGCAATTAACTTTTGCACAGCCCTAATATATATATATATATATATATATATAAATACACACTCATGCTTGTATATATTTAAGAAATATTTTCATTTATATTCTGTTTATAGATTTATATAATTTATGTTTTATATATATATATATATATATATATATATATATATATATTTACATATATATTTTTTTTTCTTAAATATTCATGCATGTGTGTGTGTATATACACAGTATATACAGTATATATACAAAATAATTATACACAGTGCTCCCAAATATATTATGTAAACACAAACTTTTATTTTAGATGTGATTAATCCCGATTAATCGTTTGACGGCCCTAGTCTAAAGTGAACATAAACAATTGGAAAATAAGTTGCATTTTGGATCTGTGCATTCAGTCTTAAAGTGACAGCAGCCTAAAATTATCTGTTATATCAGATATATGTTATATATTGTTAATAATGTTGATCAATCAGACTAAGAATCACTCATTGCTCTTTAGTAGATTTGTTAGTATTCAAATTTATTTAATTTATACAGTGAAGACCATGCAGACTTTTGACTATTCTGTTGATCATTTTTATATATAACAGGAATGCTATATTTGGCATTGCCGATCGGTAAACGACAGCTCTTCAAAATACTTTATAAAATGCTGTTTTTTGTATAATTTGTTCAACTTTATTGTCCATTCAGTGTCTTTGAAACTTGTATATATATATATATATATATATATATATATATATATAAGAGTATATACATTCACACGAATGTTCTCTACACATTAAAAAGAAAAATAATTACAATAATCGCAAAATCCTGTAAACATTTCCAAGCATCGCACAATAGCATTAAAAATGATTATCGGAACAATTTATTAAAATAGCTCTATATGACATTGACAACCATTCTATTGTATCACTTAAAAACATAGTGTGGTTTGAAATGATCACTGGCATTGGAACTATTTATAGGCCTATATATATTTCTACTAGTCAAAGGAATTTTGAGTCTATGCCCGGAGCATTTCAACAGAAGAGTGAAGGGGATTAGTATGATCTTTAAATATCACAATTGCCGGTTTTTTCCCCATAAAACGAGCAAATATGTCGTGGAGTGAATGTTGTTATGCCTAGTGATCCTGGTTATTTGTTTGTTCCTCTAACTGCACTCTTAGAAAAAAGGGTTCTATATATGTAGCATAGGGTTCTTTACTCAACTCCAAATGACATTTTATGCTAAAAAAGGTTCTAAAATGACAAGAAAGAACCTGTTTGGCACAAAGGTTCTTTATAGGCTATTTTTCATTCATATTTACATTATTCTCCAATATTTTGTAGTTTTAATTAAATTATTGTTTATTAAACTTAATATCACATTTTAATCATGCTGATTTTTGGAGGAAAAAATCTGAAATGGCACTCTTCGTGGTATATTGATTAACTACATAAAATTATACAAATATATACATTTTCTAACCCCCATATCTTGAATTTTGATGTAGAAAATTTTAGGGGTTCCAAATACGTAGCGCTTTAGAACCTTTTAAGGTTCTATATAGAACCTTTTCTTCTAAGAGTGTGTTAGACTGAAACAATCTTATATCTCATGTTTAATGTGTGCTAATGTCTTGCCTTTATGGATTCAACATTACTTCAGAAGTTAATTTTGTCGAAAATTGTTCCAAAATACTTATATATATATTTTTTCTCCCTTGATGCATTTACTATCTGCTGCATTGTCCTCGAATGGACTTTTTGTTGATTCAGTTTCAGTATTGATGTGAACATCTCGTCCCCTTTTTCTCTTAATTCTGCTCATGCTGTGTGTGCATCACCTGTTTTGCTTCACTTGCAGATTATGTCACCGCATGACTCACCTCTCACACACAGAAAATATGTAGAGATACTCTATTCAGAGATTGTTTAATTTTTTTGTAGTTGTTATTTAACAACTATATAAAATGTTTTTTTTCAGCGTTTCTGTAGGATCAACAAGTATCCATATAAATTTCAGTAAACTAATGCACATAAACTTGACATTTAACACTAATAGAGTACAAATGAAAAAGGATGCAGTCAATCACACATCTCCAATGAGGGAACCAGTGTGAATAAAACAAACAGCCGACACGTCACACCGGCTTTGAATAGATCTGGCAAGAAGCTGATGCAAAAAAGGAAATGCAAATAAACCTGACATTTAGCACCGATATATCACTTTTTGTCTTTTGGGGGGATATTTAGTATAATCAAAATGTGCCGATGCAACTCAATTCATGAATTTGGCAAAATGAAAACTATTTGCATTGCATGTAATCCACTTAAAACACTTTATCCAGCTCTGTGCATGAATAAATTTGTTTTTGCATTACCTAAAAACTGGGTAGGGGATCCTTAGTTCCCAGCATGCTTTGTTTGTACGGCAGTTAATGGGAAGAAAGTATGTTGAATATAAATTCATCATTGAACGGGGAGACATGAACAGTATGGTATTTTCTGACTTGTTGAGAAATGATTATTTAGCACTGCTGTGTGTTATGAGCTCGCAGGTTTATGTTTTCCCCTCATCATCAGCGCTTGTCTTGTGTGGTGTGCCCCAGGGATCCGTTTCGGGACCTTTAATTGTTTTCCCTTTATATGCTTCCCTTGGCCCACATTTGTTAGAAATACAACATTTCATGTCACTTTTATGTGGATGGTTTTACCTTAGAGTAAGGTTTGACACCACTGTTTCATTCGATGTGGTATTGATATGAGTAAATGATATCAAGAGGTGGATGACTAATCATTTTCTGCAGCTAAATTAGGATAAAACATAGGTTTTAATTCTAGGTTGTCCTACAGTTACACCAGTGTACACAAATAAATCAAAACCGTGGCGTATTCATTGCGTAATTCATTACAAGTACTTACTATAGGGTTAGGTTTATGGTTAGTTGCATTTAATTATACCTCATTTATAGTTATTACTATAGTAAACGCATAAGGGCACATTAAATGACGTAAAAGAAGGGACCATGTCTCTCTTTTTTAGCATTCCTTCACTGGCTTTCCATTAAATTCAGAGTAATCATACTATCCTTATGTTTTTATATGGCGTTATATTTTATATGTTTTTATATTTTTATATATTCGGCAGTGCCATATAGGTAAATGTGTGACCTTCTTGTGTCATATTGTCCTGCTATAGGGCACTTAGATCTTATAATCACTTGCTTTTATCTGTGCCACTGTCGCTACAAATATAAGGGTGATCGGGCCTTTTCTAGCACAATTGTGTGATATAAAGTTAGAATTGCTGGATATAAACTCGCAAATTGCATGTTATAAAGTCAGAATTCTGAGATATAAACTTGCAATTCTGAGATATAAACTTGCAATTCTGAGATATAAACTCGCAATTCCGAGATATAAACTCGCAATTCTGAGATTTAAACTTGCAATTCTGAGATATAAACTCGCAATTCTGAGATTTAAACTTGCAATTCTGAGATATAAACTCGCAATTCTGAGATTTAAACTTGCAATTCTGAGATATAAACTCGCAATTCTGAGATTTAAACTTGCAATTCTGAGATATAAACTCGCACTTCCGAGATATAAACTCGCAATTCTGAGATATAAACTCGCAATTCCGAGATATAAACTCGCAATTCCGAGATATAAACTCGCAATTCCGAGATATAAACTCACAATTCTGAGATATAAACTCGCAATTCCGAGATATAAACTCACAATTCTGAGATATAAACTCACAATTCCGAGATATAAACTCGCAATTCCGAGATATAAACTCGCAATTCCGAGATATAAACTCACAATTCCGAGATATAAACTCGCAATTCTGAGACATAAACTCGCAATTCCGAGATATAAACTCACAATTCTGAGATATAAACTCGCAATTCCGAGATATAAACTCACAATTCTGAGATATAAACTCGCAATTCCGAGATATAAACTCGCAATTCCGAGATATAAACTCACAATTCCGAGATATAAACTCGCAATTCTGAGACATAAACTCGCAATTCCGAGATATAAACTCGCAATTCCGAGATATAAACTCGCAATTCCGAGATATAAACTCACAATTCTGAGATATAAACTCGCAATTCCGAGATATAAACTCACAATTCTGAGATATAAACTCGCAATTCCGAGATATAAACTCACAATTCTGACATATAAACTCGCAATTCTGAGATATAAACTAGTAATTCTGAGATATAAACTCGCAATTCTGAGATATAAACTCGCAATTCTAAGACATAAACTCGCAATTCCGAGATATAAACTCGCAATTCTGAGATATAAACTCGCAATTCTAAGACATAAACTCGCAATTCCGAGATATAAACTCGCAATTCCGAGATATAAACTCGCAATTCCAAGAAAAAAATTGAAATTAAGAAAAAATACAAAATTTTCCTCAGAATTGTGTATTTATTTCTAGCAATTCTGACGTATTTTTTTTACAAAATTGTGAGATATAAACTCCTCAATTGTGAAAAAAAATGCAATTCTGACTTCATATCATGCAATTATAAATATATCTCGCAATTATGACTTTATATCTCCCAGTTGCGAAAAGAAGTCAGAATTGCGAGTTTATTTCTTGCATTTGCTAGTTTAGCCAATATTCTGACTTATCAGAAAATCACGCAATTCTGAGAAAAAAAAAGTTGCAATTGCCTTTTTCATTTTTTATTCTGTGGCGGAAACAAGCTTTCATACTTTAGCACCAATTTGTATTGTTTAAATGTGCTCTACAAATAAGTGTTGTTGGAATAGAATATTCAAAATATGATGTAAAAATGAAGATATGAATCGTGCATGCATGCACAAAAAAAGACGATTCTTGGTTGAACTTTAAAAAAGTAAGTTACCTGGTTGCCTTAAAATTGAGTTCATTGAAATTAAAAATTTGAGTTAATACATTATAGGAGATTTAACAGAAACTCAAAACATGATGTAATCTGAACCACACACTGTAAAAAAAGTATTTTCAAGATTCGTTATCACAACATTTTTTCTTTTGTCAAATCAACTTAAATAATTTATTTAGTTCAGATAACATATTATTTAGAGTTTCTGATTATTAAATCAATCTCCTTCACTGTATTAACTCACTTTTTCCAGTTCAATCAAATGAAAATTTTAAGGCAAGCAGGTTACTTAATTTTTTAAGTTAAACCAACAATATTATGTGTACTGTCCTTTGCTTTGACATTGAGAGTTTGTATACAGCAGGTTTAGACAGAAAAAGGCCAAGTGACACTAGCAATCTCCTGCATCCTGAGATTACTGATTGTCAGTAAACAACATGATGATAGAGGTAGAGACAAAGTTGAGAGAAAAAGGCGGGCATGTTGACAAAAAAATAGAGTGGAATTACAGAGTTGAAACTTACAAACTGGTTTGTCAAGGCTGTGGTTGGTAAACGAGTGTTTCACATTAACAATCCACTGAAGCTATAGTGGCTCCTGCAAATGAGTGACTCAAAACAAACACTAGAATACTTATGAGCAGAAACACCAACGGCCTGTTGATGACATGTCAACGTTCTCATTTTAAGAGAAGACATTGAAAGAGTAGCACTTGTAAAGGTTTGCAGGAATCCTCCTACATGCCTTCGCTAGTCTTATAGAGTCTAAAGTGCAACAGTGAGCGTTTAATAGAAAGTCTTGAACTCTCTTACAGGTTCACTTCTGTATATTCTCAATTACTTGAGATTTAAAGCAGAAAAGCAGTGAAAGGGATCTGGTCTGTGTGCATTTTAGTGACGCACGATGAATGTTTCTGCTTACTGGATGGTAATGTACAACCAGATTTAATCTTGCAACAGTTTCTTTAGTTGGAGAAAGTATCTGAGCTATGCATAAGGGTCAGTTCAATTCTGTCTCTGTCGACCCGAACATAAAAGATATTTTGAAAACTGCCTTTATTTAAAGGTGCAATATGTAGGATTTTTGTAAGTAAGTAAGTAAGTAAATTTAATTTATAAAGCACATTTACACACAGTACAAGACTGACCAAAGTGCTGTACAACAAATAAATAGAACAGAAGAAAAAAAAAAAAAAAAAAACAGAGGCGATAGTCATCATATAAGCATATAAAACATGAGATTAAAAAAAAAAAAAAAAAAAAAAAAAAAAAAAAAACACAAAAACAAAACAGGAGTTATAAAATCAGAGCGTACAGCACAGAAATACAAAGAACAAACAGGAGTGCCAGGTTAAGGAACCAGGAAGGCCATAGAATAAAAATAGGTTTTTAACCTGGTTTTGAAAATAGTAATGGAGGGGGCAGATCTAATATCCTGAGGGAGCTGGTTCCACAACCGTGGTGCAGCAACTGAAAAAGCTCTGTCACCCCTCTGCTTGAGCCGTGAGCGCGGCACACGCAGAAGCCCTTGATTTGAGGACCTGAGTGACCTTTGAGCAGAATATGGCTGTATAAGGTCAGTGATGTAAGTTGGAGCTAGCCCATTAAGTGCCTTAAAAACAAACAGTAGAACTTTAAACTGAATCCTAAAACGAACTGGGAGCCAATGCAAGGAAGCCAGAATGGGGGTGATGTGCTCACGCCTCCTGGTGCCAGTTAAAAAACGTGCTGCTGCGTTTTGTACCAACTGCAAGCGTCTAAGTGATGATTGTGGAAGGCCAAGGTAGAGGGAATTACAATAATCCAGCCGTGATGTAATAAAAGCATGGATAACTTTCTCAAGATCGTCTCGAGAAAGGAAAGACTTCAGGCGGGCAATCATTCTTAGCTGGTAAAAACTATTCTTGACAGCAGAACTAATGTGTTTGTCAAAACAGAGTTCTGAGTCAAGAATGACACCCAAGTTTCTGGCATGAGGTTTGATAAATGGGGTGAGGTGACCTAAATTTTGCACCATAGTGCATCTTGTCTTGGGTGATCCAAAAATAATGACTTCTGTCTTGTCATTATTTAAATAGAGAAAGTTGTTAGCCATCCACGTTTTAATGTCTTCGAGACATTAAAACGTGTCTTGCAGTAAAAGTTTTTGCAGTAAAACCACTAGGCCAATGTTATATATTTTGTTTAGTTGATTACTTACAATATCCCGAATAGAGCCAGACCGATATTATCGGCCGATATTAGGCATTTTCCAAAATATCGGTATCGGCAGTTATAATGGCCGATAAATGAATATTTAAAAAATAAAATAAAAACGGACGAAACACACTTCAATCATCTCTCCTTGGCCTGTTATATTGAAAATGTATGTTTTACAATTTGCAGTATGATGTTATCTATTGCTAAATTATGGCTCATCGTAGACTAGCTAACCACAAAGCTAGCTAATGCCACTATCATCAGTGGAAGACCGCTAACGTTAACATTAATGAGCTTGGAAACAACAATGAACTTTTTCTGCCTAAATAAAGTAATGATTACTGTATTTATAACGAGCATATCTCTAGGTACAGTCCTTGCATTGTAAAATATAAGTTATACATGCGAGGAGTGAACATTTAGACAGAGAGAAAAAGAATCAAACGTATCTTGTGCAGAAAAGTTAGCTTTTCTTTTACACGAGTGTGAAATCCAACAATATTTAATTTTAAAAAATATCGGCCGATATATCGGAATATCGGATTTTAAAACCCAAAAATATTTGTATCGGACTTCAAAATCCTTTATCGGTCGGATGTTTCCTATTATTTGTAAATCGTGAGAAAATTGCGATGTTTAACCAAGGAAATGGGGCGTGTGAGCAGTGGTGAGGAGTCGCCAGTCAATGATGTCATATCCGCGTTATCCTCGATTTCTGCCAGGTTTGACCTCGTACTGCAACTTGCGTTTACAACTGGGTCTGTTATGCCCGTTGTGCCTAGAAGGATGTTAACGCTGTTGTTGTTTTGTTCAAACATTACGGACCATGGCAAGCAGACTTTGAGACAAAACGAGGACTAAAACGAAGATCAACATCTTCCGAGATGCCGAGAGCGCATCCGCGACTAACTTCGACTTAGAGACGTGACTTCAATCGCGTCGCAATCCCACACACACATATATTATGTAAACACAAACTTATTTTGGATGCGATTAATCGCGATTAATCGTTGCCCAGCCCTAATATATATATATATACACGTATATTAGGGCTGTGCAAAAATGAATTGCGATTAATCGCATCCAAAATAAAAGTCTGTGTTTACGTAATATATTTGTGTGTGCTGTATATAATAATTTTGTATATATAAATACCTATTTAAGAATATTTATAAGTATATTTATTTATTTATAAGTATATTTATATTATAGAATATTTATAAATATTTATATTTATTTATCATATTTAAGAATTATTTGTGCTTAAATTTTGTATATATATATATATATATACAGAATCTATATTATATAAATATAAATATTTTTTATATGAAAAACACATTTTCTTAAATATATACATGCATGTGTGTGTATTTATATACAAAATAATTATATACAGCACACACAAATATATTATGTAAACACAGACTTTTATTTTTGCACAGCCCTAATATATATATATATATATCGAAGTTGTAAATAAAACAAAGACTATCAGAGTACCTTTATGTATTTCATGTTTAATTCAATGTTGCCATTTCATTGTAGTTGTTTGTTAAAATTGCGGAGGGGAAAAGTTTCTATTTTTATTCGGTGAATGTTGACCGTCTCATCCATTTAACATTTTATTCTAAGTATTCTAACCTCTGCATATCTGTTTTTTGTTTCCCCCATTGTAGCAGCCCAGGGGATATAGTTGAAACTTGGCTAAAATGACCTACAAAAGTGTCTATTAATGTGTACGTTCTCTGTAAATCTAAAGCCAATAGAGTATGGAAAAATCAGCTGACCTTTTGGCCCTGGAAACAAAAAATGGAATCAGAAATTTAAATGAAATCTGTCTGTTTTTTTTTTTTTTTTTCAATCCTCCTTATTTTTGAAGGTAAGCAACTGTTTATGTGCCCGACAGGATTATGCAAATAAGCCCCTCCTACCGTTTTGCCAGATTGTTTACAATATACAGCACATAATAATCACTTTTCACTAGAATTACACACAAGTTATGAGAGAATATTATAAGATGCCCATGGTTGCATTTGAAACGGATTGTAATTCTGTAGCTCAGGTTTATTAGAAATGAGACAAACAAAGTCAACACTAAGTTTGCATAAAAGAGGTATACATTTCCACCAAGATTAAAGAAAAACATTTCGATTTCTGTCTCTGCAGGACGCTTGAGGCATTTCTTCTCCAACTAGTGAACTTCTACATCCATCATAAATAGGTTTGTGTAAAGACTTGAATAAATAAGCTATGGCATTTCCAACCAAATTCATATGAAATGTAAGTCTGGGCTGGGGTATCACTAGGGTTGGGTATCATTTGAATTTGAACGATTCTGATTCCGATTCCTTGTTTCGATTCCGGTTCCCAGCGATTCTCGATTCCGATTCTTTTAAGTGGCAGGGCCAAAGTTTAGCTAACCAACGGCCTTTCTGAAGGAAATACTCCTTTCTAAAGGAAAATCTGGTCGGTGGACTGTGAATATCGAAACTAGGAATCGAAATTTTAACTTTTGAACGATTCTGGGAAAAACGAAAAGAGTCCCAGTTCCAATCGATACTGGATTCTCGATACCCAACCCTAGCTATCACTCTATTTTAAGGGTGAATATCCACCAAGATAGCTTTTTTTGAGAGAACCGCCACCAAATTATCAATGATCCATCAAAATGTAACAGCAGAAGGCACTTCCTCTCTTAAAACGTCCAAAGGTCGTGGACGAACAGATTCCCAGTTTCATTCAGTCATGCTGAACAAAACGATGAGCCGTTCGCCGATATAATACATATTTACAGTCACATATAACATCACTGACTTCTTCTCACAGAAGAATTATATTGATATGGAAACACATCGTCTTTGTGCACCAGAGAGTGTCTACTTCACTTAGACGACATACTTGAACAGAACAGAAAGCATTTATGTGTGTAAAATCCATCCAGCTTTCCTTCCACAGGACTTTTAAATGGACTGGCTCATCACAAGTGGTCCAGGTCGCTGGATTTCAGTTTTGGCACAGGGGTCGGCCTCCAAACCAATGGACTGAAAAGGAAAAGGTAGGTGTAGAATTTCAGAAGAACAATGGGAACAATAAAACGCAGCTATTCTAAGAATTGTATTCTTCAAGTACGGCTCAGATGTAATCTGAGAATTTGTTTTCCTTAAAGGGATAGTTCACTTTGAAATTAGTTTTTGGTATGTTTTATCTTACCTCAAGGGCATCCAAGATGTAGGTGTCTTTGTTTCCACAGTATCTTCAATTTTGACATTTTTAGGTCAAACCGTTCTCTATCAGTCATATAATGGAGGTCTATGGTCACCACCTCAAAGAGCATGCACAGAGAAGTCCAGATTAAACATGATTTAATGACTCGTAAATGTAAGTGCACATTGATGGCCTAAGACACGAAACGAGCGGTTTGTGTGAGAAAACCAACAGTATTTATATCGTTTTTACCTCTTTTAACCACAGCCACGTCCAACTGATCTGAGTGCGCGGGCGTTTCAGTGCCGGAAGTGATCTCTCGCTCATTGTTTACACAGATTTTGGAAGTTTTGCGAAGATCTAAACATGTTTAGATATATATGAAATCGCAATAGAAGATGATATACGATTTCGATATATCAACAGATGTTTAATTTTTTTCACAACCACGCGAGAGATCACTTCTAGCGCTTGCATAGACCGTAGCACCCGTGCCCTCAGATCACTTGGACGTGGTTGTGGTTACAAGAGGTAAAACGGTATAAATACTGTTCGTTTTCTCACACAAACCGCTCGTTTTGTGTCTCAGGCCATCAATGTGTACTTACATTTACGAGTCATTAAATCATGTTTAATTTGGACTTCTCTGTGCATGCTCTTTGAGGTGGTGACCATAGACCTCCATTATATGACTGACAATAACGGTTTGACCTAAGAATATCAAAATTGAAAATACTGCGGAAACAAAGACACCTACATCTTGGATGCCCTTGAGGTAAGATAAAACAGCAAAAATTAATTTCAAAGTGAACTATCCCTTTATTGGTGCTTTATGTCTGTAATGTCAAATTGCCGTAATGTTATCTACTCTATGACTACCACAAAGTGAAATAAAAGGACTGGAAAAAAGATCTATTTAAAAAAAAAAAGAGACCAAAACAGCCTAAAATGTTCTATGCTTTCAAACTGTTAAAAGGATAATAGATTTTTTGTATCTAAAATATAAATATACACTGTAAGCAAAACGTTCCCTAAAAGCCTGATGTATCAAATGTGATACAAAAAATATATCATAAAACAAAATGACTTGGCAATTTTTTTTTGTTTTTGATTTTGATTCAAGGCTTAATAAACATCTAATTTCCAAAAAATATATAATTTTCTGCCATTTTTTTAATGTGTCAAGCTTTAAAGGGTTAAGATCTACTTTTAACAGTGGTTTACTTGCAGAACCAGGCGAGTTGTAGGGTCCAAAATGCAATAGTGACCATTTCACAGATTTATTGTTTATTAAGGCCCCGACAAACCCCAACATCAGCTTCCACGTTTTCCAAAAATTCTAAATGGATTCTAATTCGAATTTTTGGAATGTTTGGAATGTTTGGAATGTTGGTGTTGTGTGAGAAAAGAAACAGTACCTGGCTGTTTAGTGTTCATGGTTCTGAATCACTTTGGGGATATTGTTTCATAATCTGAGGACTGAAGGTGTGATGGGTCAGACCTGTGTGATTGGAGAAGATTTAGTGATGTTCTACTCTCTGCTGTTTGCTCTGATAAGCCTGACGTTTATGACGGTCATCAATGAGACATCCTTCCCTCTTTACTCACACTGCTATCACTAATGAGCGATAAAACGAAGGCCTTGGAGAAACTGAAGAATTGCGATGATTGTGTAGCTAGCAGAGCAAGGCCGAGAGCCATGGGAATGAAGTGAGAGGCTGACGCTTTACTTTCGTTTACGTTTTCTTTGTTTACCGTTGAACGTTTGCCGGTTCTCGCCTCCTTCCCTTAATAACGAGCTTCGTTACAGATTGTAAATGACTAAATCCACAAGATGTGACTTAATATATTAAACATTTATGTAAGATTATACTTTTACTTTTCTACCGTCAGATGTTATCAATTTGACATTGCTGAAAGTGTTTCCAGATTTTATAGCTTTAATTCAATTAACAAAAAAGATTTTTTACAAGTTTTAGTTCACAATAATACATGATACATGAACGTCTATTGTTTTTAGCAATGTTATGTTAGCTAAGAAGGCGTTTCTGGCCCTGTTTACACCTGGAATTAAGAGGCGTTTTCATCGATCGGATAAATATAAGTGTAAATGGGGTCTTTTGAGCTTGTCCACTTTCTACAGTACCACTTCCAGAGGTTTATGCATTAAAAAATGCATTCGACTGGATTGCTTTCCTAGTGTAAACACTCATGGGGTCCAATGCGTTCGAACAGCAATTAAAGACGCCTACGGAGTAGTTCACTCTTTTCAAAAAACTTTTGCTGATAATTTACTCGCCCCCGTGTCATCCAAGATGTCCATGTCTTTTTTTCTTCAGTCGAAAAGAAATTAAGGTTTTTGATGAAAACATTCCAGGATTTTCTCCATATAATGGACTTCAATGGGAACCAAACGGTTCAAGGTCCAAAAGAGAGTTTCAGTGCAAACTGTTCAAAGGGCTTTAAACGATTCCAGACGATGAATAAGGGTCTGATCAAGCGAAACGATCGCTTATTTAATAAATAAATAATAAAGTTTAAGTTTTATAAGCTCAAATGCTCGCCTTGCTCTGTTCTGTGATGCGCATTCATGATTCACCTGTTCGAACTCGTTTATTAAATTGAACGAATCTTTTTTCATGTCATTTGGTTCATTCAACGAACGAAATGAATGAGTTGACTCTGGAAAAGACTCATTCATTTTGATGAACGAGTTCGAAGCAAACCTTTTGAACAGTTTGCTCTGAAACTGTTTTGGACCTTGAACCGTTTGGTCCCCATTGAAGTCCATTATATGGCGAAAAAATCCTGGAATGTTTTCATCAAAAACCTTAATTTCTTTTCGACTGAAGAAAGAAAGACGTGGACATCTTGGATGACATGGGGGGCAAATAAACACTCATGGGATCCAATGCGTTCGAACAGCAATTAAAGACCGCCTACTGACTTTAAAGGAGTAGTTCACTTTTAAAAAAAACTTTTGCTGATAATTTACTCACCCCCATGTCATCCAAGATGTCCATGTCTTTCTTTATTCAGTCGAAAAGAAATTAAGGTTTTTGATGAAAACATTCCAGGATTTTCTCCATATAATGAACTTCAATGGGGACCAAATGGTTCAAAGTCCAAATGAGAGTTTCAGTGCAAACTGTTCAAAGGGCTTTAAACGACACCAGATGTTGAATAAGGACCCTCTTATCTAGGACCCTTTGAGTCATGACTCGAAAAAAGATTCGTTCATTTTGATGAACGAGTTCGAACCGGAGAGTCACGAACGTTCATCACAGAACAGAGCAACGCGAGCATTTGAGCTTATAAAACTTAAACTTAGTTATTTATTTTTTAAACGAGCGATCGTTACGCTTGATACAACTCTTATTCATCGTCTGGAATCGTTTAAAGCCCTTTGAACAGTTTGCACTGAAACTGTCTTTTACACCTTGAACCGTTTGGACCCCATTGAAGTCCATTATATGGCAAAAAAATCCTGGAATGTTTTCATCAGAAACCTTAATTTCTTTTCGACTGTGGCAAAAAAGACATGGACATCTTGGATGACATGGGGGAGAGTAAACACTCATAGTAACAATGCGTTCGAACAGCAATTAAAGACCGCCTACTGACTTTAAAGGAGTAGTTCACTTTTAAAAAAACGTTTGCTGATAATTTACTCACCCCCATGTCATCCAAGATGTCCACGTCTTTCTTTCTTCAGTCGAAAAGAAATAAAGGTTTTTGATGAAAACATTCCAGGATTTTTCTCCATATAATGGACTTCAATGGGGACCAAACGGTTCAAGGTCCAAAAGACAGTTTCAGTGCAAACTGTTCAAAGGGCTTTAAACGACTCCAGACGATGAATAAGGACCCTCTTATCTAGGACCCTTTGAGTCATGACTCGAAAAAAGATTCGTTCATTTTGATAAACAGGAGAGTCACGAACGCGCATCACAGAACAGAGCAAGGCGAGCATTCGAGCTTATAAAACTTAAACTTTGTTATTTATTTATTAAATGAATGATTGTTTCTCTTGATAAGACCCTTATTCATCATCTAGAGTCGTTTAAAGCCCCTCGAACAGTTTGCAGTTTGCACTGAAACTGTCTTTTATACCTTAAACCGTTTGGTCCCCATTGAAGTCCATTATATGGAGAAAAAATCCTGGAATGTTTTCATGAAAAACCTTAATTTCTTTTCGACTGAAGAAAGAATGACATGGACATCTTGGATGACATGGGGGGCAAATAAACACTCATGGGGTCCAATGCGTTCGAACAGCAATTAAAGACCGCCTGCTGACTTTAAAGGAGTAGTTCACTTTTAAAAAAACTTTTGCTGATAATTTACTCACCCCCATGTCATCCAAGATGTCCATGTCTTTCTTTATTCAGTCGAAAAGATATTAAGGTTTTTGATGAAAACATTCCAGGATTTTTCTCCATATAATGGACTTCAATGGGAACCAAACGGTTCAAGGTCCAAAAGACACTTTCAGTGCAAACTGTTCAAAGGGCTTTAAACGACTCCAGACGATGAATAAGGACCTTCTTATCTAGGACCCTTTGAGTCATGACTCGAAAAAAGATTCGTTTATTTTAATAAACAAGTTCGAACAGGAGAGTCACGAACGCGCATCACAGAACAGAGCAAGGCGAGCATTTGAGCTTATAAAACTTAAACTTTGTTATTTATTTATTAAACGAGCGATCGTTTCACTTGATAAGACCCTTATTCATCGTCTGGAATCGTTTAAAGCCCTTTGAACAGTTTGCACTGAAACTGTCTTTTGGACCTTGAACCGTTTGGTCCCCATTGAAGTCCATTATATGGCGAAAAAATCCTGGAATGTTTTCATCAAAAACCTTAATTTCTGTTAGACTGAAGAAAGAATGACATGGACATCTTGGATGACATGGGGGCGAGTAAACACTCATGGGGTCCAATGCGTTCGAACAGCAATTAAAGACCGCCTACTGACTTTAAAGGAAAACTTTTGCTGATAGTTTACTCACCCCCATGTCATCCAAGATGTCCATGTCTTTCTTTATTCAGTCGAAAAGATATTAAGGTTTTTGATGAAAACATTCCAGGATTTTCTCCATATAATGGACTTCAATGGGGACCAAATGGTTCAAAGTCCAAATGAGAGTTTCAGTGCAAACTGTTCAAAGGGCTTTAAACGACACCAGATGATGAATAAGGACCCTCTTATCTAGGACCCTTTGAGTCATGACTCGAAAAAAGATTTGTTCATTTTGATGAACGAGATCGAACAGGAGAGTCACAAACGCTCATCACAGAACAGAGCAAGGCAAACATTTGAGCTTATAAAACTTAAACTTAGTTATTTTTTAAACAAGCGATTGTTACGCTTGATACGATCCTTGTTCATCATCTAGAGTCGTTTAAAGCCCTTTGAACAGTTTGCAGTTTGCACTGAAACTGTCTTTTACACCTTGAACCGTTTGGTCCCCATTGAAGTCCATTATATGGCAAAAAAATCCTGGAATGTTTTCATCAAAAACCTTAATTTCTTTTCGACTGAAGAAAGAAAGACATGGACAAAGAATGACAACGACTCCTTTGATACGAGGTAAACAGGCCTTGGGTGTTTTAGAAACACAATAAAGATAACATTCTGTGAATATGAAAAGAGCTTACTTGATAGCTCTGGACGTGTTCGTTCGGGTCGAAGCTCCTCGGCGGGACGAAGGGCTCATTGTGATGGTTGACGCTCAGGCGTGCGCGGCTAGGGAGCGCGTCGCTGACCCCGTTGACCCTGTGGATGCACAGCACCTTCTGGAAGCTCCTCTTGAAGTTGTCCGACAGGAAGCCGTAGAGCAGCGGATTGGCGCAGCTGTTGACGTAGGTCAGGATGACGGTGAGGAAGTACACGCCGGTGACCACGCCGTTCTCCGGGAGCGTGCTGATCACGTTGATGATGTTGAGCATGAAAAACGGCAGCCAGCAGAGCACGAACACCACCACGATGATCACCACCATCCTCGTCACCTTCTTCTCGGACCGGCGGCGCTTGGAGAGTCCGGCCCGCGCCCCGGCCGACTTCACCTTGATCACGATGAGCAGGTAACACAGGCAGATGACCATCAGGGGGCAGAAGAAGCCCAGTATGGCGGTGTAAAGGATGAAGGCGGTCGACCACACGTCGTGCGGCTCGGGCCAGCTCAGGTTGCAGGTGTTGAGCTCCGGCTGGACGTCACAGTAAATGATGACCGGCAGTGTCAGCAGACAGGACAGCGCCCATACCATGCTATTTATCACCTTGGCAACACTGGGCCGCCTCCACCGCGCACTGCGGATAGGATGTACCACAGCCATGTAGCGATCAATGCTCATTACTGTCAGGCAGAATGTGCTGGTGAACTGACTGATGGAGTCCGCCCACATGAGGATACGGCAGAGGAAGTTTCCGAACGGCCAGTAGGTGAGCACGTTGTGGGCGGTGAGGAACGGCAGTCCCAGGATGTACAGCTCGTCGGCCACTGCCAGGTTCAGGATGTACATGTTGGTGACCGTCTTCATTTTGGTGTAGCGCAGGACCACGAAAATGGCCAGGGAGTTTCCCGTCAGACCCACGACGAACACGACGAGGTATATCACGGCCAGGACCTCCGTGCTGTTTTCGTCGGCCTGCGAGCTTTCGTTCAGGTGATGGGAAATATTGGTTATGTCATCGGACTGGTTGGCGTAGTTCAGGATTGACGTGTTGCACATGGACCCCAGGGTTGCCATATTTAGCGATGGCAAATAAACGTCACTAAAACGAGACAATGAGAATGGCAAAATAGAGGGTTATTATTCTCAAATGCACAACGTTAAAACTGTGAAACTAAACTCTTTCACTATTAAAAGGCTCCTCAATGTTTTATTTCCTTTTGATTGTTTGGAGATTTTTAAGTTTATAGGTTTTTAAGTTCAGCATACACTCTCAGAAAAAAAGGCACAAAAGCTGTCACTGGGGCTGTACCTTTTCAAAAGGTACACTTTTGTACCCAAAGGCTGCACATTGGTACCTTAGTGGTACACATTAGCACCTAAAATGTACATATTAACACTTAAAATTTACATATTAGGACCTAAAATGGACATAATAGCACCTAAAATGTACACATTACCACCTAAAATGGACATATTAGCTCATGAAATGGACATATTAGCACCTAAAATGTGCATATTAACACTTAAAATGTACATATTAGCACCTAAAATGTGCATATTAACACTTAAAATATACATATTAGGACACAACATGGACATATTAGCACCTAAAATGTACATATTAACACTTAAAATATACATATTAGGACACAACATGGACATATTAGCACCTAAAATGTACATATTAACACTTAAAATGTACATATTAGCACCTAAAATGTACATATTAGGATCTAAAATGTACTTATTAGCACCTAAAATGAACATATTAACACCTAAAATGTACATATTAGTACCTAAAATGGACATATTAGCTCATGAAATGGACATATTAGCACCTAAAATGTACATATTAACACTTAAAATGTACATATTAGGACCTAAAATGGACATATTAGCACCTAAAATTTACATATTTACACTTAAAATGTACATATTAGCACCTAAAATGTACATATTAGGACCTAAAACGGACATATTAGCACAAAAAATTTACATATTAACACCTAAAATGTACATATTACCACCTAAAATGGACATATTAGCTCATGAAATTGACATATTAGCACCTAAAATGTACATATTAACACTTAAAATGTACATATTAGGACCTAAAATGTACATATTAACACTTAAAATGTACATATATTAGCACCTAAAAAATGTACATATTAGGACCTAAAATGTACTTATTAGGACCTAAAATGTACTTATTAGGACCTAAAATGTACATATTACCACATAAAATGGACATATTAGCACCTAAAATGTACTTATTAGCACCTAAAATGGACAAAAGTTTACTTTTTGAAAAGGTACAGCCCCAGTGACCGCTTTTGTACCTTTTTTTCTGAGAGTGTATGATCAGGTTTTCGAAAGTTCGAGAGAATAAACATCTTCTATATAGGAACTTTTATTTGTAAAACACTGGAAATGTAAAACTGCCTTATTGTTCCCCAAACAAAACCACACATGGGCTAGGACTTTTTTCCTTAGACAAGAACCTTTTATTCCAATTATTACAAAAAAAAAAAAACATTTGGCAAAGGCTCGTTTTGCCTTAATTCTCTCTTTTTTTCAATTAATTTGTATCGTATTGTTAAAAAAGCATGCATACGCCGTATTGCAGAATACTTTTAGTCATTTTCGCGAATCCGTGTTAACAATCTTGTCGTCTTAATGCGAAAAACGCGAAGGAAAAAACTTTTTTTAATGCGTTTTTTAGTACGCAATTCTCATGTAAACGGACCCTCAAAAAATGACTTTCTGAAAGATATCTATGGAGTCCTGAACTAAAATAAACAAGATTAATTTAAAACCAGCTGTGTTAATCTGAATTAGCATGACTGAGGTTACACATGAACCAAGAAACGCATAAAATTGAAGTGTGTGTGTGGCCTTGTATATCATGCAATGCATTATGGGTAAAAAATGTTCCCACAAAGATGGTAATATCCAAAATCCTTGTCCTTGTGGGAACATTTTTTTGGTTCCCATGAGAAAAAACGCTTATAAATCAGACTAAATGATGATTTGTGAATGTAAAAATGCAGAAAGTTATCTGTGATGGGTAGGTTTATGGGTAAGGGGGGAGAAGATACTGTTTGTACAGTATAAAAGTCATTCTGTCGATGGAAAGTCCCCATAACACATGAAAACATGAAACCAATGTGTGTGTGTGTGTGTGTGTAGTCCATCCATGTAATCCATGTGTCTTCATTAATCACATTAAACTGAATTTAAACCTGCCTCATGATAGGTTTAAGCCTCAATTTAGTCCTTCCACCTGGAAATCAGCGCACTAAACTCTAGACTAGACTAAAT
Source organism: Cyprinella venusta (assembly GCA_038021265.1). Taxonomy (NCBI): domain Eukaryota; kingdom Metazoa; phylum Chordata; class Actinopteri; order Cypriniformes; family Leuciscidae; genus Cyprinella; species Cyprinella venusta. The sequence continues at coordinate 53,285,598 of CM075863.1, read as the reverse complement.
CTAGGACTATTTAAACGATTTTTGTTAATCTGGCCATTTAAATCTAATCTTGTCGAGTAAAGTGCCCCATGTGTACCGCATGACCTTGACTTTAAGTGGCACTCGCGCTGGATATGAGCCGTGCAAAGTGAGCAGAGACACATTGTGTTGCACAAATAAAGCACTGCCTCAGAAATGCACTGAGCCATGAATCGAAAACAAAGGGCAACGATGTCACTGTTATGAGTACAAACAGTCCAGCGGAGACTATTCATACGAGCTGTCTGCCTTTCCACCGCACCGGTGAATATTTAACTGGCCCTCTATGCCACACGCTCTCATTATCAGTGACAAAAGACCATGTTGATGTGCAGACAGACACATCTACTTATTGTCCATCTTCTATCTCCATTCCTTAAATGACAGCTGTAATGTAGGGGAGAGTATAGGAGCGGTTGCAACATGGCTTATTTCATTGGTTAGACGGATGATACTCGTCATATTACATATGCTCATACCTTCCTGGAAGAAAGCATGCCACATGTGAACAATCCTTTTGCAAAAAAAAAAAATCATGTCATACTGGCTAAACTGTTTGTCATGTCTTTTAGTAAAGTCGTGTCATTTTGATCAGTGTTTTCTTAGATGTTAAAGAATGACGTTTTGATGAATGTTACACAATACAAACAGTTTCTGAGAAACTCAGGGAATTGCAAAAAAGTACAGACTGTCTATTTAATCAAGTCCTTGAGTTGCTCAGAATTTCGCATTGTTAAAAGGTCTAATTATTTGATAAGATTTCGTTAGCAACAAAAGTTAGCTATACGCTACCAGAGCGGATTTTAATTAGCCAGTGAATCGCGTTCGCCGAGGGAGTAACCATGGCAACAGTGCAACGGCACGTCGACAACAAAACATGTCAAGTATGCGAATTTGTTGTAGTTTTACACAATCTAAATACATTTTTATTACAAAATATATGTTTTAAAAATGTATAGGCTAGTAATTGGGCTTTAGATAACGGCTGTTTTTTAACTCTTAGCGTATATCCCACAAAAACTCCGTAAAGCCTAGCATAAATATTATCTAATACAAGTTAATTGTAAAAAAAAAAAAATATTAATATGGTAATCCAACTAAGTGCAAATGACCGTCTTCATCGGCAAACTAACGGAATCACTAAATTATAATCAAAATGCAGATTAATAGGCTACGATTTTCATATCATAACCGGCTACGTGTTTTTGATGTAAAAGCTTTCAGAGGAAAAAATACCATTTGATTTGCAGTTTAAATCGATTGTATGTGATGGAAATAATCTTGTTAAATATTAATAAGCAACAGGTATGTGTTCACTGTTTAGTTGTCTACAATCTTACCTCAAACGCAACGCATCGTCCGCTGCGCTTCTCTTCCACTATTGTCCACTCTTCCCAGTTTCAGTGATCAATAAATATTTGATGACTGAATGTCTTTTCGTGTAAGATCCAACATCAAGAGCCAGCACATCACCTTCATCCCCGATTTCAGTTTAAAAGAGCGCACTATAAGGCGGGCGCACACATAATCCGCATTGTTTTTGTTATTTTCGGAAGAAAAACACAACTTTTGTACGGCTAAATCATTGACACACCGCAAACCATAAGCAGCTATCGGTTCCCAAGTACCTAATAAATGTACAACTGTGCGTGTCGTGTTGTCCTCCGTGGGAAGGTCGAGTTGTTCAGGTGGAAAGGTGCTGCTCTCTCCATGCGCGCGCGCTGTAATGGGTTTGGCTGGTCATCCGCGCGCGCTACAGGAGGACTTCGCACGTCACAGACACATGCTTTTTGTTTTTTTGACCTACACTATATCCTTCTAGACGTGCAGGGATCTACCTCCGCTATACGAGGTCCTAATGCTGGATTTATTGATTAGATTGGAGTATATTAATGCGTCAGGATCACTCACAGCTGTGACCGCTCGTAAAACTGTCTCGCACGAAAACGTAGCAGTGTTAAGTTTTATTGTCTTTTTTATGATCCCTATGTCTTTTTGAAAACACACTATGCACACCAGTGTCATGTGCACAAAAAATGTGTTCTCTTGAATTACACCAGACATGGATGCACTAACAATAAAAACACCCTTTTTTGTTCCCCCAAAAATCAAATTGGGCAATAAAGTGACTTCAATGTTTATTTATGAAGTTCCTCAGGGTTATTATACTTGTGACATTGTGATGGGGTCTTTAGAGTTCTTCCAGGGTTCAGTTTTGTAGGTTCTTCGGTGATTTGTCGTTTCTGAAAGGGTGAATGCCTCAGTAAATCTTTACTGGCAGGGTGAACGGCCCCGGTGCGCAAAACCAGTGAAAAACTCTATTGTCTGAGAACTTTAAGGGCATATTTTACTGGTGTAATGAAATGACAAGGCGTGTGTCTGCATTCCATGTTCACAATCCAGTTCTAATAGCAAATTTGAAGTTTACTATATGCAGTAAACGTATATATATATATATATATATATATATATATAAAATATAAATAATATATATATTTTTATTACCATCATCAGTAAGTAAGTAGACAGCAGGAACAGTTACGGTTATTTACGACATTGCAAGTACACCACGGCGGCTCTAGGGGTCACTGTTTCACAAAAAAAACTGGTTTTAACACTTTAACAGATTAATGGCTGTAATTGAATATAATTTATTAATATTTTCTAAATGTTTTTTTAGTATTTGTATGGGACCTGTATCTCCAATAATACGCTGATTTCACGCAGCCGCCATTTTGAAATCGAAACGAGGCTCCGGTGGGAAGAATCCCGGAAGAACAGATAGACAACAATGCCTTGGACTACCTGAAGCTGCTGCCGCGATTTACACTAGATGTTAGAATCCAATATAGGATATGTATAGTTCGTTTTTTACGTTCTGAATATAAACATATTTTACTAATAAATTAATTTCACTGTATATAGTCTAAAATATGACAGAAATGTAGGCCTATATGTACATTTTTAGAAGAACTAATTTCTACATTAAACACAACAATACGCCATCGCATTCGCGACTCTCCTGTGATTAAAGGCGACACGGTTTTCTACCCACTGGAACCATTTCAAAATGGCGGCTATGTGAAATCAACGTATTGTAGCCCAAGACCGGATTAAACCCGGTTCAACCATGCAACTGCATTCAAAAGGTTAATAATTAGGTTATTTTTATGAAAGGTAATGCGTTACATTACTTTTGCGTTTCTTTTACTCACCTGGGGTGGGCTTTCTATTTTCAAAAGTGAAATGATTAATACTCAGGCTGAAGGAAATGCATATTCACTTCTGTACAGTAGAGGGCGCCGCTCAAACAAACCTATCAGCCGTGGACACAGGAGAAGGAAGGTCAGCACTCTTATTTCTAAATCTAATAAAGTAATTAATGCTTATTAGTCTGGTTGAATTGGATACTTGGAGAACAGCAGAAAAGACACTGGATAATAAAGTGAGATTGAATACGTAAAGTATATTTGTGTTGGTTAATTATACAAATTTTGCGTAAAATTCTGAGATTGCATTTGACGGTTTTTATTCGTTTTGGGGAATACTGAATGTTTTTGTGCAAGTGAGATGAGTAAATGCATGTTCACATTTAGTTTAGAACTGAAGCATGTTTATATATTCGGTTGCAAATTGATAAAATAATGTGTTACTTTAGTTACCTGAAAAAGTAATCTGATTACGGAACTCAAGTTACTTCTTGGCTTTTAATCTCACAATTTCTCCAACTTACCAAAGCATTAGAAAATTATGGATTTTAATGATTAAATGGAGCATTAAAAAAAATGGAAGGCATTGTATTGTAAGTGATTTCTGGTCAAATCAGCACATGGATAATTGCTAAATGCCTAAATCCTCCAACATGTCCAGTTTCATGAAAAAGCACCTCTAATCGACACACTATTATCACAGAGCTGTAAAATATTCTTAGGTTTATCTTGCCATCTGGGATTTGAGCTCAGTGTGAGGCTACCGGCAGTTACCGCCACTTATGTGTAATTTGTGCACTTTGACGGGAGTCACTTTGATAAGAGTCTGACCGGACCACTGTGATTTCAGAGTCTCACATCCACAGATGCAAAGACATCATGGGGTTCAAATCACGAGGAACATGCTCTTAAAGCCTGCCGATCACACACCCCACGCATTCGTCTTCTTTGCTGAAAAAGAAATAAGTCCATGTCTAAATCTGCAGGTGCAACAATCACAAAAACTGAAAAACTATTAGGGAGAATGACTAAAAATAAATGATAGTGTATAACACACACAAACTTCATACTAACTCATTAGAATATTAGATAAAAAGTCAAAATGATAACATGTCAGTTGTGAAATTGTTGAAATTATGAGAAAAACAGTCAAATTATGTACTAATGCATATTAAGTCAGTTTTAAGATTTGTTTTCATTTATGACATATGCCCGTTCTCATCCCAAGGCGTCATATAGTGACGCTTTTTACATTTCGTTTGCATCCAATGCACATGGCACTCTTTAGCGTCGATATGAGACGCAGATATATATATATATATATATATATATATATATATATATATATATATATATATATACCACTAGGAGGCGCCTTCTGGCCCATATATATATATATATATATATATATATATATATATATATATATATATATATATATATATATATATATATATATATATATATATATATATATATGGGCCAGAAGGCGCCTCCTAGTGGTCTAACCCTAACACCAACCAAACCAACCATAACCGAAGCGTTATTGACGCTAAAGGGTGCCACGTGCGTTAGATTTAGACAAAAGCGTCACTATTTGATGCCTTGGGATCATAAGAATGCGTTGATCATTAGGACATACAAAGTTAAACTTATTAAAAAAGTCATAACTGACTAACTATTTTTGTCAAAATCTTTACTATATTTTATGACATGTCACAATCTCCACTTTTTATCTATATTTTGATATTTTATCTCATAATTTATGATTTTTCTATACCAAAAGCATGCTTTATAAAAAGTTAAAATTGTGAGAGAGTCTAAATTGTGAAATGGAAGTCAATATTTTTCCATCATAAGTCAAAATTATGATTAAATGTCAAAATTATTATGAGATAAAAAGAGGAAATAACATAAGTAATGAAAATTCTGACAATTTTTTTATCATATATATATATATATATATATATATATATATATATATTATTAGAATTATGAGGAATTAGTCATATCAATATCATCCATTACTGCTTTCAATCAGAATCAAGGACACTTCTCTGATCCGAATATATGTTTTTTTAAGTTTAATTTTTTTAGTACGTTTTTTTTCTAAGATAAGACTTTCACTTCACCATGCACACTCCACAATGAAAAGTTTATTATCCTAATGTGAGTGTTATCATCACAAACGTTATCCTGTGCCCTAAAAACTGGCATATTTCATTAGAAATTGTTTATTCATTTTTTATTAATGAATAAATAATAGGCAATATATTGTTTCTGTTTTACAAATTTTAACCAAATTAATTCATTTAAATGGATGAAAACACATGTTGCCCAATTTTTATTTTATTTATTTGTCTTTATTTATTATATTTTCAATGAACGATTAGTTACCCATTTTTAATGACGTAAAGGTGCCTCAGCTGTACCATGGTACTGTTTAAAATGTACCACATATGGGTACAGTTGAGACTAAAATCACCTTATATCTATGAGCTAATTGTGGGAAATGTAAAGAAGTTATGCGTAGCCTATTATTGATTGATAGTATGACAAGCTAATGAAATGTCTTGTGGAAATTCACTTCTCTTCAGGATCTATATTTGTGTTTTTGTCTAGCTCTCTCCTCCGCTCAGATGTGACAACGGGCTAGTTTTGACCATGTTGACACAAGCATAAAAACATCGTTAGAGCCATTCTGAGCTTATCAGTTTGTTTTTATGGCATATTCAAATTGTCATTGGATGCTGTGCTGCTTTTGTCCTGCATCATCCCAAACTCTGGACTCTCACTGCGGCTAATGTTGCTTAAATGAGTTCAGTCCATAGAGGACATTGTAAGGTTTGAGATGATGACAGCAGACATGAAGCAGTGCTGACAAGAGGATGATGTAGTTTTTCACTAGTGTGTAAATGCAGAATGCTCGTCTGCAAAATAAATAAATACCGTTTCAAACGTAATATGTAGAATTGCATAGCGCCTTGCCTATAATATCGCTATTTTCATTTATTGTGCTCTCGCATGAGACTTTCTATGATCTAAATCTCCGTTTGATGTTCTATTATGAATTCCTCTGTTAACCACTAGATGGCACTATACTACTTTTTTCAGTTCACTAAACTTTGTTTAACCCTTAAACAGGCAAGAGTGGAAAATGCTAAGCAAAAAATAATTTCATGTCATTTTTTATATCATCTAGACTTAAAAATAAAACATCCAATATATATATTTAAAAATTATATATTTTGGATTTTATGAGTTGTGTCTCATGAGTCACATTGCCTGATTAGGCAAATGTAACTGATCTGATTTTTAGTGAAACAGCGACCTCTAGAGCCACTGTGGTGTACTTGCACTGTCAATGACCGTCTACTGAACTACTGATGATGGTAATAGGCTAACTACATATATGTCAACTGTTTTATAATAAAAAAAGTTGACTATCGCGTTTGCTGGCTTATAATGTTTTTACATGATTTCTGCTAAATCACAAGTAGCCTATAGTGTAGGACTACTGTAAACATTACAAAATGTCAGATGACATCAATATAGTTAAATGTACGTCAAATTATTTAATAACATTGGCCATTATGATTTCATTAGACATGATTATTACAATTTATCATAATAGTTAGCAAACTGTGCTCAATTACGCTAATTATAAGCCCTAGGCTTATATATGTCCTAATAATTATGTGAGATATTGACAATGTCCTCATGATAATCTCAACATCAACAGCGTCAAGATTTAATTGATTCATAACCAACACAATTTGAAGTAAAGTTACAGTCGGGAAGTGCACTGCTAGTCAGCTAAAGCTTGTACCACACCCCCCCCCCCCCCCCCCCACACACACACACACACACACACACAAAACACAAAAAAGACAATAAAAACGATGTAGCCTATCCCGTGAGACATGTTGCCTGTTTTAGGGTTAAATCAATCAAAAGTTCATCCTTATTAATATAATTTACCGTTTTGTAAGTCTTTATCAGTGCAATAATAATATCATGATTGCTATATCAAGAACTTTTGTACTAATATTTTATTGTTATTTTAAGTCACTTAATTTGAAACTCACTGAACACAATTTTAAAGAGTTTTAACTATTTTAAATCTTCCTAATAACCTACATTTCCCTTTAAACGCGTCATATATTTGCTCTATAGCTGGTTGGGCTACATTTTTTTTACCTCTTCCGCAGGAGGTTGCATTTAAATCACGTGAAGCAAACAATAACAGAGAGAACGAAAGTAAGAATTCTTCACGACGCACTGCAGATCCATCCGAAGTCTTTTTTATTAAACCTTTTTGAACATTTTTTTTTCGTCATGAAAATGAAGATGCAGTTTCTGCTCTCTATGTTGATGATAAGCTTCGAAATATACGGTATGTATAGCCTCTATGTTTATGTTTAACGCAACAGGAACAAATATAAATCACCCTTTATTTTCGTTTTCATAACTTTTACCATTATTTGGTATTTAAAAACAACATGTATCCCCCAGTGGTGACCGCGTTTTTTCACTTGACTGTTCAACATAAAACCACAACAGTTAGCCTTTGAAATGTCTTTTGTCGATATTTCAGGAAATATCCGAAATAGACATGTATGTATTTGACTTTTGAACACAAGCGTAACCTACTTTTTGAGACCAAAACTAGCCTATGCTACTACTGTTAGTAACATGATTTTTTTCAATTGTAGTTTAGATTGATTCACTTTCGTCGAAATGATCATTTGTTTTCGAATTAGGGGCCGCTAACTACGACACGTTCGCTCTGAACAGAATGATAAACCTATGATAAACAGTGATGGCATTCACGTGCGCATCGTGATGTGCGCAGGTGTATTCTTACTTAGTTTGCGCACATATTCTAAAACTAACTTTTAGTTGGAAAATAACATTAGAACCACTATAAAACCAATCCAATCTATTTTACCTTAAATTACATGTTTATCTCTGTAAAGCTACTTTGAACCCTGACAACAAATTATCGTGTCGACGCCTGGGGCACGTACGTCTGTCCGAAATAGCCTAAAGTGTCTCGGTGAGATGTCTTATGGAGATCGGTAGCTATCGGCAAGACATTGGGAAGACGGTGGCATTAGAATGATCGCCGACCGTGAGCCAACGTAAACCCGTAATAATTATTAGCCTATGACCTATTCGGCTTGATCACACAATAGACCATTTTGCAAGATGTAAACAACACTGGTCGAGAAGCACTTTCTGTTTCGGTTTTTAACCCTACATAAAAGCTGGGTTAAAATACAACCAACAAAACATATAAAACTGAATCAAAAAGTTAAACATCTTTAAGATGTTTTCTTTACATGTGAAATAAAGAAAACAGTTACAAACTGAAACAGGAAGTGTTTCTGGACCAGTGTTGTTTACATTTTGCAAAATGGACTATAGAGCAAGGAGACGCCTGCCTCGCCCCGCTCCCTTTGACTTAAGACCGGAACAGCTGATTTCTTTCGCTCTCTTTTTTAACCGGAACAACTGATTTCTTTCTCTCTCTTTTTTAACCGTTACAGCTGATTTCTTTCTCTCTCTTTTTTAACCGGAACAACTGATTTCTTTCTCTCTCTTTTTTAACCGGAACAGCTGCGGCTGCATCGCTGCAAAGGCCAGCATACTTGAAAATCAGCTGTTCCGGTGTTGTTAATTTAAAGGGAACGAGGCGTCTGAATGTTTTTCGCCGCTCTAGTAGGATCCCACCGTTATGTCTTATTGATTTGTTTAGGCTAACTGCCATATTGTTCCAAGGAAACAAGTTTCCTATTGTCTATCAACAATCAATCAACAGTATATATGATTTGTTAATCGTAACATTTCTTCCCTAACAATTTTGACAATTGCAAGTAAATTGAAAAATAAAATTGTGAAAGTGAAATTGAAAGTTATCGATTGTTTGTGTTGGGTCACCCAACACAAACAATCGATAACTTTCAATTTCACTTGGGTGTAGCCTATTTCATAGCCTATTTCAAAAGGAGAGCAAGATGACCTTGAACATTATATTTTTTTTTTTTTTACTTTTGTTTTTGCAAAAGCAGTATCATTTATTTTAACACTCATCAAAACACACATAGAAAAGTATAACAACAACGAAAAGAAATTCCCTTCAAAATAGGTAAACAGGAAAAATAAGTCTAATCAATTATTTCACTTTTAGGATGCTTGCTACCCCCACCTCACCCCCCCCCCTCCCCCCCCCCCCCACCCCCGGCCCCACCCCCCTCAGCCGCAGCCAGTTTCTCGCAGCTATCTACATCTGCCTCAGTGCTATTTTGTTGGGCAGGATTTACAGCACCTAAATAAAAAAAATCAAATAAAAATAAATAAAGCAAATTTATACTTTTACTAACTCAGTCTGATGTTCTGAGTAAGAAGTGCAGTAGCATACATTACATGTAAAATATCTTACCATTGTTAGTCCTCTGAAAGATCCCTGGAAAAGGGTGGTGTGGCTGCTGCTGTAAAGCACTCAGGCCTTCGTTATTATCCTGCGTCTCTAGAAAATAGAAAAACTAAATTATTGGAGTGAACAGTAAGTCAAGTTTATCACAATTATATAAACTAATGTCAGTGAGCTGTGTAATTGCCACACATTTCTATCAGCAGCAACTATCTTAACCCATGTCAAAATAACACATGATGTGTGTCAGTGTGTTCTTTCTCTGCGTCTTGAATAGCTTACAGTCAGTAAAGCCTTACAGTCCTCCTTCTTGAATATTAACTGCGGTCTTTTGGAAAGCCAGAAAACCTTGGCTTACTGATCACACTACCAATATAAACTCAAAAATCATATCTGGAACATCAAACTATGGTATGTGCTGTGGTATATGCGCTGTACAGATGTCATTTTTGGTTCGGAAAAAAGCCAGTCCATTAATTTTATGACAGTTTATTAGTTAGTTTAGCCTGTTTTTTTTAAGTTAATGTTAAGCTACCACGTTAAAACAATTGAAAATATTTACAAGAACATATAACAGTCAGTTAATAATCACTAAAGTCAACAGTTAGGCTAGTTAATAACTAAACAAGTCCAGAAACACGCAAGTTAAAGTTAATAATCCTCCGGTGCCAATTTCTGTCATCCGTTATCGAAAACACTTCTCAGAAAACTCGACGTTTTCTAACCAAATTATATTTTTCAATAAAAAAATAAGTACACAAAACAAAATAAAGACTTATTGGCCTGAAAATTGTGTGTTTGAAAAGGATAAACATACTCACAGAGTCACCGAACCGAACCGATGCTGATCACTCACGCGCATAGCTCACCCGCATAAAAAAACGCGTGCACGCGTGTGAAGGTCTTCATGTGGACCAACAGTTGCGTAGATATTTATTTGAAAAAAACAAGCGGGATTGGCAAAATGGTTTCTCACGGTTCCTCCACCCATCTCCGGAGTTCTGCATGAAATGGAGTGGCTGTGCTCTGTTAGACCTTACCAGGTTTTTTACAGTACAATATTGGCAACAGGTCAGCAGGTCTGATGGTATGATATTCTGACACTATCATACCATTATCCATTAAAACAGTAATATACCGTAGAAAACAAAACTAGCCTACAGGAATATACTGTGAATTAACAGCTCTCAAAGTCGACACTCAGAGACCTATACCTATACCCTCATTCACTATTCACTACATTAGTTCACTAATATAGTCCACTTGACTGAAAAGAAGTGAGTGAATTGAGACACTGATGAACACCTGATAAGCAGAATCACTGAAGGACAGAGAAACAAGAATAGGAAAAGAGAAAAACAAGATCTACAACTGACTTCCAGACACACTGAGTGTGAACACAGTTTACAAACCAGTTTAACATCATTCCTTCCATACATGTACAAAAGTTCTTGTTGAGAATGTAATTAATAATAAAGTTTATTGTCACCATAATGGAGATCAGTATTTGCTTTAGTAGGTCTCTTGTCCCTAAACTTCCTTCATTTATCTCTTTCTGACTGCTGAGTTTTAAAACACATTCAAAGAGGAAGTTAAGAGGAAGTTAATGTGGTATTGTCTTCTGTGAGCATGCATGCACTGCTGCATGAATAAAAATAATATTATCACCATTGTTGAGATTAATGTGCTAAATTCTGATATATTTGTGGTTTTTCAATCTGCGTAGCTCTTTTTTTTTTTGTTTATGTATGATGTGTTAAAAAATGAGTCATAATTTATTGCTGTGTTTTCACGGTGGTGGTAATGTAACACTTTTGGTTGAGGATTAAACTCTGAATGAGTGAGAATGAATTATGTAGTACATGAACAGACAGTGTGATGATTTTCATATTTTGATAAATCCAATCATTACTAACCAGTTTTTATTCATGCAGCAGTGCATGCTGGGAGTTTTATACAATCCTGGAACCCAGCATGCACTGCTGCATGAAACTTTTGAATGTTACCATTTTTGAGATGAATATTATAATTGTTGATGTCTGTGTGTGTCTAACTCAAGCATGATATTTTTTTAATGTTTTATATGATTCGAATATTATTCAGAAGACATGATTAACCAACATACTGATTTAATGTCGTAGATTCACAGATTTATTTTATACATAACTTAATGTAAGCTTCATATTAAATACCCACATGTTCAAAGAGTATATACAGGAAATATTTGAAAATCAGACACATTCAGGAAGAGAGTGACATCACAGAAGACAATACCACCACATTAACTTCCTCTTAACTTCCTCTTTGAATGTGTTTTAAAACTCAGCAGTCAGAAAGAGATAAATGAAGGAAGTCTAGGGACAAGAGACCTACTAAAGCAAATACTGATCTCCATTATGGTGACAATAAACTTTATTATTAATTACATTCTCAACAAGAACTTTTGTACATGTATGGAAGGAATGATGTTAAACTGGTTTGTAAACTGTTTTCACACTGTTTCTCTTTTTTCCTATTCTTGTTTCTCTGTCCTTCAGTGATTCTGCTTGTCAGGTGTTCATCAGTGTCTCAATTCACTCACTTCTTTTCATTCAAGTGGACTATATTAGTGAACTAATGTAGTGAATAGTGAATGAGGGTATAGGGTGTGATTATGAACACAGTCTCTGAGTGTCGACTTTGAGAGCTGTTAATTCACAGTGTATTCCTGTAGGCTAGTTTTGTTTTCTACGGTATATTACTGTTTTAATGGAAAATTGTATGATAGTGTCAGAATTATTAATATTTTGCTGTAAAAAACTTGGTAAGGTCTAACAGTGCACCTGAGTTTTTTTAGTGTGCAGGGGAAAAAACCCTAGGGCGGCGCTAGCCAGCTAGTGCTACATGCTAACCTATTTCCAAAAACTGAACAAACATGAAATATTCATCACAGGTTATGTTGATGGATAATTTGAGATGGAGAGACATTAGACAACTTTACATTACCAATAGATGAAGCTAAGCTAAAACAGTTTTATTTGGACGGCTCGCTCCGAGGAAAAAAGATGGCGGTCGGCTCGGATTTTCAGAGTTCAACACTGAAACTCTAAAGTGACCCACTGAGCAAAGTGATGTCCAAAAGACGTCTTTTTAAAGTCTGTCACAAAAGTCGGACGTTGAACAGACGTCCACTGAGGAGCCACAATTAAAGTTTTTATGACGTCTTTTTTGACGTGTTCTGCACGCCCGCAAGGTTAAAAATTAGTTCAAATGTGGTCATTGGGGACATATTGTTTTCATCATTTATGGTCTCATTTAAACATAATTTGACTATTGCTGTCAGATGATCTTAGTGAGAATTAGCAGAGCTTTAGATGTTGATATTAGTTTCATTTGAAATGTCACTATTGTGGTGATCAGTGTTTGCTTTAGTTGGTCTCTTGTCCCCTTTATTTTTACTTTAGCTTTTATTTGGCTGCATCAACTGTGTGTTTATTTAACATAATTCTTGTGACAGAAAAAGTCAAGAAAAAGTAATAACAGGTGTTATCAGCTCAATGTTGATAATCACATAATAATCATAAAACAAGTATCAAATATTGAGTTTGAAATTGATTTTATTTGGTGTTCATAACCACCAACCTTATGGAATTGCAATATTAGTGCCAATAGAATAAAAAAATATTGTTTGATTTGAGCAAATGAATCATGTAGTTACACACAGACATCAAGATTTGGGATATGAATCACAACAATGGTGACAATAAAAAACGCATAATTTTATGCAAAAAAGATACTTCTTTGTAGCTGTTTTTCAAATATTATCATGTTTTTAGCACAAATTATGTAAAATGATTCAACCACACCTTTAAAAAAGTGAATTAAAATTAATAACTCTTGACTTTATCTGCTGAAAAAAAAATATTTTTTAATATTTAATATTATTATTATATATTAATTAATAATTAATATTATTAATATTATTATATTAATATATATAATATAATATTATTATTATTATATATTAATTAATAATTAATATTATTATTATAATATTTAATAATATTTAATATTAATATAACACCAGTGACAAAAACATTGTACATGTGCTATTAAAGTAAATGCACAAAAATTGCATCTATGTGTATTTATATAGTCAAAGGGTAATAATAATGTAATCCTAGTTGAAACATTAGAAATAGAAATACATGTTTAGGCATCTTGCCATACAAAATGTGGATGTATTTTTAGGATGACGCTTTCTATCTTATTATAATATTGTATTATAATACTTGATTAATATTATATTGGTTAATATTATATTCTTGCTTGTTTCAAATTGTTATTACATCTATCCCTCAGTGAGTTTTAATCGTATATCTTTTTTCTCTCTTCAAGACATCACCCAAAAAAATGTTGTTAGAAATAATGATTTCTATTATATGAAACTAAATAACATAATTACTGTACATGTACACTACTATATCTATAAATGTATATAGAGAGGGGCGTGAGTTAGCATTTTAGCACTTCCGGTTCCCTCGCTCTAAAGTCTATGGGATTTTTGGATGGGTTTTTGCTAAATCACCTGAAATAAGCCTCAAAGTTAACAAAGCCTCGAAATATTTTCACGTTTTGATCCATGACATAGAACACACAGTTATAACCTGCTTGTGTTTTTTTTTTTAACTTTATTGTGTCTGCTTGTGTTTTTTTTTTTACTTTAAACAGGCTTCATTATGTATAAATTTTGGATTAACTTGTAAAGATTATCTTGCTAGACAAAACGTGTAAGGGTCACAACTCTTTGTTGAACACAGATCTCATTTTTTGCGATTCTCCAAAAGTCTATGGGGAAAATGAGTTGCTTTTCGATCGAGGGAACCCATGCGCCGCTAGCATCCAAGATGTCCAAAGTGACGTCATCACTTCAGCACTCTATAGCTGTTTGATTGTGGGGAGGTTTTCTTCCGTGTGTGTGTGTATTTGTACTGTATATGTTTGTGTGTCATTGGTCTCTGACAGCCTATGTCTTGTTAATTTGTGTGTTTTGTTCAAATAAAAAGATCATTTAACCCCCTCCCCGAGTAATTTACAGACTGAATATATTTTTTATACATTGTTTTTAAATAATTTGTTTCAAAGCTCTGACATAGTGTTATAATTTATTTCTCTAAAAAAAACAGGTACCTTGTTTATTATTCGAGGTCCATCTGCTCCTCTGGTTGCTCCGCTGGGAGGTTCAGTGGTTTTGCCCTGTTATGTTGAGACACCATTAGCAACGGAGAAGCTGAGAATTGTATGGAGAAGAACAGACTCTGAGACTCTGGTTCATCTGTATCGAAACGGTGAGAGTCGACCAGAGGTCCAGCAGCAGGATTATCAGGACAGAGCTCATTTCTTTACTGATCAGATTCAACATGGAAACTTCTCCCTCCGCCTGGACAATCTGACCGCTGAAGACAAAGGCGTTTACAGATGTAAAGTTTACAGTCAGCAGGATTCTGGCAAAACCTTAGTTGAATTAAAAGACGTTGGTGAGTTTGATTCATTTCTGGCCTGCTTTAAATTAGTTTAAAACAAATATTTTATTCTCTAACACTTCTTTCTTTCAGAGCGTCTGCTGGTATCAGGATCGAGTCGCTCCATATCTGCATATGTGGGTGATGATGTCACTCTGAACTGCTCTGTCGACTCTCACATCAAACCTGAACACATTGAAGAGGTTTCATGGAGGAAAACAGATGAAGATGGAGATATTTCGGTTTTGCTTTACCTGAACAATGAGACTTTTCCAGGTTCATCAGATGTGCAATACAGCGACAGAGTTGAGTTCTTCACTGATGAAATCCCCAAAGGAAACTTCTCTATCAGACTGAAGAGTGTCAGAACTGAGGACAAAGGAGTTTACATGTGTAAAGTGTTTGCTGGAGTATTTTCAGCCAATGCCACTGTGGTACTGGTGAGACTGGGTGAGTGGAAAACAATGTAAACCTGACAACTTGTGTTTATAATGATTGTATTCTCTTTGAAGAAAATGTTATACATAGAACTAAAGGCACTGATCACACACACCTCATGTTACAGGAACCCATAAACAATAGTTTAGAAAGGTGAAACAGGCTACAAAGATCAGGTTTATCTGTGTAATGTGTATAGAATCTTTCAAAGGTGCCAAACATGGTAATAACATTGAATGGATTTTGTTTTTGTTAAATGAATGAGCCTTTGCATTTTGTGGTAATATTAAAGGGATAGTTCACTTTGAAATTAATTTTTGGTATGTTTTATCTTACCTCAAGGGCATCCAAGATGTAGTTGTCTTTGTTTCCGCAGTATTTTCAATTTTGATATTTTTAGGTCAAACCGTTATTGTCACTCATATAATGGAGGTCTATGGTCACCACCTCAAAGAGCATGCACAGAGAAGTCCAAATTAAACATGATTTAATGACTCGTAAATGTAAGTACACATTGATGGCCTAAGACATGAAACAAGCGGTTTGTGTGAGAAAATGTTTTTTTTTGCAACCGCCCGAGTGATCACTTTCCGGCACTTGCGCAGACCGAAGCGCTCGTGCCTTCAGATCACTTGGACGTGGCTGTGTTTACAAGAGGTAAAAACGATATAAATACTGTTGGTTTTCTCACACAAACCGCTCGTTTCGTGTCTTAGGCCATCAATGTGTACTTAGATTTATGAGTCATTAAATCATGTTTAATTTAACACAATCTCATCCCAAAAAGTCATATAACTGACGTCTTGGGACGTCTTTTGACCATACGTCAATATCCGCCTTTTTAGGGCCCCCTTAAACGTCGGTAGATGACGATCCCGGGCCGTCATACAACTGCTTTACCTTTAACGTCAGTTAGGTGACGGGTTAGGTTTAGGTCTGGGGTAGAGTTAGGATCCCATAACCTCATCTACCGACGTTTAAGGGGGTCCTAGGCTAAAAAGGCAAATATTGATGTACTGTATGGTCAAAAGACGTCCCAAAACGTCAGTTATATGACGTCTTGGGATGAGACTGTGCTGTTTAATCTGGACTTCTCTGAGCATGCTCTTTGAGGTGGTGACCATAGACCTCCATTATATGACTGACAGACAAGAACGGTTTGACCTAAAAATATCAAAATTGAAAATACTGCGGAAACAAAGACACCTACATCTTGGATGCCCTTGAGGCGAGATAAAACATACCAAAAATAATTTCAAAGTGAACTATCCCTTTAATACTGTTAAGTTGATTTAAAATTTTGTGCTATTTATACATTATTGTTTTTATTGAGGGTTATTCTCTCGCAAAACGTTTGTGTTTTTTGCTTGCCAACTCTAAAGTTTCTTGGGGGTAACGCCAACATTTTGCAAGAGAAAGCCAAAAGCATTTTGTTTTATTCTTATTTTTCTTGTTCTTATTTATTTCTTTTTCCTATGACTCCACACTGGATCAATGCAGAGAATGCTCCAATGCTTGCTTCTAAAATTCCATTTATCTGTTTAGTTGCATACAGTGTCACATAATGCTGTTGTGTAACTAATGTCTGTGTTTCACAGGTTTCTCTGTTTCACATATAGCGGTGTTGGTTTTCTGTATTGCATCTGGATTGTTAATTTGCTTCAAAACAGAAAATAGAGGTGTGTATGTTGTGCTTCAGAAAATGTATTCATATTTATTTATTTTTTTTATAATTAATTATAATTTCTGACTGGAATTTGTATGCAACTCTCCACTGTAGTCACAAGGCGGTATCTTCAAGTTTCTCTTTTGCTTTGCCCGAATATTACTATGGTGTTGGCTTCTGTCACCTGGTTTGTTATTGGAGGTATTTCATCAACTGTCTTATCTAAGATCTATTACATTCACATCACAACATAGGTCTTACAATTTCAGTTCTGTTAAGGTGCAGTATAATTAAGGACTGTACAAATGGTCAGTCGGACTGACTATTTCTGAGTTGTAGAGTATTTCATTTCATCACAGAAATAATGTGTTTCAGGTTCTTTGTCTGAGACCATCTGTTGCTGTGTGCTCTATATTCTGAACCCCCTGAGGTCATTTTGGTTTACACCATTAGCCACAGATGAACCAGGTTGGTTTTTTTAAATCAAATACTACATACAGTAACACTCGCATGATATTGTGTGTACTAAGATTTATTTACGTTTCTCTAACTGAAAGGGATTGATCAAAAATTACATTTCTGATTTAATACTGTTTTAGTGCTTTATTATTATTATTATTATTTTGCAGATACAATTGTGAAGTATATTAAGAGTCCACATGCTGGTCATGCAGTGTTTATGGCAGCAATGTATTCAGGTAAACCCACAATGATTATTGTAATGATGAAATTACAGTAAACAGTAAAAAGTGTTGGTCTCGAAATGTAATGTATCATAGTAATATTCTAATAATCTTACAACATTGTAAAATTACAGCTTTTCTTATTTTATTTATCCTTTATGATAGTCCCATTGAGATAAAAATCTCTTCTTCCAGGGAGTCCTTATATAAAGCCCCTTTATTTGTCGCTGTTTTGTATTTGAAATTGCACATAATTTTCTGTCAAGAATTTAGTTCTTGTCTGTTGTAAAACAGAAGTAGTGTTTTTGTTATTTTTCATCCGCCAAGCTCATTCACCAGTGTTTAAATGAATAATATATATCTGTGTCAGTCCTTTTAGGGGAACATTTCAAAGACAGCAACACAGTCACCAGAACTGTCTTCTTTTGTATACTAGTCCTGATGTGTCTCCTCTTCATCACACGTGAGTGGTTATCCAACATCCTCAGCTTGCTTTAAATGCACAGTTGAAAAAAACATTCACTTTTTTATTTACATAGAAAACTTACTGGAAATCTTTGTACAATCTTGCACAATTTGCATATTTCAGCTCTTAAAATTAACTCATCCATCATTTACACAACCACAACATTGGTCTTGACGCTTAAACTCCATAGAACATTATTTAACATTAGTGCAAAACTGACTTTCAAATGATGGTGAAACATATTTCTTTAGGACATTTTGCAGTTCACATGCAGTAAGTGTGATCGATTCTTGTCTTGGATGTATTGCTACATATTGAATTGAGTTCACAATTGGTTTTATTTATTTATTTTTGTACAGAATTTTCTAAAGAGAAGATGCTGTCATGCTCTGGAGAGTTATGCAGAAAGGTGTACAGTAAAGTTCAGCCGCTTGTAGCTGCTTGTATCTCTTCATTGCAGCTCGGCCTTCTGCTCTACACTTGCTTTGACTTCGGTGCTGGTAAGCAAGAACACTCTTGAGTAGAGACTGATTGAGAATACATGATTAACCTCCTCCTAAGATGCAGTAAAATACGTTGTTGTTGTTGTTTTTACTTTATTTACTGTAATATTTTTTTATGGCATTACATTGTTTAGAGTAGAGCATAACAGACACGCACAGACATCAAGAATCTATATCTGAATCTCAGTGGTGACAATCACACAAATGCTTCATGTTGCAGTGCATGATGGGAGACGCATTCCATGGCTCACGTCATGCATTGCAACATGAATAAACTAAACCGCTGAACTGTCCTGTCATTTTCGTTGGTTTTCCCATGTTTGCTTTTACTTTGCTATTGGTTTGGTATGACTTTAGTAGCTTGTTCTGGGCTTTTCAGAGTTGATCGTAAAGGTAACGTACAAATATTTGATCAGATATGCCTTTCGTTTACACTGCGACAGCATTTTTTGGGGGGGCTTAAAAAACGCAAACAAGTGAAACCACCCTCCTGTTACATGTTATGTCCTGTGTTTCCCCTTGCTTAGTGTTAAACAATCTTAGTTCATATTAATTTCAACATTTACTAACCAAAAACATTATTTAATGTGTTAACTTGCATGATAAAAAAACGAGCAATTGTAATTTTATTAACTAACATTAAGAAAGATTTGTGTTCCTGTCATTAATTAATTAACCTTATTGTAAATCGTTAACTTTTCTCTAACTACCTCTGTCTTTTTTAGTGTTTATCATTACGGTCCTTCCAGTAGTTCCTGGGTTTCGTTGTTGTTTTGGCAGAACAAGTTGGATAAAGCGATTATGTAAGTGTGAGACATCCTGCTCTGTAATGACTGCAGAAATAATTCATTCTGTATGAAAATGATTAGAGAAATGCACGTCATAGGTATTTTATTATTATCATTATTATCAACATTTTTTATACAGTTAAATATACGCATAAATGTGTTAGACCTGGTTCTGTCTCTCTGCAGGCTATATAAATTAGTAGATCAGGTCTCCATAATATATTTCTGTTTTAAAAGGCCATTTGGTCTGAATCTGAATCATGGCTGTCACGTTTTGTGGTTCTACTAAAAGTTGTCTTTTTTTTTATTTTACTCTTTCTTTCATCTGTTTAGTTCTTTGTCTATATCCATTGACATGGTTAATAATGAGTGGAACGATGGTGTGTTTTTCCATGAGGCTCTTGATAACTAAAAAAGGTATGAATATATTTATAACATTTTTTAACATTTGGCTTTATAATACATTAGTTCTCTTTCTAATAAACATGGTCACTACTTAGCAGCTTTTTAACAAATACTTGTAATTGACAGAGGGTGCAGGACTGGTCTGTGCAGCAGGAATTCTTCAAGCATTGTGGGTGCTCGCATTTACAGAAGTTCCAGTCCATTATCTGAGTAAAGTATCGATCATCTTCTTTCTTTTTCATGTGTTGTTTATCCTTCAAAATGAATCGTGCCGTGCCATTTACCAATAAATTATCAATTTTGCACAAGTTGTAGCCTCCCACTAAGCAAAATGATGTCCAAAAGACGTCTTTTCAGCGTCTTTGTCACAAAAGTCGGATGTAAAGACGTCCACTGAGGGGCCAGAATTAAAGTTTTTATGACGTCTTTTTTTGTTCTGAATGTCTGAAAAAGACATTAATGGAACCTTCGTACAAGTTTAAAACCTAGTTCAAATGTGGCCATTGTGGAGATGTTTTCAACATAGTTTATGGTCTTATTTTGACAATTTACACTGTTTCTGGACCAAATAAACACTCTCAGGATGCATTCAATTAAAACTCATGTTTATTTACATTGTTTAGATGAGGTTTAGAAGTTATTTGTTTCATTTTAAATCACCATTGTGGTGATCAGTGTTTGCTTTAATTAGGCTCTTGGTCCCAGATCACCTTACTTTAGCTTTTCTTTGGCCGTTGTAACTGTGTGTTTGTGTAACACCAATGATTGTGCAGAGAAAGCCAAGAAAATGAAAAATCAGCTGTCTTCAGCTGCTTGTTAATGATGGCAGAATCAACACAATGCAAGCATTAAAACAGCATTTAAACTTTTGGTTTTATATCTGATATTTATAACCACCAATCTTGTGGAACTGCATTATTTGGATCAGTAACTTTAAAATGATCACTGTGTACAAAAAGTTTTAAGAAAGTGAATCACATAGTCACACACAGATATAAAGATTTTGGATATGATTCTCAACAATGGTGACAACCAAAACAAAAAAAAGCTTGGGAATCATGGATGTTTTGGACTATGAAAGCTACCCATCATGCATTGCAGCATGAAGCATTTTTATTGTCACCATTGTTGTGATACATATACAAAATCTTGATGTTTGTGTGTGACTATATGGGACATTTTCTCAAAACATTGTGTAAACATGCTTATAGTCCAACTTCCATGCTGCTAGCCCAAATAATGCAGTTCCCCAAGATTGGTGGTTATAAACTCCGGATACAAACACAAAAGTCCAAATACAACGTTAACTGCTCACTTGATGTTGATTTCATCATCATCATCAACAACAACAACAAGGAGCTGATGAGAGCCAATTATACATTTCCTTGGCTTTCTGTCACAACACTGGTGTCATTCAAAGACACAGTTACAACAGCCAAAGAAAAGCTAAAATAAGGCGATGTGGGACCTAGAGCCCAACTAAAGCAAATACTGATCACCACAATGGTGACTTAAAATTAAAAAAATATCACCATCTAAACAATGTAAGGAAATTACTATGAGTAAATGAATGAGTTTAAATTTAATGCATCCTGAGAGTGTTTATTTGGTCCAGAAACAGTATAAATTGTCTAAATGAGACCATAAATAATGTTGAAAATGGCCACATTTGAACTAGTTTTTAGCCTTGTACGAAGGATCCATTAACGTCTTTTTCAGACGTCCAGAACACGTCAAAAAAAGACATAATTTCATTCCGGTCCCTCAGTGGATGTCTTTTCAACGTCCGACTTTTGTGATAAAGACTTGGAAAACACGTCTTTTGGACATCATTTTGCTCATTGGGCTGAGGCCTCATTATGTGTTGTGTTGTTCTTTGCTCGGTTTTTAACAAAAAGGAAACGTTCAAATTGCTTAAAAACAGACGCGATTGCTGATTCAAGCGAGTGATGTTCGACGGAGGCATCCATCTTTGTAATGTAGGCTACAAAATCTGCTTCAAAATCCCAGTGCTGTCATCATCGTGTAAAGCCCGCCCCAACGTTTCTGATTGGTGCCACGATTTCTGCGGACTGGAAATGGGTTTGACTGAGCTCTTTGCCAGACTAACTTTCAGAGCAAATCTAAATTTGCCGGAAGTTGTCTGGGATTTCCCAGGCTAACTAAGGGGCCTAAAGTGTGCCAAGAAAACATCCCCCACACCATTACACCACCACCACCAGCCTGCACAGTGGGAACAAGGCATGATGGATCCATGTTCTCATTCTGTTTACGACAAATTCTGAATGTCTCAACAGAAATCGAGACTTGTCAGACCAGGCAACATTTTTCCAGTCTTGGGGTGAGCTCTTGCAAACTGTCGCCTCTCTTTCCTATTTGTAGTGGAGATGAGTGGTACCCGGTGGGGTCTTCTGCTGTTGTAGCCCATCCGCCTCAATGTTGTGCGTGTTGTGGCTTCACAAATGCTTTGCCACATACCTCGGTTGTAACGAGTGGTTATTTCAGTCAAAGTTGCTCTTCTATCAGCTTGAATCAGTCGGCCCATTCTCCTCTGACCTCTTTGCCTAGAAATCTAGATGCACCCTAGCGGCAGCAAAAATTATTTTGCAGCAAAGTGTGGTCTAGCAACTCTCCGTTTAGCCTCGCGAGACCATCCTTTCAAGGTTTCACTCGCAGATCAGTCTGGACACTTTCCGTTAAAGAAAATTTGGGAGCAGTTCACCAAACGAACGTCCAATCAGCGTTGGCTTTGAGGCGGGTTGAGGTGTGACGCAACGAGAAGCGCGACAGTTCAGTCTAAAGAACATGACGGCTTCAGCGGATGAAACTAGCATCAGCGTGGCTATCGAGCAAGTTTTATCGGAATTACAGAGTATTTCTTCACTGAAAGAAGAGCAAAACACTGCTCTGGAGGCTTTTCTCAGAGGAAAAGATGTTTTTGCTCTTCTCCCGACTGGTTTCGGCAAGAGTTACGGTACGTCATATGCTACGTTGATCTGATTGGTTGGTTTAGCCCGTCTATCACCAACATAGGCCAATCAGCTAACCAGTATTTTCGCCCCCTACCAAAATTACTTCAACGGAAGGTTTCAAGATGGATATGCGGAGCAAACTCTCCGTTACTCTCCGTTGGCTTTCGAAGTGGAAAAACCAAACTCTGGTCAGGCCAATCACATCATGTATAGAGTTGGTGGGCGGGCTTAACACAATGACGGCAGAGTTGTGATGGTTCTGCACAGTGATTTCCCTGATACTTAAAAACAAACAAGATGCAGCTGGCGAACAGCGGTCTTTTGATTCGGCTGTGGCCGCGACTCTGGATGACTTGGAGTTAGGAGAATGTCACTTAAGTCATTCTTAAAAAAGGAAGATGTGTTCGGAGTTTTGACGACCGGATACGGCAAAAGTTTGATATATCAACTTGCTCCGCTGGTGGGAAAACGCATGGGACTCGCTCATCCACAGCCGTTCGTTGCTCTGGTTGGTTAGCGCTATCCTATGGCGTGCAGAGGGATATTGAAAGAACCTTTTATCCCGCCCCTCGGATTGAGGTATACCAATTGTGAGTTCCCGGACCTAACATCTTGATAGGTCTGGCTTGCAAGGCTACTGACCTCTAGCATCAACAAGGCATTTTTTGTCCACAGGACTGCCCCATACTGGATGTTTTTCCCTTTTCACACTATTCTTTGTAAACCCTAGAAATGGTTGTGCGTGAAAATCCCAGTAACTGAGCAGATTGTGAAATACTTAAAATTGCTTAAATCCCCTTTCTTTCCCATTCTGACATTCATTTTGGAGTTCAGGAGATTGTCTTGACCAGGACCACACAGCTAAATGCATTGAAGCAACTGCCATGCGATTGGTTGATTAGATAATTGTATGAGTATACTTGTATCAGTACAACAATTTTTGCCTAAGATTTTTTCTTCTACTTTGCTCTGCAGATATTCTCAAAAGGAATAAGTTTTTCCTCTTCGGATCAGCTGGTCTTGTTTTAGTGAACTCTGCTGCACTGATGACAGAAGTGATAATAAATGGCGGTGAGTCGATAAACTTTAATGATATTCATAAGGTCATTCAGGAGCCCACTGGCTGGGAGTGGAACATCATTTCATTATCAAAACATGTTTGTTAAAAATGAATCTGCATCCACAGTTAAAGGTGAACGTCTGATTGGAGATTTAAGAGTTGTTGTGTTTCCATCTGAGTGGCTGTTCACCACATTACCGCTGCTGAGTTTATCCATGTTTGCACACTGTGAGTATGACCTGGAAGTGACTTTAGCATTCTGTCCTATCATGCTATTAGTGTATGACATTATCTAATGTGGAGGCTACACATAAATCAATGTATTTCATTAAAAAGAAATGAATTCTTTCTATTTTTTCACCTACAATTTCATTTCTCTTCTATGTCTAATATTTTGTTTTGCTAATTGAAAACTGGTACTCTTGCTCCTTATTTCCTAATTTGTAAGCGACCGAGGATGAGTAATGTTTGCAACTGTTGTTTGTAATTGTAACTAATTCTAAACTCTTTTCCTCTCCCACATCTCAGGCAAAACTGACGGCACACAGTCTCAGGGCGATTATCAGGTGAGTATTTATGTTTTCGTAAGAATTCACCTTTGGCTAAGCCACGCCCTAGAATGTAGATTGACCAATCACAGCGCAGCCAAGAACGAGCTCCCACAGACTCCGACACTTTTTCACAGCGCTCCATTGACTTTCAACCATAGACTGTAAAAAAAGATGGACGACGACCCTTCGCTCTTTTCCATCAGAGAGAACTGAGGCCGCCAGTGTCTCGATATGGCGCTGACATCTCCAACTTGAGTCTGCGCACTTGCATGTTTGGGGACCAGTCATGCGCAGTCGTGAGCAGAAAGTAAAGCCGCGAAATCAAGGCCCCGCCCTCATTCTCGCTGAATCAAACGCAAGCACACGCCCCGCACTTTCATTAAGTTGCCTCTGTCTGCTTCGTTCCTGTCCAATGATGTCTGCCGATTGCAGAACCTTGTTAAAATAAGGTAAATACAACTACTAACCACATAATCAACATTATTAAAAAACGTCCGCTGGTGCTTCAGTGACTACCTCGCACAGAGAACCTGTCAATCACAGCTGTCAATCATGATGTCAGAGCACCGTTATTTTATCATCACATAACTAACTAAAAACAAACTTATTTTAAAAACGAACACTTGAAATTACATCAACGTGATATAAACGACAGTAAATGACAGAAACTATCTTTGGAAAAAGGATATGTGAAGTGTAATTTAATTGTTTAGTTGGTCTCGCGTCCCATTGAATAACATGGGGAGGCGGGGATTATGAGCTATACTAGGACCAGTCACAGGGGGGCGATCGAGACGTTTTGGCTTCACTTTTGAGGGCTGGTGCGGCACGCTTGCTTTCAACACAGGCGGCTCATATTTTTGGTCTCGCAGGCTATTACTGCCGTAGTTTTATCCAAAATATGGTTAAACGTTGTGCCTCGGGCATTTGTAACACAGATACGCGTTTCCCAGAGAGGTTGGAGGGGGGTGTCCATTTTTTCCCTTCCCAAAACCGAAGTAAAATCCTGACCAGTGTCGTCTTTGTATTAAACTGTGTGGATGTCTTCAGTCAGCTAAACCCCGCAAAGATCAACAAGCACATCTGTTTTACTTCTAACCTTACTGTGAGTGTGAAGTTATACTAGTTAGACCGTTTTATAATGTTTTAGGTTATGATTTTGGTTCTCATACCGGTTGTTGATACGCTAGCACACGCTGCTAATAAATACAACGTTATACTCCTATAGTCCGTTTGCTTAATTATGATTATAGAAGTGAATAGAGACCTACCCAGCTTTGTTGCTCCCTGATATTGTCACATCCCAGGATCGTCATATAACTGACGTTTAAGGCTACCCCCAAAAGGCGAATATTGACGTATGGTCAAAAGACGTCCCAAGACGTCAGTTATTGTACTTCTTGGGATGAGACTGTGTTACTTAAATATAGACTTCGAATGCATATTGCAGCCCCTTTTGCCTACTTCAATCAGACACTTTATTTGCTGCTTTATAAAAGTTTGATAACATTTCAGTAGGAAGAGCTGTTACAGCATAAGCCAGTTTGACGGACGTAGCAACAGTAACTAAGGGGGGGCGTGGCTTAGCCAAAGGTGAATTCGGTTACATTAAAACAATGTTTTTAAATACACAGAGATTTAAAGTGAATAAACTAAAAATCAGATGTATTATTCAAAATCAGTCATGCAGATACTGTTTGTAATATGTTTTATTCTAAAATCTTAAGCCACCAGATTCTAAAGGGACTCCTGCTCCAGAGAACTTCAGTGTAAAAGTGATTGAGAAGAAAGGAGAATCTCATGAAATGGAAACTCTGGGAGAAGTAGCTGGGAACCTTGAAGAGCAAGAGGATGAGAATGGCTAACATGGCCTTAGCCAATCATAATCGCTTACCTCGTTATTAAAGGAGTAGTTAACTTTTTAAAAAAAACTTTTGCTGATAATTGACTCACCATATGTCATCCAAGATGTCCATGTCATTCTTTCTTCAGTCGAAAAGAAATTAAGGTTTTTGATGAAAACATTCCAGGATTTTCTCCATATAATGGACTTCAATGGGAACCAAACGGTTCAAGATCCAAATAAGATGTGTTTGCTGTCACAAAGCTTTGAATGTTCACAATGTTTATTTCCACTAGGTGGCGCTTGTGTACTTCAGCACTCATTTATTTCAGCCACTTTGTATCAGTCTAATCTGTATATTTTTATATTTCAACTATTTTATAATGCTTGTTGTGATGTATATATTCAACTGTTGTATATTTGAGCAATAATTTTGTTTCTAAGAGTTTTATGGGTATATTTTATTTTGTTCCCATCGTGTCTTGGTATGTGAGAGGTACAAGATATGGAGAGTGAAAGAGAGTATAGTACGTTCATAGATATTATTAAAAAAGTGGCAGATGAAACTATTCCTTAGAATTCTGGGAGAAGGAGAAGGAAAGCGGTTCCATGGTGGACAAAGGAATGTACTGAAGTAATTAGAGTCAGAAACAGGGCGTTTAGAGTGTTGAGACGTACTCATAATTTTGAGCATTTAATTCAATATAAAAGGTCTCAAGCACTTGTAAGGAAAACTGTACGACATGCTAAGAGGAAATATTGGCGTGAGTTCTGCAGCTCAATAGGAAGACAGACACCTGTGGGAGAAGTGTGGGGGATGATTAAGAAGATGAGCGGAATAAGGAGGGAATGGGACTATCCTGTACTGGTCAGTGGGGAGGAGAAGGCAGTAACGGATGTAGAGAAGGCAGAGATGATGGCTAAAGCTTTTGTGGCAATACATAGCTCTGACAACCTGGAGGACAAGTTGAGGAGAGGAAGAGAAAATACATTAAAGGCATATCCTAGGATCTTAGAAAAAAGGGAGGAAGTTGGAGATGAACTAAGTGCTCCATTTTCTAAGGCAGAAATGGAGAGAGCTATTGCTAGAACAGGTTTGACGTCACCAGGAGAGGATGAAATGTGCTATATTATGTTTTCAGGTATGGGTGAGGTAGCATTAGGTAGACTGCTTAGGCTATATAACAGAGTTTGGGAGGATGGGCAGCTTCCAAAGAGCTGGAAGGAAGCAGTTGTAATTCCAATTAGGAAGCCAGGGAAGGACCCGACAAAACCTACCAGCTATAGGCCAATAGCGTTAACATCGCATGTATGTAAAGTTATGGAACGAATGATAACGGATAGACTTGTTTATTTTTTGGAGAAGAGGGAACTAATTACATCATGTCAAAGTGGATTCAGGAAGGGGAGAGGAACAATGGACCCAGTGTTATGCCTAGAAGACGAAATAAGGAAAGCCCAGGTCAATAAAGAAACAGTTGTAGCAGTTTTTTTTTGATGTGGAGAAGGCCTATGACATGATGTGGAAAGAGGGACTGATGATTAAACTGGAAAAAATTGGTATAGGAGGTAGAGCTTTTAACTGGGTGAAGGATTTCCTGTATGGACGATCCATACGAGTGAGAGTTGGAAAAGAAATATCTGGCAGTTACCTAATAGAAAATGGGACCCCTCAGGGAAGTGTGATTAGTCCTTTGCTCTTCTCCATCATGATAAATGATGTGTTTTCAGATGTAGGGCCTGGAGTTGGAAGATCCTTATTTGCTGATGATGGGGCGATGTGGAAAAGGGGAAGGAACATAAAGCATACAGGTTCAGGAAGCAATAGAGCTAGTAGAGCGGTGGTCACTGAGATGGGGTTTTAGATTTTCAAGGGAAAAAACGCAGGTGGTTTTCTTTACAAGGAAAAAGGTGGAAGAAGAGATTAATCTTAAATTATATGGACATGTTTTGGAGAGGGTCGAGTCCTTTAAGTTTGAATGGGAATGGTGTTTGATGCTAGGTTGACATGGGCCGGCCACATTGAGAAAGTTTTAGTTAAATGTAAAAAGGTGTTAAATGTGATGAGGTGTTTGGTTGGAGTGGACTGGGGCGCAGATAGAAAAGCAATGAAGAGGATATATGGGGCGCTGATTAAATCAGTGATAGATTACGGATGTACAGCATACAGAGATGCAGCTAGAACAACACTGGCCAAGTTGGATGTGGTGCAAACACAAGCATTAAGGTTATGTACGGGGGCGTTTTGCACATCATCCGCAGTTGCAATGCAAGTAGAAATGGGTGAGATGCCACTACAATTAAGAAGGGAACAACTCGCAGCCAATTATTGGGCAAACCTGCAAGGACAGGGTAGGTCTCACCCCACAAGAGCAGTTTTGCAGTTTTGTTGGGAACATGAAAAGGTTAAAATTCAGAGTTTTGGATGGATGGGTGATACTATTGGGAAAGAGATGGGATTAGAGGGAAAGGTATTTAGCCCAACAGTTCCGCTGCCAGTCAGACCACCTTGGCTTCTTAGGCAGCCTAGTGTGGACCTTGAGATTTTAAAAACCCACTCAAGAAACAGAGCGGAGGTGGATATATGTCAAACATTTTGTGATAGGATGAGTGACAGGTATGGGGAATATTTGGTCATATTTACAGACGGATCTAAAGACCCTGAGTCGGGAAAAGCTGGAGCTGCTTTCAGTGTACCAAAGATGAGGGTGAAAATGAAGAAGAGAATCTCTGATAATTTATCAGTATTCACTGTGGAACTGGTAGCTGCTTGGTTGGCATTGAATTGGGTAGAAGAAGTAAAACCAGAAAAGGTTGTCATATGTTCAGACTCAAGTGCAGTTCTGAAAAGTTTGAATTCTTTTAAGTCACAAGCAAGACAGGACATAATATATGAAATACTAGAATTGCATTCACGGATTTGTCAGATGGGGATAACGGTAAAGTTTACATTGGTTCCAGCACATGTAGGAGTGAAGGGTAATGAAGTTGTAGATAGATTGGCAAACCAAGCGAGTAAACAAGAAGAGGTTGAAATAGTAATTACAATAAGTAGAGCTGAAGCGAAAGCACAAATCAGGTCAAAGATCAATAAAAAGTGGCAGGCACAATGGGATGCGGAGAAGAAAGGAAGACATTTATATAACATTCAACAAAAGGTTGGGACAGAGAGGGTCACCGGAAGGAAGCGAAGGGAAGATATTATCCTCACAAGATTAAGAATAGGACATTGTGGGTTAAATAAATATTTACATATTGTAGGTAAGCATGAATCGGGTAGGTGTGAATTTTGTGAAAATAATGAATCTGTGGAGCATGTGATCTTTGAATGTCAAAAATATGAGAGGGAAAGGGAAAAGATGAAAGAGGGCATAAGAAGGTTAGGGGGGCAAGGGAATACACTAAGGGAATTGCTGGGAAAATCAGTAAATGGTATGAGTGCATTGGTATTACAATTCTTAAAAGAAACAAGACTGGCAGAAAGGATTTAGGTGATTTTTTTTTTTTCAAGAAGGAAAAGAGGAAAGATAATAAAAAAGTTAATTTTAGTTAGATGGGTTATGTAGGTATTTATTTTATCTCCGGTCCACACTCCAGTATAGTAGGTGGCGGTAATGCACCTTAAATGTTGGATGCCAACCGCCGTAAAACGACAAAGAAGAAGAAGAAGAAGAAGAAGAAGTGTCTTGATATGTCACTTCCTGTTTCTCGCCATGGAACAACGAGTCAGAACCAGAACTGCGGTCGGAGTTTACAATTCCGCTGATCATATTAAACGATGTAATCGTCGCAAGGTTTAAAGTGTTTATGATCATAAGTCATACAATCAAGAAACTTCAAGATGTAACCCCCTCTCTTAGTTCACAAGCAGGCAAAAGTGGTATGTATTTTCTGTTTATGTACGAGTTTAAGGTCGTGTATTTTCCATGTAACTGACTGTGATATGTTTTGGTTGTATATTCATCCTTTTAGTTCTACGGTGTTGATTTTGATGTCTGAGTCCAGAGAGCATTAAACATCAGTTAAAAGAACCTCAGCCTTCGTGTTGTGACTAAGAGCGGTACATAAGAGTTTCAGTGCAAACTGTTCAAAGGGCTTTAAACGACTCCAGACGATGAATGAGGGTCTTATCAAGCGAAATGATCGCTCATTTTAAAAAAAATGGTTCATTCAACGAACGAAATGAACAAGTTGACTCGGGAAAAGATTTGTTCATTTTGAGAGAGAGCGAAGTTTTATATGCAAGTGTTAACATCAGCTATTTTAAGTTGAATACAGGGTCACACATTCACTTTTTATGAAATAATATATTTTTATGGAAAAACTAACTTTATCATGATGACTATGTCTAGGCTACCTTGCCCATCAAAATGTGCATACGGTTTAAAATTTGATAACTGAACACTAAAAAATGTCAGTCATCTCTGAAGGTGGAAATAGGAGTAGCATGTAATCAACTTGTATAAATTCCTCATACCTGTTGTTATATATCATTAAGTATTATTTTAATTATTATTAATTATAATTAATAATAATTAATTAATTGTTTATAAATTAATATATTAATTATATTTATAAATTAATTATATTAATTATAATTATTATTTTAATTATCATTAAGTATTTATTTTATTGTTGTAACACTTTCTACAGACGATCTTTACTATCTGCTAGCATTAATTTTTGTATGGTACCAAAACGCATATTGACAATTGCGTAATTTCACTGTTAAATAATGAAGACTACTTGGCCTATATATCAAAGGTTGTTGGCTAAGCTGAAAAGTGGATCCATTGAATGTATATGTTCATTGATATTTTTACAATAAAACATGTTCTACATTTTCATTGTTGTGTGTGATGTGATCTTTGTGGATGCTACTGACTAGAGAATAATTTAGATTATGAAAACTTTTGTTTTCCAGCTGTAGAAGTAATGCTGTTACAACGGTGTCATATTTTTGGTTTCTTAAAGACCTTTTTAGTGATCCATTTTCAAAGCAAATACTTTTTTTTAGAAAGTTACACACTTTTTGAGAAATTACAATCTGGCTCTTTGTGAAATCCTTCAGAGACAAATCAGTTTGTCTTGGCTGTATTTTACTGTATTTTCAATTTTAAGTTGACCAAAGCCACTGTAATAAGAAACTAATTCAGTTTCAATTCACCTGACCCTGAGTTATTCAAAACAAAAACTGGTTTCTGCTTGGGATTGGGGTTAGGTTACAAATACTTATAAGATTTCAATGTACAATTTGATGAAGAAAAAAAATAGTACAACAATACAGAAAATCGTTGAGACAGTGATGAGAGCTCATGTAATGACAAATCTGCTAAATCTAACTAACTCTTTCAGTGTTCAAATAAAGAAATTGTGTGTTTTACATCATGTAAATTGCATATCAGAATGCCTATAACAAATAAATGCTTCATTTTGGTTTACTAAATTTGAGTATAATGCGAATTATGACCGCACAAACGCCTCCAAAAGGGCCACTCGTAATAAATATTAAAGTGCCATTTCAGCCAATCAGTTTGGTCAACCGAAACAACGTCACGATACGTAATTAATATTCATTAGCAAACAGAGCTGGTTGGTAGATTCGTGTACGGGACTGAGACTGACCGCAGGAGAACAACCGAGGACTGAGATATGTGAAAACATTTACCTGTTTGCTTCTCATTTTTTTAAAGTAAGTGTTTTTGTGTGCGTATATGAACATGCGATATCACTCCCCAAAACCACATTGTTAGTATAAAAATGTGTATTACTATTAACGTTACTAGTGTTGTTTACAATTTGACATCCGCGTGTCACGCTGGTTTGAACGGTGTTGAATGAATGCTCGCGACGGTCTGTTGTTGTTTTGTTTTTTAGAGACTGTGTTTTTCTGTCTTATTGAGCGGTTTTTATTACTTTTGAGTTGTTTAGACGTACATGTGGTCGTATACTAGATAACTAAACAAAACCCGTAAAGTATTTCTTCACTAATCCTCCTTCTCTAAAGATTTTGATGGCATAGTCATAGACTTGAACCTGGTTATTTGGATCATCAGTTTATCACGATGTTGTCGTGTGCCTGTTGAAAGTGTGAAGCCGATGGTGTGTGTCCTAATCCCTTTATCCCGTTAACACACGAGCTGCCCTGATTCCCTTTCAAAGTCAGACTGATGACGCCACATATTTCACACATGATCTGTTTCACCTCAGCACAACGACAACATGGCAGTAATATGCCACATTTCTCATAAAACCACTTCATATTAGTCTCACATTTAACAAAACTTACTTCTAAGCCATCAAATACATGTATCTGGCAATCTTTCTCATTTTCTGTGACGTTACCTTCATCCCAGCCGTATTGCTTATTGTCGTGACTCGTGTAAATACAATTTGCTAATGTTTGGTGGTTATATACATTTAGCAGAACGTGTATATTGTTCACTGTGGCTTTAAAAATGTGATATAAGGTCTTTATATTAAAATTCTGAGCCTATTTTTTACACTATGGTCATGATTTTAGTCAGCTTTTATGAGATGTTGCAGACAGGAGAGGTTGACTATAAGTAGTATGGCAGTATAGCAGATCTCAGGTCAGTTATCGATTGATTGACTCTCTTTCAGAATGGAGAACTCATCTAAAGAAGATTACAAGATCCAGTCGTTTGATTTGGAGACTCAGAAACTCCTCAAAACGGCTTTGAAAGGTCCATATGTTTGATATTTAGTGGGTTTGGATGACCTGCTCAAGTGTTGTTAAAGTAAAGGCCTTTTTTTGTACTTGTCAGACCCAGGTTCAGTTGACCTGGAGAAAGTGTCCAGTGTAATAGTGGATCAGTCTCTGAAGGACCAGATCTTCAGCAGGGAGGCGGGACGCATCTGTTACACTATTGTGCAGGTAAACGAATGCTATGTAAAAGTAAACTTTTAGCTTATAGTTTGTTAGGATTGACTCGTAATCCGTTTCCTCGCTCGATTCAGGCCGAGGCCAAGCAGAGCAACGGGAGCGTGTTTCGGCGTAGCCTGCTGACCCGATTGCAGCAGGAGTTTAAAGCCAGGGAAGAAACGCGGACGAGATCCACTCAGGAGTGGGTTTGCCTCGTGTCCTTCATCTGCAACATCTTCGACTACCTCAAGGTGAACCTTTGCGGTTATTTACAGAAATGCATGCAAGTTGAGTTGATATGAAGTGCTTGATATGTTCTTCCTTTATTCTGTCGAGTGCAGGTGAACAACATGCACATGATGGCGCTGGTGCCGCCCGTCTATGACTGTTTGTTCAGACTGGCCCAGTCTGACGCCCTGAAGAACGAGGAGGAGGTGATTCTTGAACATTAGTACATGGAAATGGATCAACTATATCAACTATAAGTGAATAGTGAGGCAATGACTTTCGTCAAACCAAGATATATGAATGAAAATTGCCGAAAAAAGTTTTAAAATAGTTTTGTAGAGTCATAATCATCAAGAGTGATGTTTATTTAACTCGTGTCAGTGTCTTCTTCATGAACACAACGTGGATAAGCCGCGGCAGATAAACACGTCAGCAGTGTGGACACAAATTATGCCAACGCAACCGTATTTAAAATTTGTTCAGATTAAATAATCGAACCGAAATATATTCAGACACCTTCAACATTTCTCACATTATCACTATTTTTTTACGCTATAGTTTAGGAGACGGTAATACAATATGACTTATCAAATCAGTCAATATTTCACTGGTTTTATACTGTCTCACAGATGAATTAGGTTGAAAATCAGCTGTTAAATTTAAGTACACAATTAAATAATACCAATTTAGGTCAGACAATGAGCAAGCAATGCTTCATTTTGTCCAGTCTTCAGCAAACACTTCAGCAAAACATGGTCAGGTTAAGGTGTCTAAATCATTTTTGGTCCCAAAGTTTTATAAATTTTACTGGTAGTCCACCGTATGAAGAATTTTTGGGTATTATATATCACAGTTTACTTTATTTTGCAATCTTCACTTGGATATATGAACTAGTGTCCTGCACACACTAGTCAAAAAAATCAAAAATGAGATCTGGTGTCTGAATAGTGTTTGGTTTGATCAAAAAGTGGCTAGTTGCTGAAAAACTTTGCAATGCCTAGTTTAATTTATCATTTGCATTTAATCATTTAGCTAAGGCTTTTATCCAAAGCGACATATCACTTGAAAATATGAATTACACAATATGAACATCATAGTTCAAGTACCTAAATTCAATTATCAAAACACTTAATTTGGTTATCACTCTTCACAAACTAAATAAAAATCGCTATTAGTTTTGTAAACAAATTCATGCAAAGGCACAATTTAATTTGTGGATTTAAGAATATGCTGTTATATCAAAAGATTTAGGTTTTTTTTTTTAAGGCACATAATTTCAGTAAATTGTTTCGTAAAGTTTTGACCGCTGTGTTTGGCTGATTTATTGTTCTTTCAACAAGTTATAATCAGTATTCTAACACACTTCGGCTCGTGTGGATCTTAGTTTCTATTCACTGGCCAGGACACACTGATGTTTTTCTTTTAATATCCATATTTAATATTTAATTAATTTTAATTTTTTTTTAATTAATTTTAATATTCATTTACTCGCACAATGCAATGCTAATTTTTCCATTTTAATTAGGTTTGGGAAACGATTAATCGCATCCAAAATAAAAGTTTGTGTTTACATAATATATGTGTGTGTAGTGTCGTGTGTATAATTATTTTGTATATATAAATACACTACACCTTATATTTAAGAAAAATGTGTTATTAATATATCAAATATTTATATTTATGTATAATATTAATTTTGTATAAATATATATAAAGTGTATACATGCAAATATTTCTTAAATGTTTACATGCATATGTGTGTATTTATATACAAAATAATTATACACACCACACACGCATATATTATGTAAACACAAACTTTTATTTTGGATGCGATTAATCGCGATTAATCTTTTCCCAGCCCTAATTTGAATACATTTTTGTTTAACCCTTCCCCATATGTCATGGAGTATCGCAATAATATCGCATCACGTGTTCAGTATCGAATCGTGACATGCGGGTATCGTGAATGACACACCTATTATTTATTTAGTTGTTCAGATACCAGAAATATTAATCAGCTCGTTGGTTTTAGCAGTGTTTGATCTTAAATCTCCCTCTCTCTCTCAGCTGGACTGTCTGGTGTTGCAGCTGCACCGTGTCGGAGATCAGCTGGAGAAGATGAACGCGCCGCTGATGGACGAGCTGTTCAATCTGCTGAGGGACGGCTTTCTCCTGCAGGAGGACCTGAGCTCCATGGGTCGGCTGCTCCTGCTGGAGATCCTGGAGTTTCGGGCGGGAGGATGGACTCTCAGCGACACGGCGCAGAAATACTACTACAGCGAAGTCACCGACTGACGCCTCCACCAGTCAGGACGGAGAAACACAAGAGGAAATAGCATTCGCGAGGACCCAGGAGTGGAGGTTTTGTTTTCATAATGAGGTCTGAGGAGTGAAGGTTTGGGGTTTGGTCTTTTTAAAGTCAACATGAACTCAAAATTGATCTTATTTACATTTTTAATACACATTCCTTGTGTTAGTCATCCACATTATTAAATGCTCCTTTCCAAAAGCTATCTGATGATTTTATAGTTGAATATCCTGCTTTTTTGTAAATGTCAAAAGACTGAAATCAGATTTGATTTGTTTCATGTTGACTTTAAATCCTGATATGAAGGATACTACTGCAAAATGTAGTTCATGTGTTAATGTTACAGACATATGTTAATGTCCCAGCATTCCCTTGGGCAAACTAATACCATATGCAATAATGCAGTTTGTTCATGGTTAAGCAACATTTTCTCCAAATCTAGTTTCTTTTTTACAAATATAATACCTTTAGTGATCATCAGTCACAGATCTTTAAACATTTGTTTGGTAAATGAGTTTGAAAGTGAATGGACTTCATATTCAGACAATCTCCATTCGATCTATTGAAAAATTATAGTTTCTGCATTACAGACACGATTTATTAATTTAGTTATTTTGTGTGTCAAAGTTAAACATAAAGGGCTATAATCGTAACATTAGAGGTGACGATTCATTTTAGATGGTTTTAACATCAATATATTTAATTGTAGTTGTTTGATTTTCTAAGTAATTATTACTAAATTAACATTCACCTTAGAAGGAAAAGCTATAGTGCATTTTTACTTAATATAACTATATTTATACTCTAATAGATCTTAATTTAGTTCAGTGAAATAACATTTATAATACACCAAAAACAGTTTACAAGAGTCAAACATTTAATTACAATGTTTCTTTAAGGGATTATATTTGTATAGTATGAAAAGAAGAATGGATGTATATCTGACAAAACGTAAACAGATGCTGGATGAATTAATAAAGCGTTGCAGTAAGTTTGTATAAATTTGCACAGTTGCAATATTTTTTGCATCATTTCTATCTACTTATTTTAAAAATGTCACACATCGTTTTTCGGTTACTATATAGTTGGGAAGTAGATGCGATATCGGATGCCTTTAATAATGTCTGTAAAATGTGTATTTCTGTAAGCGTATTTGCACTTTATTAATATATTAACACAATCACAACATCATAAACCCGCAATAAAATCCAATCACAAGTGATGAGACAAATTCATACAGAGGTTTGAACAGTGTCTCAGCCAACCACTTGTGATCAGATCAACTAACATTGATATATTAATATCAGGTGTAAACAAGTGTCCAATGATTGGAAAACTATACATGTTAAGAGTCCTTCAGTGTGTCCACGTTCAGAATATTTTAACCCTCAGGTGCTCTTCGTTTCGGAGTCACACTTGTTATCTTGCCGGTCAAAAGTGACCGGACACATAAAAATTAAATTTCCTCCATCCCAGTAAAACCAATGCAATTTATTTTTGTTCTATAATATTTATTCTTTTTAATTTAGTATTTTGAGACAATTTGATTGAATTTAATAATATTTATGCAATATTTATGGTCTATTTTTGCAATGAAAAAAATATTTCTATATATATTATTATTTATTTATTTATTTATTTATTTATTTATTTTTTAAATTATTAATGCAGTGTTTTAGTTTAATATAGAGTCTAGGCCTTCAGAAATTTTTTTTTTTTAAAGAAAATTAGCACCATGGTAACAGTATAGAGAAAAAGCTTAAAAATCATGGTGTAACCACTAGATGGCATGTACAGCTCTCTATGGAGAAGCATGTGAATTCCCCAGATGATTATGAACACATTTTTTTGGTGGATTTGAATATATAGTTGAAACAATCTCAGAAACGATTTTTTATTTAAAAAAATATTTAAAAAAAATAAATAAAAAAATATTGAATTTTGTGTTTTTGTCAATTTCCCATTCATTTCCTATGGGGGTCATTTTTGACCAAAGACCACGAGTGTGACTATTTTTTTACGACCACTTAGCCTGCTCAGATCATGACCTCAATTCTTTTTTGTATTCACATACATAATCCCATAAAAGTCACCAAGTTTCATTACATTCCGACGAAGCTGTGATTTTTAAAATTTCAAAACAGAAATTTTTTCGGTCAGAAATGACCAAAGAGCACCTGAGGGTTAATTAATCCCTGTGATATTGAGAAGTCACACAATGATGAACATCTCTAAATCCTCTGGTAACTCTGATTTTAAAAACTTCAAAGCGTAGACACATCTTTAGTAATCGAATTGTAATATTTATCTTGAGTTAAAGGTCGTAAATGACTGTTTTTCAATGGTTTGAAACAGAGATACAGTATGACATGACTTTTCATTTAGGCTCTAAAATGAAGGGTGTGATATGCAAATCACTCTCTTGAGTTTCCTCCTTCCAACATTTGTATACTCACAAAAAAAAACCCCAAAAACCAGAGGAACTTTTTTTTGTCGTATTCTTCACATTCAATACATTCCCAGTTACTTCAGACATGTCTTTGAACGACTCTTCACCTCTATAGTAATGAAGAAAAGTTCCTTGAAAGAAGGTTTGGATCCTTTCCATTTGGCCTAAAGGGGAGGCTGATCTTGTGAAAAATGCCGTGCCCTTTGGCTTTACCTGAGCTTTCACTTTAAATTTCCTTATTTCATGTATTTATTTCCGTTGGCAAGATTAAGAAATGAACCGTGCTGAAAAATAAGAGTCCTCAAAGCCAAAGAGTTTAGACTTATTTAGAAAACAAGGTAAGAAAACATAAAAGGAAAAAAACTTGTATGGAAAACTGTCTTTTAAACTTTATTATTATAGAATAAAAAAAAATCTTATCTCCTTTGCTTAAAGGCAATTTCCATTTGAATCAACTTAAAATTTTAAGGCAACCAGTAAAAAAAAAATTACTTATTTTTTTAAGTTAAACCAACAATATTTCTTTACAGTGTAATGTTGAATATAATGTTTAATAATGCAATGGGGGAATATTTGTGGGTCCTCATAATGCCAAATGTCTGATGTTACCAGTAAAAGTGGCCGACATTATAAATATATCTAGTCAGTGAAAGAGTGCAATATTAGTCTAAAATAATTATGTATTTCTTCAGCTTCAGAATCATAAATATTGTTATTCTGGTGTGTCTATTGTCCTGTGAATTGGGTTTCAGCACCAAGTCCAAGCCGATTTACACATCTTATGTAATAAAAAAATGTAACATTTGTCATATGTCTAGGAGTATCGCAATAATATCGTATCGTGAGTTCAGTTTCGTTATATATCGAATCATGACATGAGGGCCTCGTTACACCCCTGGAAGTTAAAAAATGTTCCATCTGCAAAAGAAGGAGAGATTGATATCGTGAGGAAGAGTGTTTCTGGCGATGTTCAGACAGGTTTAGGAGACCAACCCGAGTGGCCAAAAGTGCCAGACAAACTCTGGAAATGTGCAACCTGATCTCCAGCAATCACCAGCTTTGCCATCAAGTGGACAAAGACCGAGACAAGTCCAGGCAAACGCCAACTAAACTCCAGCTGTACGAGGACAAACAAGACCACGCATGCCGAATAAGACTCTTAAAGGAATAGTTCATCCAATGATCATTGTTCTTTTTGTTAACTATACCTATTTTTATTAATTGAAATACTGCAGCCAATCAGAATCGAGTATTGTTATAGAGAGCCTAAGCCCCTCCCCTTCCAATCAACCAGCATGGGACCTAATTTCGGAAAAATATTCCATGGTGGTCAATGGTGAGAGACACAAATATTTTGATCTGGTTTGAACTGTGGCCTGGATTACACATATGATGCTAAATCGCCTTAATAAGGTCTGTGGTTAACAAAGGTTTGTGTCTGCTTGTGTTTGTTTTAAACTTTATAAAGGCTTTGGATTAACTTATCTTGATAGACAAAACGTGTAAGGGTCACAACTCTTTGTTGAACCTAGATCTCATTTTTTGCGATTTTCCAAAAGTCTATGGGGAAAATGCGTAGCTTTTCGATCGAGGGAACCCATGCGCCGCTAGCTTCCGAGTTGTCCTACAAAGTGACGTCATAAGTTTGGCACTCTATTGACGTGAAGTATGCAAATACTGACAGGTTCTTGGGCATTATAAAATGCATAGGCGCGACAATTACGACAGAATCACGAGTTATAGCTGAACAAACAGCGAGCCCGGTAGCTAACTAACGTAATGTTTCGTTCCCGCCTCCCAGGGAACCGAGGATACGATAGTAAAGGCCTGTTCACACTGGGACGAATTTCGTGTGCGTTATTTGCCGACTTTTAACGCCTTGTGACTAAACAAAGGGCGCCAATGTCAGTGTTCACACCAACGCGTAAAACGCCACGCTTAAAATCGTCAATTTTTTAAAAACACCTCAGGTTCGTTTTTCAAAAATATCCGACCAATGAGATTGGCGCTTTTGCTCGCGTGTTTGAAGCTTCTGAAATTAAAGTAAAACACAACTTGGGGGCGCTCATCGTTAGCGAAAATCGCTTGGGTGTGAACTCAAAAAACACTGACGAATAACACACGCTGATATTCGTCCCAGTGTGTACGGGCCTTAACTGGAGATGTTCCCTTTCGAGGCGGTAACTTC
The DNA here is from genome assembly GCA_038021265.1 of Cyprinella venusta. NCBI lineage: Eukaryota > Metazoa > Chordata > Actinopteri > Cypriniformes > Leuciscidae > Cyprinella > Cyprinella venusta. Next base: position 53,244,997 of record CM075863.1, on the reverse strand, counting down.
AACATTACGTCAGCGGCAAATTTAGATTTGCTCTGATCGAAATCGCGGCACCAATCAGAAACGTTGGGGCGGGCTTTACACGATGACGACAGTGCTCGGATTTTGAAGCAGATTTTGTTGCCTACATTACAAAGATGGACGCCGCCGTCGAATATCACTCGTCGAAACCGCTATCGCGTCTGTTTTAAGCGATTTGAACGTTTCCTTTTTGTAAAAAACGAGCAAACAACACCACTCGGAGATGTTTCTCCGCCGGCCGCCGCTCTGCATACGTCATCTCCTTCATTGCTCTGATTGGTTTCAGGTCTATCCGCGACTTCCGTTGGTGACGCCCCTCTGAAAATGATTTGTCTATGACGCTTTGCCCTACCATAACTCTGTTACAACTGAGATTGGTCTGGTTTTAACCAGGCTAGATACTGTCATAAGATTTGTGTGATATTTTCCTACCCAGACAGCAAAGTGACATTGAATCAACGTGGAAACGACGTCTGTCATGACATCGAAACAACGTTGGTCTGGCATTGTTTTGCTCATCGAATTAACGTTGAACCAACGTCAGACGCGACATTTATTTATTTATTTATTCGTTCATGCCGTTTTACAACATATTACTTTATTTCCATGAACGAAAAAAAAGGAACAGGAAGGTGAAACAATTCTTGTAATAATTCTGTAAATAGGCATCCTTCAAAGCTAAACGAAAGTCGACGCAATTGGTTTGCTTTCCTAACGTCGAAACAACATTGATTTTGCTCATCGAATTAACGTTGAACCAATGTCAGATGCGTCATTCTTCAAAACTAAATGAAAATCGAAAATTGGTTTGCTTTCCTAACGTTGAAACAACGTTGATTTCAAGTTGATTTTCCGTTAGTTTTGAACGAATGACGCGTCTGACGTTGGTTCAACGTTAATTCGATTAGCAAAACAATGTCGGATCAACGTTGTTTCGATGTCATGTTTCCACGTTGATTCAACGTCAGTTTGCTATCTGGGTAAGGTCTTGTTCCGTCTGCATCATCAGTGAGCTTTATGACGGAGTAATTTAGCGTGAATTTAGCATTTTGTAACGTTTCAGACTTTTTGGAAAACGTGAGTGTGGACCGAGAGCGTTTCCAAATGTATCCGGATTAATGTTCAATTCTAAAAATACTTTTAAAAATGTAACTGTAATCTGATTACAAATGATTTGAATACAGTTTCAATACAATGAATTTGACTTTAAATATATTTTTTACTTTAAATTTGTAAATGTGGTCGCACGTATTCTTTATTGCTCGTGTGCCTCGACTGCTCATCGTCCTGGTGTTCTTCAGCCTGGGACTTCTGTTTGTATAGCTCACAGAAGAGCTCTGTGACGTTAAGCACAAGTGAGACCAGAGAAACCACCAGCATGATGATAATAAAGACAGTCTTCTCCGTGGGTCGAGAGAGGAAACAGTCCACCCGATGGGGGCAAGGCCAACGCTCGCAGGTGTACACCTCAGACAGGCTGAAGCCATAAATGTACCACTGGATGACCAGGAAGACCACCTCAAAGATAGACTTGCTCAATATGCTAATGATGTATGTGTACAGGATGGCACCCTTCTTCTTCTTTATCTTCTTGCAGGTCTTAGGGCCTTGCTTTGTGGTGCCACCATTAGCCACTGGTTGTTGTTTTTTGTCCTCCTGACGGATCGTGTAGATCACATGCGCCAGGTACAGAAGCGTCGGAGTGGACACAAAGATAATCTGAAGCACCCATAATCGCACATGTGAGATGGGGAAGGATTTGTCATAGCAGACATTTTCACAACCAGGCTGCTGAGTATTGCACTTAAAAGCCGTCTGCTCGTCATTCCAAGCAGACTCCACTGCGGTTCCCAGAAGTACGATCCGGAAGATGAAGAGCACAGAGAGCCAGGCCTTCCCTACCGCTGTGGAGTGTTTATGTACCTCATCAAGAAGTTTTACCAGTGTACCCCACTCACCCATCCTGAGGGAATTCTAGCTAAAAAATAGAAAGCTGAGATGTAATATGTACAGTGAACCGCCCAAAAAAAGTATTTGGACACTTGACTGACATCTAAAAATTGCATTATTTTCATTGCAATTCCAATGCACGCATAAGTTCCGCATTTGACGCGATGCTCGTCAGTTTCCGGTTGGGGAGATTAAAGTGGCGGAAAACCGAGGAACGGGATTATGGCAGAGTCTTCAAAATTTACTGTCCTCCCGTCTTTGAAACGAAACTTTAATACGTTTAGATGTAATTTTATATGTAGTTATGTTTATTTAATATAATTTTAAAAAGAAGCATAAACACAATGAGGGGTGTCTGTTTTTGTGACTAACGTTTCTTTACTATAACTATGGAGTATAAAATTCAATGTAAAGTCTCGGTAATGCATTGGACTCTATGATCGGTGGAAGTTATCGAGCATCCTTAAACCTTCACCGGAAATACCGCCGTGCATTGAGCCCATTAAGAAAATATCAAACCGATATTTTTTTTCCTCCCCACCCAGATAGCAAACTGACGTTGAATCAACGTGGAAACATGACATCGAAACAACGTTGATCCGACATTAGGCTTGTTTGAGATGCGCCTCGCCTCGCCTGCAATGTAGTCGAGAGTAGGCGGCTGCAGTTAGAGGAGGAGTGAAACAAGCGCATTCAAGCCGGACAAATCTCGGTTCTCGCAGTGGATATGACACCTGTGAGATCAAAGACTGATATCGCGGGATTCACGGGATTCACGGGATTGCACGTGTTGCTAATAAACTGGATGTAATTTTAAGTTCTGTTGCTTTTATATGAAAATAAATATAATGAACAAGACACCCAAAGTACTTGTTTATTTAATTACATTCCAAATATGTGTTTATCAATATATTTTCTTTAATACAGACATGTGTTTTTATATATTGTTTTAATAAAAATATCATGTGCATATTAATATCATATGTGACATCACATAATAACCCATATGGCACTATCAGAGAGTTTAATCACCCGTAACAAATATGTATACACATAAAACATGATATCAGAGTTTTAAAATCAAGCATGTTAAAAGAGAAAAATACATCACGGTTGTTTAAACCAATGAACATTAAGCTGTGTCGTCAGCAAGTCGTTTCCCATCATGCTTTTGATCAGCGCAGTCGGTGGAGAGCAACTGCGCGCGACTGCAGAATCCGACAGGTGCGCCTTGCGCTCGCGAGAGTTTTTTGACATACGTCGACATGACATCAGAGTCAGGCGGACCGTTCTCGGACACATTTCTAACCGGCATGCATCTCGCGCTGATCACCGGTGATCGGTTCTGCGCAGATTTTGCTTATCTCAAACAAGCCTATTGTTTTGCTCATCGAATTAACGTTGAACCAACGTCAGACGCGTCATTCGTTCAAAACTAACGGAAAATCAACTTGAAATCAACGTTGTTTCAACGTTACGAAAGCAAACCAATTTTCGATTTTCATTAAGCTTTGAAGAATGTCGTGTCGCGTCTAACGTTGGTTCAACGTTAATTCGATGAGCAAAATCAACGTTGTTTCGATGTCATGAGAGACGTCGTTTCCACGTCAGTTTGCTGTCTGGGCATTGACATCAACTATGAAAATGTTCCACTAATGTTGAAAAAAATACTGTTTGTCTTAGTTTGCAACCATAAATTGTAAACACTTTTAAATCAACATCATATGACCGCTTTAAACTAAATCGTACCTGCTGTTGGTTTAGGAGTTTCTCTCTTTTACTTTATAGCTTAAAAGTAGGCTACTCAAGCAAAGCATCTTTAAACGTCTCTTTAACATGAGTAAAACATGGTACGCAGGTATGACATTGATTGACGGAGACCATTGTTTTATTTATTTAGCATATGTCAGTTCTTCCATTTATTAGCCTATATTACTGCAACTTTGAAAAAAAAAATAGTTGCAAGACTTTCTGTAAAGCTTACCTGGAGAGAAGTAAAATGAGGAGAGGCGTATAGGGACTTAGCCTACTCCATTACTCCTGAAGACCAGTCTCCAAATCCAAAGCAAAGTGAGTAAACTGAGGCACAGCTGTCAAACCTTCCCTCCTTATAAGACACTCGAGGAATGGAAGTAGAAACCACATGCATGCGCAAAATTTGATGATTTGCATGATTGTCATAACTTAGAGTTATTAGTTCCTGCTCAAAAACTTTCTTTCTCTACAAGCTTCTTCACCTTTAGTAGAGCAAAACCTCATGAAATTGTCGAGAAGTCGCTTTATAAATAATACTAAGTTAGTCCCGTCCGAATCTCAGTAATCATCTCGGAAAATGTGAGTAAAGATTACAGCGACTTTTACCTTCTGTAATAAGGTCCGGGGTCCGGATAAATTACCTCAGGCAATATTAATCCCGTGCGATTAGAACCACTGTAAATATGTACGTAAGTATTCCCTAATTATTTCCTGTTTAAAAAGTACTGTTCTGCAGCAATATTCAGTTGCGCAGGTGCAATAAATATTTATGGTTCATCGAGCAAGCATGAAAAACATTGTTTAAACGCTTCCTAATAAAGATCTGTAAATCTTATTTGGATTTTACAAATTAATCTTTAGAATAGAGTGTCATGAAAAGGGGACATGTGTTTTCTTCTTATATTTCTTTTATTTCCGAGTTATAAAACACTTCCCGGCTAAAAAGAAAAAAGAAAAGTCGCTATTTGTATTAAGACAAAATGCTTAATGACTGATCATTATTGCTGTGATTTATTATGTTTCTAACATTTCATATGTTTTATATATCAGTTCCACACATCATGGCCATATGTCAAGATTCATCAGGCTCAAACTGTAAACGAGTGTTTGGGAGAAGAATGAAGAATCATTTTCACACACGAATTGGCGTCCACACATTGAATTCGTTCAGGTTTACTCCCCCAGCTGTTTTTGCTTTTAGTTTATTTTGACATTTCCTCTTCCTGAAGCCGTTACTTCCTTGTATTTTTATTGTTGTGTAAATCCACTTGTGGTTCAGTGAGTTTCTTTTCCCCCCACATTCATTTCACATGTCTAGTACAATTAGCCTATGTGTTTTTGTTTCATTCTGCAGTGCGCGCAGTATGAGCATGTTCCCTCGCTCTAGATTCCAGGAGATTTTAACTATCAATATGCGGAAGACTCCCGGAACTTCTGGGAGACTTGGGATGTCTGACGTTCTGTGCAACTGGGATTTAAACCTGGCTTGTGCCGTCTACTAGTTACCAAAGCGTAAAGAACAATAGCCTATCAATATCAACAATGACTTAAGATTAAAATAATATCAGATATGTATAATTAAAAAAGAAAATTACCCTTGCTATGGTGGTTACATAAATGTTCAGTGATATTTTCTAAAGGTCTTGTAATTCTGTGAATATCTCTTATGCAATTTACACTAAAGAGACTGAAGAGTAAATGTGTTGATGTTTGCTGCCCAGCGTCGAAAATGTATTTATTAAAAAAAAAAACTACCCACGGTTCAAACAATCTCATTATAACGTTGTTTAATTAGCCTACGTCTAATGGTTAAAGGAGTAGTTCACTTTTAAAAAAAAATTAGGCCTACTCACCCCCATGTCATCCAAGATGGCCGTCTTTCTTTCTTCAGTCGAAAAGAAATTAAAGGGTTAGTTCACTCAAAAATGAAAATTCTGTCAGTATTTACTCACCCTCATGAGTACTCACTCACCAACACAACGGAAAGATATTTGGAAGAATGTTTTAATCAAATGTCTTTCCAATTGTGTTCAGCAGAACAAATAAACACATTTTGATTCAGTTTGGAACAACATGAGGGTGAGTAAATACTGACAGAATTTTCTTTTTTGGGTGAACTAACCCTTTAAGGTTTTTGATGAAAACATTCCAGGATTTTTCTCCATATTATGCACTTTACTGGTAACCAAACGGTTCAAGGTCCAAAAGAAAGTTTCAGTGCAAATTGTTCAAAGGGCTTTAAATGATTCCAGATGATGAATAAGGGTCTTATCAAGGACCCTTCAAGTCATGACTCAAAAATAGATTTGTTCATTTTGATGAACGAGTTCGAACAGGAGAGTCACGAACGCGCATCACAGAACAGAGCAAGGCGAGCATTTGAGCTTATAAAACTTAAACTTTATTTATTTATTTATTTATTTTTAAATGACCCATCTAGATAGTTATTCATCGTCTGGTGTCGTTTAAAGCGGCACTAAAACTCTCGTTTGGACCTTGAAACGGTTGGGGTCCATTGAAGTCCATAAAATCCTGTGAGTAGCCTAAATTATCAGCAAAAAGGTTGTTGTTTTTTACTTCATGAGGTGTCCCGTTTAGTCAGTGTCCCTGTTTCTAATCCACCTCTACAAAGTTTTTATATGTTTGTAAAATATCGACGTCTGGATTTACAGAAACAACACGAGGAACTTCACTGTGTCTTTTAAACACGAATTCATTCATATAAGCCTACCCTTTCTTTTGTGTGTTTGTGTAATGTAGTAAGTTAGAAGTTATTGTTCAAGTATATCGACATTAACCGCTAAAGAGCCAACAGAAGTGACGTTTGATTTTGGATTGAACAGAAAGCGAAAGTAAACTGAACGCGGAAGTTAAGACGAGGTCTCGTGTGAAAGACTGCGGACAAAAACTTGTGTTCATGATAAAATTATGCTTTTATTATTGCTCTTTTTTGTGTAAACCATGTACATTAAGTTTATTGTTGTTGTAGCAATACTCCCGGTGGTCGCTGATGGTACGTATTTTTTGACTTTACGTTGAAACGCGAAAATAGCCTTCGAGTTTTTCTTTCTCATTTATTAAAGCGACCAGTTTCTCTTTTACTTCTCTATAGGCTTCTCTTTGCGAGGTCCATCTGCTCCTCTGGTTGCTCCACTGGGATCTTCACTGGTTTTGCCCTGTTATGTTGATGAACCTTTACCAGTGAAGGGTCTGGAGGTGGAGTGGAGAAGAACAGACTCTGAGACTCTGGTTCATCTGTTTCTAGAAGGAGAGAGTCGACCAGAGGCCCAGCAGCAGGATTATCAGGACAGAGCTCATTTCTTTACTGATCAGATTCAACATGGAAACTTCTCCCTCCGTCTGGACAATCTGACAGCTGAAGATGAGGGAAATTACACATGTAAAGTTTACAGTCAGCAGGATTCTGGAGAGACTGAGGTTCAAATAAAAGATGTTGGTGAGTGAAAGCCACTTCAATTCTGTTGAAAATTTCAATCAAATGGCTTTTTTTTTTCTTTGTGGTATTTTATGTGTAGGATGTTAAACCATTATTCTTTTAGAGCGTCTGATAGTATCAGGATCGAGTCACTCCATATCTGCATATGATGGTGAGGACGTCACTCTGAACTGCTCTGTCGACTCTCACATCAAACCTGAACACATTGAAGAGGTTTCATGGAGGAAAACAGATGAAGATGGAGATATTTCGGTTCTGCTCTACCAGGACAATGAGGCTTTTCCAGGTTCATCAGATGTGCAATACAGCGACAGAGTTGAGTTCTTCACTGATGAAATCCCCAAAGGAAACTTCTCTATCAGACTGAAGAGTGTCAGAACTGAGGACAAAGGAGTTTACATGTGTCAAGTGTTTGCTGGAGTATTTTCAGCCAATGCAACTGTGGTACTGGAGAGACTGGGTGAGTCGACAAAACATGGTCAAATATACAATGCAGTCTGTTAACACTAGCCAACCTTCCTCAAAGGCAATTGTGTAAACAAGATGGTACTTTAGGTACACTTGGTGTGAAAAGTATCTAACTTTTTATACATTTGGGGCCAGATTTAATTTTAATAGGGTAAATTAGTGTGAGATAGCATTAGGAATGCCATAAAACTGTCAATAGGAGTGTAAAGTTCTGCGGCATTCATAGTAAAAGATGAGGTGGAGATGCATGCAAACAGATTTTTCCGCTGATTAGGATTTCTAAAGGGGATTTTGAGCTGGTCATGTCATACATACGCTCTTACAAATTGGAAAACTTTTAATCTATAAAATTATTTTCAGAGAAGAGCCGAGTTGTTTTCGAAGAGAATCTCTTCGCTAGAGTGTGGAACTGAGAAAAAATACTTTAAGGATTTTTAGTTGTCCAGCCAAATAAATTAGGTAGGACACAGGAAATCTTTCTAAAAGTTTTTTTTAAATAAAATTATTTAAATAATATAAAATAAATCTTGAGTTCAAACTTGACTTTTGAACACCATTTTGAAGTTACTGTACTCTGCCTTTATATTGTCTGCAAAAAGTGAGAAGTCACGCCAAGACAAATTACAGTAACTTCCACATTATCAATATTTGGTTGCTGATCAACATTTACAAAATCATTGTAGTAACAACAAATGTATTAAAACTTGCTGCAATGAACGGCCAAATTCTGACAGTATCATACCATTTTCCATTAAAACTGTAATATACCTTTGAAAACAAAGCATTCTGGGTAATTTTTTAAAAACTAAATAGCCATGAATATACTGTGAATTAACAGCTCTCAAAGTCGACTCTCAGAGGCTGTGTTCACAATCACACCTTATACCCTCAGTCACTATTCACTACATTAGTTCACAATATAGTCCACTTAGAGTGAATGAAAAGAAGTGAGTGAATTCAGACACTGATGAACACCTGCTGTTAATATAATTACCGTGTGTGTTGTCACGTAACTCTGCCCCGTCCAGTAATTTAATCATCAGACAAAATCCAAACAAGAAAAAGTGATTTTAAAAAGTAAGAGGAGGGTTGATTTTGGCACTTAATGATATACAGAAACGATTACAATGCCACATAACCATAAAACACAACATTAACTGTCCTAATCTGTCACGTAGTACAATTTAAAGGGATGCTCCATTTTTTTGGAAATAGACCCATAGTAGCTTTTTTTCTTACTATGGAAGTCAATGAGACCAGATACGGTCTGGTTACTGATATTCTTCTAAATATCAGAAAATCGGCTGAATGGATTCGAAAACGGTAAAACTCAACTGTTTAACTCTGGGGGAGTGGTAAAATGAGCCTATTTACAAAAAAAAGTGGACTATCCCTTTAAGGCAGTCGATTTCTGCAAATGAATTGAGTTAACTCAAGTTTAAATTTAGTGTTGATTACAGTAAAAAACAGTGATTTTAATTAATTACAGTAATTTACAATTAACAGTAAATTACCCTCAACAGCATTGCCAGTATTTTTCCATTAATTTGCGGGACAATGTTCTACAGTATAATTTCAATGGTCACTTTGTGCCTACGCACCGTTTAAACATCAGGCCCATCGAACACAAATCTGTTTAAAAGAGAGATGTTCCCAGAATGTGATATTTTACAAGTATCAATAACAATAAACATAAACTAGCCTCTTCCAGTTGGTTCCTTGCAGCATTTAACTTTATTCTCATGTTTAAGAATCTGTAATCTTCTTGATTTATGCTACTGCCCACTGACATGCTTTTAAAACTATATTGGTAACCAGTTTTTTGGCCTTCAAACTTCTTAAAATGCACATATCAATTAAAGATTTTTTTTTTTCAGGAGGTTATCTCCACAAATATTTACTGCATTAGTAAATCCTGACCAGTGGCGGCTGCTGGTCTTTCAAAGAGGGGAAGCTCATTTTTTGCCTACTTTATAAAAATTGTCCATTTATTTATATGTAGTTTTTAACACGAAAGAGGGTTAATTCTGGCCCTTCGTGTCAATGAGTGCTTGCAAAAGGGAATTGCAAATTCCTCATAATTATTCCTCTGTAATTGATTCCATGTGGTTAATGACGTATGTCTGTGTTTCACAGGTTTCTCTTCTCGGCACATAACTGTGTTGTTTTTCTGTGTCGTTGCTGGATTTGGAGCTGTGCTTCTGCTCTGTTGTCTGATCTACTGCAGAGTTATAAACACAGGTGTGATTCCTTTTATTTCTTGTGATTGTGTCGCTGTAAGTGTTTCACTCGTTTAACTGATTATTCTTCATCTTCTCTCCAGATAACAGCAGAACAATCTGGAATCTTCATCTTTCTCTGGTCTTTTGTCCAAATGTCTGCATGTTCTTCGCCTTCGTCCTCTGGGCTCTCACTGAAGGTGAGTTTAGTAGTTTAGATATAGCACTAGAAAGATTTTATTAGTCTTGTTTTATTAGTTAGTTTTTTATTTGATTGTGTTCCAGGATTTGTCCATGAGACCGTCACTTGCTGCGCTCTGTTTATTCTGAGGCCTGTCATGTTGATTTGGGCTTTGTCTTATTTAAACTATCTCAAAGGTATGTTTGGAAGTTTTATTATTATTATTGTTAAGGGGATTAGTAAATGCAAATGGATGGCAACATATTAATACTTGGCATGACAATATTGATTAATTCTATTCCGGTTAAATACATTAAATTGTCAAAATAATCATTATGAAATTAATGAGTTTAGACCACAAGCTCAAGCCTCATTGTTTCCCTTTAGATGAGGGATTCCCAAACTGTGGTACGCGCACCCCCAGGGGTACGCGAGCTGCCACCAGGGGGTACGCGAGAGGAAAAATGTAATGGCGGTCTGTTTTATTAAGTGGGATTTTTCCATACAAAAAAAAAAAAAATAATAAAAAAAAACATGAACTGTAAACATTTCCTTTGTAGTCGCTTATATTTTAAATAAAAAAACTGTAATTTATCAGTTTTTGATAGAACGTAGAAGATAGCTGCCGCATTATCAACTTTTAAATTCAAACGTGCTTTCGAGTGTTGGCTGCGTCTATGGTTGGCTGGCACTGAGCCATTACTGTCGTACATATCACAACAATTAAGTGTTTTCAACCACATAATGTTTATTTTAAATTTCATACATTTAAATACACATAAGTAATAGCAAAACAATGATTTTGATCTTCCTGATATATGGAGGTGGCAATAATAATCTTTTTCATTATAATAAGACGACACTTTTATCATTTCAGATACAAAGCGTGTAGCTTCACATTTTACCATATTCTTCTCCCTGTTCACCGGCCTCTTACTTTCATGTATTTCGTGAATCGTGAGAAGAGGAGAAACTGACGTGTTGTAAATCCAACAGATCCGATTCTCTGAACTGCCCATCGCGTATACAGCTCAACTTGTTGTGAAGGCGTTTAAGCAAACAACACGCTTACACATATTTGACAATCGGAATAGTGTTTCATGCTATAGCTAGCTAATACATTTGTGAATATTTTTTTTATAAAAAAAGGACAAATGACAAAAGCAGATTCTTTCATTACTGTGTGGTTGCGCTGTGTCCTGTGACAAGCAATGACGCGTCACCATGAAAACATTAAAATGACAAGTTCTACGGTTGTGTGAGAAAACTCACGCTGGGGGGGTCAGTTCGAATATTACAAGTGAAAGAGTTAAACGTGAAAGCTTGTGCATAGCTTTCTTGCACTACATTGAAACTTTGTTGATGTTATAATTGTCATGCGTGTTCTTGTTATTTTAGCATGCTAAAACATGAGTCTTTATACGTCGTGTGTTAGCTGGGATGGCAATAAAACGAAGTTTTGTTGCGTTTTTTTTTTTAAGTGGGGATTGGGGGTACGCCAACCCGGTTGGGACATCGAAGGGGGTACGCAAGAAAAAAAGTTTGGGAACCGCTGCTTTAGATTATATTCTTGCCATGTATTGATTCTGTCAAGAAATTTGTGGTATTTGGTTAAAAAAAAACACGTCCTAAAACTGCTTAAATGTAAAGTACAAACAATGAAACGGATGTGTAATAATATTCTATAATGACCTGATTTGATTTGTTGACCCTTTCTTTCTACAGACAACATTAAAACATGGATCAGGTTTTTCAGAATAACCAGTGAATTTACTGTTTTCACAGTCGTTGTTAATTTACGTGAGTAAATCCTAATGTTTCACATCACGCTCATTATTCTGACATTAATAAAGCTTTATGAAATATGACCTGTTTTGATAGCTTCAGTAGACTTGGCCAGAATTCAGCCATTAAATCTCACTCCACCCTCTTTTCTTCTAAAATCCCATCGTCCAACCCTGAATCCTCAAAGTGATTAAAGTACAGATAGTGTCTACTCTCCCAGGATTACTTTGCTTTTTGAACATCTATTTCATATTAACATATTAAGTATTAACAGTTCCTTCATATGCTGCTTTAGTACAACAGAAACTATGGGTTTAAAATGTTCATTACAAAATAATACAGTTACAGATTTTTATAGGTAATAATTCACTACATGTGCTGTTGTCTTCATGATCATGTGTGTTATGGCCTCATTAAGTGTGTTTGTTCTCCACATATGTTTAGATATGTTCTGTTCCTGCTCAGGACATCATTTATCTTGTGTGTCATTTTCATTTGTATCTATTCCTCTAGTTATTTTAACAGATGTCTGGAGAAAGAGTGCACATGATACAGAGGGTGATCGTCGTGGAAGTTCTCGACAATTCTTTGGATGTGTTGTGCTGTTGTGTTTCACCCTGAGTGGAAGTAAGAGCTCCTGTATGATTTGATTCCTTACTTTAAAGTGGCAGGCTAAGTATAAGCACTGATTTATTGGGTTAATAAATTCATTACCAGTGGTTTTGTTTATATTTATTTATTTTACATTTATTCTACAATCACCAAAAATGAAAATCAAATACATAAGTGTCAAGTTTTCAACTTGTAGACCTAACTGTGTGTTAATGTTCGTGTTTTAGTGGACCTCATAAGGCTGACTTGCTGTCAGGAGCGGTCAAGATGGACTTTCTCAATCATGCGAACTATAAGTGAGCACATTCTTACTGTTTTACCCCAATATGAGTTATTAGAGTTGCAAAATACTATTAACTCTAGAAAAAACTTTGCTGATCAAATGCTCTCAATGCAGCATTTTATATAATTATAAATATAGTTTAATATACACTGTGTGTTACTGAGTGTTGATAAAGAACGAAAATATAACGGTAGAAAACAAGAATCCAAAATGTAAAATCTGTACGATTATTGGTGCTCTACTCAAACTAATAACATCAATGAGCACAGCTACAAACTATTAACATAAATGTGGTTGTTCCTGTAGTTCAGGGGATCCTGTAATGCAATCTTCTATTCATGCTTTGCTCTCTTTTTTTTTTTTAGTTCTTTGGTTGGGGATTTTTTTCTTGTCTTTTTTTCAATTGTTCCAGTTGTTATTCTCATTTGAACCTCCCTCTCCAGGTAATTCCTGAATACTCATTCATATTCATATATAATTACATTTATTTACAACATGTAGTTTTAAATTCCTCCTGTTTACATTGCTTTTTATGTAAAAATACAGTTGATTAAATGTTTCAGATCTTCTAAACAATCACATGTATCTTTATTACCATGTTTTATTTATTTTTTTCAATGGGAAAATAATAGAATTTTTCTCTTATTTTAGCATTTCTTGCTGTGACATTGGTTCAACCACTGCTGCTTCTCTGTATACTACTTTTATCTCGTCTACAAGCAAAATTCAAATGTAAGTATATGCTGATAAATATTATTGTATTTGTATAGATGTGAAAAGAGTAAAACTCAGAATAATCATGTATGCATGAATTTGACTTTGGATACTAAATGATAATACATTGCTTATATAAAAATATACACTTAATTCATAATATTTGCTAAACCATGATTTAAAGTCAGCATGAACAGGAGTGGCCATTGACTATATTGTGACATATTTTTTATTGAAACGATTGTCTAAAATAAACACAGGACTTGATTTGATCCAGTGGTTTGTTGATATTGTGAGTGAGCGGTGTGTGTGTGTAACTGAATTGAGGCATATCTGATAGTAAGTGTCTTAAAGTGAATCCTCTAACAGAAGATGAAGTTATGGCATTTTCTCTTTTCAATGTTAAAAAACTAAACAAAAAAACACAATCCCAAGAATTGTCCACCATTAGATCAATAACATTCATAAAGAACATAAATATGTCAATTTAGATTTCATGTCGACTCTTCTCACTTGATCCTCGTCAGATTTGAGATCAGTTCTTGTGAAAGTTTGTGATGTTTTCATTCACAGTTCTCCAGCGAGGATGGATAAAATCATTGTGGATGATAACAATACCACTCCTGGATATCATCCTTTACATTTATATTCTTCTAACCTTATTGGAAAAGGAGAAAGGTATGTTACTTTATTTTATTTTGGTGACACTTTACAATAAGGTTCATTAGTTAACATGAACTAGGAACAATTCTTCTTCAGCATTTATTCATTTGAGTTATTAATTTTAACATCTACTAATACTTTATTAAAATCAAAGGTTGAGACATTAGTTAATTCACTATGAACTATAGAAATGAACCAAATGAACTAAAATTAACAATGATGAATAAATTCTGTTGTATTCTGTTGCAAATGTATTGCTCAGTATTAGTTTACGTCAGTAAATATATATGAACTAATGTTTAATGAACCTCATTGAAAACCTTTATACTACCTTTATTTTATAGTCATTTTATTTTTTCATCCAGAAAAAAATCACTTTTTTAAAGTAGTTTTGTAAGTAGACTTGTTGTGCTTTTATGCAAAGACAAATATTTAATGCAAGGACAAATAAAGGTTTACATTTATAATACACTAAACTGTGTTTTGTAAGAGATTGTTTAATCAACAGATTACTTGGGATGGATCTTCATAATTTTATTTCTAGAAGTCCTGAAGATGATCTTGGTCTTTGAAGACTGTGTGTCAGGTACTATCCATCACTGACTTACAATACTAGTGTCCTTTATTACCACACACTTTATTTATTAAAAAAAAAAGTAGAAATGAAGTAGAAATGACATAATTGTGATGTTTATATTTTACATATGCAAATTAAAGCATTAAACTGTTTTAGGCTGTTTGTATGTAAAATGTATAATTATTTATTAATTATACAGTAAATTAATCATTTATATAAAGCCGATAAACCCTTTAGACTTTGTGCTTGCTAAACGGCACATTGTTTTAATTTCTTAATGATCACTTTTGTAATGAGACTGTCTTTCTGAAAGTAATCAGATTCATTCGTTTATTTATTATAATTTGTTTGTTGTTGCAGCCTTATGCTAAATTACTTTAATTTGTCCCACAGTCAACACTCCAAATATAATGGAAAAGCAAGAACCGTATTTGTGATTGAATTGTAAAGAAGAAAAAACTGATAAATCACATTGACACACAGGGGGAAATCCTCTTTTGGCATTAAAGAGCAGCTGTCAGGATTTACTGAAGACACACAGTGAAACATTAAAGGTGTGGACACTGTAGTGAGTGAGACTGGACAGGATTAGTCTGAGTGTTATGGACAGTTATATTTGTTGCTGTAGCTTTCAGACTAAACGGAGAGTGTGGGAAAGAAGGGAGAGAATTTTCTCCACTAGTGTTCATTTATTTGTAATGCCAGAGGAAGACATTCAGTGATCTGAGCTTAATGGGAAAAGTGGCTGTACAGAAGTGAATAGCACACAAAAGTCTGCTTCAAATTTGTAAAACAACACCCAAAGAACTCTTAGAATGAGAAACAAGAGTCACTAATGAAAAGCTTTACAGAAATCCATGCGTGCAAAGCTTATCTTATCATATTCCAGAAGACCTGAAGCTGTAATCACTCACTGCCAAATGTGCTGAATACTAACGCCAGTGTCAGTGTGACGGGTCAGTTTAGGGCTCTTTTGAACAGATTTGCTAAGCAGTTAATACACATCATTATTGGGTCTGGAATGTAGATAAATGTAATGTGAATCAATGTAAAACAGTTTAGTATATAAGGCTGCAAATCTCCATGTTCTGTGTATTTATTGATCATATGCTGTAAGCAACAGACTATTTTAGAAAAACTACTGAGAAAAAAAGAATAATTAGGGGGAATCAATCAATGAATAATATAATTTACTGTGTATTCTGATTATGAGTATTTTAAGTGCTTGATTTTTGAAATATGAAAACATATTCATTCTGAATAATCAATAACTGCCCAACACTGGGTACAATATTCTCTCCTTTTTTAGATCTTTGTTTGTTTGGTTGGTTGGTTTTGGTTGGTTTTGGTTGGTTTTTTTGTTTGGTTGGTTGGTTTGTTGGTTTTGTTCGGTTTGTTTGTTTGTTTGTTTGGTTGGTTGGTTGGTTTTGTTTGTTTGTTTGGTTGGTTGGTTTTGGTTGGTTGGTTGGTTGGTTGGTTTTGTTTGTTTGTTTGGTCGGTTGGTTGGTTGGTTGATTTTGTTTGTTTGGTTGGTTGGTTGGTTTTGGTTGGTGTTGGTTGGTTTTGGTTGGTTGGTTGGTTTTATTTGGTTGGTTGGTTGGTTGGTTGGTTTTGTTTGTTTGGTTGGTTGGTTGATTTTGTTTGTTTGGTTGGTTGGTTAGTTGGTTTTGTTTGGTTGGTTGGTTGGTTTTGGATGGTTGCTTGGTTGGTTGGTTGGTTGGTTTTGGTTGGTTGGTTGGTTTTGTTTGTTTGTTTGTTTGGTTGGTTGGCTGGTTTTGGTTGGTTGGTTTTGTTTGTTTGGTTGGTTGGTTAGTTGGTTGGTTTTGTTTTTTTGTTTGGTTGGTTGGTTTGTTGGTTTTGTTCGGTTTGTTTGTTTGTTTGGTTGGTTGGTTGGTTTTGTTTGTTTGTTTGGTTGGTTGGTGTTGGTTGGTTGGTTTTGTTTGGTTGGTTGGTTGGTTGGTTTTGGTTGGTTGGTTGGTTTTGTTTGTTTGTTTGGTCGGTTGGTTGGTTGGTTGATTTTGTTTGTTTGGTTGGTTGGTTGGTTTTGTTTGTTTGGTTGGTTGGTTGGTTGGTTGGTTGGTTGGTTTTGTTTGGTTGGTTGGTTGGTTTTGGATGGTTGGTTGGTTGGTTGGTTGGTTTTGGTTGGTTGGTTTTGGTTGGTTTTGTTTGGTTGGTTGGTTGGTTGGTTTTGGTTGGTTGGTTGGTTGGTTTTGGTTGGTTGGTTTTGTTTGTTTGGTTGGTTGGTTGGTTTTGGATGGTTGGTTGGTTGGTTGGTTTTGGTTGGTTGGTTGGTTGGTTTTGTTTGTTTGGTTGGTTGGTTGGTTGGTTGGTTTTGTTTGTTTGGTTGGTTGGTTGGTTTTGTTTGGTTGGTTAGTTTTGGTTGGTTGGTTTTGTTTGGTTGGTTGGTTGGTTGGTTTTGTTTGTTTGGTTGGTTCGTTGGTTTGTTGGTTTTGGTTAGTTTTGTTTGTTTGGTTGGTTGGTTGGTTTTGTTTGTTTGTTTGTTTGGTTGGTTGGTTTTGTTTGTTTGTTTGGTGTTTTGGTTGGTTGGTTGGTTGGTTGGTTTTGTTTGTTTGTTTGTTTGGTTGGTTGGTTTTGTTTGGTTGGTTTTAGTTGCTTGGTGTTGGTTGGTTTTGTTTGGTTGGTTGGTTGGTTGGTTTTGTTTGTTTGTTTGGTTGGTTGGTTTGTTTTGTTTGGTTGGTTGGTTGGTTTTGGTTGGTTGGTTGGTTGCTTGGTTGGTTGATTGGTTGATTGATTGTATTTAGCTTTTACTACAGATATTATTATCCCAGGATAAATCCATATTCTCTTCTCATCCTTTTGGCTATGAATCAGTTTTCAGTTTTGTTTTAACACAGACGAAGAACATTCAGGAAACCAGAGACGACAACAGACTGAGACAAACCAACAAGGATCAAATACATGTAATTACACACTGATGAATCTTAATGAATCCTAATTAAAATTAAATCATCCTAATTAGAATAAATACAATAAAGTTTATATAAACGGTATTGTATTTATGATCTTTAATATTGCACTGACAAGAGATCAGTTTAATTAACGCGACTATTTAATATTGTGTGTGTGTGTGTGTGTGTGTGTGTGTGTTCTAGTGGATCTGTGTAATTTCCTCATGTACATGTTTGGATCAGTTGGTCTTGTGTTGTTGAACTCTGTTACACTGACAGCAGAACTGATCCTCAAAGCACGTAAGTACATCTCCAAAATATTACATTACATTATACAAATCTATAACATTACTCAGTTTTATCTTCAATGCAACACAAAATAACTACTAAAATCTCCTTCCCCATGTTGTTTTCAGATGTCCAGTTCATCCTCCTTTCTCTAATGTTATTCTGTCATTTTAAAGGTAACGGTGAGCGCGTCTTGAAGGATCTGAGAGTCTTCGTCTTCCCTCCCGAATGTGTCTTTGCCTTGTATTGGCTGATTTTAGTAATGCACACTTACTGTAAGTATCTTTTTATTATTTTAATATTGTTATTAGGGGTTTAAGTGCCTAAATGTCCCATGATCATCATTCTCTCCTAAAGAGATCAGACAGAAACTTTGATACTTTGAGGGATGGCGGTTCTCACAGCGTCACCGAGTCTCGCTCCGATTGGCCTGATGGTGGCGCTACAGTCATCAACAGTAGCCTACGTAATGGCTCATAACCCCAAATTATTCATTCGTTTGTTTGCCTAATATGACAGTGAACAGGAGTGGGTCTGATGGGTCACTGGTTTATTTGCCAGTTTCTATAATTTGTAACAGATTGAAATGAAGGAGGTTCAGTGACTAATTACAGAGACTGATTTACTTACTGTGATTCTGATTTTCCCATTAATTATTAACATTTTAAACCTCTCTCTCTAATGTCTCCTGTCACACAGGGAAGGATGTTACAACTAAGTAAGTAATCTATATTCAATATTGCTGTCATGTAGGCCTGTGTGTGTATACAGTACATTTAACT
This sequence comes from Cyprinella venusta, assembly GCA_038021265.1. NCBI lineage: Eukaryota > Metazoa > Chordata > Actinopteri > Cypriniformes > Leuciscidae > Cyprinella > Cyprinella venusta. The sequence goes on along the minus strand of CM075863.1, from coordinate 53,226,336 downwards.
GCATATATCAATGTTAAATCTGTAATTGTGTTTTCTAATACAGATTTACACAGAATCAAATGAACACACATCAAAGAGACAGCTGGGTAATACAATAATTATGTGTGATATATAATTAACTGATCTGCAAGGTTTGACATCTTCTCAGTTCAGATGTGTGGTTGCTGAATATCAATGTGTTGTTTTAAACACAGGATTCAGCAGAGATGTATGAACTGTAGAATCTGTCTACACCTGAATCTGCTGTTTCACACACAGTGATTTCTCCTGAATAATAAAACAACTCAATCAGACTGAAGACTTCCAAATGTGTTGCATTCGGTTGCAAATTCCTGGGATCATTTTATATTGGTTGTCGGATCATTTCAAAGGTAAATCATGCTTTTTTGTGTGTGTTTGTTTCATAAACAGCACCATTTCAGTCCAGCTCTTGTGGGCGTGTTCTAAAAAATGTAAATTCATTCATCTGAGTATTTTTTTGTTAAATATGTGAGAGTTGAACATGCTTTGTAAATATTTCTGTGGTTGCATCAGTGATCAGGATTCATGTTTCAGTTACTTTTTACTATTGATTGATTGATGATGCACCAATGGATCTGCTTATGTTTGTCTTTTTATTTTGATAATAATGTCTCATGGTACTGTATGTAGCAAACACTGAGTTGGCTGTGCCAAATGTAAATCTATGCAAATATATTTCTTATGTTTACTTGTTACAAACCAGTTTGTAAAAACAGACAAATCCATTCCACAAGTGTCTGAAGTTTTATATGTGTGGGAGTGCAGTCAGATAAAGATAAATGTTGAGAGAATGCTGTCTATTGAGTTCAATAATATACAATGCAGATTGTTTAATTAACCTCAGTTAATCTTATATGAGCCTCAATGAAGAAACACTCAATGGACCAACATCACTTCTGCACTGATGCTGGTTGTTGTTGGAACAAGTTGTTAGAAAGTCTGACAAAGTTTTATTGTCTTTCATTGCTGATTATTTTTCCTGTTTACAGTAATGCGATCAGGGAGGTAATCTACAATTATTTACTGTAATAGTGACATCAATGCACAAAAACTCTTTGTCGTAAAATGTAAAAAAATGTAAATAAACAAATGTTAATCCTTAATTTGCTGCTGTTTTGTATATGAAATAAGCCATACTTTTCTGCCAAAATAATTGCCTGAATGAAAAATAAAAACAGAACTAATTCAATCAGTTCTCGAGTCAACTGCACTCCCAAAGCAGATCTACCACTATCTCATGCCCAATTCGTACGAATACAACGAATGAGTAAAAAATGTTTAATTCGTACTAATTCGTACGACCTCACTCGTACGAATTTGTACGTTTGTCTAAACCCACGTGACAGTTTTGTTTATTTGTTTCAGGGATATCCCCTTGAGATGAACCATCTCATTTTCGAGGGGGTCCCGTCTTTAGACAAACAAGCTCATCATTATTACAAACATTTAGGTACATTGACAATCTCATACACACACACTTTCAAACAATGCTCCCATGATCTACTCCCTTTCCCTTTTGTCCCCTACCATCATCAAAAACAAGTCAAAAAACCATCTCCGAGCAATAGAAATACACAATCAAAATAAGGATATGCTTACAATCGTCCATAAACCCATACTAGTTAAATAACAATAAATAAATAATAACAATGACATAAAATAAATAAGTAAAAAAAATAAATCAAACACAAGAACATGTTGTTTGAAGATAAGTAAGAAGTGATGATTTAAAAACATAGAAAGAAGTTATAGATCTGAGTGAGCAGGGAAGATTATTCCAATCTGATGGGGCTTTATACTTGAACGCTCGACGACCAATTTCTTTATGTACTCTAGGTATGTAAAAAAATAGCTGTTCTGTGTGCCTTAAGTTGTATTGAGTGTTGAAAGGAATTAAGTAATATTTCAGATATGAGGGGAAATTAAAATGAATACATTTAAAAATAAATAATGACCAATGAAATTGCCTCCTTGACTTGGGTGCCAGCCAGTTCAGAGACTCATACAATTGACAGTTAGGTTTAGGGGCGGGGTCAGGGGTAGGTCATTGGACGAATTCATACGAATTGGCCAATTCGTAAAATATGTACGAATTAGCAAAATCGTACTAATTCGTACGAGTGATTTCGTATGAATTGTTACGAATTGGCCACTTTTTAATCATTCGTCGAATTCGTACGACTTGGTATTAAACTGAGAAAAGATGCGTGCCGAACTCGATGACGAGAGGTTACGGTTCTCTAAATGTTAAACGTGCACATTTTTAGACAAACTGTCATACAACATCAGATCAGACCAAACAGTATGCAGGATGCATGTAGAAAGTATGCTTTTAATGTGTAAACTGCATTCAAATGTGTGTCTGCGCGTGAGTGCAGCGGCCTTGTTTCATGCGCGTGACCGCGAGTGTGCGGCTCCGTAGCGCGCCTCAGCAGGTGCGCGAAATTAGACTAATTAGCAAAGACGCGAGAAAGCTTCAGACAATGAAAGCAGAGATGTGTTTGTTCAGCTTTGCTATGCAGCTAAGAGTATAGTGCAAAAAAAATATTCGCTAAAGAATCACGGATAAAACTCAAGGGAAAAGGAAAAGGTCAAAGGGGCTACAAGCTCACATCTCTACTGGTTTCTGAGGACTGCAAATGAGATCTCTGGCTATGTAGTTGTCTGGATGGGCAACTTTACGCTGTGTGGTCTGTTAATTGCATTGCTAGTTGCATTTTAATAGTTTGAGGCTAAATATTTTGCTGTTTAACCATTCACATATCGAACTAACCTTGTGCTAAACTACTGTAAAATCGTTTGAAATGTTTTTCATGTAGGTTTGTGAAGTGATTATTGAATGTCATATATAACTTCTGTATGAAATGATCTAGGGTAAACAAAGACGGGTTAATTTAAGAAGAAATGGGCCCCAGTAGAGCTGGCTTTCTGGAAATGTAATGGGCCGATTTACACTGTTTACCTGGGGTGATAAAAACAATTAACAATAGGCTGCAAAGACCTTGAAAATGGATAGAAATAGAACATTTTTCGACGTAAACCAAGTTCAGTAATTTCACCACAAAGATACTAAATCCAAGATAAAACAATCCAAGACGGTTGTGAGTCAAATAATGATCAGAACAGTTAGGCTATTGTTAAATTGTGGAAAATCACAAAACACTTAGACGAAATATGGTAAGCTTATAAAAGAAACTTTCCTTTAAATTTTCAGAGTTACAGTAATATTTTTATTTCACATAATTTCCATCTGATGAAGATCCACTGGATTGAAATGTTAACGTCAAGTCAGGTGATATGCCAAAAAGAAAGTTGCATTTGAAAGTATGAAAAGCTCCTGTCCTGCTGGTTTTGGTCTGATTGATTCCTCAGACTCTTGCAGATTAGACAATGACTTGTAAAGTTGTCATGATGCCACTTACACAGAATTAAACATTGTTGTTTAAAGAATTAAACATTGTTGTGCACAGCTTATACCGAAATCTCATAAACATGTAATGAGATGTCTAAGATTTGTTTTGCAGAGTCGTTCACACTGTTCAACTCTTGTGAAGAATTCCAGGTCAAAAATGGAAATGTGACTTTCATAATTTACTTTCATTCAAAGACAAACTGTATTTATGAGTCAGGATGACAGATTTTCTCGTGTCCTTTTCGTTCCAAACTCCCGATGCCGTCAGTCCTAAACCACCTTAGCCGTGCTCTGGTCTCTATAAAATATTTTGTTTTATTAAACATATGTTTTTAATAATTTAAAATAGGGCTAAATTAATTTTTTGAGTTTGACAACAAACAGACAAAAAAAAAAACATAATAATAATTCTTTATTTCTGGACGTATCTTAATTTCTGACTCTCAGTCTTCACCTTTTTCTTGTGTTTTCTCAATAGAATTCACAATAGAGTTATAGTATGGGCATATTGTGACGCAGTGTACAGTGCAACTAGATTTTTAGAGCAAGTAGATTTTAGCTAAAACAGCTCAATAAAGGATTTTAGTCTGGGACAGGGCCGTGCAGAGACCTTTGGAGGGGCAGGTGCTCAAAGTATAAAATGGGGCACATGGAAAAAAGTCTTTAAATAGGGCTGTGCTCAAAATATCTATACAGTAATATATCAATACAGATGATTCTGCATCGATACAGCAGCAAATGCATTGATGCAGTTTTGAAAAAGAAACAGAACAGAAAAGACAAATTAAAGTTTAAAATGTAAAAAAATAATAATTTATGTGCTCTATATATCACTCTGGGATTAGAAACTGAAGCATCTTAAGTTGTCCCAATCTGATGGCTTTTTCTTCTCTGTTTTAAGAACAGCTGCTATAGTCAACTGTGTAGGACAAAATCAACATGGCCCATGTTTCGTGCAGTACAGTATAGTTTTATTTAATGGAATATCAGCATCTCTGGCTATTTTCATGGCAAAAACTAATTTACAAAAATACAAGAGTTACATTTTATACAATGAAAATAAAAACAAAGCAAACAGAAACAGCAATTAATACTTTACAAGATTTTAACGTTAATGTGATGCCTGTTCTGGTAAATTCGTACTTAAGTCTTTAAGTGAGCTGCCTTTGCTGTTGATGTTGTTGTTACTGCTGCTGATGATGATGATGATGATGATACTGCTTGAGTTGATTTGAGACTGTAGACATTAAAATAAACAGAGATATGGTATTAGCTGATTAAACCATTTTTATGAGACCATGACAAGATGTAAAGATTGCTGACAGTGTTTGGAACTGGCTCACTAGTTGACTGACCTGCTAAAGCTACAGATTCTGCCCAGGCTGCTATAGTATAATAATACAATAATAGTATATAATAGAAACGTTACTAGGGCAGATGTTCACAGAGGCTTCTGCACACAAAACAAGATACAAACTGGTAAGCCTATGTGATAACTTACGTTTTTTTTAAATAAATACTGTAATAATAATAATAGTTTACAGTAAAAATAATAGTTTTTAATCAAATAACACCCCTCCACTCCCGAACTTTTCTCCCTCAAACAGCAAGCTAACGTTACTTCTACAGCCTACACACAGCAATACAAACAATATCTCTCTGCATGCTCTCGTCACGTCGTTCTTGTAAAATAATAAAAATAAGTAAACAAACATCAAAATCACTTCGCTAAGAACAGAACAACACTTACCAGCAGCCGCAAGAGTTGATGATATCCTCTGGAAATGCGCGATTGCGCGTAGCCGCGCGATATTAAAAAATGCGCGTGCAGCGTGAGGAATCGTCCCGGATGAGTTCGTCAGATGAAAGGTCATCATGCGGGTCATTTTATTTACGGCTAAATTATTATTCATACATTTTACTACTAGATTAGGCAGGCATCCACAAAAGTGCCTTTAAATACAAAAAAAGGAAAAGAAATTTTGACTTGACAAAAGGGCACTTTGGGCACCAAGAGGCAAAAGGGCAGGTGCTCGAGCACCCAACGCCCCCCCCCCCCCCCCCCCCCCCCTCTGCACGTGCCTGGTCTGGGACTACTCGTGTGTAAATAGAACTAGAGGCTGAAGAGTAAATGTGTTTATGCTGCCCCCCAGCGTTGCAGATTTAAAAAAAAAATAATAATAATTTAAAAAAAGGTTCAAACAATCTCATAATAGCGTTGTTTAATTACGTCTAGTATTTATAAAAATCGTTAATGAGTTTTGAGAAAGAGATTGTTTAAAGTCACTTTGAAGAGAAGTCTGCTGCTATTTTAGCAAAATAAATACGGAACTATTAATATAGATATTTTGTTTTAAAATAAAATGCTGTATTCATAAAATGCAAATAAGATTCAGCTCTAAGCAGTTCATTATGGATTTTCTAATTGTGCTGAAGACTCAGACTCAGTGTCCCACTTTACACAGATACACCCCTACAAAGTTTTTATATGTTTGTAAAATATCTATGTCGTCTAAATTTGAAAGCTAGTTGGTATCGTTTAAGTATATCGCTAAAATATAACAGTAACCGCTAAACGGCCAACAGAAGTGACGTTTGTTTTTGGATTAGAGCAGGTCTGACCCGTCGCGCGTATAATTTTAGAAAGCGAAAGTAAACAGCAAGTGACATTTAAGACGAGGCCTCGTGTGAAGGACTGCGGACAAAAGCTCATGTTCATGATACAATTATGATTTTATTATTGCTCTTTTGTGTTTGTAAACCATGTACATTAAGTTTATTGTTGTTGTAGCAATACTCCTGGTAGTCGCTGATGGTACGTATTTTTTGACTTTCCGTTGAAACGCGAAAATAGCCTTCGAGTTTTTCTTTCTCATTTATTAAAGCGATCAGTTTCTCTGTTATTTCTCTATAGGCTTCACTTTGCGAGGTCCATCTGCTCCTCTGGTTGCTCCTCTGGGATCTTCACTGGTTTTGCCCTGTTATGTTGATGAACCTTTACCAGTGAAGGGTCTGGAGGTGGAGTGGAGAAGAACAGACTCTGAGACTCTGGTTCATCTGTTTCTAGAAGGAGAGAGTCGACCAGAGGCCCAGCAGCAGGATTATCAGGACAGAGCTCATTTCTTTACTGATCAGATTCAACATGGAAACTTCTCCCTCCGTCTGGACAATCTGAGAGCTGAAGATGAGGGAAAATACACATGTAAAGTTTACAGTCAGCAGGATTCTGGAGAGACTGAGGTTCACATAAAAGATGTTGGTGAGTGAAAGCCACTTGAATTCTGTTGAAAATGCCATTTTGTGGTATTATGTGTATGTTAAACCATTATTCTTTCAGAGCGTCTGATAGTATCAGGATCGAGTCGCTCCACATCTGCATATGTGGGTGATGACGTCACTCTGAACTGCTCTGTCGACTCTCACATCAAACCTGAACACATTGAAGAGGTTTCATGGAGGAAAACAGATGAAGATGGAGATATTTCGGTTCTGCTTTACCAGAAAAATGAGACTTTTCCAGGTTCATCAGATGCGCAATACAGCGACAGAGTTGAGTTCTTCACTGATGAAATCCCCAAAGGAAACTTCTCTATCAGACTGAAGAGTGTCAGAACTGAGGAAAAAGGAGTTTACATGTGTAAAGTGTTTGCTGGAGTACTTTCAGCCAATACAACTGTAGTACTGGAGCAACTGGGTGAGTCGACAAAACATGGCAAAATAAATAATAGTCTGTTAACACTAGCCAACCTTCCTTAAAGACTATTGTGTAAAGAAGATGGTACTTTAGCTATTCACACTTGGTGTGAAAAGTATCTAACTTTTTACACATTTGGGGCCAGATTTAATTATTAATTAATTTAAAAGGGTAAATTAGTAAATCTGATGGATCTATTCTCTTGCTCTATTTTGTTAGCTCACATTATTAGTGCATTATAAATTTTAGTTACTTTAATTTTTACGTGATAGTTTTTTTTTGTGGATGACAGACAGCCAATCAGTGTATCACTCACTCCTGTAGGGTCACGTGTCAGAATTGTCTTAGTAATTTCCTTTTCCTAATTGAATATTCTTTTGTCACCATTGTTGAGATTCATACACTGAATCTTGATGTCTTTGTGTGCCTTAAACAAAGATTTTTTTATTCGAACAACTGTTCTAGAAATCTTCTTGATTTATGCTACTGCCCACTGACACACTTTTACATCTATTGGTAACCAGTTTTTGGGCCTTCAGACTTCTTAAAATGTACAATCAACATGTTTTCCAGGAGGTAATCCCCACAAATGTTTACTGCATGTCTAGTAAATCCTGACCAGTGGCGGCTGCTCATTTTCGGCGTAAATTATACAAATTGTTCATTTATTTATATTGTAAAGACAACTTGCATTGATAATATACAATATTATGTATTTAAAGGACAAGTTAAACCCTACGATACAATCTTCCTGACAGTAGTTTTTAACACAAAAGAGGGTTAATTCTGGCCCTTCATGTAAGTGCTTGCTAAAGGGAATTCCCTAAAAAACATTAATTGCAAATTCTTCATAATTATTCCTCTATAATTGATTCCATGTGGTTAATGACGTATGTCTGTGTTTCACAGGTTTCTCCTCTCGGCACATAACTGTGTTGTTTTTCTGTGTCGTTGCTGGATTTGGAGCTGTGCTTCTGCTCTGTTGTCTGATCTACTGCAGAGTTATAAACACAGGTGTGATTCCTTTTATTTCTTGTGATTGTGTCACTGTAAGTGTTTCACTCGTTTAACTGATTATTCTTCATCTTCTCTCCAGATAACAGCAGAACAATCTGGAATCTTCATCTTTCTCTGGTCTTTTGTCCAAATGTCTGCATGTTCTTCGCCTTCGTCCTCTGGGCTCTCACTGAAGGTGAGTTTAGTAGTTTAGATATAGCACTATAAAGATTTTATTAGTCTTGTTTTATTAGTTAGTTTTTTATTTGATTGTGTTCCAGGATTTGTCCATGAGACCGTCACTTGCTGCGCTCTGTTTATTCTGAGGCCTGTCATGTTGATTTGGGCTTTGTCTTATTTAAACTATCTCAAAGGTATGTTTGGAAGTTTTATTATTATTATTGTTAAGGGGATCAGTAAATGCAAGTTGCTGGGAACATTTAAGACTTCGCATGACAATATTTATTAGTTTTCTTCTGGTTAAATACATAAAATTGTCAAATGAATAACTATGAAAAGATTTAAGACCACAAATTTAAGCCTCATTGTTCCCGTTTAGACTATTATCTAACAGTAATCTTTTCCTGTATTGATTGTGTCTAGAAATTTGTAGTTCTTGGTGAAAAAAAAACACTTTGTCCTATAAAACTGCTTAAATGTGTGGACAAAGTACACAACTACCGTACCTGAGTGAAACCACAGATACTACTGGTCAAATGTTACTCTGTTACAAGTAGAAGTACTTAAGTAAAAGTACAGCAGCACTTGTTTTAAAAGTACTTGAGTATCAAAAGTACAAAGTAAATGTCAATGTATTGTTATATAATTGTGCATTATTCAATGAATACATTGACCAGTTAGTAGTTTTGTATTGTGGAGCTTTAAGGATTTCACAAAACATCTGAATATATAAAAATACAGCCATAATAATCTTCATTTTATCTAACACTCCTACCACCCCAACAAAAGTAGTACACATCTATGTGTATCCATTCATGCACATTTGAATCAAATGGTCTGTAAATACAAAAACAACAAAAAACTAGCTATACAACCATAACTTTACCCAACAGCAATACTGCTTTAACAAACAGCACAACATAAATACTTATTTGCTATGAAAACAAAACTTTCAAAACATTGCTTATGACAACGATACGGTCTCTCACTGTAAAACCCAACGAGTTCAGCTAAATTATTTCATTTGAGGAAACCGATTCATTTAAGTTTATAGAATGAATGAATGAATAGTGATGAATGAATAGTATGAATACTCTGAAATTATTTCAGTTGAGTTCACTAAAAGTAGATATTGCAGTCAAGAAATTAAGTGATTTAGTAAGTGATTGTTGAGGAACATCTGCTGTTAACATCACTGAAGGAACGAGAAACACAAGAACTACAACTGAATCCCAACCTGATTATGTTTTAACATAATCATCATTTGATCTAAATCACTGAACTCATGTAGAGCCTAATCTCTGATCTAATTGTATATTGGTCATTACAGAATCAAAGAGAATCTACAGCATAAGATCCACATTATTCAATACAATCCAAATTATTTGCTCTAATAAAAAATCTTTGTTTAAGGCACACATAGACATCAAGATTTAGAGTATGAATCTCAACAATGGTGACAAACAAGAATATTCAATTAGGAAAAGAAAATTACTAAGACAGTTTCGACACGTGACCCTACAGGAGTGATCACTGATTGGCTGTCTGTCAGCCACAAAACAACAATCACGTAAAAGTTAAAGTAACAAGTTTCCAGAAAAAATAATACTCAAGTAAAGTATAGATACTCAAAAAGTATACTTAAGTACAGTACTCAAATAAATGCACTTCGTTACTGTCCACATATGAGTACAAGCAATGAAACGGATGTGTAATAATATTCTATAATGATTTGATTTGATTTGTTCAACTCTTTCTGTCTACAGACAACATTAAAACATGGATCAGGTTTTTCAGGATAACCAGTGAACTTACTGTTTTCACAGTCGTTGTTTATTCAGGTGAGTAAATCCTAATGTTTCACATCACGCTCATTATTCTGACATTAATAAAGCTTTATTAAATATGACCTGTTTTGATAACTTCAGTAGACTTGGCCAGAATTCAGCCATTAAATCTCACTCTTTCAATCTTAAAAGATTGTTCATTACAAAATAATACAATTACATTTTTTTATAGGTAATAATTCACTGCATGTGCTGTTGCCTTCATGATCATGTGTGTTATGGCCTCATTAAGTGTGTTTGTTCTCCACATATGTTTAGATATGTTCTGTTCCTGCTCAGGACATCATTTATCTTGTGTGTCATTTTCATTTGTATCTATTCCTCTAGTTCTTTTTGCATATGGCTGGAGAAAGAGTGCACATGATATAGAGGATGATCGTCGTGTAGTTTCTGGACTAAACTTTGCAGGAGTTCTGCTGTCATGTTTCACCCTGAGCGGAAGTAAGAGCTCCTGTATGATTTGATTCCTTACTTTAAAGCGGCAGGTTAAGTATAAGCACTGATTTATTGGGTTAATAAGTTGATTACCAATGGTTTTGTTCATATACATTTATTCTACAATTACCAAAAATGAAAATCAAATACATAAGTGGCAAGTTTTCAACTTTTAGATCTTACTGTGTGTTAATGTTTGTGTTTTAGTGGACTTCAGAAGGCTATACAGTCAGGAGCGGCCAAGACGGACTGTCTCAATCATGCGAAGTCTAAGTGAGCACATTCTTATTGTTTTACCCCAATACAAGTTATTAGAGTTGCAAAATACTATTAGCACAAGAAAACTTTGCTGATCTTGTGCTCTCAATACAGCATTTTATATAATCACATATTACTGAGTGTTGATAAAGAACAGAAACGTAAATAATCCAAAATTTAAAATCTGGACGTTTATTGATAACATAAATCTGGTCGAGCATTGCTAGTGTGATCGTTTCCAAGCAATAAGTTACATTTAACTAAGTAAAATTAAATTAATATGAATCATATGATCCAGAACAGTCTAAATAAACTAGATGATTTCTTAAAAGTTGTTCTGATGAAACAAAATGTTTCTTTTGGGCACTCACAGACATCAAGAATCAGTGTATGAATCTCAACAATGGTGACAAACAGAATATTCAATTAGGGAAATGAAATTACTTAGACAATTCAGATCATAATGTATTCATACTGCAATGCATGATTGGATCCATGAATGAGCTTTGATTGGTGACACCCAGAATGCACTGCAACATGCTTTATTATTGTCACCATTGTTGAGATACACCGACGTATTATTGATGTAAGTGTGCCTAAATAAAGTAATTTCAAGGACTTTTGATCAGAACAACTTTAAAGAAGTATTTTTGGATTATTGAAGTATTGGCTGTAATCAACAAGATATAACTCTCTAAATGAGATTTGTGATTCAAATCAAACTGTTCATCTGAGAGTTGCAGCTCAGATACAACAGCCAAACAAAATCAGTTAATGATTCAAGGGGTCAAGAGCCCAACTAGTGCAAACACTGATCTCCATAATGGTGACTTAAAGCCACACCATGCAGGATTTAAGTTTTTGTCAAACTGTGAACCCTAGAGTCGCTGTGGAGTACTTGTACACTCCCAGAAAAAAAAAGGTACAAAAGCTGTCACTGGGACTGTACCTTTTCAAAAGGTACACTTTTGTACCCAAATGCTGTATATTGGTACCTTAGTGGTACATGTAAGCACCTAAAATGTATATATTAACACCTAAAATGGACTTAGCTCCTGAAATGTACATATTAACACTTAAAATGTACATATTAGCACTTAAAATATACATATTAGGACCTAAAATGTACATATTAGGACTTAAACTGAACTTGTTAGGACCCAAAATAGACATATTTGCGCCAAAAATGTACATATTAGCACCTAAAATGGACTTAGCTCCTGAAATGTACATATTAACACTTAAAATGTACATATTAGCACTTAAAATATACATATTAGGACCTAAAATGTACATATTAGGACTTAAACTGAACATGTTAGGACCCAAAATGGACATATTTGCGCCAAAAATGTACATATTAACACCTAAAATGTACATATTAGCACCTAAAATGGACTTAGCTCCTGAAATGTACATATTAGCACTTAAAATGTACATATTAGCACTTAAAATGTACATATTAGCACTTAAAATATACATATTAGGACTTAAACTGAACATGTTAGGACCCAAAATGGACATATTTGCGCCTAAAATGTACATATTACCACCTAAAATGTACATATTAGCACCTAAAATGGACAAAACTGTACCTTTTTAAAAGGTACAGCCCCACATCGCCCACGCTCAACCCGAAAATAGTCATATAACCGTTGCAATAACTCCGAATCTATTCAGTTAAGGTAAATAAAACTGCATAGTGCTGCTTTAAATTCCTTTTAGGATAATTGAACTTAGTTAACTTAATTGTTTTGGACAAAATTAAGACTTTTAACCTTATTAACTAAACGGAATTGGATTAATTGAAAAAATGGGACCTGTTGACATAAAAAAGTTAACTAAAGGCAAATCAGCATTTATTTAGAGTGTGCTTTTCTCTCTTTTTTAGTTCTTTGGTTGGAGATTTTTTTCTTGTCTTTTTTTCAATTGTTCCAGTTGTTCTCCTCATTTGAACCTCCCTCTCCAGGTAATTCCTGAATACTGATTCATCATATATTAGATTTATTTGCAACATGTAGTTTTAAATTCTTCTTGTTTACGTTGGAGTTTTTTGTGTGTGTAAAAATCCAGTTGATTATAATTCAGCCAGTTTCAGCTTATTGAACTGAGTGTGAAAGGAAATGCTGAATGAAGTTAAAGAAGAGCTCCCCAAAAAACACTAGACTCTTATTTTCAGTGATTTTAACATTTATGTTTCAGATCTTCTAAACAATCACATGTATCTTTATTACATTGTTTTTTCAATGGGAAAATAATAGACTTTTTCTCATATTTTAGTATTTTTTGCTGTGCCATGGGTTGCAGCACTGCTGCTTCTCTGTATACCACTTTTACCTCGTCTACAAGCAAAATTCAAATGTAAGTACATGCTGATAAACATTATTGTATTTGTATAGATGTGAAAAGAGTAAAACTCAGAATAATCATGTATGCATGAATTTGATTTTGGATACTAAATGATAATACATTGCTTATATAAAAATATACACTTAATTCATAATATTTGCTAAAAAAACACGATTTAAAGTCAGCATGAACTAATTATACTAACGCTATTTTTTTCTTTTTTCCCTTTTTTTATGAAACTACTGTCTAAAATAAACACAGGACTTGATTTGATCCAGTGGTTTGTTGATATTGTGAGTGAGCGGTGTGTGTGTAACTGAATTGAGGCATATCTGATAGTAAGTGTCTTAAAGTGAATCCTCTAACAGAAGATGAAGTTATGGCATTTTTCCTGAAGATTCCAATGTTAAAAAAACAAAACACAGAAACACAGATGAATTGTCCACCATTAGATCAATAACATTAATGAAGAACATAAATATGTCAATTTAGTTTTCATGTCGACTCGTCAGATTTGAGATCAGATCTTGTGAAAGTTTGTGATGTTTTCATTCACAGTTCTCCAGAGAGGATGGATAACATCATTGTGGATGATAACAATACCACTCCTGGATATCATCCTTGTCATTTATTTTCTTCTAGCCATATTGGAAAAGGAGAAAGGTATGTTACTTTATTTTATTTAGGTGACACTTTACAATAAGGTTCATTAGTTAACATGAACTAGGAACAATTCTTCTTCAGCATTTATTAATCTGAGTTCATATGAATTTAAAATCTACTAAAATTCTATAAAAAAATCAAAGGTTGTAACATTAGTTAATTCACTGTGAACTGACATGATCTATAGCAATGAACAGTGTATTAACTAAAAAAGATGAATACATTCTGTAACAAATGTATTGCTCAATGTTAGTTCACGTCAGTAAATATATGAACTAATGTTTAATGAACCTCATTGAAAAGTGTTAACTTTATTTTATTGTAATTTTATTTAATTTCTGTAAATGTAAATTTAGAAAAAAATACACTTTCTTAAAGTAGTTTTGTAAATAGATTTGTTGTGGGAAATTACAAAGACGCTGCTTTTATGCAAAGACAAATATTTAATGCAAGGACAAATAAAGGTTTACATTTATAATACACTAAACTGTGTTTTGTAAGAGATGTGCTGATCAGAAATGCTTTTGTTTAATCAACAGATTACTTGGGATGGATCTGCGTCATTTTATTTATAGAAGTCCTGAAGATGATGGTGGTCTTTCAATACTGTGTGTCAGGTACTATCCATCACTGACTTACAATACTAGTGTCCTTTATTACCACACACTTTATTTATATATAAAAAAACATAAAAACATGGTGTTAAGAAGTAGAAATTACATTACTGTGATGTTTATGTTGTATATATGCAAATTAGCAAATTAAAGCATTAACATGTTTTAGGCTGTTTGTATGTAAAATGTATAAATAATTATTTATATTATTATACAGTAAATTAATAACTTATATAAAACTGATTAACCCATTTAGTCTTTGTGTTTACTAAACTGCACATTGTTTTAATTTCTCAATGATCACTTCAATAGTCACAACTGGTGCTTTTGTAACGAGACTGAACTGTGTTTCTGAAAGTAATCAGATTCCTTCATTTATTTATTTTTTGTTTGTTGTTGCAGCCTTATGCTAAATTACTTTAATTTTTCTCACAATCAACACTCCAAATATAATGGAAAAGCAAGAACCGTATTTCTGATTAAATTTGGAAAAATTATTAAGAAGAAAAAACTGATAAATCACATTGACACACGGGCATTAAAGCTGTCAGGATTTACTGATTGATTGATTGATTGATTGATTGATTGATCTCTTCTCATCCTTTTGGCTTTGAATCAGTTTTCAGTTTTGTTTTAACACAGAGGCAGAACATTCAGGAAACCAGAGACGACAACAGACTGAGACAAACCAACAAGGATCAAATACATGTAATTATTCACCGTCGAATCCTAATTAAAAATTAAATCATCCCAATGAGCATAAATACAATAAAGTTTATATATAAACGGTATTGCATTTATGATCTTTAATATTGCATTGGCAAGAGCTCAGTTTAATTAATGCAACTATTTGATTATGTGTGTGTGTGTGTGTGTGTGTGTGTGTTCTAGTGGATCTGTGTAATTTCCTCATGTACATGTTTGGATCAGTTGGTCTTGTGTTGTTGAACTCTGTTACACTGACAGCAGAACTGATCCTCAAAGCACGTAAGTACATCTCCAAAATATTACATTACATTATACAAATCTATTAACATTACTCAGTTTTATCTAGTTACACAAAATATCATGAAACAAACACAACAGGGTTACATTGCACAACTACTAAAATCTGCTTCCCCATGTTGTTTTCAGATGTCCAGTTGATCCTCCTTTCTCTAATGTTATTCTGTCATTTTAAAGGTAACGGTGAGCGCGTCTTGAAGGATCTGAGACTCATCGTCTTCCCTTCTGAATGTGTCTTTGCCTTGTATTGGCTGATTTTACTAATGCACACTTACTGTAAGTATCTTTTTTATTATTTTATTATTGTTATTAGGGGTTCAAGTGCCTAAATGTCCCATGATCATCATTCTCTCCTAAAGTGATCAGACAGAAACTTTGATACTTTGAGGGATGATGGCGGTTCTCACAGCGTCACCGAGTCTCGCTCCGATCGGCCTGATGGTGGCGCTACAGTGATCAAAAGTAGCCTACGTAATAGCTCATAACCCCAAATTATTCATTCATCGCAGAATCAAGTGTATTATATACTTGACTCAAGCCTAATATGACTGTAAAACCTGACGAGTTAGTTCAACTCAACTCAAACATTCACACACTCCTTATAGAGACTGATTTACTTCCTGTGATTCTGATTTTTCTTTAACCCTCAGGTACTCTTTGTTTCGGAGTCACACTTGTTATCTTGCCAGTCAAAAGTGACCGGACACCTAAAAATTAGACTTTCTCCATCCCAGTAAAACCAATGCAATTTATTTTTGTTCTATAATATTTATTCTTTTTAATTTAGTATTTTGAGACAATTTAATTGAATTTATTAATGTTTATGCAATATTTATGTTTTTTTTTGCCATGGAAAAAAATATATATTTTTCTATATATATTATTTTTTCCAAAAATATTAATGCAGTATTTTAGTTTAATATAGAGTCTATGCCTTCAGAAAAAAAAAATATTTTTTGAAGAAAATGAGCACCATCTGGTTACAGTATAGAGAAAAAGCTTAAAAATCATGGTTTAACCACTAGATGGCATGTACAGCTCTCTATGGAGAAGCATGTAAATTCCCCAGATGATTATGAACACATTTTTGTTGTTGTCGGATTTGAATATATAGTTAAAGCAATCTCAAAAACTATTTCTTACCCCAGAAAAAAAAATGACAAAAAACAAAAATTCACTTTTTTTTTTTTCATTTTTTGCAATTTCCCATTCATTTCCTATGGGGCTCATTTTTGCCCAAAGAGCACAAGTGTGACTATTTTTTTTTACGACCACTTAGCATGCTCAGATCATGACCTCAATTTTTTTGTGTGTTCACATACATAATGCCATAAAAGTCACCAAGTTTCTTAACATTGCGATGAAGCTGTGATTTTTAAAAATTCAAAACATACTTTTTGTAATCAAAATTTATTGGTGTGTATGTGTATAAAAGTGTGTTTGTATGAGTGTGTGTGTCTGTTTTGTACTCTAGATGTTGTAGAGTGTCACCCCTTTCCTGCGGTCTACTTTTTTTTAGAATTGTGGCCGATTTGTAGATTGTACACACAAAAATTCAGAGAATTTTTTTTCTTTTGTCAATTTCCCATTCATTTCCTATGGGTCGGTCATTTTGACAGAAGAGCAAAAGTGCGACTCATTTTTTTACGACGACTTAAATTGCTCGAATCATGACCTCAATTTTTTTGTGTGTTCACATACCCAATCCCATGAAAGTCACCAAGTTTTGTAATTTTCTGATGAAGCTGTGATTTTTAAAAATTCAAAACAGATTTCTATAATCACAATTTATTGGTGTTTTTGTGTTTAAAAGTGTGTGTGTGTGTGTGTTTTGCACGCTTGATGTTTTACAGTGTCACCCCTTCAATGCCAAGCACTTTTTTTCTGCATCGTGGTCGATTTGTAGATTGTACACACAAACATTCTCCAAGTTTTTGTGTTTTTCTCAATTTCCCATTCATTTCCTATGGTCTGACCGAAGAGCACAAGTGTGACTATTTTTTTTACGACCACTTAGCATGCTCAGATCATGACCTCAATTTTTTTGTGTGTTCACATACATAATGCCATAAAAGTCACCAAGTTTCCTAACATTCCTATGAAGCTGTGATTTTTAAAAATTCAAAACATACTTTTTGTTATCAAAATTTATTGGTGTGTATGTCTATAAAAGTGTGTTTCTATGAGTGTGTGTGTGGGTGGGAATGTCTGTTTTGCACTCTTGATGTTTTAGAGTGTCACCCCTTCAATGCCAAGCACTTTTTTTCTGCATCGTGGCCGATTTGTAGATTGTACTCACAAAAATTCTCCAAGTTTTTGTCAATTTCCCATTCATTTCCTATGGGGGTCATTTTTGACCGAAGACCACAAGTGTGACTATTATTTTACAACTACTTAGCCTCCTCAGATCATGACCTCAATTTTTTTGTGTGTTCACATACCCAATCCCACAAAAGTCACCAAGTTTCATTACATTCTGATGAAGCTGTGATTTTTAAAAATTCAAAACAGTAAATTTTTCAGTCAGAAATGACCAAAGAGCACCTGAGGGTTAATTCTTAACATTTTAAACCTCTCTCTCTCTTTCTCTCTCTCTTTCTAATGTCTCCTGTCACACAGGGAAGGTTTATACAACTAAGTAAGTTCAGATTTGTATTCAATACAGCGCTCATGTAGGCCTTTAACTGCATATATCAATGTTAAATCTGTAATTATGTTTTCTAATACAGATTTACACACAATCGAAGGAACTCTGATCAAAGACACAGCCGTCAACTCAGAGTAATACAATAATTATGTGTGAAATCTGCAAGGTTTGACATCTTCTCAGTTCAGATGTGTAGTTACTGAATATCAATGTGTTGTTTTAAACACAGATCTCAGCAGAGAATCATGGGATGGAGAATCTGTCCACACCTGAATCTGCTGTTTCACACACAGTGATTTCTCCTGAATAATAAAACAACTCAATCAGACTGAAGACTTCCAGATGTGTTGCATTCGGTTGGGATCATTTTATATTGATAGTCAGATCATTTCAAAAGTATAAATCATGCTTTTTATGTGTTTGTTTCATAAACAAGATTTCGGGTACAGCTCTTGTGGCGTAAATGAGATCACATGTAATGAGATGTGAAAAATTGTGAAGAATTCCCGGTCAAAAAATGGAAATGTGACTTATAATTTACTTTCATTCAAAGACAAACTGTATTTACGAGGCAAGATGACAGATTTTCTCGTGTCCTTTTCGCTCCAAACTCCCGATGCCGTCAGTCCTAAACTAACTCTACCACCAGCGGTAGTGTGCGTACGCCCGGTTGGCTTCGGCCATCTTGTGAAGTTCTTGTTTGCGCTTCACCACATTTCCCTCGTTAGCGAAGGCGGCCAGCAGCTCCTGCGAGAGTTTCTCGTACATGTGTGTGCGGCGGTGCTTGTTGTCTCTGCATTCTGTGATCAGCCACTTCATGGCCAGAAAACGCCGCCGATTATCCTTGAGAGGGACGGGAACCTGCGAGGACAATAACTGAGAGTGAGACTTCCTGGAGCTTGATGACATCATACACCGTATGGAAAAGATCGGGACTTTCTGTTTAATGTTTGATTTTTGCTTTTTCACAGAAGAAAGAAAGTCAAACAGGTTTTGGAACAGCATGAAGGTGAGTAAATGATGATAGTTTTCACCTCTTGGATGAATTATACCTTTAAAAATATATTAAGAAAGCTGCAAAATACTGCATTATATCCATGTACTTTAAATCCCTCAGGATAAAATGGTTCAAAAATGTTGAAGATAAATATTGTTGGAAAAAAAAATCACAATTATGTGCATTTCTGTTGCCATCATTTCTTTTCTTTAATAAATATCCAGTCATATTTCTCAAGATATTTTGTATCAATGTTGGCCAAACCTATTAGTTGAACACTGATGTTGAATTTAAATTGAACACATGTACATCGATTTAATTCTGTGTACAGAAGAAGCCCAGATCGTGCTCAATATTTAATTTTTAAAACTATATGACACTTACAATGCCAAGCAAAACATAACCTGCATCTCATTTCCATAAGCATGTGATACCATGTTTAAAAATATACGACTATAAATGCCATTTGTGCGGTCAGAATTACATTTCTGAAAATAATTCAATATCCTTGTCTTGTTTTAAAATTAAATACTATATCAAAAAGCTAAACAAGTTTTCTGAGACGAGTTATTCCTATTCTTTTCCACTGGCCAAATAGTATTTTTAATTGTTTAAAATGAAAAATGCAATTTTGTCTATAAGGCTAACATATATTTTACGATGTTTATACAGTATAAGTTTAAATTTTGATTAATCTTATGATTTTATTAGGCAAATTTCACATTCATAAGAGTTAATTTAATAATTCTAAGCCTTCTTTAAAGGTGTTTTTGGCTGATTTTATGTTGTATATTGAGTCTCTTAAATGTATATAGATAATAAGAAATGCTCTGACAATTGTATTTGCTGAAGAATTGAAGATAATTGAACAGTGAAGTTTTTCTTCAATATTGACTACTGGTTTGTCATTTTCTCATAGCTATTATATTATACAAATAGTTAAACTTTATTTAAACTTTTATTTAAAGCCCCTTTATTTAAATTAATTTTTTATATTTTTTCTTTATTTTTTTAGTTTAGTTCTTACTTACACTACCGGTCAAAAGTTTAAGGTCGGTAAGATTTTTTATGTTTTTAAAAGAAGTCTCTTCTGCTCACCAAGGCTGCGATTTTTTTGATAAAAAAAATATAAAAAAACACAGTAATATTGTGAAATATTATGACAATTTAAAATGACTTTTTTTATGTTAATATATATTAAAATGTAATTTATTCCTCTGAAAAAAAGCTGAATTTTCAGCATCATTACTCCAGTCTTCAGAGTCACATGATCCTTCACAAATCACTCTAATATGATAATTTTATGCTCCAAAAACATGTATGATAATTATCAATGTTAAAAACAGTTTTTTACATTTTTATTTCAGGATTCTTTGATGAATAGAAAGTTCAAAAGAACAGAATTGATCTGAAATGGAAAGCTTTTGTTAAATTAATCACTACCATTCAAAAGTTTGGGGTCAGTAAGAATTTGTATTTTATTTTTGGGGGAAAATAAATAAGAAATCAATACTTCTATTCATCAAGGATGAGTTACATTGATCAAAAGTTACAGTAAAGACATTTTTAATGTTAGAAAATATTCTAATTAAATAAATGCTGTTCTTTTGAACTTTCTATTCATCAAAGAATCCTGAAATAAAAATGTAAAAAACTGTTTTCAACATGGATAATAATCATACATGTTTTTGGAGCATAAAATCATCATATTAGAGTGATTTGTGAAGGATCATGTGACACTGAAGACTGGAGTAATGATGCTTTTTTTCAGAGGAATAAATTACATTTTAATATATATTAACATAAAAAAGTCATTTTAAATTGTCATAATATTTCACAATATTACTGTGTATTTTTTATCAAAAAATCGCAGCCTTGGTGAGCAGAAGAGACTTCTTTTAAAAACATAAAAAATCTTACCGACCTTAAACGTTTGACCGGTAGTGTAAGTTAAACTAACTTTGGTAAACCTTGGATTGTTGTCTTTCTGGATGTCATGTTATTGTTTGTATGTAATGTCTATTAAAAAAAGGACTTATAAATCCCGATATGTGCTTGAAACGCTCATTTCAAAGCATTTTTTACGCATAAGCAACATTTCCATACATCTCCTGATCATATCATCGATTCTCACAGTTGTAAAGTAAATATTCAAGGTTGTTTGCTGACCTGGTAAAACTTCCCTCCTTTCTGCACACTGGCCAGACCAATGATGGGTTTGCAGTTCTCCAGAGCCTGATGGAAGATGGCGTACGGATTACACTCCACCTCTTCTCTCTTCGCCGCGGGAGACTTGTGGTATTTCTCCACCTGTCTTCTCTTTATGTGCTCCAGCGTCTGAACATCCAAGCAGAGATGATGTCAACACTCATTTCAGGTAGTGTAATTTAACATAATACTTTACTAATGAATGGGATTTAAGTCAAACCTGTGTCATGATTCCTCTAGCGAGGATTTTGTTGCCATCTTGCATCATCATGTTGATGAACTTGCTGTTATGAAGAATACACAGTCCAAAAATATGAAAGCTGGTTATTGCTGCGCCTTTTTATTCTGTGGTAACAAGCGTCCATACTAAAGGATTATTATTTTAATTATAACAAAATCAGCATAACTTGAGTGAACAATCTGCATGACTTTACTTCAATTACTTATCAGTGTGTTTACACAGGTCTTAAAGCTATAGTAACATTTGTAGTTCGTTAAGCTCTTGTAGTTCGTACCTCATCAACGGGTCGCTGAAAGCAGAGCTGGTGTCGCTCGACAACGCTGCTTTTATCGGACTCACTGTTTTCAGTTCCTGAAGCTCTTTTTCTTCAGGACTGAGCTCTGATTCTGGAACAGTATCTTTACTGGGATCAGGATCCAGATAGTATGGATTATACCGACTCCATCTCACGAAACACACACTGAGAAAACATGCAGAATCATTAACATAATATCACACAGGGAAAATTCAGTGGCGTTTATTTAGAAACACATGGTTGAGTTTGCCAAGAACAGCGTGACATCAAACGTTAAATCACACAAAGTATGTATTATAGAGAAACGTCGATGTGATTTAGACTTCATTTCGTACATTCCTGGCAAAAATAAGTATATAAAACTATTAAAATGTACCTCGGTGTCCAAGGTTTCAGTAAATATCTGACGGAGGCTGCCATCTTTAGAGTGGTGTCATGAGTGTGTCTCAGATCAGTCTGAGCAACACTAGATCTGAAATTCACCGTTAGAGGAGAAATACCAACTCTGATCTGAGATCAGCAGTTCAACTCACTCTGACGCGACCGTGAAAGGACCTCAAATGAAGAACGCGACCTAAAATATTGCCTGTATAAAATAATACAACAAAATATGTGTTTTAAAATGTAAAGTCAAGAATTTTACCTCTATAGTACTTATATAAGCTGTTTGTTATTGTTCAAGGTGTACATAATAGTAATTAACATTAAAGAGAGCATGTACCTGATTAGTTTCTTCGGCTAAATCGGCTAAATGCTATGGCTAAATGTATTTGTGCCTCCTAGCGTCGAAAATTTAGGAAAAAAATCATACACAAGGTTAATGTTAATGATGTTTAATTCTGTCTCGTATTAAAACAATAACAACAACAACAATATATTATATGCTTTCTTGTATGTAAAGAAAAAAATACTTCTTAAAAAGTGTCCGCTGTTTTAGCAAAACTAGCCTGCAATCGGCTACCAAATTGTTGAAGATTCTTCATTGAACAAACGACTACAACAATAACTGGTTAAAATGCTACAAATATTAAGCTTTAGGCAGTTATGCCTATGTATTATTTTATTTTCTTCACGAAGTAGGCTGTCGTGGAAATTATTTGCCTAAATCTTAAATAATAGGCTAATTAACAAATGAAGATCTCGAAAGTCATAAGTATACATATTTTTTTCTTGCAAGAAAGGCAGTTCTCACATAGACAGATGAGAAGGGCAAAAGTCTTTTCTCAGTTCCCCAAAAATTTCGGCCAAAAAAACCTTTGAATGGCAGTATAAAACTGAGGACACATTTCTCATACACTCAAAACCTTTTAAAAAAATAAACAACAACAACATAAATAGCCCAAGACAAACAAGCAAGTTCTCCTTTTGACGGTTTAAGTTATTTCTAGAAATATTTTAAGCATTACAGCTAGAAAAGAAAAAAATAGTTTCACTAAATATCTATTTTAAAGACAACTTTTTCAGACCTGGAAATCACAATTGTAACATTTGGTGATATTTCCATGACCATGGGGACCTGTACAAATACATTTAAAATCAAGAAGACCGAAAAGAAAAAACTTGGTCAAATACTCAAAAGTCAGAAAAAAAGAACTGCCTGAAACTAATATTCTGCTATCTCAGTTGTCAAATGTTAAACTAATATACATATGTAAACTTACACTGTACAGTACAAAAAAATAAGGTATTTTTCTAATGAATAATGATCTCATTGCTTTTCAAAGATTAGCATGCATAGTCTCTGAAGCACATGAAGGCTTACTAATATTACAGTAAATTCTGGTAAATATTTCCCTGATGATCCTGGCCATTCACTTCTCAACCTACAGTAAACTCTCCTCATCCTCCGGGCATTTCTTACATCACTACATCCAGCACCTGCAAACATAACAATGTCAATGCACATTTGTTTTGTTTTATATACTGTATATCATTACATTATACCCAATAATGCATATATGAGCTGATGGTGAATTGTGATATTTTTAGTTTGACACTCACCTTGATCTGTTTACAGCTTCAGTAGTGAGTAAATGTCACCGCTCTCACTGTTATTACCTAGAAGATGCCAACAGTTCATATATGCTCACGATACACCCAACAGTGATGTGAAATATGGCATGAACAACACATGGGTAAATTAAAGGTAATTGGGACCGTCCAAAATAAATGATGGGACAAAATAAAAACAACCTATTCTGTAAATGGAAACATGACATTAACAAATTGTTTACTGACTTTGTATCATATTCGTGTTTCCATAAAAGGTTTGTACAACATAATAGCTATGACAATTTTAGGACTCATGTATTTCAGGGTCAACTTCCTGTTTGATGCATGCCACGCCCACCTACATGTCACACCAATAAGGGCATATCCAATGTTGATTATAGGGCTCAGAAATAAAAAAGGTTTTATTTTCACCCGTTAGGTTAGAATTAAACTCTATAGTTGTCTCTGTAATGTCCCAATCACCTTTAACTCACCCATAGATACATACATAGTGTTCTATCAATATTTTATACAGAGAGGATCATTTTATTTCAAAATGAGTATGTTAAACCAAATTACCTCAAAATAAAAAATTTGCATGCAATGACCTTTTTTGGATCAGGTCAGTTTACAGTGCAAATTCACAGAATCACTCATGATCATAAAATCATAAGAGCGGAGACTTTTGTTTCACTTTACCTTTGTTCTCTTTCTTTTTCTTCTTTTTCTTTGTAGATTTGAGTTCAATCTCCGCATATGTGATCTCAGTCGGCCCACTTACATCATCTACGAATAGAGAATGAAATAAGACACTGGTTTAACATGATTTGCTCTGAAAATAAAGATAAAACACATTAAATAATTGACATTAAATACTTTAATTGACATCTTTAGTTACCTGTGCTTATATCTTCATTAATCGCTGTATCAATTGAGTCATAAACATTTGCAGTTCCTGTAATAAATTAATACATACATTGTTGTCATCTTGTGAATTCAATACCACAAAAAAAATGATTTCATGTTGACATGCACTAGACATAGTATTTAATGTGCTATTAACGTTCTAAATTACAGAAAATAAATATATTTTGTTATGCACTATTTAATAAAATAAAACCAAATGACATCAAGTTCAATATATTTATAATGTAAACATGTAGAAGATCTAGTTGAAATATACTTTATCGTCAAAAGTGATTCCTACGTGTCTTTTTGTATATATTTATGCGTATTTTAATGAGTAAAGACTGACCAGGCAGTGTGTTATATCCGGTTTCCCTCTGGTTCTGCTCTGATGTCTGACTGATGTTCTGCTGTTGACTGACAGTAGAGCGAGACCCAGATCTTACACCTATTCAAACATGAAATATTTCTGTAAATGGTTTGAGGAAAACTGACTCTCAGACAGCAACATGTCGGCCCAGATCCGGCCCACATCTGGAACATGTAGATTACACATGTGGCGAATGTAGGCTAAATCTGTGGGTTTTAATCTCTTTCATGTATACAGTACATGTTTGAGAATTACAAAGTGTTTATGAAATGTTTTTATTAATTCATCACATTATTGATGTGTTCCAGAACATTAAGCTGCCTCTCTCGCTGTCTTCATAGGCCACAAATGAAGCCATAAATGACTGATTTAGAGCACTTAACCTTTGTTGATTCTGCAGCGCCAAAGCAGGACCAAGAAGACAATGATCAAAACTGCAACAGTCAGTCCTGCAGTCACTCCAATAATCACAGGATTGAGACCACCAGATCTTGAGGCTGGAGAAACAGATAAGTTTTATATCTACATGTAAATTGTACAGGATTATTTAATGGTGTGGTTTTTTATCTTAATCTCACCTCTGACTGAGATCCAGCTCTTGAGCGACTCTCCTCTCGGGTGTTTGCAGTAGTAGAAACCCTCGTGTGACTTTGAGACAGTCGGGATGATCATCTCTATAGTTTGATTCTGGACGAGTGATTCATCTTTATAGAAATCAGATCTGAGGATTGATGGGGATGTACTTTTATATAAACAGCGTAGAGTCAGATTATCTCCTTCAGTCACAGGATGAACAGGACTCTCCAGAATCACACCAGCTTCAGAAATACAGGAAACATGCAATACATCAACAAAATGAAAATAAAAACAGGCAAAATTAAATAATAAAAAATGACCTTTTTAGGTTTCCACTGCGCACTTGCATTGATTATAAACTGTCGATGAAATAAATAAATCCAGAAACACAGACTCACAGTGTACAGTGATATTAACAGGATGATATTTCTCTCCAGATTCAGACTGACACCAGTAAACTCCAGTGTATGATGTGCTGGGGAAGCTGATTGTACATGTAGATCCTGTTTGTGATCCCCACACTGATGATGAACAATCTTCAGGTCTCCATCCATCTGTGTATCTCCTCACTGTCCATCTATCAGAGTTCCTCTGGTCCTCACAGCTCAGAGAGAGAGAGTCAGATGTGAAGTGTTGAGTTCTGCTGGGACTGATGATCAGAGACACTGGAGGAGAAACACCTGACAAGACCATTACAGAGACAATTAGGAAATTGTCTTTATTAGAGATGAAGATATTATTTAAACTATAGTGTGAACTCACCAGTGACCCACAGTGGTTGTCTGTTGCTGTGCCATGTTTTATAGACTGGTTTTTCTCTCTCTGCTCTGCACACATAAACTCCTGTGTGATTTAGAGAAACAGAACTGACAGTGTATTTTCCTCCAGCTCCTCTTCTGCTGTCTGAGAGCGGATCATAGCGATCATTCGTGTCTGTGTTATAAGAGAATATGCAGATGATCACTAAAGGAAATTATCTCTATTAATGTTTTTGCTAAAACCAGTAAATGTAAATGTAATCACATGGAGGACATTATAATACCTGATGAGAAAGTTACAGTGAACCAGCTGAATGTCCAGCCTGTAGAAGAGCCGTTAACCTCACAGTTCAGAGTCACTGGATCTCCTTCAGTCAACCACGATTGAGGAGAAACACTTAAAACTGCTGTGGGAACTGAAATACAGACATCACTCACAGAGGTGTAGTGGTAAAAAAAAGAGGTGGGTAAACTATAAATTCTGGTGGACCACGACGTGATCACCAGGTGAGGTGGGCCACTGTCTACCGGTGTATGTGTATCCTGATAACATTGCTATAGGGAGGCCTTGACATTAACCCCTTTAATACGCCTGTCCTTTGGACAAGTAAATCTGCCATTCATTTGTCTGAGTAAAAAAGTTGCTTGTCCGGATTATTTATTTTTTATTTTGTGTGTTCATTTATTCTGAAACAATATTTTCATCAGTGTTCAATCAGCTTTGATATTTAAATCACATTATTTTAATATCTGCACATTTAAAGGGCATGCCCTCACCCAATATTATTAAATATATGCTTCATCTTTCATTTTAAATTCTTAAATTTGATCAACAAATTCAATTATTTCGAATAATAAGATACTATGGGCTGTTACCCTAGGGGCTGATCAAATTAAATCATTTACGCTGAAAAATAACAATTGCAAAAAATAATGTTATGAAATTTATTTAAATTTACATAAGAAACTTGGAAAGAATGATACTACTTTTAAACATTTAACACTAAATCGCCAGTAGGTGGTGGCAGGCGACCGTCATTGATTCATTCATTCAAACGATTCATTCAAACGACTGATCATTCTAGAATGAGACCGATGTTTATGAATGGCTCATTGAATCTTTGACTCAATCGATTCGTTCAAAATGCTGAATCATTCAGTAATGAAAACACGTGTGAGATGAGATGCGCCGTGGTTCTGCTGTGATTATTGTTTGGAACTATTTTCGCTGCTGAAACAGAACAAAAACAGCCAATATTGCGTCTAAAATGTAAGTGATTTAATTTTTACTGTTTATTGAACTGTTGTAGGAAATCAATGTCACATTTTCTATCGTGATGGTGATGTGTTCAGGAAAAATAATTTAGGTTGTTTAACATGTCAGAATTATAAAAACTCTAATTAGATTTTTTATAGGCAGCAGCCTATGTTGTTAACTAAGTGTGTTCTGCGCTCATTTGTGTAGATTTCTGCTCGAGAGGCTGCACGAGTGTCAACAGTACAACCTTACCGTCAATAATAGTCAACAACAGACAGTAATGCAGCGCTATATGAAAGAGTTCGTCTTAGGTTTTTCAACCTATGAAACTAATAATGAACTATGAAACTAAAACGACACAAGCTTAATTTAAAATGTCTTAGGAAATACATCCACGATATTTTGAGGTGGATAAACGCAATTGAGAGGTGGATAAACTCACTTTGGAGGTGGGTTAACGCTATTTCCAAATTTGGGAGGTTAGTAAACGGCGTTTACGTGCGTTTAGCCTCCACTACATCCCTGATCACTCATTAATAACATGTTAAACGTGTGTGTGTGTGTGTGTGTGTGTGTGTGTGTGTGTGTGTGTGTGTGTGTGTGTGTGTGTGTGTTAATCAAGAGATGATCAAACTCACTTGATACTGTCAGTGTGACTTCATCACTGTATTGTGAGCTGCCTGATCCGTCAGTCTCTGTTATATAACAGGAGTATTTCCCTGCGTCAGACTTAGTGACATAACTGAGAGTGTGTTCCTGTAGTTTACTGGAAACCATGAATACACCTTCTTTATACCAGTAGTACATCCAGCTAGAGACTCCTTCAGCATCAATGTCACATCTGAGAGTGACTTTCTCTCCTCTGAACACATGTACATCAGGTTTAATGGTCACTCTGGGTTTTGGTATTTCTGCACAACAACAACAAACAATGAAAATAATGTGATGATTCACTTAATCAATTAAAATAATCAAATGTGCTGTTATTTTCTCTCTAGGAACAGTTAGATTTGAGGGACAAGTTTACAGATTGTGTCAAGTTTAAGTTCACAAGTTGTAATGTTGTTGTTTTTATGTATTCAAATTGTTGTTGAGACATCAGTATAATTTAACTAAGTAATCCAAATAGTTCTTGTAGTTAAAATTACTTATAAAATATGTTGCGCATGTAATATTAATATTAGTAATATTACAAAATTTGTCATTTTTATGAGTGAATGTTTTTTGTTTTGTAACTGTGGTGTTACTAGTCACAACACATTCATCATTTGTATAACTTGTTTAAAAAGCTGTGTTAATAATCATGACACCCTTTTTCACTGGATTCATGAAAATATTTTTAAGTGCAAAGTTAAGAAACTTCTTCAGATAAATTGCAAAAAGTTCATAAGAATGCTCCGTTTGGGGATTTTAAGGATGGAAGTTATCCTAAATTAGTTCATTTATTCACTCACCTCCAGTGTGTCCAGAGTGGATGATTGAAATCAGCACTAAAAATACAAAGAAAAAACATGAACTCATGAAAGATTATGCGTCTTTTTAAATGTTTCTAGTAAAGACCATTAAACTCATCGGCTGGTTATCCTGAGAGAGTTTCTGTGGGAAATTATTTGCAGAGTTCTTCCCATGAGTCAAACGGCTGTGTTTCTCTTAGGGGTCCCTGTGATGTCTTTAGTTTGTAAATTAGCTTTAGGTATAATGGTCTGTCGCACAGACTGAAATTTGGGTTCAGATTCTCTGAAGACATGCTAACGTCATCGCTGATGAATGTGATTGACCTTCAGTAAATTATTCTCCCCACAAGAACTCTGGTCAAGCTTATTATTTTATGCATTAGCAAAATCAAATACATTGGTAAGCCTATAAATTGACAGCTCAGACAAACACAGGAAAATCAGACAGTTTTTACAGTGAGACCATTGAGCGTATCAATTTTGCGTTATACACAAGGGGCAACCTCCCCGTCTCTCTCTTGAAGCCAACACGGAAGTGACTTAAACTGCAATTCATCGAGGGGCCGCATGAGGTTGGCTGCAAAAGCGAGTCAAATCTGTATTTCCCCCATATTAAAATGGACTTCACGGCAGAAAATAACATGTTTACAGCCTGGTGGCAAATAGTTTTTTGGTCTATGTTGCTAATTTTGCCATTCATGAAGACTGTGAGGGGGTTGAATTTTTTTATAACGCATCCGTTTAAATTATATTTAAGTCTTATAGTTCTGCATAATTAAGGGTGTGGCCACTTGAGTGACAGGTGGATTGCCGCTGCTCTGTCACTGCTAGTCGTTTGTCTGCTGTCTGTTAGCGTCACCCTCAGCTGTGTTTGTGCTTTTTCCGGGATTATTTCATACAATTTAATACACCTTCGCCCGTGCACACCGTTGGATTCCGTCGTGTTGAGTATGGAGAGAACGACCGTGAGCGCTGTATTTCCAGTTGTTTCCCTCACGTGGACTAATGGATGTCTGATGATTTCAGCGCGTTCTCTCCGTCCATGCAATAGATGCACACCCTTGAATGAGCGCGGATTTCTAGTTCATTTACTTGAACTTCTGAGGTAATATCTTTGGTGTAACCCATCTGAGAAACTGGACTGAATAAAGCTCTTTACGAACTTAACGTGAGATGCCGACTGGTGTGCTTGAATCACGGTCACATGCACAAGCTTAGAGCAATATTGTAAGTAACTAATACATTTTTAACTAGCAGAATAATAATGCCTCACTATACACATACTAGTTGACTGCTTGTATGTTGTGAGAAATCTGTTATGTACTTGTATACATGCTCTTAACTAATTACCCCTTGTGATATTAATAAAGTTGATAAAAAGATAAAGTAAATAGTCTCACTTTTAGTTACGTCTTAACTATTGTAATATTTCAAGGGACAAAAACATGAACTTTAACCATTGGATTCACTTTTTCAATCGGCTGTCACTTTGACGGCAATAGCAAAGCATTAGTACCTCAGCTCCACCCGCGTCCCGCCTCTTTGCCCATTTTAATTTATCCGGTAGTGACGAGGGGTGACGCACTGCCAAGATGGCGACTGCCGGCCTCGCCCACTTTAGGCTGCAAAAACGCTCTTCAGAAACCTATGGGTGACGTCACGGATACTACGTCCATATTTTTTTACAGTCTATGGTTATACATTAACTCTTTAAACGCATGCCTCATGTCTTAGGAGCCCGTTCTCATCCCAAGGCGTCATATACGATGCTTTTGCCAAAATGTAGACATCCAACGCTCATGTCACCCTTTAGTCAAATGAGACGCAGATATATATTGGGCAGAAGGCGCCTCCTAGTGGTCTAACCCTACCCATACCTAAACCTACCATAACCGAAGCGTCTGTAAAAACCTTAGTCTGAAAACTCAGAAATTCTGCATACTAGTGAACATCTACTGAAGACTAACTAGTGCACATCTACTTAATTCATCATGGACAGCAAACAGAACAGAAATGTGTACAAACCAACAAATGATTAGGCTACAAAAACCCCAAAAAACACTATTACAAAGCAAAACACTGAGTGAGTGAACAAACAGAGTAACCCAAACACAACACAGTGCATTTCTCTTTCACAAACCGCACTATCTGCTCACTTCCTCTCTCAAGCTCGTCTTTCACTCAGAGATCATGGACTAGAGCTGGATTTGAAACTGAGATCAGCATGAAAAGAAAAAATTGAAACACCAAATCACTTGAAACTGTTCAAACCTATTCATAATATAACAGTAATGACCATCTTCTGAAACACACCGAGGAAATAATACTCACAGAGCACAAGAGGAAGTTGACTGAGCTCCATACTGACCAATAATGACAGACAGATGAAGACACAGACTGGGTTAAAGGCTCAAGACTTCCTGATACACACAGTCAGATCTACAACATGACTGATTAAAGACATACATGTGCAGTTTATGTGTTACAAAAAACCTTTTGATAAAGTTGATAATCTTGTAACACGTTTTCAAAAATATCCGGCAAGTTTCCTACTGAAATGTTGTCAGGATTCATTCAGTACCAAACTAAAGCATCAGTTTTCCAGTGTGAGAATGAATATTTTTGTGTTTAATGAAAAAGGAAAAAGAAACAATATGGATCTGTATTGTAATATTTGCCTTTATAACTTTATAAGTTAAGAAGCGGAAGTCACTAAACTCCACAGAGCTGACAAAGATCAAACCACAACTATGAGCTCATCATCATCTCTGTCTATTTCTGTTCTGTCAGCCTCTGACAACAAGGGTGTCGACTTCAGTACTGATGTATTTGTACCTGTGAATGTAGTTTAATATTCATGCACCAGGACCAGGAATGCATCATTTATGCCTGTTCCTCTTAAAGAATGATCGATTAAAAAAATAACAATTGTGTCAAAATGTTTTGAAAAAAGAAATGCAATTCTTGTCTTACTGTCCTCAGCTGTGTATTTCCTGTTTCAGAACATGATAAGGAATCAATTTTCACTGGTTCACTGACTTCACTCTATGATTTTGATTTACTAAAAAGAATCGGATCATAAGAGTCATTCGTTGGGAATTGTCATGATCCCAGCCGGTGTTCCCCTGGTCTTGTGTGGCCTTTATGTTATTTCCTGTTCTGCATGTTCTGTAGTCCTTTTTATTTTTCCCTGTTGATTAGTTTTTTGATTTGTTCCCAAGTGTGTGTAGTTCCCCAATTACTCATTGTGTACTTAAACCCAGTGTTTCTTATATTCCTTGTCTTGCGTTGTCCTTTGTTGGACACTTCTCCGAGGTTCTCATTTCTGATCCCTGGCTTTCTTATGTTCATATCGGTTGTTTTTGCAGTTTTGCAATTGCAAAAACAAATTTCTCGAAACCATCACCAACTTTTTCAAAGCCTGGTGGTATTTGAACTTGTAGGAAAAAGTACAGACAGCAAACTGACATTGAATCAACGAGGAAACGACGTCTCATGACATCGAAACAACGTTGATTTTGCTCATCGAATCAACGTTGAACCAACGTCAGACGCGGCATTCTTCAAAGCTAAATGAAAATCAAAATTGGTTTGCTTTCGTAACGTTGAAACAACGTTGATTTCAAGTTGATTTTCCGTTAGTTTTGAATGGATGACGCGTCTGACGTTGGTTCAACGTTAATTCGATGAGCAAAACAATGTCGGATCAAAGTTTCGCTGTCACATTTCCACGTTGATTCAACGTCAGTTTGCTAAAAGCGAGCCCTGATGATGACGTGTGTTAATAGCGCGATTCAGAGAAAAAACGGCTAGCGAAGGGCATGAGATTTATCCATCAGCCGGATTTTGACGGCTCGCGCGGGGGAGCCGCCATTGTAGCAGAACTTCACCTGCTGTTAGCATCCCATTGACTCCCATTCATTTTGGCGCCATTTTGACAGCGAATAACTTTATGTCTAAAAGCGTCCAGAGACTCCATTTATCCATTATTTATTTCTAAAGAAACACGACAATGTATAAAACGCTCCATTACTTTATGTCCCCAAATATCTCGTGCTGAAATTGGGTCTCAGAGCTTCTTCCAATGTTGGAGGGAAAATATAATAATATCCTCAAAATTGTCTTCACCAAAACGCAGAATCAGATGTTAGTCCCCTGCACAGCAAAATGCAACATCGAGCTCAATGACAAGATCAAAACTCAAAAGCAGTTTTTCAGAAACTCTATAAAAAATATCATATTGAATGGATATTGGATTCACATTACCTGACATTCAATAGTCCCCTGTTCAACTCCCAGGTTTTGGCATCAACCATGCTTGCATTTTAATGTATTGTATTTTTAGGGCTTGGTCAACATGGTTGAATACTTAAAGGAGTCGTTCACTTTTAAAAAAAACTTTTGCTGATAATTTACTCACCCCCATCTCATCCAAGATAACCATGACTACGTTTACATGCAGTCAATTTTTGGGTTATGGTCGGATTAAGGTCACTTTTCGGGTTTCTGAAACATTAGGGATAACCCGTTTACATGCGTGAGCAGAAAGAGTTTCTCCTGTATACATGGAATTGCGGTATCCGGCGACGCGCGGTTAGCGTCTAGACGTACGGACAACCTTAAGACGCAAAATGCGTCATATCCGATTCTTCTTCCTGTATCCAAAGACAACAACAACAGCAGTATGCGAATAATGAATAGTTCGGGGCAGATAGCGATCGCCTTTGTTTGCGCTTAGATGCTGGTAACGTTACTAAACTCGCTCCAAAAATATGCTGTGCTGCGTCCAAGGGGGTAATCCATTAGCCGGAAGCTGAAGCTCCCTCTGGGGGCTGTCATTGTAGCCCACTATCACCTGCTGTTAGCATCCCATTGACTCCCATTCATTTTGGCGTCACTTTGACAGCGAATAACTTTACATCTGAGGCGTCCAAAGACTCCATTTATCCATTATTTATTTCTAAAGAAACACGACAATGTATAAAAGGCTCCATTACTTTGTATGTTACGTTATGGCCACGTAGAAGCCGTTCTTGTAAAAATAGGCTAAAAATTGCGTCATAACTACTCGACTGTCAGTCGCACAGTAAAAAATTACCGTATAGACAGGAAGAGAAGCTCGCACAGCCTCGCAGGGAATCTTTTACTGTCTAAAGTCAGCCCATGGCATAAATAGAAGCAAAATGACAAAATAACTAATCAGAATACTTACCAAAAGTTGATCCAGGTTGCGATTCGCCGTCTCTGTGCACGATTAAAATTTCTTATGGCACAGCGACTATGAGTCCGTCAGTTTGCTCACGTGACAACTATGCCGTCAAGCTCAGTTTGAGCCTGCGCTGAACGCCCTGCTATCAGGAAGTGAGCTTCAGCTCTCTCCGTTGAAATCAACGGGGTCGCTGTGTCCATTTCTTTTACTGTCTATGGCTGCGTCTCGCCTGGTCTCGCCATGTTTACTTCCGGTATACTGCACGAAGATTTTTGTATTCGCCGAGAAGTTTCTCTACTCAAAAGACCAAGATTCCTTGCGAATAGAACATGCGCAGAACACAAATCATTATGAGGATATGCCGATACGTGTTTACATGACCAAAAATTCGGGTTAGAAAAGGGGTACCCCAGGTATAATATCTCGGTTTTTAAAATCCGGGGATATGAGCATTTTTCGGGTTTTTGCCGGTGTTTACATGGACGCTCGCGACCGGGTTATTGCTAATATCCCGGTTTTTAACTGGTTATTGCCTGCATGTAAACGCAGTGCATGTCATTCTTTCTTCAATCAAAAAGAAATTAAGGTTTTTGATGAAAACATTTCAGGATTGTCTCCTTAAAATGGACTTCAATGTCCAAATGAGAGTTGCAGTGCAGCTTTTTACTCTAAACACATTCAGAACTGGACACCATGTTCATGTTTAGTAGTTAAAACCACACGTCACACAGCCAACAGTTCTCACCATGTGAACACAGTTTTACACGCCAGTCAGAACCACAGGATGTGTACAAAAAAGAAAGAAAAAAAAGTGTCAATTCATCTCCACAAAAAATAGCATGTTCAAGAATTGATTAAAATTACATTATTATTCTCTCCATAAATGTAACAATTTCTGTAGATTGAAGTAGTTTTATGTGCAAAAGTCCAATATTGAGAGATTAAAACTTGATTCACGACACTGTGAGACAAAGAAAGCATCAGATCCAGAATATTTCAAAAAGACTTTGTTTCTTTATTAAGAAAAGTAAAGAAATAAATGATGAAACACTGCAGCGATACAAGTCAGGAGAGTAAAATAAGGAATATACACACATATACATATACAAATGACAGTGTGTTCATGCGGTTACAATGAGAATCAGGAAAATATCACACAAGCCTTATACGGTAAAGAATTGCACAGCGTTACATAAAGCAGAACAACATGACAGACTAGAGAGAGGCATTTTAATTAAAACAAACATGAATATTAAAAGGCCAATGGGATTGTGGGAATGAATCTGAGAGGACGGGGATGTACTAGCGATGCTAAAGCTTAGTGAAGGTCTGATCCACATTAACAATAATAGTTTATTGCTCAAAAACAGAAAAAAACAAACCATGTACCTTGTTAAAGCCAACTTTAAATCAAAATGTACCCTTTCTTCACTATTCCACAGTTTAACCTGCTTTTTACGATCATTTCCTGGTGTATAAAA
Organism: Cyprinella venusta; assembly: GCA_038021265.1. Taxonomy (NCBI): domain Eukaryota; kingdom Metazoa; phylum Chordata; class Actinopteri; order Cypriniformes; family Leuciscidae; genus Cyprinella; species Cyprinella venusta. The sequence goes on along the minus strand of CM075863.1, from coordinate 53,190,470 downwards.
CCAATTGGGATTGGAATCAATGGAAATCAAGTGGGTTGGGGAATCTGGTTCATGTTGAACAATCGCAACACGTTAAATGTTAGACATAGTGAATCAGGAGTGACTCCTATCATCTTTTAAGTATATTAATTGAACCAGTTGCGTTTAATGATAGCAATGACTTGTAATAAATCACTGGGATGTTTTCCCTCTCATTCTGCAGCATTTGTAAATCAGCACGACTGTCGCCAGCAGATATGGACAAGCTGCCAGAACAGAAGTGAGTATTTTGAGGACAGAGATCTGAGATTCTGAAGCTGAAAAAGAGACACACGAGCACTTTATCATGAACTATATCTGAACGACGGCATATGAAGAAATAAATCAGCTCACAGTTTCATGGCTGCTCACCTCTGACTGAGATCCAGCTCTTGAGCGACTCTCCTCTCGGGTGTTTGCAGTAGTAGAAACCCTCGTGTGACTTTGAGACAGTCGGGATGATCATCTCTATAGTTTGATTCTGGACGAGTGATTCATCTTTATAGAAATCAGCTCTGAGGATTGATGGGGATGTACGATTATATAAACAGCGTAGAGTCAGATTATCTCCTTCAGTCACAGGATGAACAGGACTCTCCAGAATCACACCAGCTTCAGAAATACAGGAAACATGCAATACATCAACAAAATGAAAACGTAATAAAAACAAGCAAAATTAAATAATAAAACAGACTTTTTAGTTTTCCACTGCGCACTTGCATTGATTATAAACTGTCAGTGAAATAAATAAATCCAGAAACACAGACTCACAGTGTACAGTGATATTAACAGGATGATATTTCTCTCCAGATTCAGACTGACACCAGTAAACTGCAGTGTCTGATGTTACGGTGGATCTGATTGTACATGTAGATCCTGTTTGTGATCCCGACACTGGTAATGAACAATCTTCCAGGCCCCAAGTGTCAGTGTATCTCCACACTGTCCATCTATCAGAGTTCCTCTGGTCCTCACAGCTCAGAGAGAGAGAGTCAGATGTGAAGTGTTGAGTTCTGCTGGGACTGATGATCAGAGACACTGGAGGAGAAACACCTGACAAGACCATTACAGAGACAATTAGGAAATTGTCTTTATTAGAGATGAAGATATCATTTAAACTATAGTGTGAACTCACCAGTGACCCACAGTGGTTGTCTGTTGCTGTACCGTGTTTTATAGTCTGTTTTTTCTCTCTCTGCTCTGCACACATAAACTCCTGTGTGATTTAGAGCAACAGAACTGACAGTGTATTTTCCTCCAGCTCCTCTTCTGCTGTCTGAGAGCGGATCATAGCGAACACTCCTGTCTGTGTTAAATGAGAATATGCAGAGGATCACTAATGGAAATTATCTCCATTAAAGTTTTTGCTAAAACCAGTAAATGTATATGTAATCACATGGAGGACATTATAATACCTGATGAGAGAGTTACAGTGAACCAGCTGAATGTCCAGCCTGTAGAAGAGCCGTTAACCTCACAGTTCAGAGTCACTGGATCTCCTTCAGTCAACCACGATTGAGGAGAAACACTTAAAACTGCTGTGGGATCTGAAATACAGACATCACTCATTAATAACATGTTAAACCAGCCCATTCTCACCCCCAAGGCGTCAACTTGTGTGTGTTTATGAAGAGATGATCAAACTCACCCGATACTGTCAGTGTGACTTCATCACTCAGTTGTGAAATGCCTGATCCGTCAGTCTCTATTATATAACAGGAGTATTTCCCTGAGTCAGACTCAGTGACAAAACTGAGAGTGTATTCCTGTAGTTTACTGGAATCTATGAATGAACCTCCTTTAAACCAGTTGTACATCCAGCTAGAGACTCCTTCAGCATCAATGTCACATCTGAGAGTGACCGTCTCTCCTCTGAACACATGTACATCAGGTTTAATGATCACTCTGGATTTTGGGCTTTCTGCACAATAACAACAATAAACAATGAAAATAATGTGATGATTCATTTAATTAATTAAAATAATAAATTGTGCTTTTATTTTCTCTCTGGGAACAGTTTCTTAATTGAACAACAGAGTGAATGTGTTTTCATTAAGTGCAACATGTTCCTGGATAAACATCTTTATTGATCCCGAACAACACTCCAATCAACCAATCAGATTTAAGGGACAAGTTTACAGTTTGTTGTATGCTCGGTTTACACAGTTTAGTGTTTCTACATCAGTGTTTTTGGTATTGGAGATAAGCTATGGTTATAGGGTTAACTTGGTTAAAACCACAATGACCATAAACACACCTGTTAAATCAGGTTAGACTGAAGTGTTGTTCTCTATATCTGTTATAAGTGTCTTATGAAATTATTGTTAGTAATTTCTCAGAGCAGGTCATAAAGTGAGAGTAAATACCGCGTATTGTCACTGTTACTGGTTCACTGTAATCTGTGTAACGTCCTCCTCTTTGTGCTCTGCATCTGTACTGTCCTCCATCAGAGATTTGCACAGGCTCGATTACTTTATTTGCAGCATCAGTAGTTTCAGTGTTTGAGTCTTTACTCCAGAGAAACACCCATCCACCCAGTGTCTGATCCAGTGAACATCTCAGAGTAACTCTGCCTCCAGTGATCACTGAACTCTGCGGCTCAACAGTCAGAGTCGGTTTGGGAAAATCTGTCAATATAAAGTCAGTGGGAACATGAGATGTGAAGTTTTTCAGCAGATCTCATTCTCTCACTGCACAGCAAAATCCCCAGTGTTAACTTAAGTCAAGTCCCGTTCTCTCACTGGTAAATCATTAGTGTATTTTGATTTCACAGACTAATATAGCAACTGTTAACAAGAAGGTTAACATTCATTCAGTGCAGACCAGCCTATGTTCAAACACACCCTGAGCTCAACACAGGAACCAACATCCAGTCAGAAAGACATTTCCGTATCAGCAAAGTGTTGCAAATTGTTGTTGTAGTTCAAATGACTTTGTTTTAATTCAGTATGTTCAGTTTTGTAGAGTTGCTAATTTTCAAGACAAAGCAAAAAATACACTATGTGATTCTATATTTATGAAATATACTATGGGTTTTTTTTTCTATTTGCATTTTCCCCAGCGTGTTGAGCTCTCTCGGCCACCGTACTTGTATGAATCAAATTCACTCACCTTCAGTGTGTCCAGAGTGGATGATTGAAATCAGCACTGAAATGCAAAAAAATCATTACTGAAAGTAAAAAAAGTAATGAAAGTGTTGAAAAGGCTCAGTAAGATAATTCTTATTGTTGGGTTGTGAATATTGACAGTCGTATCTTAAGCCCCGCCCAGAGTTTGACGGAACTGGTTATGTTCAATTGAAAGCTGTGGAAAGTTCGCGATTATTCAAGCCACATGAGTCTGCGTAACTTTGAAAGTAAGTTTAATTTCCACATATATTGTCTTTGATATTGCTATTTGTTGTATTGTGTGTAGAAACGTTTTAAGGTCGAGTGTAATTCGTATCTCCGTGAAGCTAATGTTAGCGTTATTATCTGGGCATTATTTTGCACGTGTGATCCGACGCGCGCTGTATAACGTACCTGAAATAAGGATAACGACTCAGATGGTCCATATGTTTACCTCAGTGTTTACACTTTAGAGATGTAATTGAGCTGTATTTATGTCGATTGTGAAGATTACCCTAGACTGATTTGAGATATGGTTATAAGACGATGGTCGCATATTATTGGACAATTGTTTACATACATTGTAGGTACGTGACAAAAAAAATCAATACGAGAACATTCAAATATAATCAGCACCATATGATAGATAATAAAAATACCTAAAAAATGGTTTTTAAATGATTAAAATCGGATAATATATTTAAGAAAGTTATGGAATTTTTAAATTCGGAAATTAGGGGTCATTTTTGTACCTAATTAAAACAATAAAACAATGAAAAACTGTGACCTCTTCTGCTTGAACAAACACTTCAAAATATCATAACTTCCTCATTTCTTGGTCTATTTGTATAACTCAAACACCAAAGTGTAGATAATTAAAAGCCCAACAAGATTAAGATGACCTCTTTTTAAAAGGAATAGATGCACATTTATTATTTCTATTAACCACTTCCTCTGATGAAACCGAGAGCATCAATCCACACATATCTTTTCAGACAATTGGCATTGACACATGAATTTCATTGTTTCATTAGTAGGCCGTTTCTTGACTAAATGCTGGCAAGCAATGTAAATGGTAAAATACTATTAATCATTTTAATCTACAAAGCAATTTTACTTCTGCTTACATATGTTAGATAGAGATTAATTTACATCACTAGATCTAAAAACATCACTTACATCACTAGAGTTTTCATCAAAAAATACAAACTTTTATTGTAATTCTAGCTAAAAATCAGACAATTCTATCAACAAAATGATTACTAAAATAGTTGACGATTATTTTTAAAAACTGGGAGAAGTTTTGGAAGCCAATTTGATCAAATGGCTCATTCTGCTTTTGACAACGTCACTTGCGGATCGTAAAAAAACACATGCGCATGTTACAATCAATCCCAAACTTCACCTAATTCAAGTTAAATGTATAATATTTCAAAAGTATTGGGTTTGAAACGAAAAAAATACTCCCTTTCATAGAGGATTTTGATGCCAAACACGAGAGAAATGTTGCTTTGCTTATAACTTTCTTCTTACTACAGCTATCTTGGAAATTTGAACGTCAGAATCAACGTGATGATGTAATTTACGTCACTAGTATATACATTTTAGAGGTATAGTCACAAAGCAAAGATACGACAGACCTCCTTAGTCGACAACGCGTATTGCGCTGAATACCTGCTGGGAACACAGCCGCGGGAACAAAACGCCCGCACGTATATGGCCAGTTTGTCACGTACCTTTACATAGCCATGTATCTTCACTTGTTTATTCTTTTGCGTTAAATGTTTATCTTTTATCACTGTAAACTGATTATTTATATTTATGTTTATTATAGAAACCACACTTACGCACCTTTTACATCACATACGTCTGTTAATGCCCTGCATTAAGTATGTTGATGACTGGAAACTACTGTTAAAAGAGTGATTGGACCTAGTTTGGACTGTTGTGCATTCTTACCGATGCCCCATGATGATCCCAATTAAGTCAGACCCAGTCAATACAGTCCAGAAAACTATTTAATAGAAAGATTAGGTATTTTTAAACGTTTTAACAGACGATCGTTAAACTCATCCGTTGGTTATCCTGAAGTTTCTGTGGGAAATTATTTGCAGAGTTCTTCCCATGAGTCAAACGGCTGTTTCTCTTAGTGGTCCCTGTGATGTCTTTAGTTTGTAAATTAGCTTTAGGTATAAGGGTCTGTCGCAATTTGGGTTCAGATTCTCTGAAGACATGCTAACGTCATCGCTGATGAATGTGATTGACCTTCAGTAAATTATTCTCCCCACAAGAACTCTGGTCAAGCTTATTATTTTATGCATTAGCAAAATCAAATACATTGGTAAGCCTATAAATTGACAGCTCAGACAAACACAAGAAAATCAGTTTTTACAGTGAGACCATTGAGCGTATCAATTTTGCGTTATACGTTAACTCTTTAAACGCATGCCTCATGTCTTAGGAGCCCGTTATCATCCCAAGGCTTCATATACGATGCTTTTGCCAAAATGTAGACACCCAACGCTCATGGCACCCTTTAGTCAAAATGAGACGCAGATATATATTGGGCAGAAGGCGCCCCCTAGTGGTCTAACCCTAACCATACCCATACCTAAACCTACCATAACCGAAGCGTCTGTAAAAACCTTAGTTTGAAAACTCTGAAATTCTGCATACTAGTGAACATCTACTGAAGACTAACTAGTGCACATCTACTTAGTGCATCATGGACAGCAAACAGAACAACAAATGTGTACAAACCAACAAATGAGTAGGCTAGGCTATAAAAAAAAACCAACAAACACTATTACAAAGCAAAACACTGAGTGACTGAACAAACAGAGTAACCCAAACACAACACAGTGCATTTCTCTTTCACAAACTGCACTATCTGCTCACTTCCTCTCTCAAGCTCGTCTTTCACTCAGAGATCATGGACTAGAGCTGGATTTGAAACTGAGATCAGCATGAAAAGAAAAAAAATGAAACACCAAATCACTTGAAACTGTTCAAACCTATTCATAATATAACAGTAATGACCATCTTCTGAAACACAGCGAGGAAATAATACTCACAGAGCACAAGAGGAAGTTGACTGAGCTCCATACTGACCAATAATGACAGACGGATGAAGACACAGACTGGGTTAAAGCCTCAAGACTTCCTGATACACACAGTCAGATCTAAAACATGACAGATTAAAGACATACATGTGCAATTTATGTGTTACAAAAAACCTTTTGATAAAGTTGATAATCTTGTAGCGAGTTTTCAAAAAATATCCGGCAAGTTTCCTACTGAAATGTTGTCAGGATTCGTTCAGTACCAAACTAAAGCATCAGTTTTCCAGTGTGAGAATGAATATTTTTGTGTGTTTAATGAAAAAGGAAAAAGAAACAGTACAGATCTTTATTGTAATATTTGCCTTTATAACTTTATAAGTTAAGAAGCGGAAGTCACTAAACTCCACAGAGCTGACAAAGATCAAACCACAACTATGAGCTCATCATCTCTGTCTATTTCTGTTCTGTCAGCCTCTGACAACAAGGGTGTCGACTTCCGTACTGATGTATTTGTACATGTGAATGTAGTTTAATATTCATGCACCAGGACCAGGAATGCATCATTTATGCCTGTTCCTCTTAAAGAATGATTCACTACGTTTACATGCAGCCAGTTTTCGGGTTATGGTCGGGTTAAGGTCACTATTCGGGTTTCTGAAACATTAGGGATAACCCGTTTACATGCGTGAGCAGAGAGAGTATCTCCTGTATACATGGAATTGCAATATCCCGATGTAAACGGCGACGCGCGGTTAGCGTCTAGACGTACGGACAACCTTACGACGCAAAATGCGTCATTTCCGATTCTTCTTCCTTTATCCAAAGAAAACAACAACAGCAGCATGCGGATAATGAATAGTTCGGGGCAGATAGCGATCGTCTTTGTTTGCGCTTAGATGCTGGTAACGTTACTGAGCTCGTTCCAAAAGTATGCTGTGCCTCGCCTGTCTCGCCTGGTCTCGCCATGTTTACTTCCGGTATACTGCACGCGGATTTTTGTATGCGCCGAGAAGTTTCTCTACTCAAAAGACCAAGATTCCTTGCGAATAGAACATGCGCAGAACACAAATCACAATGGGGATATGCCGATACGCGTTTACATGAACAAAAATTCGGGTTAGAAAAGGGGTACCCCAGGTATAATATCCCGGTTTTTAAAATCCGGGATATTAGCATTTTTCGGGTTTTTGCCGGTGTTTACATGGCCGTTCGCGACCGGGTTATTGCTAATATCCCGGTTTTGAACGGGTTATTGGCTGCATGTAAACGCAGTCAATGATTAAAAAAATAACAATTGTGTCAAAATGTTTTGAAAAAAGAAATGCAATTCTCGTCTTACTGTCCTCAGCTGTGTATTTCTTGTTTCAATACCTGATTGGAATTCAGTATTCAGTGGTTGCACTTTATGATTTTGATTTACTAAAAAGAATCGGATCATTTGGCAATCAAACTGTATGAATTAAAAGAGCAGACTCATAAGACTCAATCGTCTGGGAATTGTCATGATCCCAGCCTGTGTTCCCCTGGTCTTGGGTGGCCTTTATGTTATTTCCTGTTCTGCAACATGTTCTGTAGTCCTTTTTATTTTTCCCTTTTGATCAGTTTTTTGATTTGTTCCCAAGTGTATGTAGTTGCGCCTAGAAATTCTGTCCATAAACATTATGAACAGAACCAGCAACAAAAGCAGCCCTGCTGGAGTCCAACATGCACTGGGACGAAGTCTGACTTATTACCGGCAATGAGAACCAAGCTCCTGCTTCGGTCATACAGGGACCGGACAGCCCTTAGCAAAGGACCCCGGACCCCGTATTCCCGGAGCACCCTCCACAGGCCGCCTCGGGGGACACAGTCGAATGCCTTCTCCAAATCCACAAAACACATGTGGACTGGTTGGGCAAACTCCCATGAATCCTCCAGCACCCTGTAGAGAGTATAGAGCTGGTCCAGTGTTCCACGGCCCGGACGAAAACCGCACTGTTCCTCCTGAATCCGAGGTTCCACTATCGGCCGTATTCTCCTCTCCAGTACCGTGGCATAGACTTTCCCAGGGAGGCTGAGAAGTGTGATCCCCCTATAGTTGGAACACACCCTCTGGTCCCCCTTCTTAAAAAAGGGACCACCACCCCCGGTCTGCCATCCCAGAGGCACTGTCCCCGACTGCCACGCGATGCTGCAGAGGCGTGTCAGCCAAGACAGCCCCACAACATCCAGAGACTTGAGGTATTCAGGGCGGATCTCATCCACCCCCGGTGCCTTGCCACCGAGGAGTTTCTTGACTACCTCGGTGACCTCAGCTAGGGTGATGTACGAGTCCACCCCTGAGCCCTCAGCCTCTGCTTCCGCAATGGAAGACGTGTCGTCGGGATTGAGGAGGTCCTCGAAGTATTCCTTCCACCGTCCGACGACATCCCCAGTCGAGGTCAACAGCCGCCCACCCCTACTGTAAACAGCATTAGTAGGGGACTGCTTCCCTCTCCTGAGGCGCCGGACAGTTTGCCAGAATCTTTTCGAGGCCAGCCGATTGTCCTTCTCCATGGCCTCACCGAACTCCTCCCAGGCCCGAGTTTTTGCCTCCACGACCACCCGGGCCGCAGTCCGCTTGGCCTGCCGGTACCCGTCAGCTGCCTCCGGAGTCCCACAAGCCAACCAGGCCTGATAGGACTCCTTCAGCTTGACGGCATCCTTTACTTCCGGTGTCCACCACCGGGTTCGAGGGTTGCCGCCTCGACAGGCACCGGAGACCTTACGGCCACAGCTCCGAGCAGCCGCTTCGACAATGGAGGTGGAGAACATGGTCCACTCAGACTCAATATCTCCAGCCTCCCTCGGGATCTGATCGTAGCTCTGCCGGAGGTGAGAGTTGAAGATCTTTCTGACAGCAGATTCGGCCAAACGTTCCCTGCAAACCCTTACGGTACGCTTGGGTCTGCCGAGTCTGTCCAGCCTCCTCCCCCGCCATCGGATCCAACTCACCACCAGGTGGTGATCAGTTGACAGCTCCGCCCCTCTCTTTACCCGAGTGTCCAAGACATACGGCCGCAGGTCAGATGAAACGACCACAATGTCGATTATCGACCTATGACCTAGGGTGTCCTGGTGCCACGTGCACTGGTGGACACCCTTATGCTTGAACATGGTGTTCGTTATGGACAAACTGTAACTAGCACAGAAGTCCAATAACTGAACACCACTCGGGTTCAGGTCGGGGGGGGGGGGGGGGCATTCCTCCCAATCACGCCCCTCCGGGTGTCACTGTCGTAGCCCACTTGAGCGTTGAAGTCCCCCAGTAGAACGACGGAGTCCCCAGTCGGAGCACTTTCCAGCACTCCTCCCAGAGACTCCAAGAAGGCCGGGTACTCTGCACTGCCGTTTTGCCCGTAGGCACACACGACAGTGAGAGACCTATCCCCGACCCGTAGGCGCAGGGAAACGACCCTCTCGTTCACCGGGGTAAACTCCCAACACATGGCGGCTGAGCTGGGGGGCTATAAGCAAACCTACACCAGCCGGCCACCTCTCAACATGGGCAACTCCAGAGTGAAGAGTCAATCCTCTCTCAAGGAGTGTGGTTCCAGAGCCCAAGCCATGCGTAGAGGTGATCTCGACTATCTCTAGTCGGAACCTCTCAACCTCACGCACAATTTCAGGCTCCTTCCCCGCCAGTGAGGTGACGTTCCACGTCCCTAAGGCTAGATTCCGTGTCCAGGGATCGGGCCCTTACAGCTCCTCCTGCAGGTGGTGAGCCCACGGGAAGGCGGTCCCACGTCGCTCCTTCGGGCTCCCCGTGGGGAGAGGCCCGGCCACCAGGTGCTCGCATACGAGCCCCAACCCCGGGTCTGGCTCCAGGGTGGGGCCCCGGCTGCTCCATACCGGGCGACGTCACGGTCCTTAAATCTATTCCTCTCATAAGGGGTTTTTGAACTGCCCCCCTCCTTGAACTGCCACCTTAACGTGGTGGAGGGGTTTGAGTACCCGAATGACCCTAGGAGCTATGTTGGCTGGGGCTCTATGCCCCTGGTAGGGTCTCCCAAGGCAAACAGGTCCTACGTGACGGGTCAGACTAAGAGCGGTTCAAAAACCAATCAAAATTATGAAAGTAAAATAATGGATTTTTTTTTGAAAAAAAAAAAAGTCTGTTGAATTGCACTACTTGAAAAGAATAGATATTGCATCAAATATGCTTGCATTTTAATGCATTGTATATGTAGGGCTTAGTCAACATGGCAGCTTTTAGGATTATAATCAGTTTTCCTCAATACCTCATCATACTCCCGTTGAGACAAAACGCTTAACGTAGCTTAATGGACTAATACAGTGATATAAAAGACCAGACTCGAACCCTGGGATGCTGTACTATATAGGCTTTGCTCTAGTACTCTGTACTATATAGGCAATGTCAATGGAGGGACAGAAGGCTCTCAGATTTAATCAAAAATATCTTAATTTTTGTGTAAAAACAGCTGTCATCGTTTACACACAACTTATGGATTAGTTTTATGATCTCTTTATGAACCTTTTGAAGCGTCAAATGGGTACAGTAGTTGCATAGTTGTCAATGGAGGGTAAGAAATCTCTCAGAATCCAGTAAACATATATATCATTTGTGTCCCCAAGATGAATGAAGGTCTTAAGAGTTTGGAACAACATGAGGGTGAGTAAATGATGACATAATTTTCATTTTAGGGTAAATCCTTAGTGTCTGAGGAAATATAAGGAATAACAAAACATGGTTCAATAACATTCAGATCCTTTTTCTTGCTTGGCACAGAGTAATTTGGGTTGTCTCGTTATTGAGGTAGGGGGAGATGAGTGTGGTTGTAAAACTTTTTTCTGCATCTGTAACACACTGGATTTTTAGCTGGAGCGCTCAAACTTTTATACAAAGTTCTCACATTTGTTCTCTACTAAGGCACCCATTCAAAACATTCAAAAGATTATGACAGTAAGGTTGATGTTGTAATTTTCCAATAAAGCAACTGAGTTTCTTAAAGTGTGAGCTTTATTAACATTAAGCTTTTGACCGTAACTTACATGCAAACACTCCATATCTGCAGACTAGCATTCTACTTCGGTTGTCTGCAACTTCTTAGCAAACACTAGGTCGCCACCTAATGGAGTAAAGACACATTACCTATAACAACGATATAAACTGTTTTATATCACAGATATCAGACACATGGTGTGCTTTTGTTACAAATTACCCTATTCTGGGGTGTAAAATATTCACATGATAATATAATCTGTGTTTCCTTAATGAATAAAATATAATCTGAAGAAAATGATTACAAAAGACAAAACTATCAACGATGAACATAATATATACCCAAAAGTGTTGAAAGGCGCATTTGACGGAGAGACTGAGAGTGAAAAATAAACTGGTGTGAAGAGAAGCTGTTTTATTGGTGCTTCATGCAGAATGACACTGAACACACTCGAATCTGAATTAGTGGTGTTTGCTGAGCGTCTGTATCATTGTTCATACTTGGGGTCAAAGGCTTTTCATAAATCTCTAACCTTATTACAGTTTTTATAACAGTCTCTGTCTCGCTCAAATCCGAAGCTGTTCTCACAACAATTAGGCTACTAATAAACATTTTTACAAGGTCTCTTTTCTTTCATTTCTTTTCACAACATGCATTACAAATTACATAAAACACATATTAAACTACTAAATACACGTTTTTTGTTGAATAAAGACGATATACATTGACATGGATAACTGCATGATATTATAGAAACGTAATCCACGCTTTTCAACTATATTTTAAGAATTATACAACTAAACCCGCCGTTCAAAATAGCGCGCGGGCGGCAATTGGAAACAACGTAATAAGGCCTAATTAACACAAAACTTGGATTATACACAAAAATAACGACATCCAAGCATATTACTCATATACCTGTCATATACCTGGCATATAGACCATTTGAAAAGATGTAAACAACACTGGTCCAGAAGCACTTCCTGTGTTTTCTTTATTTCACATGTAAAGAAAACGTCTTAAAGATGCTTGTTTAACTTTTTGATTCAGTTTTAAATGTTCTGTTGGTTGTATTTTATCCCAGCTTTTATGTAGTGTTAAAAAACTGAAACAGGAAGTGCTTCTGGGCCAGTGTTGTTTACATCTTGCGAAATGGTACCTGTCTCGCTCAAATCCAAAAGCCGTTCTAAGCTTCGAGCGAGACGCGATTGGAAGACACAAGTGGAAATGACGTCACTTAGCTATAAAACTCGTTACATTATTTTAAAACAAAACCCGAACATTTTTCCCATATTCTATACAAAATATGAACAGCAATGTATGCAAAGAAACAAATAAATACGACAGAAATAAATTCTAAGTTTGCTGGAACGATAACAAAATCCAAAACACTTACACTAAAATCTATTATTTTAGACAAGTTTCATCAATGTGACATCATTTTCTACAATTAACACTATTGTGTTACTTGTGTTTCACGACTCTAAACACATATTCAGACACCATGTGTTCATGTTTAGTAGTTAAAACCACACAACGTCACACAGCCAGCCAACAGTTCTCACCATGTGAACACAGTTTTACACGCCAGTCAGAACCACAGGATGTGTACAAATAATTATGTGTCAATTCATCAAAAAAAAAAAGCATGTTCAAGAATTGATTAAAATGATATTATTATTCTTTCCATAAATGTAATCATTTTTGTAGATTTAGTAGTTTTATGTGGAAAAGTCCAATATTGAGAGATTAAAACTTGTTTCACGACACTGTGAGACAAAGAAAGCATCAGATCCAGAATATTTCAAAAAGACTTTGTTTCTTTATTAAGAAAAGTAAAGAAATAAATGATGAAACACTGCAGCGATACAAGTCAGGAGAGTAAAATAAGGAATATACACACATATACATATACAAATGACAGTGTGTTCATGCGGTTATAATGAGAATCAGGAAAATATCACACAAGCCTTCTACGGTAAAGAATTGCACAGCGTTACATAAAGCAGAACAACATGACAGACTAGAGAGAGGCATTTTAAATTAAAATTGATTTTTTTTTAACCGAAAATTACGTTTAATTAACGTTTGAGGAACATTATACCTTTTAAAACACGTTCCTTTAACGTCAAGAAAACTGGACATTTTTCACGTTCCCAGAACCAACACTGAATATTTAGAGAACGTTCTTATAACAAAATTATGTTAGCTGGGATATGACCTTTTGACGGTTTTAATTATTTCCAGAATATTTTAAGCATTACAGCTAGAAAAGAAAAAAATAGTTTCACTAAATATCTATTTTAAAGACAACTTTTCCAGACCTGGAAATCACAATTGTAACATTTGGTGATATTTCCATGACCATGGGGACCTGTACAAATACATTTAAAATCAAGAAGATCGAAAAGAAAAAAGGAAACTTGGTCAAATACTCAAAAGTCAGAAAAAAAACTGCCTGAAACTAATATTCTGCTATCTCAGTTGTCAAATGTTATACTAATATACATATGAAAACTCACACTGTGCAGTAAAAAAAAGTATTTTTCTAATGAATAATGATCTCATTGCTTTTCAAAGATTAGCATGCATAGTCTCTGAAGCACATGAAGGCTTACTAATATTACAGTAAATTCTGGTAAATATTTCCCTGATGATCCTGGCCATTCACTTCTCAACCTACAGTAAACTCTCCTCATCCTCCGGGCATTTCTTACATCACTACATCCAGCACCTGCAAACATATCAATGTCAATGCACATTTATTTTGATATATAAACCGTATAATTACATTTACATTTATTCATTTAGCTGACGCCTTTATCCAAAGCGACTTACAATTTCTATACATGTCAGAGGTCGCACGCCTCAACTAGGGGTTAAGTGTCTTGCTCAGGGACACATTGGTCTCTCACACCAAAGGCATGTGTCTTATCCACTGCGCCGTCACCACCCACATTAGATTATACCCAATAATGTCATTACATTTTACCCAATAATGCAAATATGAGCTGATGGTGAATTGTGATATTTTTAGTTTGACACTCACCTTGATCTGTTTACAGCTTCAGTAGTGAGTAAATGTCACCGCTCTCACTGTTATTACCTAGAAGATGCCAACAGTTCATATATGCTCACGATACACCCAACAGTGATGTGAAATATGGCATGATCAACACATGGGTAAATTAAAGGTGATTGGGAGGGTTTTTGAACCTTGTGTAAGGTTTCTCGCCATCAGTTAAAAACATCAGCCCAACACATGATACATTTCTGTAATACTGAAGATCCATTTGAACTGTTTGATAAACACATTTAACCTGCACAAACCTTTAATGGAAACATACATATGGTTTATTACTGCAACCAGATCTACAATGTTCAACTATGTTTCTATTTTCAGAATTTGGTCGTTTTATTTAAGCAAAATCTCAGTAGTTCATGAGTATTTTTGTGGTTGATTAGCGCTTACACAAATAAAGAGGTTAGCGACCACTGATTTAAACATAAACAATGGTTCTCTATTAAGGTTAATAATTTTCTCAATTCAAAGCCTTTAACACTGTCCCATTCACCCACATTGTGTTTGGGTGGATGCGACAAAAATAAAAACAACCTATTCTGAAAATGGAAACATGACATTAACAAATTGTTTACTGATTTTGTATCAGTAGTGCATCATATTCGTGTTTCCATAAAAGGTTTGTACAATATAGTAGCTATACGACAATTTTAGGACTTTATTTTGACATCAGCTTATTTTCCTCAGTTCGTGTATTTCAGGGTCAACTTCCTGTTTGATGCATGCCACGCCCACCTACATGTCACACCAATAATGGCATATCCAATTTTGATTATAGGGCTCAGAAATAAAAAAAGTTTTTATTTTCACCCATTAGGTGAGAAATTAAAATGTAGTTATACTGTCCCATTCGAACCAATGTCGAACCAATGAGTAAGAGAGGTAATCCAAATTATTTCAAAATAAACAATTTGCATGCAATGGCCTTTTTTGGATCAGGTCAGTTTACAGTTCAAATTCACAGAATCACTCATGATCATAAAATCATAAGAGCGGAGTCTTTTGTTTCACTTTACCTTTGTTCTCTTTCTGTTTCTTTGTTGATTTGAGTTCAACCTCAGCATATGTGATCTCAGTCGGCCCACTTACATCATCTACGAATAGAGAATGAAATAAGACACTGGTTTAACATGATTTGCTCTGCAAATAAAAAAAAAACTTTTAGAAATAACTCCTGAGCTATGATGAGTGAACTATGAAAAACATGAAATACTTCAGAGGTGGAAAGTCCAGGGGTCAGAAAGTAAAAGTCCTGACATATTTGTAGTGTTAAATTAACTTTACCGGGAGTTTATTTGGATCCAGACTCAAGAGTGTTAAAGTTAATGAGATAATTAAGTGATTAAGTGAGGGATGATTGACCATTATTGAAGACACCTGATGAACAAGCAGAATCACTGAAGGAGAAAGTCACCATTGTGGAGATCAGTGTTTGCTTTAGTTGGGCTCTTGACACTTAAACTGTTAATGTCAGTTTTTGCTTGACTGCTGTACCTGAGTTATAACAGCAAGATGAACAACAGAAAGCTAATGAGGTGATGATCGTTATTAACCCTTTAATGCCTGGCGTATCATATTTGATACACGAGTTTCTAAGACATATATTAAATCGGTGAGAGCAATACTTTCTTTGATAACCTGTTGTATATGTTGATACGTGTTTTCTGCCATCTTGTGGAATTTCACTGTACTGCAGGCAGTAGAGGGGTGATTTTTTTAGCTTTTCAAAATGGCCGCTTTGATTGAATCAAGCCAGACGATTTCGGCAGGAAAATAAAGGCTAATTTCAAGTTGTTAAGGTAAAAAATAATATTTAATTGTGCCTGATATAATTAATTGAACACTTTCTGAATTGAAATAATGCATAATCACTTAAAAATTTAATTTTTAAATTACAAGTAAATCGTGTTGGAAATTGTGTATCAAATTTGATACAGCAGGCTTTTAGGGAACGTTTTGATTACAGTGTATATTTATACAGTGTATATTTTAGATGCAAAAAAATCTATTATGCCTTTAACAGTTTGAAAACATAGAACATTTTAGGCTGTTTTTCTCTCTTCTTTTTTAAATAGATATTTTTTTCAGTCCTTTTATTTCACGTTGTGTTAGTCATAAAGTAGATAACATTACTGCAATTTGACATTACAGACATAAAGCACCAATAAAGGGATAGTTCACTTTGAAAATTAATTTTTGATATGTTTTAGCTTACCTCAAGGGCATCCAAGATGTAGGTGTCTAAAACATATCAAAAATTAATTTCAAAGTGAACTATCCCTTTATTGGTGCTTTGTGTCTGTAATGTCAAATTGCAGTAATGTTATGACTAACACAAAGTGAAATAAAAGGACTGAAAAAAATATCTATTTAAAAAAAGAGAGAAAAACAGCCTAAAATGTTCTATGTTTTCAAACTGTTAAAGGCATAATAGATTTTTTGTATCTAAAATATACACTGTATAAATATACACTGTAAGCAAAAAGTTCCCTAAAAGCCTGATGTATCAAATGTGATACAAAAAAATATATCATAAACAAAATGACTTGCCAATATTTTTTTTATTTTGATTCAAGGCTTAATAAACATCTAATTTCCAAAAATATATAATTTTCTGCCATTTTTTAATGTGTCAGGTATTAAAGGGTTAATTGACATGATCATCATTTGTCACGAAACTCATTTGTAGAGTTTAACCTTTTGATTACACAATGTAATATTTTCAGTAATTTAAATTTTATCCCAAATATTCCTTAAATAAAGTTGTTTTATTCAAAAGAATAACATTTTAGTTGGACACGCATACATCAAGAATCAGCCTGTGAATCTCAACAATGGTGACATAATAAAGCATGTTGCAGTGCATTCTGGGTGCCACCAATCAAAACTCATTCATAGCCCCCATCATGCATTGCGTTATGAATAAATTATGATCTGAATTGTCTTTGTAATTTCATTTTCCTAATTGAATATACTGTTTGTCACCATTGTTGAGATTCATACATTGGATCTTGATGTCTGTGTGTGCCTAAAAGAAAGATTTTTTTCCTATCAGAACAACTTTTAAGATATCATTTGGTTTATATTGAAAAATCTGGATATAATGCTATAGAATCACTGTGATGCTGTTATGATCATTATACATTAAAGTCAAAGATTAGACTCTATACGAGTTCAGTGGTTCAATGATTGTGTCAAAACATAACCGACAACATCTGTTCACCTTTTCTCTTTGTTCATCTGGCTGTTAAAATTCAATTACAATAGCCAAACAAAATCTTAAGTTAAATATTCAAAGGTCAACTGCCCAACTAAAGCCCATAATAGTGACTAAAAATAGATTTTCTCCTTCAGTGATTCTGCTTGTTATCATGAGGTGTCTTCAATAATGCTCAATCATCACTCAATTAATCACTTAATTATCTCATTATCTTTAACACTCTTGAGTCTGGATCCAAATAAACTCCCAGGAAAGTAAATTTAACACTACAAATATGGCAGGACTTTTACTTTTTGACCCCTGGACTTTCCACCTCTGAAGTATTTCATGTCATTATGATGAGTTCAGTAGTTCTTTTTAAAAGTTTATTCATTATTTTATTTGTAGAGCAAATCAAGAGTGAATTATCTAGTTGAAATATGCTTTATAGTTAAAAGTTATTCCTACGTGTCTTTTTGTATATATTTATTTGTTTATTAATGAGTAAAGACTGACCAGGCAGTGTGTTGTCTCCGGTTTCCCTCTGGTTCTGCTCTGATGTCTGACTGATGTTCTGCTGTTGACTGACAGTAGAGCGAGACCCAGATCTTACACCTAATCAAACATGAAATATTTGTGTAAATGTTTAGAGGAAAACTGACTTTTTCAGACAGCAACAGACAGCATCGAGTACATGTAGATTACAAATGTGGCGAATGTAGGCTAGATCTGGGCCGTGGGTTTTAATCTCTTTCATGTATACAGTACATGTTTGAGAATTACAAAGTGTTTATGAAATGTTTTTATTAATTCATCACATTATTGATGTGTTCCAGAACATTAAGCTGCCTCTCTTACTGTCTTCATAGGCCACAAATGAAGCTATAAATGACTGATTTAGAGCACTTAACCTTTGTTGATTCTGCAGCGCCAAAGCAGGACCAAGAAGACAATGATCAAAACTGCAACAGTCAGTCCTGCAGTCACTCCAATAATCACAGGATTGAGACCACCAGATCTTGAGGCTGGAGAAACAGATAAGTTTTATATCTACATGTAAATTGTACAGGATTATTTTTAATGGTGTTTTTTTTTATCTTAATCTCACCTCTGACTGAGATCCAGCTCTTGAGCGACTCTCCTCTCGGGTGTTTGCAGTAGTAGAAACCCTCGTGTGACTTTGAGACAGTCGGGATGATCATCTCTATAGTTTGATTCTGGACGAGTGATTCATCTTTATAGAAATCAGCTCTGAGGATTGATGGGGATGTACGATTATATAAACAGCGTAGAGTCAGATTATCTCCTTCAGTCACAGGATGAACAGGACTCTCCAGAATCACACCAGCTTCAGAAATAGAGGAAATATGCAATACATCAACAAAATGATAATAAAACAGACTTTTTTAGTTTTCCACTGCGCACTTGCATTGATTATAAACTGTCGGTGAAATAAATAAATCCAGAAACACAGACTCACAGTGTACAGTGATATTAACAGGATGATATTTCTCTCCAGATTCAGACAGACACCAGTAAACTCCAGTGTATGATGTGTTGGTGGAGCTGATTGTACATGTAGATCCTGTTTGTGATCCCCACACTGGTGATGAACAATCTTCCAGCCCCCAAGTGTCAGTGTATCTCCTCACTGTCCATCTATCAGAGTTCCTCTGGTCCTCACAGCTCAGAGAGAGAGAGTCAGATGTGAAGTGTTGAGTTCTGCTGGGACTGATGATCAGAGACACTGGAGGAGAAACACCTGACAAGACCATTACAGAGACAATTAGGAAATTGTCTTTATTACAGATGAAGATATGATTTAAACTATAGTGTGAACTCACCAGTGACCCACAGTGGTTGTGTGTTGCTGTATATTGTATAGACTGGTTTTCCTCTCTCTGCTCTGCACACATAAACTCCTGTGTGATTTAGAGCAACAGAACTGACAGTGTATTTTCCTCCAGCTCCTCTTCTGCTGTCTGAGAGCGGATCATAGCGAACATTCGTGTCTGTGTTAAATGAGAATATGCAGATGATCACTAAAGGAAATTATCTCTAATAATGTTTTTGCTAAAACCAGTAAATGTAATCACATGGAGGACATTATAATACCTGATAAGAGAGTTACAGTGAACCAGCTGAATGTCCAGCCTGTAGAAGAGCCGTTAACCTCACAGTTCAGAGTCACTGGATCTCCTTCAGTCAACCACGATTGAGGAGAAACACTTAAAACTGCTGTGAGATCTGAAATACAGACATCACTCATTAATAACATGTTAAACCAGCCCATTCTCACCCCCAAGGCGTCAACGTGTGTGTGTGTGTGTGTGTGTGTGTGTGTGTGTGTGTGTGTTTATGAAGAGATGATCAAACTCACCAGATACTGTCAGTGTGACTTCATCGCTGTATTGTGACCTGCCTGATCCGTCAGTCTCTATTATATTACAGGAGTATTTCCCTGAGTCAGACTCAGTAACATAACTGAGAGTGTATTCCTGTAGTTTACTGGAATCTATGAATGAACCTTCTTTATACCAGTTGTACTTCCAGCTAGAGACTCCTTCAGCATCAATGTCACATCTGAGAGTGACCGTCTCTCCTCTGAACACATGTTGATCAGGTTTAATGGTCACTCTGGGTTTTGGTCTTTCTGCACAACAACAATGAACAATGAAAATAATGTGATGATTCATTTAATTAATAAAAATCTTCAATTATCTTCTCTCTAGGAACAGTTCATTTATTGACCAACACAGTGAATGTGTTTTTTCCAAGTATAACATGTTACTGAATATTATAAACATCTTTATTGATCATGAACAACACTCCAATCAACCAATCAGATTTGAGGGACAAGTTTACAGATTGTGTCAAGTTTAAGTTCACAAGTTGTAATGTTGTTGTTTTTATGTAATGCAAATTGTTGTTGAGAGATCATCAGTATTATTTAACCAAGTATTGCAAATTCTTGTAGTTAAAATTACTTTTATATACAGTATTTTTTCTATTAAATCTGTTCAATTTTTAAATCTGGGGATTTTAAGGATGGACGTTATGCTAAATTAGTTCATTTATTCACTCACCTTCAGTGTGTCCAGAGTGGATGATTGAAATCAGCACTAAAAATACAAAGAAAAAACATGAACTCATGAAAGATTATGCGTCTTTTTAAATGTTTCTAGTAAAGATCTTTAAACTCATCGGCTGGTTATCCTGAAAGGAGCTAAACGCAAGTAGTATCTAAGTTTTTGCAGAACTACGCCCCCTCTGGCGACAAGCGGAAGTGCAACCAGAGCTGTGCGCGTTCATGGAGGAACACACACACACACACTTTTGCACGAGATGTTCATAACCAAAGGAGCATCAGACGCTCACTGTGCGACACGAGTCTTTTGTTACAGTCATAATGAGGTAATACAGTAATAAATCTGCAAGTCATTTATATGAAAGGAAAGGCATTCGAGTAAATTACACACTGTGTGTGTGTGAGGGGTAAAAGGAGGTAGTAGAAAACTTCGGTTTTTGATTCCATCTATCTCCGTGTGCTTACTGGATCCAATGATTGAATTATTATGGAAACACGTTCAGTTATCACTTTGTATAGGACCCGTTTGAGCCCTAGAGCAGACCGGAGATCTCTCCGTTTGTTGAAAGCCTTCCCGATGTTGACTCTCGTCTTATTCCGACTGGCACTGGACAGACAGAAGTTTTATTTTCTTTGTCTCACGTGGAGTTTGCGTTGGGGTTTATAATGAACTACAAGCCGGTCTCTTTCCGTGCTTTACACAGATTAATGAAGTGCACGTCACCGAAAGCAACAGATATGAACTGCATTTTATTAATCATCGGCTACTTTCAAAATCAGCAAAGACAGCAAAAAGAGAGATCGGCAACAGGCCTGTGTAGCATGTTTATTTGTATACGTATGAATTCCACCCAAAAATATTTCTTTTCATATTATTGTGAGTTTTGATTTGGGTTAATTCTGCCTGCGCGTTTTTTTTTTTTTTTTTTTTTTTTTTTTTTTTTTTATTGATAACAATAACTAGTACAAACAAGAAGAATATCAATATACAATCAAGCGTTTGTACAGACAAAACCATACCAAAAAACAGAAGCAAGAAAAAAACAAAACAAATACAAAAAAAAAAAAAAAAAAAAAAAAAAAAAAGATAACAAAAAGAAACATACATACATACATACATAGCCTAGTAAATGAAAGAGGAAAAATAATAAGGATGTTAAGAGGAATTGGGGAATAGGTCAAAATATTGAGAAACAAGTTTTCTGTTCTTCTTGTTCTTCACAAGTTCGTGTGATTTAAGAAGCAAATTAAGTTCCAAAATAAAGTGCTTAAAATATAGGGAAGACTTATTAAATTTCTGTTTAATTCTGCCTGCGCGTCGTGTTAGTGCAGTGTGACGCGTGACGTCATCAGAGCGGCGACTTGCGCCGCGCAAGTTTGACCTCAGTGTTGGATTTGACTGAGGTGAGTTCGCGTCACGTTTCTCCGATAATAAAACGGTATATAAGTTGTTATTATCACTTATTTGTTGACTTATCACCATGTAAGAGTGTATATATGATGATGAGTGAATCTTGCAGTAGTTTTAATGAACTACGAGCCGTGATAATGTGTTTTTATATGTTAAATGCTGTTCGGCCATAACATTGTACTGAGACTGACGTGATGCTAATTTTGTTAGATGCTAATGACGCTGATGTCCCGCAGCACTCATTGTCATTGTTTGTGACCGCAGGTATGTGTTTTTTGTGTTATATTTGTTTGAGATGACTCAATAACTATATGTGTAGTTTATATAAGAGAATTAATGTATAACTAAGGGAAATTTACAATGTTTTCTAT
The DNA here is from genome assembly GCA_038021265.1 of Cyprinella venusta. Taxonomy (NCBI): domain Eukaryota; kingdom Metazoa; phylum Chordata; class Actinopteri; order Cypriniformes; family Leuciscidae; genus Cyprinella; species Cyprinella venusta. Next base: position 53,168,150 of record CM075863.1, on the reverse strand, counting down.
TGGGAATATCTGTGATATTTTCTTTGTATTTGTTTTGATTACAAATATATGTAATTGTTCTATATAAAAAGAGGTTAAATGTAATTAACATGAATAGAGTGAGAACAGTGTTGGATTTGACTGAGATGCTAATGACGCCGATGTCTCGCAGCACTCATTGTCATTGTTTGTGACCGCAGACCGCAGAATAAACTGGATTTTGACTGGCCGTGCCTCTGATTTTACTGAGAACAACCCAGAACACAACGCAGACAGACAAGACGGGTTACACCTGGTAAGATCATTTCATTTCTTTACTTTTAATGAATATGTTAATCTTATGAGTCACTTTGATTTGCGATAGATTGCGGCGCGCTGGCTTCAGCTTAGCTGCTCATCTGAGGTGATGCGCGTCGTCATATATGACTAAAATAACATGACATAGCCTGTCCAGTTTCGTCTGGAATGCGGCCCAGACCACGTCCTCAAGTGGTTTGAGCGATCGGATTCAAATCCGTCTCGAATGCGTTTCGTAGGGTATTTACACAGTCTTTTCTCGATCGAATAGCTATCACAGAAAACACATGAAGTGACCAGGTGTAAACAGCCCCTTTGAATTCATCGTCTACTTTTGTGGAAAGCTGACTAGAGTTGTGTCGCTCGAGTTGTCTTCTCTGATACGGAGAACGGCGGCGAATAGCTACACGAACCTGCCGACATAGCCAGGCAAGCGTGAACGCGCATGACGTCACGCCCAGTCTCAGATTCGAGCCCGAATCCCTCTTATATATTTCACTGTACAGGATTATAGAGGCGATCGCAGTGATCAAATAAGGGCTCATTCAGCTCATCAGGCGATTGTTGAAGCATGTATGGGTTAGAAAACGGCTATTTTTAACATGAACTGTTGCGCAATGCACCTTGAAGTTTCTGTGGGAGTTCTTCCCATGAGTCAAACGGCTGTTTCTCTTAGTGGTCCCTGTGATGTCTTTAGTTTGTAAATTAGCTTTAGGTATTAGCGTCTGTCCCATTCACTCCAGCATCCAAGGAGGCTCACAGAGAGCCTAACGACACGGAGCTGCTGTCTCTGTTAGCGGATGTTATTTAGCCCGCGGAGCTCCAGAACGCTGAGCACACTTGTTCAGGGATAACACTTCATCATCATCAGCATCTCGTTCTCACCAGTCGCCGACAGATGAGAGATACTCGACGAGAGTTTCTTCAAAGGAAAGTTCTCACAATACAGACATGATGTGTGTATGTGTGTGTGGGTGAGGATGGTGCACCTCAATAACCGAGCATGCATGATCCTCACCCAGGCACATTACGGACACATCGTGTGTGTCATTAGATGTCAGGAAATGCTGACACGGATGAACAAACTTACTTAAAACCTTCGTCTGAAAACTCTACTGAACATCTACTGAAGACTAACTAGTGCACATCTACTTAGTGCATCATGGACAGCAAACAGAACAACAAAAATGTGTACAAACCGACAGAAATGATTCAAAAAAACATCATTACAAAGCAAAACACTGAGTGACTGAAGAAACAGAGTAACCCAAACAACACAGTGCATTTCTCTTTCACAAACCGCACTATCTGCTCACTTCCTCTCTCAAGCTCGTCTTTCACTCAGAGATCATGGACTAGAGCTGGATTTGAAACTGAGATCAGCATGAAACAAAGAAATTGAAACACCAAATCACTAGAAACTGTTCAAACCTATTCATAATATAACAGTAATGACCATCTTCTGAAACACACAGAGGAAATAATACTCACAGAGCACAAGAGGAAGTTGACTGAGCTCCATACTGACCAATAATGACAGACGGTTAAAGACACAGACTGGGTTAAAGCCTCAAGACTTCCTGATACACACAGTCAGATCTACAACATGACAGACATGTGTCACAAAAAAAAAGAACGTTTGATAAAGTTGATAATCTTGTAACGAGTTTTCAAAAAAATATCAAGTTTCCTTCAGTTTCCCATTATAACTCAATATTATGTATGATTAATGGACAAGGCAAAATAAGCAACACTTTGATGGATCTTTATTGATAATAGCTGTATATATGTATAACTTTATAAGTTAAGAAGCGGAAGAGCTGAAAAAGATCAAACCAAACCACAACTCGAGCTCATCTCTGTCTATTTTGTGACAACAAGGGTGTCGACTTTAGCAATCAGCACTGATGTATTTTTACATGTGAATATAGTTTAGTATTCAGGACAAGAGATGCAAATAATTTGTACACCTGTTCCACTTGAATGAATGACCGATTAAAATAACAATTGTGTGAAAATGTTTTGAAAAAAGAAATACAATCCTTATCTTACTGCCCTCAGCAGTCAGGGCAGTTCTTGCCCTCATGTGGTGACCCGGAGAAGATTTTCTTTTTCCTGAAAATACTAGTTAATGTTATCGCTTTGGACTGAAACTTAGTGACTTTGTTCCCAAATGGTATAACTGCATCTCATTTGTTTTTTGAACATTTTCGTATTTTTTTGTGGGAGTTCTGTTACCTTTTTACACTTGTGGTGTTCCCGGTCAAAAATGACCGGTCTATAAAAAATAGCTTATAAATCACTCATTATACCATATTTTCACCCAATCTTGGATTCAATCTTTTTGTCAACTTGTTCTCTTTCAATTAGGACTGGTTTTATATTTCTGTTTCCATCTGATTAATCGTGGGCCTCATTTATCCGAGAGTAGGCATCTCATTTTTTGAGTAAAATATTTTTTTTCTATTTTTTTTTTGTCTACTCTCAGACAAACGAGGCCCACGATTAATCAGATGCAAACAGAAATATAAAACCAGTCCTAATTGAAAGAGAACAAGTTGACAAAAAGATTGAATCCAAGATTGGGTGAAAATATGGTATAATGAGTGATTTATAAGCTATTTTGTATGGGCCGGTCATTTTTGACCGGGAACACCACAAGTGTGACTATGTGCCATATTTTTTTACAAAACAAAAGTTTCAAAACAAAATTCCTGGTGAAAATTTTAAGTTGACTAGTGTGATCAACAATACCAATTTTCTTCAGATTTTATTTAATATTTCCAAAAATTATTCAAAAATTAAAAAAAAAACACTCAAAAAATAAAATACCTACTCTCAGATAAACGAGGCCCACGATTATTCAGATGCAAATCAAAATATAAAACCAGTCCTAATTGAAAGAGAACAAGTTGACAAAAAGATTGAATCCAAGATTGGGTGAAAATATGGTATAATGAGTGATTTATAAGCTATTTTTTATGGGCCGGTCATTTTTGACCGGGAACACCACAAGTGTTATAGGGTTTTGAACACCACATGAGGGTTAATGTCATTTGGACAGTTTACATGTGGAAACCTGACCCCTGAAATTGTGAAGTAGACAAACGACAACGACAGCACCAAAATACAACAAAAACAAGCACAATGCCACATGGAAAAGTGCAATACAAGATTACAATAGTCATGTTCAATTAGTGTGTCTTTCTTGGTTCAGAACCTGATTGGGAATCAATATTCAGCGGTTGCCCCATACTGGGCTAGTGTTAAAAAGGCCATTATTAGTAATATGTCTTCTGACTTAAATCTTTTTTCTTTTCTGAGATTGATTGACGCACAGTCTACAGCATAGCAGCCTATCAGCGTCCGCTGAACTACGTGCATGCGATGCGAACACCGTGACCCCGCCCACAGTGCGCAGTGTGAAGTTGTGAGTTGATTCTGTCGGAGTGCCGCTAAAGCTGAACTTTGCTGTTGTAAATAACATTCAGTTTGTTCATTTCATGGGAGTTGTGCGTCAATGCAAGTAAGTGTGTTATATTTGACCTCTAGCAATGTGCCTAGACCTATTTAATATTCAGTTTGTCGTTTTAACCGGCATTAGATCGTCGAGGTTATTGTCACGTCTTTGGAATAATGTTGCGCTGTTTATAGGATGTTATATATCTACTTAGTTGTTTATATGGACGTGTTGCATCGGTGTTTGGTGCATTTCAATTGTCGAAGACTGCGTTTAAGGTATTCTGAAATTGTAAACAAATGCGCGTGCGTGAAACAAGCCCAGACAGAGCACCGCTGACCAACTATGTGACGCAGATAAAACTGTTTAGAGTTTAATTTCATTTATAACAACGCGAGTTTGTTTTTATTTCTTTATTAATTTCATTTCTGTATTTTGTTCGAACTCAGCATGTGTAACGGAGGCCAGCTAGTAGTTGCTGTGCGAGTAAACCTCACTCCCCGATCTCAATAGGTGCTCTAGCGACAGACGCTAGAGGCTGCAGTCTTTAGCCTCCTTGTTAGCGCGCCTGACTCTCATGCCGGAGACCCGGGTTCGAGGCCCGCTTGGAGCGGGGCGAGTAGGACCCGGGTGTGAGGGGTTACATTGGTGCCGTGACCTCTACTTGATGCAAGTCATCGTGGATCCTCTCTGATCAACGTCAGCTTGGTCGCCAGGGTTTGCTGCTTTCGGAAACGTCCAAATTCTGCCTGTAGTTGTGCCAAAGGAAAGACAGGTTGGACATTAGACTGTAAATAATTTTGAGAAAAGATTGAAAGTTCACATTTACAGAAGAGAGAAAAATAGAGACAAAGAAGAAAAAAAAATTGAAAAAGAAATCTACATTTCTGTTTGATTACTTAGTTGTGTATTACTCATAGAAGTGTACACATGTGAACAGTTTTTTTTCTGTGGTTATCTGTTTTAATTAATTTTGTATTTTTGAAATTATGTCAAAGAATAGTGAGAAGACAAATTACTCCCCTAATGATGGATTTGAATTGGGTTTTGCTAGGGGGCGTATATTTGGTGAACTTGAACAGACACCACTCAGAAGGACAGTTAATATTGGCTCTCCTGATTTCTGTTCTACCCGTAATCCTGGTAGAGAGCATGATACTAAATCAGAAAAGTGTGAAGGTGCTGCTTCAGACAGCCGAGATTACAGTAATGCTGACTTGAGTAATTTAATCACACAGCTTGCACAACAAATAGGGCAGTCAATATCTGATCAGCTGAAAAGCAGTGGAAAAAATGAGTGCCCTGATAGTCAAACGCAGAATATAGGGACTAGCCAAGTTCGCATGGAGTCACCCTCTCTTAATTTCACTGGCATGAAGTTAGTAATGAAGCCTGATGTTAAGGCACCTCCCTGTTTCAGAGGGGATGGATCTGACAAATTATCAATACATGAATGGGAAGAACTCATGGATGTTTATTTGAGGAAGAAAGGTGTTCCTTTAGCTGAACAGGCAGAGGAGATCATGTCGAACTTAATGGGAAGAGCCAAAGATGTAATCAAGATAGCACTACGCAGCAATCGATCACTGAAGCCTGAAACAAACCCAAGAATTGTCACGGACAGACTCAAGCATATTATAATTGATTATTTTATTCATGCAGGTATGTTTTCTTTAATTCTTCTGTTAATATTGTTTTGAATTTGTAGAATGTTTTTTGTGAGGTCTGTTGGACAGACAGGGTTTGAGTGTATAAGAGGCTGAAATGCATGGTTGTGAGTGTGTCAAAAAGTGTAACATGTCTTTCAGTTCGCGGTAAATGCGACTGAAGAGAGGCTGAATTGAGAGAAGGCCACAGACTCAAGCATATTATAATTGATTATTTTATTCATGCAGAATAAAATCTGGCCTGAATTGTTCCTGTTGTCCGGTCTCGTTCATCCTTCCATCAACACAACGCAGAGCTAAACAAAGACCGGTCACACATGTATCTGTTAAAAACATTTAATGTTTATCATGTATGTTTACATTTGCTACATTTAGAAAAAACCACACCTAGGCCTATTTGTACACCTTGATATGGACAACTGCTTTATAATCTGAGTTGACGTGGTGAAAATAAAGGGGCTATTCCCAAATATCGGACATCTACTGACCAGTCCCTTACCAGACACCCTGTGGCGGGTTTCCAACCTAACTGGCAATATAAATAAATGTGATTGAGCTGTCATCAGCCAACTCATTTCTACAGCTAGCATTCTCAACGTTCTGTCTAAAAAATTGTTTAGAAATACAACCTATAATATTCAACAGGCAATTTTCGGTCCATTTTATTTCGCTTGGCTTTTTTCTGAATTAGTGATGGTTGCTGAGCGTCTGTATCATTGCTCATACTTGGGTCATAAATCTCTAACCTTATAACAGTTTTTCTCAATTACTCTTACACTAAAATCAATTATTTTAGACAAGTTTCATCAATGTAACATCATTTAACAACACATAATAAACACTATTCTTGTGTTTCACGACTCTAAACACATATTCAGAACTGGACGCTACATGTGTTCATGTTTAGTCGTTAAAACCACACAACGTCACACAGCCAACAGTTCTCACCATGTGAACACAGTTTTACACGCCAGTCAGAACCACAGGATGTGTACAAATAATTGTGTCAATTCATCTCTACACAAAAAAATAGCATGTTCAAGAATTGTTTAATATTATAATATTAGTCTCTCCATATATGTAATCATTTCTGTAGATTGGAGTAGTTTCATGTGGAAAAGTCCAATATTGAGAGATTAAAACTTGATTCACGACACTGTGAGACAAAGAAAGCATCAGATCCAGAATATTTCAAAAAGACTTTGTTTCTTTATTAAGAAAAGTAAAGAAATAAATGATGAAACACTGCAGCGATACAAGTCAGGAGAGTAAAATAAGGAATATACACACATATACATATACAAATGACAGTGTGTTCATGCGGTTATAATGAGAATCAGGAAAATATCACACAAGCCTTATACGGTAAAGAATTGCACAGCGTTACATAAAGCAAAACAACATGACAGACTTAAGAGAGGCATTTTAATTAAAACAAAACATGAATATTAAAAGGCCAATGGGATTGTGGGAATGAATCTGAGAGGACGGGGATGTACTAGTGATGCTAAAGCTTAGTGAAGGTCTGATCCACATTAACAATAATAGTTTATTGGTCAAAAACAGAAAAACCAAACCATGTACCTTGTTAAAGCCAACATTAAATCAAAATGTACCCTTTCTTCACTATTCCACAGTTTAACCTGCTTTTTACGATCATTTCCTGGTGTATAAAACCAATTGGGAGTGGAATCAATGGAAATCAAGTGGGTTGGGGAATCTGGATCATGTTGAACAATCGTAACACGTTAAATGTGAATGAGAGATTGAGAGATTCTAGGAAGACAATTTACATACACTCAGCATTTACTATTTTTTTCTTGTTTTTTATTGCTTTTATGAACTTTTATAATCTCGTCTCAAGTATATTAATTAAACCAATTGCGTTTAATGATGGCAATGACTTGAATAATTGATAAATCACTGGGGTGTTTTCCCTCTCATTCTGCAGCGTTTGTAAATCAGCACGACTGTCGCCAGCAGATATGGACAAGCTGCCAGAACAGAAGTGAGTATTTTGAGGACAGAGATCTGAGATTCTGAAGGAGACCCTGAAAAAGAGACACACGAGCACTTTATCATGAACTATATCTGAACGACGGCATATGAAGAAATAAATCAGCTCACAGTTTCATGGCCGCTCACCTCTGACTGAGATCCAGCTCTTGAGCGACTCTCCTCTCGGGTGTTTGCAGTAGTAGAAACCCTCGTGTGACTTTGAGACAGTCGGGATGATCATCTCTATTGTTTGATTCTGGACGAGTGATTCATCTTTATAGAAATCAGCTCTGAGGATTGATGGGGATGTACTTTTATATAAACAGCGTAGAGTCAGATTATCTCCTTCAGTCACAGGATGAACAGGACTCTCCAGAATCACACTACCATCTTCAGAAATACAGGAAACATGCAATACATCAACAAAATGATAACATAATAAAAACAAGCAAAATTAAATAATAAAAAAAACTTTTTTAGTTTTCCACTGCGCACTTGCATTGATTATAAACTGTCAGTGAAATAAATAAATCCAGAAACACAGACTCACAGTGTACAGTGATATTAACAGGATGATATTTCTCTCCAGATTCAGACTGACACCAGTAAACTCCAGTGTATGATGTGGTGGATCTGATTGTACATGTAGATCCTGTTTGTGATCCCCACAGTAATGATGAACAATCTTCAGGTCTCCGTCCATCTTTGTATCTCCTCACTGTCCATCTATCAGAGTTCCTCTGGTCCTCACAGCTCAGAGAGAGAGAGTCAGATGTGAAGTGTTGAGTTCTGCTGGGACTGATGATCAGAGACACTGGAGGAGAAACACCTGACAAGACCATTACAGAGACAATTAGGAAATTGACTTTATTAGAGATGAAGATATCATTTAAACTATAGTGTGAACTCACCAGTGACCCACAGTGGTTGTGTGTTGCTGGACCATATTGTATAGACTGGTTTTCCTCTCTCTGCTCTGCACACATAAACTCCTGTGTGATTTAGAGAAACAGAACTGACAGTGTATTTTCCTCCAGCTCCTCTTCTGCTGTCTGAGAGCGGCTCATAGCGAACAATCATGCCTGTGATAAATGAGAATATGCAGATGATCACTAATGGAAATTATCTCTAATAATGTTTTTGCTAAAACCAGTAAATGTAAATGTAATCACATGGAGGACATTATAATACCTGATAAGAGAGTTACAGTGAACCAGCTGAATGTCCAGCCTGTAGAAGAGCCGTTAACCTCACAGTTCAGAGTCACTGGATCTCCTTCAGTCAACCACGATTGAGGAGAAACACTTAAAACTGCTGTGAGATCTGAAATACAGACATCACTCATTAATAACATGTTAAACCAGCCCATTCTCACCCCCAAGGCGTCAACGTGTGTGTGTGTGTGTGTGTGTTTATGAAGAGATGATCAAACTCACCCGATACTGTTAGTGTGACTTCATCACTCAGTTGTGAAATGCCTGATCCGTCAGTCTCTGTTATATAACAGGAGTAATTCCCTGCGTCAGACTTAGTAACAGAGCTGAGAGTGTATTCCTGTAGTTTATCTATGAATGAACCTTCTTTATACCAGTAGTACTTCCAGCTAGAGACTCCTTCAGCATCAATGTCACATCTGAGAGTGACCGTCTCTCCTCTGAACACATGTTGATCAGGTTTAATGGTCACTCTGGGTTTTGGTATTTCTGCACAACAACAATAAACAATGAAAATAATGTGATGATGAATTTAATTAATAAAAATCTTCAATTATCTTCTCTCTAGGAACAGTTCATTTATTGACCAACACAGTGAATGTGTTTTTTCCAAGTATAACATGTTACTGAATATTATAAACATCTTTATTGATCATGAACAACACTCCAATCAACCAATCAGATTTGAGGGACAAGTTTACAGATTGTGTCAAGTTTAAGTTCACAAGTTGTAATGTTGTTGTTTTTATGTAATGCAAATTGTTGTTGAGAGATCATCCGTATTATTTAACCAAGTATTGCAAATTCGTGTAGTTAAAATTACTTATACAGTATTTTTTTCTATTAAATCTGTTCAGTTTATAAGGTGTCTGTAGAGTTGCTAATAAGTAAATGTGACACAATACTCTATGTTTCTATATTCTTCATAAGATATGTTGGGCATGTAATATTAATATTAGTAATATTACAAAATTTGTCATTTTTGTGAGTGAATGTTTTTTTTCACAACTAAAAACTGTCTGTTAGTCAAAACACATTCATCATTTGTATAACTTGTTTAAAAAGCTGTGTTTATAATCATGACACTCTTTTTCTCTAGATTCATGAAAATATTTTTAAGTACAAAGTTAAGAAAGTTCTTAAGATAAATTGCAAGAAGTTCATAAGAATGCTCTGTTTGGGGATTTTAAGGAGGACGGAAATTATCCTAAATTAGTTCATTTATTCACTCACCTCCAGTGTGTCCAGAGTGGATGATTGAAATCAGCACTAAAAATACAAAGAAAAAACATGAACTCATGAAAGATTATGCGTCTTTTTAAATGTTTCTAGTAAAGATCATTAAACTCATCGGCTGGTTATCCTGAAAGGAGCTAAACGCAAGTATCTAAGTTTTTGCAGAACTACGCCCCCTCTGGCGACAAGCGAAAGTGCAACCAGAGCTGTGCGCGTTCATGGAGGAACACACACACACACACACAAACGCACTTTTGCACGAGCTGTTCATAACCAAAGGAGCATCAGCCGCTCACTGTGCGGTATGAGGTAATACAGTAATAAATCTGCCAAAAAAAGTCATTTATATGAAAGGAAAGGCATTCGAGTAAATTACACACTGTGTGTCTGTGAGGGGGAAAAGGGGGTAGTAGAAAACATTTTAGTAGAAAACGGTTTTTGATTCCATCTATCTCCATGTGCTTACTGGATCCACTTATGATTGAATTATTATGGAAACACGTTCAGTTATCACTTTGTATAGGACCCGTTTGAGCCCTAGAGCAGACCGGAGATCTCTCCGTTTGTTGAAAGCCTTCCCGATGTTGACTCTCGTCTTATTCCGACGCCTGGCACTGGACAGACAGAAGTTTTATTTTCTTTGTCTCACGTGGAGTTTGCGTTGGGGTTTATAATGAACTACAAGCCGGTCTCTTTCCGTGCTTTACACAGATTTAATGAAGTGCACGTCACCGAAAGCAACAGATATGAACTGCATTTTATTAATCATCGGCTACTTTCAAAATCAGCAAAGACAGCAAAAAGAGAGATCGGCAACAGCCCTGTGTAGCATATTTATTTGTATACTTATGAATTCCACCCAAAAATATTTCTTTTCGTATTATTGAGAGTTTTGTTTTGGGTTAATTCTGCCTGCGCGTCGTGTTAGTGCAGTGTGTGCGCGTGACGTCATCAGAGCAGCGACTTGCGCCGCGCAAGTTTGACCTCAGTGTTGGATTTGACTGAGGTGAGTTCGCGTCACGTTTCTCCGATAATAACACGGTATATAAGTTGTTATTATCACTTATTTGTTGACTTATCACCATGTAAGAGTGTATATATGATGATGAGTGAATCTTGCAGTAGTCTTAATGAACTACGAGCTGTGATAATGTGTTTTTATATGTTAAATGCTGTTCGGCCATAACATTGTACTACTGAGACTGACGTGATGCTAATTTTTTAGATGCTAATGACGCTGATGTCCCGCAGCACTCATTGTCATTGTTTGTGACCGCAGGTATGTGGGTTTTTTTTGTATTATATTTGTTTGAGATGACTCAATAACTATATGTGTAGTTTATATAAGGGAATTCATGTATAACTAAGGGAAATTTACAATGTTTTCTATTGGGAATATCTGTGATATTTTCTTTGTATTTCTTTTGATTACAAATATATGTAATTGTTCTATATAAAAAGAGGTTAAATGTAATTAACATCAATAGAGTGAGAACAGTGTTGGATTTGACTGAGATGCTAATGACGCTGATGTCTCGCAGCACTCATTGTCATTGTTTGTGACCGCAGACCGCAGAATAAACTGGATTTTGACTGGCCGTGCCTCTGATTTTACTGAGAACAACCCAGAACACAACGCAGACAGACAAGACGGGTTACACCTGGTAAGATCATTTCATTTCTTTACTTTTAATGAAGATGTTAATCTTATGAGTCACTTTGATTTGCGATAGATTGCGGCGCGCTGGCTTCAGCTTAGCTGCTCATCTGAGGTGATGCGCGTCATCATATATGACTAAAATAACATGACATAGCCTGTCCAGTTTCGTCTGGAATGCGGCCCAGACCACGTCCTCAAGTGGTTTGAGCGATCGGATTCAAAATCCGTCTCGAATGCGTTTCGTAGGGTATTTACACAGTCTTTTCTCGATCGAATAGCTATCACAGAAAACGCATGAAGTGACCAGGTGTAAACAGCCCCTTTGAATTCATCGTCTACTTTTGTGGAAAGCTGACTAAAGTTGTGTCGCTCGAGTTGTCTTCTCTGATACGGAGGACGGTGGCGAATAGCTACACGAACCTGCCGACATAGCCAGGCAAGCGTGAACGCGCATGACGTCACGCCCACTCTCAGACATGATGTGTGTATGTGTGTGTGGGTGAGGATGGTGCACCTCAATAACCGAGCATGCATGATCCTCACCCAGGCACATTACGGACATATCGTGTGTGTCATTAGATGTCAGGAAATGCTGACACGGATGAACAAACTTACTTAAAACCTTCGTCTGAAAACTCAGATATTCTGCATACTAGTGAACATCTACTGAAGACTAACTAGTGCACATCTACTTAGTGCATCATGGACAGCAAACAGAACAACGAATGTGTACAAACCAACAAATGAGTAGGCTACAAAAAACCCAACAAACACTATTAAAAAGCAAAACACTGAGTGACTGAACAAACAGAGTAACCCAAACACAACACAGTGCATTTCTCTTTCACAAACCGCACTATCTGCTCACTTCCTCTCTCAAGCTCGTCTTTCACTCAGAGATCATGGACTAGAGCTGGATTTGAAACTGAGATCAGCATGAAAAGAAAAAAAAATGAAACACCAAATCACTTGAAACTGTTCAAACCTATTCATAATATAACAGTAATGACCATCTTCTGAAACACACCGAGGAAATAATACTCACAGAGCACAAGAGGAAGTTGACTGAGCTCCATACTGACCAATAATGACAGACGGTTAAAGACACAGACTGGGTTAAAGCCTCAAGACTTCCTGATTCACACAGTCAGATCTACAACATGACAGACATGTGTCACAAAAACAAAAAAAAATGTTTGATAAAGTTGATAATCTTGTAACGAGTTTTCAAAAAATATCAAGTTTCCTTCAGTTTCCCATTATAACTCAATATTATGTATGATTAATGGACAAGGCAAAATAAGCAACACTTTGATGGATCTTTATTGATAATAGCTGTATATATGTATAACTTTATAAGTTAAGAAGCGGAAGAGCTGAAAAAGATCAAACCAAACCACAACTCGAGCTCATCTCTGTCTATTTTGTGACAACAAGGGTGTCGACTTTAGCAATCAGCACTGATGTATTTTTACATGTGAATATAGTTTAGTATTCAGGACAAGAGATGCAAATAATTTGTACACCTGTTCCACTTAATGAATGACCGATTAAAATAACAATTGTGTCAAAATGTTTTGAAAAAAGAAATACAATCCTTATCTTACTGCCCTCAGCTGTCAGGGCAGTTCTTGCCCTCATGTGGTGTTCGGGTCAATTTGACCCGGAGAAGATTTTCTTTTTCCTGAAAATACTAGTTAATGTTATCGCTTTGGACTGAAACTTAGTGACTTTGTTCCCAAATGGTATAACTGCATCTCATTTGTTTTTTGAAAATTTTAGTATTTTTTTGTGGGAGTTCTGTTACCTTTTTACACTTATGGTGTTCCCGGTCAAAAATGACCGGTCTATAAAAAATAGCTTATAAATCACTCATTATACCATATTTTCACCCAATCTTGGATTCAATCTTTTTGTCAACTTGTTCTCTTTCAATTAGGACTGGTTTTATATTTCTGTTTCCATCTGATTAATCGTGGGCCTCGTTTATCCGAGAGTAGGCATCTATTTTTTTGAGTAAAATATTTTTTTTTCTATTTTTTTGTCTACTCTCAGACAAACGAGGCCCGCGATTAATCAGATGCAAACAGAAATATAAAACCAGTCCTAATTGAAAGAGAACAAGTTGACAAAAAGATTGAATCCAAGATTGGGTGAAAATATGGTATAATGAGTGATTTATAAGCTATTTTTAATAGGCCGGTCATTTTTGACCGGGAACACCACAAGTGTGACTATGTGCCATATTTTTTTACAAAACAAAAGTTTCAAAACAAAATTCCTGGTGAAACATTAGAGTAGACTAGTGTGATGAACAGTAGACATTTTTTTTTTCAAAAAAACATTTCATATTTGTAAATTTACTCATAAATTATTTGTTTTTTACTCAAAAAATTAGATGCCTACTCTCGGATAAATGAGGCCCATGATTAATCAGATACAAACAGAAATATAAAACCAGTCCTAATTGAAAGAGAACAAGTTGACAAAAAGATTGAATCCAAGATTGGGTGAAAATATGGTATAATGAGTGATTTATAAGCTATTTTGTATGGGCCGGTCATTTTTGACCGGGAACACCACAAGTGTGACTATGTGCCATATTTTTTACAAAACAAAAGTTTCAAAACAAAATTCCTGGTGAAAATTTTAAGTTGACTAGTGTGATCAACAATACCAATTTTCTTCAGATTTTATTTAATATTTCCAAAAATTATTCAAAAATTAAAAAAAACACTCAAAAAATGAAATACCTACTCTCAGATAAACAAGGCCCACGATTATTCAGATGCAAATCAAAATATAAAACCAGTCCTAATTGAAAGAGAACAAGTTGACAAAAAGATTGAATCCAAGATTGGGTGAAAATATGGTATAATGAGTGATTTATAAGCTATTTTTTATGGGCCGGTCATTTTTGACCGGGAACACCACAAGTGTTATAGGGTTTTGAACACCACATGAGGGTTAATGTCATTTGGACAGTTTACATGTGGAAACCTGACCCCTGAAATTGTGAAGTAGACAAACAACAACGACAGCACTAAAATACAACAAAAACAAGCACAATGCCACATGGAAAAGTGCAATACAAGATTACAATAGTCATGTTCAATTAGTGTGTCTTTCTTGGTTCAGAACCTGATTGGGAATCAATATTCAGCGGTTGCCCCATACTGGGCTAGTGTTAAAAAGGCCATTATTAGTAATATGTCTTCTGACTTAAATCTTTTTTCTTTTCTGAGATTGATTGACGCACAGCCTACAGCATAGAGAGCCTAAGTCCCGCCCCTTCGCTTCCGGCTCATGGGACCTTATTTCGGAAAAAATATGAATGGTAGTCAATGGCGAGAGACAACTTATCTTTTTATTCCGTCTGAACTGCGCCCTTAATTACACATATGATGTTTGTCAATTTAAAAGATAATTCTGAAAGTCAAAAACGTCGCAGTTTGTCATACAGCAGAAGAGTAACATTTAGTTTTATGTGAAAATCGCTCTGTGAACTACATCTCCCGGGAAGAGAAACGAGATCCGCTGCTCGTGTGTGTGCAGTCTGGTACAAAACACTCTGGTAGGACGGCGTAACGTTACGATTATAACGTAAGACTGTAGAAACAATGACAGACAACCTCAGTAAAGTTAGCTTCATTCATTGAGAGAAAATGTGCGCCTTTGGGGTTTGTAGTCTTTGTAATTACGTATTTTCACAGTCTTATACCTCAACGGTTTTACATCAAACTGCGACTTTCTTTACTTTAAAATGTATCTTTTAAATCGACAAACATCATATGTGTGATTCAGGGCACAATTCAAACCAGATCAAAATATTTGTTGTCTCTCGCCATTGAATACCATTCAATATTTTTCCCAAATAAGGTCCCATGGTGGCCGACCGGAAGGGGAGGGGCTCTCTATACGTTCCCAACGGATGTCGTACTACACAGTGAAAAGCGTCGGACGCGAGTAGAACAAAAATAACGGAGAGATTAAAGTTTTATTCTGACAGTTGTGTATGATCTCTCTGATGAGGGTTATGCTGCATGAGGAAAGTTGCTGAGGATGTTGACATGTCAGGTCGGCTAAAAATGTGATATAGTGGTCAATAGTTTAATATCTACCTTTAATTTAATTGTATTAACTGCCCTTATAAACGTTAGAAAGTCATGAAAATAAAAAACGACATGACAATTTATCGTTATAAAATCATTATTTATTTTATTAAAAGTTAATAATTCGGGTTTGTTTATCAGTACCATAGCAACGCTCAACTTCCGCTGGAATTGCCGGATAGGAACCGTCCGTCTTTTCGCAAGAGTTCAAATTTTTGAACGCATCCGGATGACCAACGGACACGATTTTCTTCGCAGCGCACTCGGTCGGACCCGTTTCGGACCCTTTCGCATGCGGTCTGCGAATCTCCAGGAAATGAATGACTTCCGGTCGTTTCGCAGCCGCATCGGAGCTGATTTCAACTGCCAGTGTGAAGCTTTGCTGTTGTAAATAACATTTAGTTTGTTCATTTCATGGGAGTTGTGCGTCAATGCAAGTAAGTGTGTTATATTTGACCTCTAGCAATGTGCAATCCTAGACCTGTTTAATATTCAGTTTGTCATTTTAACAGGCATTAGATCGTCGAGGTTAATTATAGGCCTAATAATTGTCACGTCTTTGGAACAATGTTGCGCTGTTTATGGGATGTTATATATACTTAGTTGTTTATATATGGACGTATTGCATCGGTGTTTGGTGCATTTCAATTGTCGAAGACTGCGTTTAAGGTATTCTGAAATTGTAAACAAATGCGCGTGCGTGAAACAAGCCCAGACAGAGCACCGCTGACCAACTATGTGACGCAGATAAAACTGTTTAGAGTTTAATTTCATTTATAACAACGCGAGTTTGTTTTTATTTCTTTATTAATTTCATTTCTGTATTTTGTTCGTACTCAGCATGTATCTGTTAAAAACATTTAATGTTTATCATGTATGTTTACATTTGCTACATTTAGAAAAAACCACACCTAGGCCTATTTGTACACCTTGATATGG
Source organism: Cyprinella venusta (assembly GCA_038021265.1). NCBI lineage: Eukaryota > Metazoa > Chordata > Actinopteri > Cypriniformes > Leuciscidae > Cyprinella > Cyprinella venusta. The sequence continues at coordinate 53,151,588 of CM075863.1, read as the reverse complement.
ACAACTGCTTCATAATCTGAGTTGACGTGGTGAAAATAAACGGGCTAATCCCAAATATCAGACATCTACTGACCAGTCCCTTACCAGACACCCTGTGGCGGGTTTCCAACCTAACTGGCAATATAAATAAATGTGATTGAGCTGTCATCAGCCAACTCATTTCTACAGCTAGCATTCTCAACGTTTTGTCTAAAAAATTGTTTAGAAATACAACCTATAATATTCAACAGGCAATTTTCGGTCCATTTTCGCTTGGCTTTTTTCTGAATTAGTGATGGTTGCTGAGCGTCTGTATCATTGCTCATACTTGGGTCATAAATCTCTAACCTTATAACAGTTTTTCTCAATTACTCTTACACTAAAATCAATTATTTTAGACAAGTTTCATCAATGTAACATCATTTAACAACACATAATAAACACTATTCTTGTGTTTCACGACTCTAAACACATATTCAGAACTGGACGCTACATGTGTTCATGTTTAGTCGTTAAAACCACACAACGTCACACAGCCAACAGCTCTCACCATGTGAACACAGTTTTACACGCCAGTCAGAACCACAGGATGTGTACAAATAATTATGTGTCAATTCATCTCTACACAAAAAAATAGCATGTTCAAGAATTGATTAAATTATATTATTATTATCTCCATAAATGTAACAATTTCTGTAGATTGAAGTAGTTTTATGCGGAAAAGTCCAATATTGAGAGATTAAAACTTGATTCACGACACTGTGAGACAAAGAAAGCATCAGATCCAGAATATTTCAAAAAGACTTTGTTTCTTTATTGAGAAAAGTAAAGAAATAAATGATGAAACACTGCAGCAATACAAGTCAGGAGAGTAAAATAAGGAATATACACACATATACATATACAAATGACAGTGTGTTCATGCGGTTATAATGAGAATCAGGAAAATATCACACAAGCCTTATACGGTAAAGAATTGCACAGCGTTACATAAAGCAGAACAACATGACAGACTAGAGAGAGGCATTTTAATTAAAACAAAACATGAATATTAAAAGGCCAATGGGATTGTGGGAATGAATCTGAGAGGGCGGGGATGTACTAGCGATGCTAAAGCTTAGTGAAGGTCCGATCCACATTAACAATAATAGTTTATTGGTCAAAAACAGAAAAAACAAACCATGTACCTTGTTAAAGCCAACATTAAATCAAAATGTACCCTTTCTTCACTATTCCACAGTTTAACCTGCTTTTTACGATCATTTCCTGGTGTATAAAACCAATTGGGATTGGAATCAATGGAAATCAAGTGGGTTGGGGAATCTGGTTCATGTTGAACAATCGTAACACGTTAAATGTGAATGAGAGATTGAGAGATTCTAGGAAGACAATTTACATACACTCAGCATTTACTATTTTTTTCTTGTTTTTTATCGCTTTTATGAACTTTTATGATCTCGTCTCAAGTATATTAATTGAACCAATTGCGTTTAATGATGGCAATGACTTGAATAATTGATAAATCACTGGGGTGTTTTCCCTCTCATTCTGCAGCGTTTGTAAATCAGCACGACTGTCGCCAGCAGATATGGACAAGCTGCCAGAACAGAAGTGAGTATTTTGAGGACAGAGATCTGAGATTCTGAAGGAGACCCTGAAAAAGAGACACACGAGCACTTTATCATGAACTATATCTGAACGACGGCATATGAAGAAATAAATCAGCTCACGGTTTCATGGCCGCTCACCTCTGACTGAGATCCAGCTCTTGAGCGACTCTCCTCTCGGGTGTTTGCAGTAGTAGAAACCCTCGTGTGACTTTGAGACAGTCGGGATGATCATCTCTATAGTTTGATTCTGGACGAGTGATTCATCTTTATAGAAATCAGCTCTGAGGATTGATGGGGATGTACTTTTATATAAACAGCGTAGAGTCAGATTATCTCCTTCAGTCACAGGATGAACAGGACTCTCCAGAATCACACCAGCTTCAGAAATACAGGAAACATGCAATACATCAACAAAATGACAACATAATAAAAACAAGCAAAATTAAATAATAAAAAAACAGACTTTTTTAGTTTTCCACTGCGCACTGGTTTCTGAGTGTATTTAGTGTATTGTTATAATGTTCTGTCTGGTTGCTTACATTAGTATATTGTTAAATCACCCTGCTTTATGCATTGATTATAAACTGTCAGTGAAATAAATAAATCCAGAAACACAGACTCACAGTGTACAGTGATATTAACAGGATGATATTTCTCTCCAGATTCAGACTGACACCAGTAAACTCCAGTGTATGATGTGCTGGTGGATCTGATTGTACATGTAGTTTGTGATCCCGACACTGATGATGAACAATCTTCAGGGATCCAACTCTCAGTGTATCTCCTCACTGTCCATCTATCAGAGTTCCTCTGGTCCTCACAGCTCAGAGAGAGAGAGTCAGATGTGAAGTGTTGAGTTCTGCTGGGACTGATGATCAGAGACACTGGAGGAGAAACACCTGACAAGACCATTACAGAGACAATTAGGAAATTGTCTTTATTAGAGATGAAGATATGATTTAAACTATAGAGTGAACTCACCAGTGACCCACAGTGGTTGTCTGTTGCTGTGCCATGTTTTATAGTCTGGTTTTCCTCTCTCTGCTCTGCACACATAAACTCCTGTGTGATTTAGAGCAACAGAACTGACAGTGTATTTTCCTCCAGCTCCTCTTCTGCTGTCTGAGAGCGGCTCATAGTAAACAATCATGCCTGTGTTAAATGAGAATATGCAGATGATCACTAAAGGAAATTATCTTTAATAATGTTGTTGCTAAAACCAGTAAATGTAAATGTAATCACATGGAGGACATTATAATACCTGATGAGAGAGTTACAGTGAACCAGCTGAATGTCCAGCCTGTAGAAGAGCCGTTAACCTCACAGTTCAGAGTCACTGGATCTCCTTCAGTCAACCACGATTGAGGAGAAACACTTAAAACTGCTGTGGGAACTGAAATACAGACATCACTCATTAATAACATGTTAAACCAGCCCATTCTCACCCCAAGGCGTCAACGTGTGTGTGTGTGTGTGTGTGTTAATGAAGAGATGATCAAACTCACCCGATACTGTCAGTGTGACTTCATCACTCAGTTGTGAAATGCCTGATCCGTCAGTCTCTATTATATAACAGGAGTAATTCCCTCCGTCAGACTTAGTGACATAATTGAGAGTGTGTTCCTGTAGTTTATCTATTAATGAACCTTCTTTATACCAGCCGTACATCCAGCTAGAGACTCCTTCAGCATCAATGTCACATCTGAGAGTGACCGTCTCTCCGATGAACACATGTTGATCAGGTTTAATGGTCACTCTGGGTTTTGGTATTTCTGCACAACAATAATAAACAATGAAAATGATGTGATGATGAATTTAATTAATAAACATCTTCAATTATCTTCTCTCTAGGAACAGTTCATTTAGTGACCAACACAGTGAATGTGTTTTTTCCAAGTATAACATGTTACTGAATAAACATCTTTATTGATCCTGAACAACACTCCAATCAACCAATCAGATTTGAGGGACAAGTTTACAGATTGTGTCAAGTTTAAGTTCACAAGTTGTAATGTTGTTGTTTTTATGTAATGCAAATTGTTGTTGAGAGATCATCAGTATTATTTAACCAAGTATTGCAAATTCTTGTAGTTAAAATTACTTTTATATACAGTATTTTTTTCTATTAAATCTGTTCAGTTTTTAAATCTGGGGATTTTAAGGATGGAAGTTATCCTAAATTAGTTCATTTATTCACTCACCTTCAGTGTGTCCAGAGTGGATGATTGAAATCAGCACTAAAAATAGAAAGAAAAAACATGAACTCATGAAAGATTATGCGTCTTTTTAAATGTTTCTAGTAAAGATCATTAAACTCATCGGCTGGTTATCCTGAAAGGAGCTAAACGCAAGTATCTAAGTTTTTGCAGAACTACGCCCCCTCTGGCGACAAGCGAAAGTGCAACCAGAGCTGTGCGCGTTCATGGAGGAACACACACACGCGCACTTTTGCACGAGATGTTCATAACCAAAGGAGCATCAGCCGCTCACTGTCTTTTGTTACAGTCATAATGAGGTAATACAGTAATAAATCTGCAAGTCATTTATATTTAAGGAAAGGCATTCGAGTAAATTACACACTGTGTGTGTGAGGGGGAAAAGGGGGTAGTAGAAAACTTCGGTTTTTGATTCCATCTATCTCCATGTGCTTACTGGATCCACTTATGATTGAATTATTATGGAAACACGTTCAGTTATCACTTTGTATAGGACCCGTTTGAGCCCTAGAGCAGACCGGAGATCTCTCCGTTTGTTGAAAGCCTTCCCGATGTTGACTCTCGTCTTATTCCGACGCCTGGCACTGGACAGACAGAAGTTTTATTTTCTTTGTCTCACGTGGAGTTTGCGTTGGGGTTTGTAATGAACTACAAGCCGGTCTCTTTCCTTGCTTTACACAGATTTAATGAAGTGCACGTCACCGAAAGCAACAGATATGAACTGCATTTTATCAATCATCGGCTACTTTCAAAATCAGCAAAAAGAGAGATCGACAACAGGCCTGTGTAGCATGTTTATTTGTATACTTATGAATTCCACCCAAAAATATTTCTTTTCATATTATTGTGAGTTTTGTTTTGGGTTAATTCTGACTGCGCGTCGTGTTAGTGCAGTGTGACGCGTGACGTCATCAGAGCAGCGACTTCCGCCGCGCAAGTTTGTCAGTCAGAACAATGTTGGATTTGAAAAAAAAAAAAAACAAAAAAAAAAAAACAATGTTGGATTTGACTGAGGTGAGTTCACGTCACGTTTCTCCGATAATAAAACGCTATATAAGTTGTTATTATCACTTATTTGTTGACTTATCACCATGTAAGAGTGTATATCTGATGATGAGTGAATCTTGCAGTAGTCTTAATGAACTACGAGCTGTGATAATCTGTTTTTATATGTTAAATGCTGTTCGGCCATAACATTGTACTGAGACTGACGTGATGCTAATTTTTTAGATGCTAATGACGCTGATGTCCCGCAGCACTCATTGTCATTGTTTGTGACCGCAGGTATGTGGGGTTTTTTTGTATTATATTTGTTTGAGATGACTCAATAACTATATGTGTAGTTTATATAAGGGAATTCATGTATAACTAAGGGAAATTTACAATGTTTTCTATTGGGAATATCTGTGATATTTTCTTTGTATTTGTTTTGATTACAAATATATGTAATTGTTCTATATAAAAAGAGGTTAAATGTAATTAACATGAATAGAGTGAGAACAGTGTTGGATTTGACTGAGATGCTAATGACGCTGATGTCTCGCAGCACTCATTGTCATTGTTTGTGACCGCAGAATAAACTGGATTTTGACTGGCCGTGCCTCTGATTTTACTGAGAACAACCCAGAACACAACGCAGACAGACAAGACGGGTTACACCTGGTAAGATCATTTCATTTCTTTACTTTTAATGAAAATGTTAATTTTATGAGTCACTTTGATTTGCGATAGATTGCGGCGCGCTGGCTTCAGCTTAGCTGCTCATCTGAGGTGATGCGCGTCATCATATATGACTAAAATAACATGACATAGCCTGTCCAGTTTCGTCTGGAATGCGGCCCAGACCACGTCCTCAAGTGGTTTGAGCGATCGGATTCAAAATCCGTCTCGAATGCGTTTCGTAGGACATTTACACAGTCTTTTCACGATCGAATAGCTATCACAGAAAACACATGAAGTGACCAGGTGTAAACAGCCCCTTTGAATTCATCGTCTACTTTTGTGGAAAGCTGACTAGAGTTGTGTCGCTCGAGTTGTCTTCTCTGATACGGAGAACGGCGGCGAATAGCTACACGAACCTGCCGACATAGCCAGACGAGCGTGAACGCGCATGACGTCACGCCCAGTCTCAGATTCGAGCCCAAATCCCTCTTATATATTTCACTGTACAGGATTATAGAGGCGATCGCAGTGATCAAATAAGGGCTCATTCAGCTCATCAGGCGATTGTTGAAGCATGTATGGGTTAGAAAACGGCTATTTTTAACATGAACTGTTGCGCAATACACCTTGCAAAGTCCTTCCCATGAGTCAAACGGCTGTTTCTCTTAGGGGTCCCTGTGATGTCTTTAGTTTGTAAATTAGCTTTAGGTATTAGCGTTTGTCCCATTCACACCAGCATCCTAGGAGTCTCACAGAAAGCCTAACGACACGGAGCTGCTGTCTCTGTTAGCGGATGTTATTTAGCCCGCGGAGCTCCAGAACGCTGAGCACACTTGTTCAGGGATAACACTTCATCATCAGCAGCATCTCGTTCTCACCAGTCGCCGACAGATGAGAGATACTCGACGAGAGTTTCTTCAAAGGAAAGTTCTCACAATACAGACATGATGTGTGTATGTGTGTGTGGGTGAGGATGGTGCACCTCAATAACCGAGCATGCATGATCCTCACCCAGGCACATTACGGACACATCGTGTGTGTCATTAGATGTCAGGAAATGCTGACACGGATGAACAAACTTAACTAAAACCTTCGTCTGAAAACTCAGAAATTCTGCATACTAGTGAACATCTACTGAAGACTAACTAGTGCACATCTACTTAATTCATCATGGACAGCAAACAGAACAACAAAAATGTGTACAAACCGACAGAAATGATTCAAAAAAACATCATTACAAAGCAAAACACTGAGTGAGTGAACAAACAGAGTAACCCAAACACAACACAGTGCATTTCTCTTTCACAAACCGCACTATCTGCTCACTTCCTCTCTCAAGCTCGTCTTTCACTCAGAGATCATGGACTAGAGCTGGATTTGAAACTGAGATCAGCATGAAAAGGAAAAAATGAAACACCAAATCACTAGAAACTGTTCAAACCTATTCATAATATAACAGTAATGACCATCTTCTGAAACACACCGAGGAAATAATACTCACAGAGCACAAGAGGAAGTTGACTGAGCTCCATACTGACCAATAATGACAGACGGTTAAAGACACAGACTGGGTTAAAGCCTCAAGACTTCCTGATTCACACAGTCAGATCTACAACATGACAGACATGTGTCACAAAAACAAAAAAAAATGTTTGATAAAGTTGATAATCTTGTAACGAGTTTTCAAAAAATATCAAGTTTCCTTCAGTTTCCCATTATAACTCAATATTATGTATGATTAATGGACAAGGCAAAATAAGCAACACTTTGATGGATCTTTATTGATAATAGCTGTATATATGTATAACTTTATAAGTTAAGAAGCGGAAGAGCTGAAAAAGATCAAACCAAACCACAACTCGAGCTCATCTCTGTCTATTTTGTGACAACAAGAGTGTCGACTTTAGCAATCAGCACTGATGTAGTTTTACATGTGAATATAGTTTAGTATTCAGGACAAGAGATGCAAATAATTTGTACACGTGTTCCACTTAATGAATGACCGATTAAAATAACAATTGTGTCAAAATGTTTTGAAAAAAGAAATACAATCCTTATCTTACTGCCCTCAGCTGTCAGGGCAGTTCTTGCCCTCATGTGGTGACCCGGAGAAGATTTTCTTTTTCCTGAAAATACTAGTTAATGTTATCGCTTTGGACTGAAACTTAGTGACTTTGTTCCCAAGCGGTATAACTGCATCTCATTTGTTTTTTGAACATTTTCGTATTTTTTTGTGGGAGTTCTGTTACCTTTTTACACTTATGGTGTTCCCGGTCAAAAATGACCGGTCTATAAAAAATAGCTTATAAATCACTCATTATACCATATTTTCACCCAATCTTGGATTCAATCTTTTTGTCAACTTGTTCTCTTTCAATTAGGACTGGTTTTATATTTCTGTTTGCATTTGATTAATCGTGGGCCTCGTTTATCCGAGAGTAGGCATCTATTTTTTTGAGTAAAATTTTTTTTTTTTTTTGTCTACTCTCAGACAAACGAGGCCCACGATTAATCAGATGCAAACAGAAATATAAAACCAGTCCTAATTGAAAGAGAAAAAGTTGACAAAAAGATTGAATCCAAGATTGGGTGAAAATATGGTATAATGAGTGATTTATAAGCTATTTTGTATAGGCCGGTCATTTTTGACCGGGAACACCACAAGTGTGACTATGTGCCATATTTTTTACAAAACAAAAGTTTCAAAACAAAATTCCTGGTGAAAATTTTAAGTTGACTAGTGTGATCAACAATACCAATTTTCTTCAGATTTTATTTAATATTTCCAAAAATTATTCAAAAATTAAAAAAAAAACACTCAAAAAATGAAATACCTACTCTCAGATAAATGAGGCCCACGATTATTCAGATGCAAATCAAAATATAAAACCAGTCCTAATTGAAAGAGAACAAGTTGACAAAAAGATTGAATCCAAGATTTGGTGAAAATATGGTATAATGAGTGATTTATAAGCTATTTTGTATAGGCCGGTCATTTTTGACCGGGAACACCACAAGTGTTATAGGGTTTTGAACACCACATGAGGGTTAATGTCATTTGGACAGTTTACATGTGGAAACCTGACCCCTGAAATTGTGAAGTAGACAAACAACAACGACAGCACTAAAATACAACAAAAACAAGCACAATGCCACATGGAAAAGTGCAATACAAGATTACAATAGTCATGTTCAATTAGTGTGTCTTTCTTGGTTCAGAACCTGATTGGGAATCAATATTCAGCGGTTGCCCCATACTGGGCTAGTGTTAAAAAGGCCATTATTAGTAATATGTCTTCTGACTTAAATCTTTTTTCTTTTCTGAGATTGATTGACGCACAGCCTACAGCATAGAGAGCCTAAGTCCCGCCCCTTCGCTTCCGGCTCATGGGACCTTATTTCGGAAAAAATATGAATGGTAGTCAATGGCGAGAGACAACTTATCTTTTTATTCCGTCTGAACTGTGCCCTCAATTACACATATGATGTTTGTCAATTTAAAAGATGATTCTGAAAGTCAAAAACGTCGCAGTTTTTCATTCAACAGAAGAGTAACATTTAGTTTTATGTGAAAATCGCTCTGTGAACTACATCTCCCGGGAAGAGAAACGAGATCCGCTGCTCGTGTGTGTGCAGTCTGGTTCAAAACACTCAGGTAGGACGGCGTAACGTTACGATTATAACGTAAGACTGTGGAAACAATGACGGACAGCCTCAGTAAAGTTAGCTTCAGTCATTGAGAGAAAATGTGCGCCTTTGGGGTTTGTAGTCTTTGTAATTACGTATTTTCACAGTCTTATACCTCAACGGTTTTACATCAAACTGCGACTTTCTTTACTTTAAAATGTATCTTCTAAATTGACAAACATCATATGTGTAATTCAGGGCACAGTTCAAACCAGATCAAAATATTTGTTGTCTCTCGCCATTGAATACCATTCAATATTTTTCCCAAATAAGGTCCCATGGTGGCCGACCGGAAGGGGAGGGGCTCTCTATACGTTCCCAACGGACGCCGTACTACACAGTGAAAAGTGTCGGACGCGAGTAGAACAAAAATAACGGAGAGATTAAAGTTTTATTCTGTCAGTTTTGTGTGATCTCTCTGATGAGAGGGTTATGCTGCGTGAGGAAAGTTGCTGAGGACGTTGACATGTCAGGTCGGCTAAAAATGTGATATAGTGGTCAATAGTTTAATATCTACCTTTAATTTAATTGTATTAACTGCCCTTATAAACGTTAGAAAGTCATGAAAATAAAAAATGACATGACAACTTATCGTTATAAAATCATTATTTATTTTATTAAAAGTTAATAATTCGGGTTTGTTTATCAGCACCATAGCAACGCTCAACTTCCGCTGGAATTGTCGGATAGGAACCGTCCGTAGCTTTTCGCAAGAGTTCAAATTTTTGAACGCATGCGGATGACCAACGGACACGATTTTCTTCGCACCGCACTCGGTCGGACCCGTTTCGGACCCATTCGCATGCGGTCTGCGAATCTCCATAGGAAATGAATGACTTCCGGTCGTTTCGCAGCCGCATCGCAGCTGATTTCAACTGCCAGTGTGAAAAGCTGAACTTTGCTGTTGTAAATAACATTTAGTTTGTTCATTTCATGGGAGTTGTGCGTCAATGCAAGTAAGTGTGTTATATTTGACCTCTAGCAATGTGCAATCCTAGACCTGTTTAATATTCAGTTTGTCGTTTTAACGGGCATTACGCTGCCTTCACACTGCCAGTTGAAATCAGCTGCGATGCGGCAGCGAAACGACCGGAAGTCATTCATTTCCTATGGAGATTCGCAGACCGCATGCGAAAGGGTCCGAAACGGGTCCGACCGAGTGCGGTGCGAAGAAAATCGTGTCCGTTGGTCATCCGCATGCGTTCAAAAATTTGAACTCTTGCGAAAAGCTACGGACGGTTCCTATCCGACAATTCCAGCGGAAGTTGAGCGTTGCTATGGTAATGATAAACAAACCCGAATTATTAACTTTTAATAAAATAAATAATGATTTTATAACGATAAGTTGTCATGTCATTTTTTATTTTCATGACTTTCTAACATTTATAAGGGCAGTTAATACAATTAAATTGAAGGTAGATATTAAACTATTGACCACTATATCACATTTTTAGCCGACCTGACATGTTAACGTCCTCAGCAACTTTCCTCACGCAGCATAACCCTCTCATCAGAGAGATCATACAAAACTGACAGAATAAAACTTTAATCTCTCCGCCATTTTTGTTCAACCCGCGTCCGACGCTTTTCACTGTGTAGTACGACGTCCGTTGGGAACGTATTGCGTATTACGGAGCTGATTTCATCTGCCAGTGTGAAGGCAGCGTTAGATCGTCGAGGTTAATTATAGGCCTAATAATTGTCACGTCTTTGGAATAATGTCGCGCTGTTTATAGGATGTTATATATCTACTTAGTTGTTTATATGGACGTATTGCATCGGTGTTTGGTGCATTTTAATTGTCGAAGACTGCGTTTAAGGTATTCTGAAATTGTAAACAAATGCGCGTGCGTGAAACAAGCCCAGACAGAGCACCGCTGACCAACTATGTGACGCAGATAAAACTGTTTAGAGTTTAATTTCATTTATAACATAGCGAGTTTGTTTTTATTTCTTCATTAATTTCATTTCTGTATTTTGTTCGTACTCAGCATGTATCTGTTTAAAACATTTAATGTTTATCATGTATAGAAAAAACCACACCTAGGCCTATTTGTACACCTTGATATGGACAACTGCTTTATAATCTGAGTTGACGTGGTGAAAATAAACGGGCTATTCCCAAATATCGGACATCTACTGACCAGTCCCTTACCAGACACCCTGTGGCGGGTTTCCAACCTAACTGGCAATATAAATAAATGTGATTGAGCTGTCATCAGCCAACTCATTTCTACAGCTAGCATTCTCAACGTTTTGTCTAAAAAATTGTTTAGAAATACAACCTATAATATTCAACAGGCAATTTTCGGTCCATTTTATTTCGCTTGGCTTTTTTCTGAATTAGTGATGGTTGCTGAGCGTCTGTATCATTGCTCATACTTGGGTCATAAATCTCTAACCTTATAACAGTTTTTCTCAATTACTCTTACACTAAAATCAATTATTTTTCATCAATGTAACATCATTTAACAACACATAATAAACACTATTCTTGTGTTTCACGACTCTAAACACATATTCAGAACTGGACGCTACATGTGTTCATGTTTAGTCGTTAAAACCACACAACGTCACACAGCCAACAGTTCTCACCATGTGAACACAGTTTTACACGCCAGTCAGAACCACAGGATGTGTACAAATAATTATGTGTCAATTCATCTCTACACAAAAAAATAGCATGTTCAAGAATTGTTTAATATTATAATATTATTCTCTCCATATATGTAATCATTTCTGTAGATTGAAGGAGTTTTATGTGGAAAAGTCCAATATTGAGAGATTAAAACTTGATTCACGACACTGTGAGACAAAGAAAGCATCAGATCCAGAATATTTCAAAAAGACTTTGTTTCTTTATTAAGAAAAGTAAAGAAATAAATGATGAAACACTGCAGCGATACAAGTCAGGAGAGTAAAATAAGGAATATACACACATATACATATACAAATGACAGTGTGTTCATGCGGTTATAATGAGAATCAGGAAAATATCACACAAGCCTTATACGGTAAAGAATTGCACAGCGTTACATAAAGCAGAACAACATGACAGACTAGAGAGAGGCATTTTAATTAAAACAAAACATGAATATTAAAAGGCCAATGGAATTGTGGGAATGAATCTGAGAGGACGGGGATGTACTAGCGATGCTAAAGCTTAGTGAAGGTCTGATCCACATTAACAATAATAGTTTATTGGTCAAAAACAGAAAAACCAAACCATGTACCTTGTTAAAGCCAACATTAAATCAAAATGTACCCTTTCTTCACTATTCCACAGTTTAACCTGCTTTTTACGATCATTTCCTGGTGTATAAAACCAATTGGGATTGGAATCAATGGAAATCAAGTGGGTTGGGGAATCTGGATCATGTTGAACAATCGCAACACGTTAAATGTGAATGAGAGATTGAGAGATTCTAGGAAGATAATTTACATACACTCCGCATTTACTATTTTTTTCTTGTTTTTTATCGCTTTTATGATCTCGTCTCAAGTGTATTAATTGAACCAATTGCGTTTAATGATAGCAATGACTTGTAATAAATCACTGGGGTGTTTTCCCTCTCATTCTGCAGCGTTTGTAAATCAGCACGACTGTCGCCAGCAGATATGGACAAGCTGCCAGAACAGAAGTGAGTATTTTGAGGACAGAGATCTGAGATTCTGAACGAGACCCTGAAAAAGAGACACACGAGCACTTTATCGTGAACTATATCTGAACGACGGCATATGAAGAAATAAATCAGCTCACGGTTTCATGGCCGCTCACCTCTGACTGAGATCCAGCTCTTGAGCGACTCTCCTCTCGGGTGTTTGCAGTAGTAGAAACCCTCGTGTGACTTTGAGACAGTCGGGATGATCATCTCTATAGTTTGATTCTGGACGAGTGATTCATCTTTATAGAAATCAGATCTGAGGATTGATGGGGATGTACTTTTATATAAACAGCGTAGAGTCAGATTATCTCCTTCAGTCACAGGATGAACAGGACTCTCCAGAATCACACCAGCTTCAGAAATACAGGAAACATGCAATACATCAACAAAATGAAAATAAAACAGACTTTTTTAGTTTTCCACTTGCATTGATTATAAACTGTCAGTGAAATAAATAAATCCAGAAACACAGACTCACAGTGTACAGTGATATTAACAGGATGATATTTCTCTCCAGATTCAGACTGACACCAGTAAACTCCAGTGTATGATGTGTTGGTGGAGCTGATTGTACATGTAGATCCTGTTTGTGATCCCCACACTGATGATGAACAATCTTCCAGCCACCAAGTGTCAGTGTATCTCCTCACTGTCCATCTATCAGAGTTCCTCTGGTCCTCACAGCTCAGAGAGAGAGAGTCAGATGTGAAGTGTTGAGTTCTGCTGGGACTGATGATCAGAGACACTGGAGGAGAAACACCTGACAAGACCATTACAGAGACAATTAGGAAATTTTCTTTATTAGAGATGAAGATATGATTTAAACTATAGTGTGAACTCACCAGTGACCCACAGTGGTTGTGTGTTGCTGAACAATGTTGTATAGACTAGTTTTCCTCTCTCTGCTCTGCACACATAAACTCCTGTGTGATTTAGAGCAACAGAACTGACAGTGTATTTTCCTCCAGCTCCTCTTCTGCTGTCTGAGAGCGGATCATAGCGAACACTTGTGCCTGTGTTAAATGAGAATATGCAGATGATCACTAAAGGAAATTATCTTTAATAATGTTTTTGCTAAAACCAGTAAATGTATATGTAATCACATGGAGGACATTATAATACCTGATAAGAGAGTTACAGTGAACCAGCTGAATGTCCAGCCTGTAGAAGAGCCGTTAACCTCACAGTTCAGAGTCACTGGATCTCCTTCAGTCAACCACGATTGAGGAGAAACACTTAAAACTGTCCGGGCTTTATCTGAGATAGAGACATCACTCATTAATAACATGTTAAACTTGTGTGTGTTTATGAAGAGATGATCAAACTCACCCGATACTGTCAGTGTGACTTCATCACTGTGTTGTGAGCTGCGTGATCCGTCAGTCTCCCATCCATTACAGGAGTATTTCCCTGAGTCAGACTTAGTGACATAACTGAGAGTGTATTCCTGTAGTTTACTGGAATCTATGAATGAACCTTCTTTATACCAGTAGTACTTCCAGCTAGAGACTCCTTCAGCATCAATGTCACATCTGAGAGTGACCGTCTCTCCTCTGAACACATGTTGATCAGGTTTAATGGTCACTCTGGATTTTGGGCTTTCTGCACAACAACAATAAAATAAACAATGAAAATGATGTGATGATTCATTTAATTAATTAAAATAATAAATTGTGCTTTTATTTTCTCTCTAGGAACAGTTTCTTAATTGACCAACAGAGTGAATGTGTTTATCAAGTATAACATGTTCCTGGATAAACATCTTTATTGATCCTGAACAACATTCCAATCAACCAATCAGATTTGAGGGACAAGTTTACAGTTTATTGTATGCTCAGCTTACACAGTTTAGTGCTTCTACATCAGTGTTTTTGGTATTGGAGATAAGCTATGGTTATAGGGTTAACTTGGTTAAAACCACAATGACCATAAACACACCTGTTAAATCAGGCTAGACTGAAGTGTTGTTCTCTATATCTGTTATAAGTGTCTTATGAAATTATTGTTAGTAATTTCTCAGTGCAGGTCATAAAGTGAGAGTAAATACCGCGTATTGTCACTGTTACTGGTTCACTGTAATCTGTGTAACGTCCTCCTCTTTGTGCTCTGCATCTGTACTGTCCTCCATCAGAGATTTGCGCAGGATCGATTACTTTAGTTGCAGCATCAGTAGTTTCAGCGTTTGAGTCTTTACTCCAGAGAAACACCCATCCACCCAGTGTCTGATCCAGTGAACATGTCAGAGTAACTCTGTCTCCAGTGATCACTGAACTCTGTGGCTCAACAGTCAGAGTCGGTTTGGGAAAATCTGTCAATATAAAGTCAGTGGGAACATGAGATGTGAAGTTTTTCAGCAGATCTCATTCTCTCACTGCACAGCAAAATCCCCAGTGTTAACTTAAGTCAAGTCCCGTTCTCTCACTGGTAAATCATTAGTGTATTTTGATTTCACAGACTAATATAGCAACTGTTAACAAGAAGGTTAACATTCATTCAGTGCAGACCAGCCTATGTTCAAACACACCCTGAGCTCAACACAGGAACCAACATCCAGTCAGAAAGACATATCCGTATCAGCAAAGTGTTGCAAATTGTTGTTGTAGTTCAAATGACTTTGTTTTAATTCAGTATGTTCAGTTTTGTAGAGTTGCTAATTTTCAAGACAAAGCAAAAAATACACTCTGTGATTCTATATTTATGAAATATACTATGTTTTTTTTTTCTATTTGCACTTTCCCCAGCGCGTTGAGCTCTCTCGGCCACCGTACATGTATGAATCAAATTCACTCACCTTCAGTGTGTCCAGAGTGGATGATTGAAATCAGCACTGAAATGCAAAAAAATCATTACTGAAAGTAATGAAATGATTGAAATCATTACTGAAAGTAAAAAAAAACTAATGAAAGTGTTGAAAAGGCTCAGTAAGTTAATTCTTATTGGTGGGTTGTGAATTATTGACAGTCGGATCTTAAGCCCCGCCCAGAGTTTGACGGAACTGGTTATGTTCACTTGAAAGCTGTGGAAAGTTCGCGATTATTCAAGCCACATGAGTCTGCGTAACTTTGAAAGTAAGTTTAATTTCCACATATATTGTCTTTGATATTGCTATTTGTTGTATTGTGTGTAGAAACGTTTTAAGGTCGAGTGTAATTCGTATCTCCGTGAAGCTAATGTTAGCGTTATGTCTGGGCATTATTTTGCACGTGTGATCCGACGCGCGCTGTATAACGTACCTGAAATAAGGATAACGACTCAGATGGTCCATATGTTTACCTCAGTGTTTACACTTTAGAGATGTAATTGAGCTGTATTTATGTCGATTGTGAAGATTACCCTAGATTGATTTGAGATATGGTTATAAGACGATAGTCACATGTATATAATTGGACAATTGTTTACATACATAGCCATGTATCTTCACGTGTTTATTCTTTTGAGTTAAATGCAGAGGTGGACAGAGTACACAGCTTTATTACTTGAGTAAAAGTACAGATACCCCTTGCTAAGTTTTACTCAAGTACAAGTAAAAGTACTACAGTCAGACGTCTACTTGAGTAAAAGTACTAAAGTACTTGTTCTTAAAAGTACTTGAGTATCAAGAGTACAAGAGTACATTTTTTAAATATTACTTTACTACTGCCACAGTGCTTACATTTATGGACAGAAACGTCCTACATGGAGTTATGAAAAATGTTAAAGTTATAACTTGGAGAATGTAAAAGGAATTGAAAGTAAAATCAAGTCGTATTCATCTTTTTACCATGTTGCTTTACTTAACATTTAAGAAAATTCAGAACATTTAAATAGTCTGGCTAGGTGGGGCCATGGGCTGGCTCATTCCCGGGATGGACCTGCTGCGTCTTCATCCATTGGTTTCGTCCATGGTTTGGTCTCTTATCTAAATCTGACCATGGAGTTGACTTTGGCGGAAAGCTGAAGGTGATTGCTGATAGGTTGTCCCAATCAGTGGCGTCTACACAATCCAATCACGTTTGAGAGGGAAACAACAATTTAAGGGTTTCTGAGATTTTTCTTATTTCCATTTTTTTTTTTTTTTAGAAGTAGTTACTTTTTACTGACAGTTATGGATAGAAATGTATTGGAGTAAAGAGTACAATATTTCCCTCTCAAATATACTTGAGTAAATTCATGAGTACTCCCCAAAAATGATACTCGAGTAAAAGTACAGATCCCTCAAAATTGTACTTAAGTACTGTACTCAAGTAAATGTACTCCGATACTGTCCGGCTCTGATTAAATGTTTATCTTTTATCACTGTAAACTGATTATTTATATTTCTGTTAATTATAGAAACCGCACTCACGCACCCTTAACATCACATATGTCTGTTAATGCCCTGCATTAAGTATGTTGATGACTGGAAACTACTGTTAAAAGAGTGACTGGACCTCTTTGGACTGTTGTGCATTCTTACAGATGCCCCGTGATGATCCCAATTAAGTCAGACCCAGTCAATACAGTCCAGAAAACTATTTAATAGAAAGATTAGGTATTTTTAAACGTTTTAACAGACGATCATTAAACTCATCCGTTGGTTATCCTGAAGTTTCTGTGGGAAATTATTTGCAGAGTTCTTCCCATGAGTCAAACGGCTGTTTCTCTTAGGGGTCCCTGTGATGTCAAATTAGCTTTAGGTATAAGGGTCTGTCCCACAGACTGAAATTTGGGTTCAGATTCTCTGAAGACATGCTAACGTCATCGCTGATGAATGTGATTGACCTTCAGTAAATTATTCTCCCAACAAGAACTCTGGTCAAGCTTATTATTTTATGCATTAGCAAAATCAAATACATTGGTAAGCCTATAAATTGACAGCTCAGACAAACACAGGAAAATCAGACAGTTTTTACAGTGAGACCATTGAGCGTATCAATTTTGCGTTATACGTTAACTCTTTAAACGCATGCCTCAGGTCTTTAGCTCCAGTTCTCATCCCAAGGCGTCATATACGATGCTTTTGCCAAAGTGTAGACATCCAACGCTCATGGCACCCTTTAGCGTCAAATGAGATGCAGATATATATTGGGCAGAAGGCGCCTCCTAGTGGTCTAACCCTAACCATACCTAAACCTACCATAACCGAAGCGTCTGTAAAAACCTTAATTTGAAAACTCAGAAATTCTGCATACTAGTGAACATCTACTGAAGACTAACTAGTGCACATCTACTTAATGCATCATGGACAGCAAACAGAACAATGAATGTGTACAAACCAACAAATGAGTAGACTACAAAAAACCCAAAAAACACTATTACAAAGCAAAACACTGAGTGAGTGAACAAACAGAGTAACCCAAACACAACACAATGCATTTCTCTTTCACAAACCGCACTATCTGCTCACTTCCTCTCTCAAGCTCGTCTTTCACTCAGAGATCATGGACTAGAGCTGGATTTGAAACTGAGATCAGCATGAAAAGAAAAAAATTGAAACACCAAATCACTTGAAACTGTTCAAACCTATTCATAATATAACAGTAATGACCATCTTCTGAAACACACCGAGGAAATAATACTCACAGAGCACAAGAGGAAGTTGACTGAGCTCCATACTGACCAATAATGACAGACGGATGAAGACACAGACTGGGTTAAAGGCTCAAGACTTCCTGATACACACAGTCAGATCTACAACATGACAGATTAAAGACATACATGTGCAATTTATGTGTTACAAAAAACCTTTTGATAAAGTTGATAATCTTGTAACGAGTTTTCAAAAAATATCCGGCAAGTTTCCTGCTGAAATGTTGTCAGGATTTGTCAGTACCAAACTAAAGAGCATCAGTTTTTTCAGTATGGGAATGAATATTTTTGTGTGTTTAATGAAAAAGGAAAAAGAAACGATATGGATCTTTATTGTAATATTTGCCTTTATAACTTTATAAGTTAAAAGCCGGAAGTCACTAAACTCCACAGAGCTGACAAAGATCAAACCACAACTATGAGCTCATCATCATCTCGGTCTATTTCTGTTCTGTCAGGCCTCTGACAACAAGGGTGTCGACTTCCGTACTGATGTATTTGTACATGTGAATGTAGTTTAATATTCATGCACCAGGACCAGGAATGCATCATTTATGCCTGTTCCTCTTAAAGAATGAATGATTAAAAAAATAACAATTGTGTCAAAATGTTTTGAAAAAAGAAATGCAATTCTCGTCTTACTGTCCTTAGCTGTGTATTTCTTGTTTCAATACCTGATTGGGATTCAATATTCAGTGGTTGCACTCGGATCATTTGGCAATCAAACTGTATGAATTAAAAGAGCAGACTCATAAGACTCAATCGTCTGGGAATTGTCATGATCCCAGCCTGTGTTCCCCTGGTCTTGTGTGGCCTTTATGTTATTTCCTGTTCTGCAACATGTTCTGTAGTCCTTTTTATTTTTCCCTGTTGATCAGTTTTTTGATTTGTTCCCAAGTGTATGTAGTTGCGCCTAGAAATTCTGTCCATAAACATTATGAACAGAACCAGCAACAAAGGGCAGCCCTGCTGGAGTCCAACATGCACTGGGACGAAGTCTGACTTATTACCGGCAATGAGAACCAAGCTCCTGCTTCGGTCATACAGGGACCGGACAGCCCTTAGCAAAGGACCCCGGACCCCGTATTCCCGGAGCACCCTCCACAGGCCGCCTCGGGGGACACAGTCAAATGCCTTCTCCAAATCCACAAAACACATGTGGACTGGTTGGGCAAACTCCCATAAACCCTCCAGCACCCTGTAGAGGGTATAGAGCTGGTCCAGTGTTCCACGGCCCGGACGAAAACCGCACTGTTCCTCCTGAATCCGAGGTTCCACTATCGGCCGTATTCTCCTCTCCAGTACACTGGCATAGACTTTCCCAGGGAGGCTGAGAAGTGTGATCCCCCTATAGTTGGAACACACCCTCTGGTCCCCCTTCTTAAAAAAGGGACCACCACCCCGGTTTGCCATCCCAGAAGGCACTGTCCCCGACTGCCACGCGATGCTGCAGAGGTGTGTCAGCCAAGACAGCCCCACAACATCCAGAGACTTGAGGTATTTAGGGCGGATCTCATCCACCCCCGGTTTCTTGACTACCTCGGTGACCTCAGCTAGGGTGATGTACGAGTCCACCCCTGAGCCCTCAGCCTCTGCTTCCTCAATGGAAGACGTGTCGGCGGGATTGAGGAGGTCCTCGAAGTATTCCTTCCACCGTCCGACGACATCCCCAGTCGAGGTCAACAGCCGCCCACCCCTACTGTAAACAGCATTGGTAGGAGACTGTTTCCCTCTCCTGAGGCGCCGGACAGTTTGCCAGAATCCTTTCGAGGCCAGCCGATAGTCCTTCTCCATGGCCTCACCGAACTCCTCCCAGGCCCGAGTTTTTGCCTCCACGACCACCCGGGCCGCAGTCCGCTTGGCCTGCCGGTACCCGTCAGCTGCCTCCGGAGTCCCACGGGCCAACCAGGCCCGATAGGACTCCTTCTTCAGCTTGACGGCATCCTTTACTTCCGGTGTCCACCCCCGGGTTCGAGGGTTGCCGCCTCGACAGAAACCGGAGACCTTACAGCCACAGCTCCGAGCAGCCACTTCGACAATGGAGGTGGAGAACATGGTCCACTCAGACTCAATATCTCCAGCCTCCCTCGGGATCTGGTTGTAGCTCTGCCGGAGGTGAGAGTTGAAGATCTTTCTGACAGGAGATTCGGCCAAACGTTCCCAGCAAACCCTTACGGTACGGTTAGGTCTGCAGACTCTGTCCAGCCTCCTCCCCCGCCATCGGATCCAACTCACCACCAGGTGGTGATCAGTTGACAGCTCCGCCCCTCTCTTCACCCGAGTGTCCAAGACATACGGCCGCAGGTCAGATGAAACGACCACAATGTCGATCATCGACCTATGACCTAGGGTGTCCTGGTGCCACGTGCACTGGTGGACACCCTTATGCTTGAACATGGTGTTCGTTATGGACAAACTGTAACTAGCACAGAAGTCCAATAACTGAACACCACTCGGGTTCAGGTCGGGGGGGCCATTCCTCCCAATCACGCCCCTCCAGGTGTCACTGTCGTTACCCACGTGAGCGTTGAAGTCCCCCAGTCGGAGCACTTTCCAGCACTCCTCCCAGAGACCCCAAGAAGGCCGGGTACTCTGCACTGCCGTTTTGCCCGTAGGCACACACGACAGTGAGAGACCTATCCCCGACCCGTAGGCGCAGGGAAACGACCCTCTCGTTCACCGGGGTAAACTCCAACACATGGCGGCTGAGCTGGGGGGCTATAAGCAAACCTACACCAGCCCGCCACCTCTCAACATGGGCAACTCCAGAGTGAAGAGTCCATCCTCTCTCGAGGAGTGTGGTTCCAGAGCCCAAGCCATGCGTAGAGGTGATCTCGGCTATCTCTAGTCGGAACCTCTCAACCTCACGCACAATTTCAGGCTCCTTCCCCGCCAGTGAGGTGACATTCCACGTCCCTAAGGCTAGTTTCCGTGGCCAGGGATCGGGCCCTTACAGCTCCTCCTGCAGGTGGTGAGCCCACGGGAAGGCGGTCCCACGTCGCTCCTTCGGGCTCCCCGTGGGGAGAGGCACGGCCACCAGGTGCTCGCACCCGAGCCCCTTCCCCGGGTCTGGCTCCAGGGTGGGGCCCCGGCTGCTCCATACCGGGCGACGTCACGGTCCTTAAATCTATTCCTCTCATAAGGGGTTTTTGAACTGCCCCCCTCCTTGAACTGCCACCTTAACGTGGTGGAGGGGTTTGAGTACCCGAATGACCCTAGGAGCTATGTTGTCTGGGGCTCTATGCCCCTGGTAGGGTCTACCAAGACAAACAGGTCCTACGTGACGGGTCAGACTAAGAGCGGTTCAAAAACCAATCAAAATTATGGAAGTAAAATAATGGCTTTTTTTTTTGAAAAAAAAGTCTGTTGAATTGCACTACTTGAAAAGAATAGATATTGCATCAAATATGCTTGCATTTTAATGCATTGTATATGTAGGGCTTAGTCAACATGGCAGCTTTTAGGATTATAATCAGTTTTCCTCAATACCTCATCATACTCCCGTTGAGACAAAACGCTTAACGTAGCTTAATGGACTAATACAGTGATATAAAAGACCAGACTCGAACCCTGGGATGCTGTACTATATAGGCTTTGCTCTAGTACTCTGTACTATATAGGCAATGTCAATGGAGGGACAGAAGGCTCTCAGATTTAATCAAAAATATCTTCATTTTTGTGTAAAAACAGCTGTCATCGTTTACACACAACTTATGGATTAGTTTTATGATCTCTTTATGAACCTTTTGAAGCGTCAAATGGGTACAGTAGTTGCATAGTTGTCAATGGAGGGAAAGAAATCTCTCAGAATTCAGTAAACATATATATCATTTGTGTCCCCAAGATGAATGAAGGTCTTAAGAGTTTGGAACAACATGAGGGTGAGTAAATGTTCAATAACATTCAGATCCTTTTTCTTGCTTGGCACAGAGTAATTTGGGTTGTCTCATTATTGAGGTAGGGGGAGATGAGTGTGGTTGTAAAACTTTTTTCTGCATCTGTAACACACTGGATTTTTAGCTGGAGCGCTCAAACTTTTATACAAAGTTCTCACATTTGTTCTCTACTAAGGCACCCATTCAAAACATTCAAAAGATTATGACAGTAAGGTTGATGTTGTAATGTTCCAATAAAGCAACTGAGTTTCTTAAAGTCTGAGCTTTATTAACATTAAGCTTTTGACCGTAACTTACATGCAAACACACCATATCTGCAGACTAGCATTCTACTTCGGTTGTCTGCAACTTCTTAGCAAACACTATGTCGCCACCTAATGGAGTAAAGACACATTACCTCTAACAACGATATAAACTGTTTTATATCACAGATATCAGACACATGGTGTCCCTTTGTTACAAATTACCCTGTTCTGGGGTATAAAATATTCACATGATAATATAATCTGTTTCCTTAATGAAAAAAATATAATCTGAAGAAAATTATTACAAAAGACAAAACTATCAACGATGAACATAATATTTACCCAAAAGTGTTGAAAGGCGCATTTGACGGAGAGACTGAGAGTGAAAAATAAACTGGTGTGAAGAGAAGCTGTTTTATTGGTGCTTCATGCAGAATGACACTGAACACACTCGAATCTGAATTAGTGGTGTTTGCTGAGCGTCTGTATCATTCATACTTGGGGTCAAAGGCTTTTCATAAATCTCTAATCTTATTACAGTTTTTATAACAGTCTCTGTCTCGCTCAAATCCGAAGCTGTTCTCACAACAATTAGGCTACTAATAAACATTTTTACAAGGTCTCTTTTCTTTCATTTCTTTTCACAACATGCATTATAAATTACATAAAACACATATTAAACTACTAAATACACGTTTTTGTTGAATAAAGACGATATACATTGACATGGATAACTGCATGATATTATAGAAACGTAATCCACCCTTTTTTAACTATATTTTAAGAATTATACAACTAAACCCGCCGTTCAAAATAGCGCGCGGGCGGCAATTTGAAACAACGCAATAAGGCCTAATTAACACAAAACTTGGATTATACACAAAAATAACGACATCCAAGCATATTACTCATATACCTGTCATATAGACCATTTCAAAAGATGTAAACAACACTGGTCCAGAAGCACTTCCTGTGTTTTCTTTATTTCACATGTAAAGAAAACTTCTTAAAGATGTTTGTTTAACTTCTTGATTCAGTTTTAAATGTTCTGTTGGTTGTATTTTATCCCAGCTTTTATGTAGTGTTAAAAAACTGAAACAGGAAGTGCTTCTGGGCCAGTGTTGTTTACATCTTGCGAAATGGTACCTGTCTCGCTCAAATCCAAAAGCCGTTCTAAGCTTTGAGCGAGACGCGATTGGAAGACACAAGTGGAAATGACGTCACTTAGCTATAAAACTCATTACATTATTTTAAAACAAAACCCGAACATTTTTCCCATATTCTATACAAAATATGAACAGCAATGTATGCAAAGAAACAA
Source organism: Cyprinella venusta (assembly GCA_038021265.1). Lineage (NCBI taxonomy): Eukaryota > Metazoa > Chordata > Actinopteri > Cypriniformes > Leuciscidae > Cyprinella > Cyprinella venusta. The sequence goes on along the minus strand of CM075863.1, from coordinate 53,127,760 downwards.
ATAAATACGACAGAAATAAATTCTAAGTTTGCTGGAACGATAAAATCCAAAACACTTACACTAAAATCAATTATTTTAGACAAGTTTCATCAATGTAACATCATTTTCTACAATTAACACTATTGTGTTACTTGTGTTTCACGACTCTAAACAAATATTCAGAACTGGACACCATGTGTTCATGTTTAGTAGTTAAAACCACACAACGTCACACAGCCAACAGTTCTCACCATGTGAACACAGTTTTACACGCCAGTCAGAACCACAGGATGTGTACAAATAATTATGTGTCAATTCATCAAAAAAAAAAGCATGTTCAAGAATTGATTAAAATGATATTATTATTCTTTCCATAAATGTACTCATTTTTGTAGATTTAGTAGTTTTATGTGGAAAAGTCCAATATTGAGAGATTAAAACTGGATTCACGACACTGTGAGACAAAGAAAGCATCAGATCCAGAATATTTCAAAAAGACTTTGTTTCTTTATTAAGAAAAGTAAACAAATAAATGATGAAACACTGCAGAAATACAAGTCAGGAGAGTAAAATAAGGAATATACACACATATACATATACAAATGACAGTGTGTTCATGCGGTTATAATGAGAATCAGGAAAATATCACACAAGCCTTATACGGTAAAGAATTGCACAGCGTTACATAAAGCAGAACAACATGACAGACTTAAGAGAGGCATTTTAATTAAAATTGATTTTTTTTTTTTACCGAAAATTACGTTTAATGAACGTTTGAGGAAAATTATACCTTTTAAAACACGTTCCCATAACGTCAAGAAAACAGGACATTTTTCACGTTCACAGAACCAACACTGAATATTTAGAGAACGCTCTTATAACAAAAACCTTTTGACGGTTTAAGTTATTTCTAGAATATTTTAAGTATTATAGCTAGAAAAGAAAAAATAGTTTCACTAAATATCTGTTTTAAAGACAACTTTTCCAGACCTGGAAATCACAATTGTAACATTTGGTGATATTTCCATGACCAGTACAAATACATTTAAAATCAAGAAGACCGAAAAGAAAAAAGGAAACTTGGTCAAATACTCAAAAGTCAGAAAAAAACTGCCTGAAACTAATATTCTGCTATCTCAGTTGTCAAATGTTAAACTAATATACATATATGTAAACTCACACTGCGCAGTACAAAAAAATAATGTATTTTTCTAATGAATAATGATCTCATTGCTTTTCAAAGATTAACATGCAAAGTATCTGAAGCACATGAAGGCTTAAGTTCTGGTAAATATTTCCCTGATGATCCTGGCCATTCACTTCTCAACCTACAGTAAACTCTCCTCATCCTCCGGGCATTTCTTACATCACTACATCCAGCACCTGCAAACATATCAATGTCAATGCACATTTATATTGATATATAAAACCGTATAATTACATTATACCCAATAATGCATATATGAGCTGATGGTGAATTGTGATTGATATTTTTAGTTTGACACTCACCTTGATCTGTTTACAGCTTCAGTTGTGAGTAAATGTCACCGCTCTCACTGTTATTGCCTAGAAGATGCCAACAGTTCATATATGCGTACGATACACCAGACAGTGATGTGAAATATGGCATGAACAACACATGGGTAAATTAAAGGTGATTGGGAGGGTTTTTGAACCTTGTGTATAAGGTTTCTTCCCATCAATTAAAAACATCAGCCCTACACATGATATATTTCTGTAATACTGAAGATACTGTCCATTTCAACTGTGTGATAAACACATTTAACCTGCACAAACCTTTAATGGAAACATACATATGGTTTATTATTGTATCAGTAGTGCATCATATTCTTGTTTCCATCAAAGGTTTGTACAATATAGTAGAGTAGCTATACGACAATTTTAGGACTTTATTTTGAAATCAGCTTATTTTCCTTTGTTCATGTATTTCAGGATCAACTTCCTGTTTGATGCATGCCACGCCCACCTACATGTCACACCAACAAGGGCATATCCAATTTTGATTATAGGGCTCAGAAATAAAAAAGTTTTTATTTTCACCCATTAGGTGATGTCCCAATCACCCTTAACTCATCCAAATATACATACATAGTGTTTAATCTTTTTTTTTTTGATACAGAGAGGATCATTTTATTTCAAAATGAGTAAGAGAGGTAATCCAAATTACCTCAAAATAAACAATTTGCATGCAATAACCCTTTTTGGATCAGGTCAGTTTACAGTGCAAATTCGCAAAATCACTCATGATCATAAAATCATAAGAGCGGAGTCTTTTGTTTCACTTTACCTTTGTTCTCTTTCTGTTTCTTTGTTGATTTGAGTTCAACCTCAGCATATGTGATCTCAGTCGGCCCACTTACATCATCTACGAATAGAGAATGAAATAAGACACTGGTTTAACATGATTTGCTCTGAAAATAAAGATAAAACTTTTAGAAATAACTCCTGAGCTACGATGAGTGAACTATGAAAAACATGAAATACTTCAGAGGTGGAAAGTCCAGGGGTCAGAAAGTAAAAGTCCTGCCATATTTGTAGTGTTAAACGAACTTTACCGGGAGTTTATTTGGATCCAGACTCAAGAGTGTTAAAGTTAATGAGATAATTAAGTGATTAAGTGAGCGATGATTGACCATTATTGAAGACACCTGATGTTAACAAGCAGAATCACTGAAGGATAAAGTCACCATTGTGGAGATCAGTGTTTGCTTTAGTTGGGCTCTTGACACTTAAAACTATTAATGTCAGTTTTTGCTTGACTGCTGTACCTGAGTTATAACAGCAAGATGAACAACATAGAAAGCTAATGAGGTGATGATCGTTATTAACCCTTTAATGCCTGGCGTATCATATTTGATACACGAGTTTCTAAGACATATATTAAATCGGTGAGAGCAATACTTTCTTTGATAACCTGTTGTATCTATGTTGATACGTGTTTTCTGCCATCTTGTGGAATTTCACTGTACTGCAGGCAGTAGAGGGATGATTTTTTTTAGCTTTTCAAAATGGCCGCTTTGATTGAATCAAGCCAGACGATTTCGGCAGGAAAATAAAGGCTAATTTCAAGTTGTTAAGGTAAAAAATAATATTTAATTGTGCCCGATATAATTAATTGAACACTTTCTGAATTGAAATAATGCATAATCACTTAAAAATTTAATTTTTAAATTACAAGTAAATCGTGTTGGAAATTGTGTATCAAATTTGATACAGCAGGCTTTTAGGGAACGTTTTGATTACAGTGTGTATTTATACAGTGTATATTTTAGATGCAAAAAAATCTATTATGCCTTTAACATTTTGAAAACATAGAACATTTTAGGCTGTTTTTCTCTCTTCTTTTTTAAATAGATATTTTTTTCAGTCCTTTTATTTCACGTTGTGTTAGTCATAAAGTAGATAACATTACTGCAATTTGACATTACAGACATAAAGCACCAATAAAGGGATAGTTCACTTTGAAAATTAATTTTTGATATGTTTTAGCTTACCTCAAGGGCATCCAAGATGTAGGTGTCTAAAACATATCAAAAATTAATTTCAAAGTGAACTATCCTTTTATTGGTGCTTTGTGTCTGTAATGTCAAATTGCAGTAATGTTATGACTAACACAAAGTGAAATAAAAGGACTGAAAAAAATATCTATTTAAAAAAAGAGAGAAAAACAGCCTAAAATGTTCTATGTTTTCAAACTGTTAAAGGCATAATAGATTTTTTGTATCTAAAATATACACTGTATAAATATACACTGTAAGCAAAAAGTTCCCTAAAAGCCTGATGTATCAAATGTGATACAAAAAATATATCATAAACAAAATGACTTGCCAATAATTTTTTTTAAATTTTGATTCAAGGCTTAATAAACATCTAATTTCCAAAAATATATAATTTTCTGCCATTTTTTTAATGTGTCAGGTATTAAAAGGTTAATTGACATGATCATCATTTGTCACGAAACTCATTTGTAGAGTTTAACCTTTTGATTACACAATGTAATATTTTCAGTAATTTAAATTTTATCCCAAATATTCCTTAAATAAAGTTGTTTTATTCAAAAGAAGAACATTTTAGTTGGACACGCATACATCAAGAATCAGCCTGTGAATCTCAACAATGGTGACATAATAAAGCATGTTGCAGTGCATTCTGGGTGCCACCAATCAAAACTCATTCATAGCCCCCATCATGCATTGCGTTATGAATAAATTATGATCTGAATTGTCTTTGTAATTTCATTTTCCTAATTGAATATACTGTTTGTCACCATTGTTGAGATTCATACATTGGATCTTGATGTCTGTGTGTGCCTAAAAGAAAGATTTTTTTCTTATCAGAGCAAGTTTTAAGATATCATTTGGTTTATATTGAAAAATCTGGATATAATGCTATAGAATCACTGTGATGCTGTTATGATTATTATACTGTACATTAAAGTCAAAGATTAGACTCTATATGAGTTCAGTGGTTCAATGATTGTGTCAAAACATAACCGACAACATCTGTTCACCTTTTCTCTTTGTTCATCTGGCTGTTAAAATTCAATTACAATAGCCAAACAAAATCTTAAGTTAAATATTCAAAGGTCAACTGCCCAACTAAAGCCCATAATAGTGACTAAAAATAGATTTTCTCCTTCAGTGATTCTGCTTGTTATCATCAGGTGTCTTCAATAATGGTCAATCATCACTCAATTAATCACTTAATTATCTCATTATCTTTAGCACGCTTGAGTCTGGATCCAAATAAACTCCCAGGAAAGTTAATTTATCACTGCAAATATGGCAGGACTTTTACTTTTTGACCCCTGGACTTTCCACCTCTGAAGTATTTCATGTCATTATGATGAGTTCAGTGGTTCTTTTTAAAAGTTTATTTATTATTTTATTTGTAGAGCAAATCAAGAGTGAATTATCTAGTTGAAATATGCTTTATAGTTAAAAGTTATTCCTACGTGTCTTTTTGTATATATTTATGTGTTTATTAATGAGTAAAGACTGACCAGGCAGTGTGTTGTCTCCGGTTTCACTCTGGTTCTGCTCTGATGTCTGACTGATGTTCTGCTGTTGACTGACAGTAGAGCGAGACCCAGATCTTACACCTATTCAAACATGAAATATTTGTGTAAATGTTTTGAGGAAAACTGACTCTCAGACAGCAACATGTAGATTACACAATGTGGGCCGGATCTGGGCCGACACTACATGTTGCTGGGTTTTAATCTCTCTCATCTATGAAATACATGTTTGAGAATTACAAAGTGTTTATGAAATGTTTTTATTAATTCATCACATTATTGATGTGTTCCAGAACATTAAGCTGCCTCTCTCACTGTCTTCATAGGCCACAAATGAAGCCATAAATGACTGATTTAGAGCACTTAACCTTTGTTGATTCTGCAGCGCCAAAGCAGGACCAAGAGGACAATGATCAAAACTGCAACAGTCAGTCCTGCAGTCACTCCAATAATCACAGGATTGAGACCACCAGATCCAGATGCTGGAGAAACAGATAAGTTTTATATCTACATGTAAATTGTACAGGATTATTTATAATGGTGTGTTTTTTTTAATCCTACTCTCACCTCTGACTGAGATCCAGCTCTTGAGCGACTCTCCTCTCGGGTGTTTGCAGTAGTAGAAACCCTCGTGTGACTTTGAGACAGTCGGGATGATCATCTCTATAGTTTGATTCTGGACGAGTGATTCATCTTTATAGAAATCAGCTCTGAGGATTGATGGGGATGTACGATTATATAAACAGCGTAGAGTCAGATTATCTCCTTCAGTCACAGGATGAACAGGACTCTCCAGAATCACACCAGCTTCAGAAATACAGGAAACATGCAATACATCAACAAAATGATAATAAAACAGACTTTTTTAGTTTTCCACTGCACACTTGCATTGATTATAAACTGTCAGTGAAATAAATAAATCCAGAAACACAGACTCACAGTGTACAGTGATATTAACAGGATGATATTTCTCTCCAGATTCAGACTGACACCAGTAAACTCCAGTGTATGATGTGCTGGTGGAGCTGATTGTACATGTAGATCCTGTTTGTGATCCCCGGTGAAATGATGAACAATCTCTTAGCCCTAAACTCTCAGTGTATCTCCACACTGTCCATCTATCAGAGTTCCTCTGGTCCTCACAGCTCAGAGAGAGAGAGTCAGATGTGAAGTGTTGAGTTCTGCTGGGACTGATGATCAGAGACACTGGAGGAGAAACACCTGACAAGACCATTACAGAGACAATTAGGAAATTGTCTTTATTAGAGATGAATTAATCATTTCAGTGGTGTAAAATATTGGAGTAAATGCAATTAGTTAGAATATTTACTGTACTTACAAATCCAGAGGTGGAAAGTAACTGGTGAGTTATTTTAGCTGTAAGGTATCTGTACCTTTACTCAGTTTTGGTACTCTATACACCCCTGATTCAACTATAGAGTGAACTCACCAATGACCCACAGTGGTTGTGTGCTGCTGTCTATTGTGAAGGCTGTTTTTCCTCTCTCTGCTCTGCACACATAAACTCCTGTGTGATTTAGAGCAACAGAACTGACAGTGTATTTTCCTCCAGCTCCTCTTCTGCTGTCTGAGAGCGGATCATAGCGAACACTCGTGCCTGTGTTAAATGAGAATATGCTGATAATCACTAATGGAAATTAAAGGAAAATCTTAAATAATGTTTTGATAAAACCAGTAAATGTATATGTTATCACATGGAGGACATTATAATACCTGATGAGAGAGTTACAGTGAACCAGCTGAATGTCCAGCCTGTAGAAGAGCCGTTAACCTCACAGTTCAGAGTCACTGGATCTCCTTCAGTCAACCACGATTGAGGAGAAACACTTAAAACTGCTGTGAGATCTGAAATACAGACATCACTCATTAATAACATGTTAAACCAGCCCATTCTCACCCCAAGGCGTCAACGTGTGTGTGTGTGTGTTAATGAAGAGATGATCAAACTCACCCGATACTGTTAGTGTGACTTCATCACTCAGTCGTGAAATGCCTGATCCGTCAGTCTCTGTTATATTACAGGAGTATTTCCCTGCGTCAGACTCAGTAACAAAATTGAGAGTGTGTTCCTGTAGTTTACTGGAATCTATGAATACACCTTCTTTATACCAGTTGTACTTCCAGCTAGAGACTCTTTCAGCATCAATGTCACATCTGAGAGTGACCGTGTCTTCTCTGAACACATGTTGATCAGGTTTAATGATCACTCTGGGTTTTGGTCTTTCTGCACAATAACAAAAATAAACAATGAAAATAATGTGATGATGAATTTAATTAATACAAATCTTCAATTATCTTCTCTCTAGGAACAGTTCATTTATTGACCAACACAGTGAATGTGTTTTTTTCCAAGTATAACATGTTACTGAATATTATAAACATCTTTATTGATCCTGTACAACACTCCAATCAACCAATCAGATTTGAGGGACAAGTTTACAGATTGTGTCAAGTTTAAGTTCACAAGTTGTAATGTTGTTGTTTTTATGTAATGCAAATTGTTGTTGAGAGATCATCAGTATTATTTAACCAAGTATTGCAAATTCTTGTAGTTAGAATTACTTTTATATACAGTATTTTTTTCTATTAAATCTGTTCAGTTTATAAGGTGTCTGTAGAGTTGCTAATAAGTAAATGTGACACGATACTCTATGTTTCTATATTCTTCATAAGATATTTTGGGCATGTAATATTAATATTAATAATATTACAAAATTTGTCATTTTTGTGAGTGAATGTTTTTTTTTCACAACTAAAACCGTCTGTGTGGTGTTACTAGTCAAAACACATTCATCGTATAACTTGTTTAAAAAGCTGTGTTTATAATCATGACACTCTTTTTCACTGGATTCATGAAAATATTTTTAAGTACAAAGTTAAGAAAGTTCTAGATAAATTGCAAGAAGTTCATCAGAATGCTCCGTTTGGGGATTTTGGGGATGGAAGTTATCCTAAATTAGTTCATTTATTCACTCACCTCCAGTGTGTCCAGAGTGGATGATTGAAATCAGCACTAAAAATACAAAGAAAAAACATGAACTCATGAAAGATTATGCGTCTTTTTAAATGTTTCTAGTAAAGATAATTAAAAGTGAAATGTTTTGCAGAACTACGCCCCCTCTGGTGACAAGCGAAAGTGCAACCAACCAGAGCTGTGCGCGTTCATGGAGGAACAAACACACACACAAACGCACGTTTGCACGAGCAAAGGAGCATCAGCCGCTCACTGTCTTTTGTTACAGTCATAATGAGGTAATACAGTAATAAATCTGCAAGTCATTTATATGAAAGGAAAGGCATTCGAGTAAATTACACACTGTGTGTGTGTGAGGGGGAAAAGGGGGTAGTAGAAAACTTCGGTTTTTGATTCCATCTATCTCCATGTGCTTACTGGATCCACATATGATTGAATTATTATGGAAACACGTTCAGTTATCACTTTGTACAGGACCCGTTTGAGCCCTAGAGCAGACCGGAGATCTCTCCGTTTGTTGAAAGCCTTCCCGATGTTGACTCTCGTCTTATTCCGACACCTGGCACTGGACAGACAGAAGTTTTATTTTCTTTGTCTCACGTGGAGTTTGCGTTGGGGTTTATAATGAACTACAAGCCGGTCTCTTTCCGTGCTTTACACAGATTTAATGAAGTGCACGTCAGCGAAAGCAACAGATATGAACTGCATTTTATTAATCATCGGCTACTTTCAAAATCAGCAACAGCAAAAAGAGAGATCGGCAACAGGCCTGTGTAGCATGTTTATTTGTATACTTATGAATTCCACCCAAAAATATTTCTTTTCGTATTATTGTGAGTTTTGTTTTGGGTTAATTCTGCCTGCGCGTCGTGTTAGTGCAGTGTGACGCGTGACGTCATCAGAGCGGCGACTTGCGCCGCGCAAGTTTGACCTCAGTGTTGGATTTGACTGAGGTGAGTTCGCGTCACGTTTCTCCGATAATAAAACGGTATATAAGTTGTTATTATCACTTATTTATTGACTTATCACCATGTAAGAGTGTATATATGATGATGAGTGAATCTTGCAGTAGTCTTAATGAACTACGATCCGTGATAATCTGTTTTTATATGTTAAATGCTGTTCGGTAGCTGTTCGGCCATAACATTGTACTGAGACTGACGTGATGCTAATTTTTTAGATGCTAAGACGCTGATGTCCCGCAGCACTCATTGTCATTGTTTGTGACCGCAGGTATGTGTTTTTTTGTGTTATATTTGTTTGAGATGACTCAATAACTATATGTGTAGTTTATATAAGGGAATTCATGTATAACTAAGGGAAATTTACAATGTTTTCTATTGGGAATATCTGTGATATTTTCTTTGTATTTGTTTTGATTACAAATATATGTAATTGTTCTATATAAAAAGAGGTTAAATGTAATTAACATGAATAGAGTGAGAACAGTGTTGGATTTGACTGAGATGCTAATGACGCTGATGTCTCGCAGCACTCATTGTCATTGTTTGTGACCGCAGACCGCAGAATAAGCTGGATTTTGACTGGCCGTGCCTCTGATTTTACTGAGAACAACCCAGAACACAACGCAGACAGACAAGACGGGTTACACCTGGTAAGATCATTTCATTTCTTTACTTTTAATGAAGATGTTAATCTTATGAGTCACTTTGATTTGCGATAGATTGCGGCGCGCTGGCTTCAGCTTGGCTGCTCATCTGAGGTGACGTCATATATGACTAAAATAACATGACATAGCCTGTCCAGTTTCGTCTGGAATGCGGCCCAGACCACGTCCTCAAGTGGTTTGAGCGATCGGATTCAAAATCCGTCTCGAATGAGTTTCGTAGGGTATTTACACGGTGGTCTTTTCACGATCGAATAGCTATCACAGAAAACACATGAAGTGACCAGGTGTAAACAGCCCCTTTGAATTCATCGTCTACTTTTGTGGAAAGCTGACTAGAGTTGTGTCGCTCGAGTTGTCTTCTCTGATACGGAGAACGGTGGTGAATAGCTACACGAACCTGCCGACATAGCCAGGCAAGCGTGAACGCGCATGACGTCACGCCCAGTCTCAGATTCGAGCCCGAATCCCTCTTATATATTTCACTGTACAGGATTATAGAGGCGATCGCAGTGATCAAATAAGGGCTCATTCAGCCTATCAGGCGATTGTTGAAGCATGTATGGGTTAGAAAACGGCTATTTTTAACATGAACTGTTGCGCAATACACCTTGAAGTTTCTGTGGGAAATTATTTGCAGAGTTCTTCCCATGAGTCAAACGGCTGTTTCTCTTAGTGGTCCCTGTGATGTCTTTAGTTTGTAAATTAGCTTTAGGTATTAGCGTCTGTCCCATTCACTCCAGCATCCTAGGAGGCTCACAGAGAGCCTAACGACACGGAGCTGCTGTCTCTGTTAGCGGATGTTGTTTAGCCTGTGGAGCTCCAGAACGCTGAGCACACTTGTTCAGGGATAACACATCATCATCATCATCATCATCTCGTTCTCACCAGTCGCCGACAGATGAGAGATACTCGACGAGAGTTTCTTCAAAGGAAAGTTCTCACAATACAGACATGATGTGTGTATGTGTGTGTGGGTGAGGATGGTGCACCTCAATAACCGAGCATGCATGATCCTCACCCAGGCACATTACGGACACATCGTGTGTGTCATTAGATGTCAGGAAATGCTGACACGGATGAACAAACTTACTTAAAACCTTCGTCTGAAAACTCAGATATTCTGCATACTAGTGAACATCTACTGAAGACTAACTAGTGCACATCTACTTAATTCATCATGGACAGCAAACAGAACAACGAATGTGTACAAACCGACAGAAATGATTCAAAAAACACCATTACAAAGCAAAACACTGAGTGAGTGAACAAACAGAGTAACCCAAACACAACACAGTGCATTTCTCTTTCACAAACCGCACTATCTGCTCACTTCCTCTCTCAAGCTCGTCTTTCACTCAGAGATCATGGACTAGAGCTGGATTTGAAACTGAGATCAGCATGAAAAGAAAAAAATGAAACACCAAATCACTAGAAACTGTTCAAGCCTATTCATAATATAACAGTAATGACCATCTTCTGAAACACACCGAGGAAATAATACTCACAGAGCACAAGAGGAAGTTGACTGAGCTCCATACTGACCAATAATGACAGACGGTTAAAGACACAGACTGGGTTAAAGCCTCAAGACTTCCTGATTCACACAGTCAGATCTACAACATGACAGACATGTGTCACAAAAACAAAAAAAAATGTTTGATAAAGTTGATAATCTTGTAACGAGTTTTCAAAAAATATCAAGTTTCCTTCAGTTTCCCATTATAACTCAATATTATGTATGATTAATGGACAAGGCAAATTAAGCAACACTTTGATGGATCTTTGTATATGTATAACTTATGTATAACTTTATAAGTTAAGAAGCGGAAGAGCTGAAAAAGATCAAACCAAACCACAACTCGAGCTCATCTCTGTCTATTTTGTAACAACAAGGGTGTCGACTTTAGCAATCAGCACTGATGTATTTTTACATGTGAATATAGTTTAGTATTCAGGACAAGAGATGCAAATAATTTGTACACCTGTTCCACTTAATGAATGACCGATTAAAATAACAATTGTGTCAAAATGTTTTGAAAAAAGAAATACAATCCTTATCTTACTGCCCTCAGCAGTCAAGGCAGTTCTTGCCCTCATGTGGTGTTCGGGTCAATTTAATTATTTTTCCTGAAAATACTAGTTAATGTTATCGCTTTGGACTGAAACTTAGTGACTTTGTTTCCAAATGGTATAACTGCATCTCATTTGTTTTTTGAAAATTTTTGTATTTTTTTGTGGGAGTTCTGTTACCTTTTTACGCTTATGGTGTTCCCGGTCAAAAATGAGCGGTCTATAATAAATAGCTTATAAATCACTCATTATACCATATTTTCACCCTATCTTGGATTCAATCTTTTTGTCAACTTGTTCTCTTTCAATTAGGACCTTTTTTTTTATTTCTGTTTGCATCTGATTAATCGTTAAAAATAAAATGTTTTTTTTCTATTTTTTTTGTCTACTCTCAGACAAACGAGGCCCACGATTAATCAGATGCAAACAAAAATATAAAACCAGTCCTAATTGAAAGAGAACAAGTTGACAAAAAGATTGAATCCAAGATTGGGTGAAAATATGGTATAATGAGTGATTTATAAGCTATTTTGTATAGGCCGGTCATTTTTGACCGGGAACACCACAAGTGTGACTATGTGCCATATATTTTACAAAACAAAAGTTTCAAAACAAAATTCCTGGTGAAAATTTTAAGTTGACTAGTGTGATCACCAATACCAATTTTCTTCAGATTTTATTTAATATTTCCAAAAATTATTCAAAAATTAAAAAAAAACACTCAAAAAATGAAACACCTACTCTCAGATAAACGAGGCCCACGATTATTCAGATGCAAATCAAAATATAAAACGAGTCCTAATTGAAAGAGAACAAGTTGACAAAAAGATTGAATCCAAGATTGGGTGAAAATATGGTATAATGAGTGATTTATAAGCTATTTTTTATAGGCCGGTCATTTTTGACCGGGAACACCACAAGTGTTAAAGGGTTTTGAACACCACATGAGGGTTAATGTCATTTGGACAGTTTACATGTGGAAACCTGACCCCTGAAATTGTGAAGTAGACAAACAACAACGACAGCACCAAAATACAACAAAAACAAGCACAATGCCACATGGAAAAGTGCAATACAAGATTACAATAGTCATGTTCAATTAGTGTGTCTTTCTTGGTTCAGAACCTGATTGGGAATCAATATTCAGCGGTTGCCCCATACTGGGCTAGTGTTAAAAAGGCCATTATTAGTAATATGTCTTCTGACTTAAATCTTTTTTCTTTTCTGAGATTGATTGACGCACAGCCTACAGCATAGAGAGCCTAAGTCCCGCCCCTTCGCTTCCGGCTCATGGGACCTTATTTCAGAAAAAATAGGAATGGTAGTCAATGGCGAGAGACAACTTATCTTTTTATTCTGTCTGAACTGTGCCCTCAATTACACATATGATGTTTGTCAATTTAAAAAATGATTCTCAAAGTCAAAAACGTTGCAGTTTGTCATACAACAGAAGAGTAACATTTAGTTTTATGTGAAAATCGCTCTGTGAACTACATCTCCCAGGAAGAGAAACGAGATCCGCTGCTCGTGTGTGTGCAGTCTGGTACAAAACACTCAGGTAGGACGGCGTAACGTTACGATTATAACGTAAGACTGTAGAAATAATGACAGACAGCCTCAGTAAAGTTAGCTTCATTCATTGAGAGAAAATGTGCGCCTTTGGGGTTTGTAGTCTTTGTAATTACGTATTTTTACAGTCTTATACCTCAACGGTTTTACATCAAACTGCGACTTTCTTTACTTTAAAATGTATCTTTTAAATCGACAAACATCATATGTGTAATTCAGGGCACAATTCAAACCAGATCAAAATATTTGTTGTCTCTCGCCATTGACTCCCATTCAATATTTTTCTGAAGTAAGGTCCCATGGTGGCCGACCGGAAGGGGAGGGACTTAGGCTCTCTATAGCAGCCTATCAGCGTCCGCTGAACTACGTGCATGCGATGCGAACACCGTGACCCCGCCCACAGTGCGCAGTGTGAAGTTGTGAGTTGATTCTGTCGGAGTGCCGCTAAAGCTGAACTTTGCTGTTGTAAATAACATTTAGTTTGTTCATTTCATGGGAGTTGTGCGTCAATGCAAGTAAGTGTGTTAACTTATATTTGACCTCTAGCAATGTGCAATCCTAGACCTGTTTAATATTCAGTTTGTCGTTTTAACGGGCATTAGATCGTCGAGGTTAATTATAGGCATAATTGTCACGTCTTTGGAATATTGTTGCGCTGTTTATAGGATGTTATATATCTACTTAGTTGTTTATATGGACGTATTGCATCGGTGTTTGGTGCATTTCAATTGTCGAAGACTGCGTTTAAGGTATTCTGAAATTGTAAACAAATGCGCGTGCGTGAAACAAGCCCAGACAGAGCACCGCTGACCAACTATGTGACGCAGATAAAACTGTTTAGAGTTTAATTTCATTTATAACATAGCGAGTTTGTTTTTATTTCTTTATTAATTTCATTTCTGTATTTTGTTCGTACTCAGCATGTATCTGTTTAAAACATTTAATGTTTATCATGTATGTTTACATTTGCTACATTTAGAAAAAAACACACCTAGGCCTATTTGTACACCTTGATATGGACAACTGCTTTATAATCTGAGTTGACGTGGTGAAAATAAACGGGCTATTCCCAAATATCGGACATCTACTGACCAGTCCCTTACCAGACACCCTGTGGCGGGTTTCCAACCTAACTGGCAATATAAATAAATGTGATTGAGCTGTCATCAGCCAACTCATTTCTACAGCTAGCATTCTCAACGTTTTGTCTAAAAAATTGTTTAGAAATACAACCTATAATATTCAACAGGCAATTTTCGGTCCATTTTATTTCGCTTGGCTTTTTTCTGAATTAGTGATGGTTGCTGAGCGTCTGTATCATTGCTCATACTTGGGTCATAAATCTCTAACCTTATAACAGTTTTTCTCAATTACTCTTACACTAAAAATCAATTTTTTTTCATCAATGTAACATCATTTAACACATAATTAACACTATTCTTGTGTTTCACGACTCTAAACACATATTCAGAACTGGACGCTACATGTGTTCATGTTTAGTAGTTAAAACCACACAACGTCACACAGCCAGCAGTTCTCACCATGTGAACACAGTTTTACACGCCAGTCAGAACCACAGGATGTGTACAAATAATTATGTGTCAATTCATCTCTACACAAAAAAAAGCATGTTCAAGAATTGTTTAAAATTATATTATTATTCTCTCCATAAATGTAACAACTTCTGTAGATTGAAGGAGTTTTATGTGGAAAAGTCCAATATTGAGAGATTAAAACTGGATTCACAACACTGTGAGACAAAGAAAGCATCAGATCTAGAATATTTCAAAAAGACTTTGTTTCTTTATTAAGAAAAGTAAAGAAATAAATGATGAAACACTGCAGCAATACAAGTCAGGAGAGTAAAATAAGGAATATACACACATATACATATACAAATGACAGTGTGTTCATGCGGTTATAATGAGAATCAGGAAAATATCACACAAGCCTTATACGGTAAAGAATTGCACAGCGTTACATAAAGCAGAACAACATGACAGACTAGAGAGAGGCATTTTAATTAAAATAAAACATGAATATTAAAAGGCCAATGGGATTGTGGGAATGAATCTGAGAGGACGGGGATGTACTAGCGATGCTAAAGCTTAGTGAAGGTCCGATCCACATTAACAATAATAGTTTATTGGTCAAAAACAGAAAAACCAAACCATATACCTTGTTAAAGCCAACATTAAATCAAAATGTACCCTTTCTTCACTATTCCACAGTTTAACCTGATTTTACGATCATTTCCTGGTGTATAAAGCCAATTGGGATTGGAATCAATGGAAATCAAGTGGGTTGGGGAATCTGGTTCATGTTGAACAATCGCAACACGTTAAATGTGAATGAGAGATTGAGAGATTCTAGGAAGATAATTTACATACACTCAGCATTTACTATTTTTTCTTGTTTTTTATTGCTTTTATGAACTTTTATAATCTCGTCTCAAGTGTATTAATTGAACCAGTTGCGTTTAATGATGGCAATGACTTGTAATAAATCACTGGGGTGTTTTCCCTCTCATTCTGCAGCGTTTGTAAATCAGCACGACTGTCGCCAGCAGATATGGACAAGCTGCCAGAACAGAAGTGAGTATTTTGAGGACAGAGATCTGAGATTCTGAACGAGACCCTGAAAAAGAGACACACGAGCACTTTATCATGAACTATATCTGAACGACGGCATATGAAGAAATAAATCAGCTCACGGTTTCATGGCCGCTCACCTCTGACTGAGATCCAGCTCTTGAGCGACTCTCCTTCCGGGTGTTTGCAGTAGTAGAAACCCTCGTGTGACTTTGAGACAGTCGGGATGATCATCTCTATAGTTTGATTCTGGACGAGTGATTCATCTTTATAGAAATCAGCTCTGAGGATTGATGGGGATGTACGATTATATAAACAGCGTAGAGTCAGATTATCTCCTTCAGTCACAGGATGAACAGGACTCTCCAGAATCACACCATCTTCAGAAATACAGGAAACACGCAATACATCAACAAAATGACAACATAATAAAAACAAGCAAAATTAAATAATAAAAAACAGACTTTTTTAGTTTTCTACTTGCATTGATTATAAACTGTCAGTGAAATAAATAAATCCAGAAACACAGACTCACAGTGTACAGTGATATTAACAGGATGATATTTCTCTCCAGATTCAGACTGACACCAGTAAACTCCAGTGTATGATGTTACGGTGGGTCTGATTGTACATGTAGATCCTGTTTGTGATCCCCACACTGATGATGAACAATCTTCAGGCAACCATCTGTCTCTGTATCTCCTCACTGTCCATCTATCAGAGTTCCTCTGGTCCTCACAGCTCAGAGAGAGAGAGTCAGATGTGAAGTGTTGAGTTCTGCTGGGACTGATGATCAGAGACACTGGAGGAGAAACACCTGACAAGACCATTACAGAGACAATTAGGAAATTGACTTTATTAGAGATGAAGATATCATTTAAACTATAGTGTGAACTCACCAGTGACCCACAGTGGTTGTCTGTTGCTGTGCCGTGTTGTATAGACTGCTTTTCCTCTCTCTGCTCTGCACACATAAACTCCTGTGTGATTTAGAGAAACAGAACTGACAGTGTATTTTCCTCCAGCTCCTCTTCTGCTGTCTGAGAGCGGCTCATAGCGAACACTCCTGTCTTTGTTAAATGAGAATATGCAGATGATTACTAAAGGAAATTATCTCTAATAATGTTTTTGATAAAACCATTATGTATCAGTGATGCGCGGGTCAAAACAACCCGCAACCGACCGACGTTTTTAACTACCCGCCCGCAACTCGGACCGCAAAAGAAAGTAAATATATATATATATATATATATATATATATATATATATATATATATATATATATATATATATATATATATATATATATATTGTACCCGACCCGCTTCCTGACCGCATCTGACCAGCACTTTGGTCATCATCTTTCATACTCTTTCTATTTGTGTAGCCTATTGGCGGAGCTTCCACTCCCCAGTCTTCACCCTTTCTCTTGCCGCCTCCATCTCTCTGCAGAGTGCAGACTGTAGTGATCATATTAGACATGACCGGTTCGTGAACGAATCGTTCTTTTGAACCGGTTCTTTTTAGTGAACCGGTCGAACCAGTAGACTAAATCGAACTGAATCGTTAGAAACAGTTCGCGTCTTGCGTCAGTGCTGATCCACAAGTTACTAAAGTTACTGCTGCGCTCAAGTCATCTCGTATAGATCGTAATTACGAGTTGAACGCACTTGAACGCCACCACAATGTCGTAAATACCAGTGGGGAGCTCGGGATTTTCTTTAAGCCCCGATCTGTACGAGTTGGGGGCGTGTCAGTGAGAAACGTTCATTCAACGTCTGTTGACGGTAAATTTTAATTGAATTTCAATGTTTACTCATTGACATTGTAAGGCTTTTTCATTTATAAAGCAAGCTCTCTGCACAAAATATGATATCATTGTAATATAAAAATTATACCTAATGATAGAGTTTACAATGGCTTCATAAGCTAATAAAAACATAAAAAGAAAAACACACCTGATGCGCATTCTTTGTTCTTCATTTTTTATTAGCAGAGTTAACAAACATTGCTGTATTTTCGTGTAATCCATTAACCGCCATTTTGCTCCGATGAAACTGACTTGAACGCACCTCACGGCGTAACTACGACTTCCCACCTCGTACGTACGGACTTCCCTGGAGGACTTTTTTTTACACTTTCAGACATGCCTGACAGTCCCTCTGAATAGAAGTAAATCAATATCCTGAATTATATTTTACTCCAGTAACTCCAACCGTTCAGTGAACCGAGACATGTTGGTGCCACTGTTGAGAGAAGTGATGAGCACGAGCAGCTGATACTGCGTAGGCTACCGAACGCACACACCAACTGTTTAGACCGAGCTTATGTGTTATCTACGTGCCAGGTATTCAGCCAATTATGTGTAGGGTTGTATATTTCATCAAAATTGCGTCTACTAGTACTATATTAATACAAATGTTTAATAATTGGCATCTTTTTTTCAGACGACGCGACCGACCGCGACCCGAATATCATTAAAAACATTTTTGGTAACCGCGGGTGACCGCAGGCACCCGCTCATTTCGGATCAACCCGCGCATCACTGATATGTATGTTATCACATGGAGGACATTATAATACCTGATGAGAGAGTTTCAGTGAACCAGCTGAATGTCCAGCCTGTAGAAGAGCCGTTAACCTCACAGTTCAGAGTCACTGGATCTCCTTCAGTCAACCACGATTGAGGAGAAACACTTAAAACTGTCCGGGCTTCATCTGAGATACAGACATCACTCATTAATAACATGTTAAACTTGTGTGTGTTTATGAAGACATGATCAAACTCACCCAATACTGTCAGTGTGACTTCATCGCTGTATTGTGAGCTGCGTGATCCGTCAGTCTTTGATCCATAACAGGAGTATTTCCCTGCATCAGACTTAGTAACAGAACTGAGAGTGTGTTCCTGTAGTTTACTGGAATCTATGAATGAACCTCCTTTAAACCAGTTGTACTTCCAGCTAGAGACTCCTTCAGCATCAATGTCACATCTGAGAGTGACCGTCTCTCCTCTGAACACATGTTGATCAGGTTTAATGGTCACTCTGGGTTTTGGTCTTTCTGCACAACAACAACAATAAACAATGAAAATGATGTGATGATTAATTGAATTAAAATAATCAAATGTGCTGCTAATTCTAACAGTAACCAACAGAGTGAATGTGTTTATCAAGTATAACGTTTCTGAATAAACATCTTCATTGATCCTGAACAACATTCCAATCAACCAATCAGATTTGAGGGACATTTACAGTTTATTGTATGGTCTAACCTGATTTATCAGGTACGTTTTATGGTCATTGTGATTTTGCCGAGTTAACCCTATAACCATAACTTATCTCCAATACCAGAGAGAAATGATAGGTGAATAACACTGATGTTGCAGAACTAAATTAAGTATGATTTTTTTGTTAGTAATTTCTCAGAGCAGGTCATAAAGTGAGAGAAAATACTCGCCATGTATTGTCACTGTTACTGGTTCTCTGTAATCTGTGTAACGTCCTCCTAGTACAAACATAAAAAAATACTCTTTGTGATGCTTGGTTTGGAAATCACGTGACCCGTTTGTGCTAAGCAAATAATAATACAAAAAAATCAAGAAGCAAAAACATAGGCCTATGTAAAAATGCCAATATTGAACTACAATTGTGGAGTATTTTAAACAATTTGAAATGTAGGAGTTAAACATGAAGGATTTGAATGTGAACAAATCCTTAAATAAAAATAAAAAAAATACTTTTTTTACAGTTCCTGTCAAAAGTTTGGAAACATTACAATTTACAAAAGTCCACTCTGCTCACCAAGGCTGCATTTACCTAATAAAAAAACGGTAAAACACTATAATATTATGAAAAATTACTAAAAGGTAAAATAACTATTTTCTACTTGATTTTATTTTATTTAAAAAAAGTAATTTATTCCTACACTCTTAGAAGGAAAGGTTCTATAACCTTAAAAGGTTCTAAAGCGCTACGTATTTTTGGAGCCCCTAAAATGCAATGCATGTTATCGATCACAAAATTTAAGATGTGTGGGTTAAAAAATGTAATTAATCAATATCAGACGAAGAGTGCCATTTCAGTTTTTATCCTCCAAAATCAGCATGATTAAAATGTGATATTAAGTTACTACAACAGTTTAATAAACAATAATTTAATTACATGGTACAAAATGTTGCAGAATAATGTAATATATGAACGAATAGCCTTTAAAGAACCTATTTTAGCATTAAATGTTTTTTGGAGTTGAGTAAAGAACCCTATGCTACATATATACAACCCTTTTTTCTAAGAGTGTGTGATCAGCGCTGAATTTTCAGCATCATTACTCCAGTCTTTAATGTCGCATGATCCTTCAGGAAATCATCCTGGATTTGATGCTCAAAAAACATTTCTGATTATTATTATCAATGTTGAAATTATTAACGAATGAATTTCTCTCTTTTTTTTATTCTTACCACAAATGTTTGAATGGTTTTGTTTCCATTCAAACAATGTAATTGTCGTCTTTCTTTTTTCATTAAGAATTTGTTTAAATTTTAACTCAGATTTTGTTTCCACAAAAATATCCAGCAGCAATAACTGTTTTCGACATTGATATAATAATCAGACATTTTTCTTGAGCATCATACTATATCAGAATCATTTCTGAAGGATCATGTGACTAAACAATTGAGTAATAACGCTGTAAATTTAGCTTTGATCACTGCGTAACTTACATTTTACAGAATATTCATATAGAAAACAGGTATTAAATTGTAGTAATATTTCACAATATTGCTGTTTTGCTGATTTCTTCATGAAATAAATGCATGAGATACTTGAAAAAAACTATATTTTCAAACTTTTGACAGGGACAGTATATTGTAACAGTTATTGTAAAATCACTTATGTGATGAAATACACAACTGATATATAATTACCTTCAGTTTGGCCAGAGGCGAGTTTGCAAATCAGCACTGAAACACAAAGAGAAGAAACGTCTCGATTACGTATGTAAGTTGTATGTACGTAAAAAAAAAAATCATATTTAATGTTTAAATATTTAAAATAAATAAAAATAAAAGTAAATATTAAAAATTTAAAATTACACTGAAACACACCGAGGAAATAATACTCACAGAGCACAAGAGGAAGTTGACTGAGCTCCATACTGACCCAATAATGACAGACGGATGAAGACACAGACTTAAAGCCTCGAAGACTTCCTGATTCCCACAGTCAGATCTTAAGAAACAAAATGACAGATAATCTTGTAACGAGTTCTCAAAAAATATCAGGCAAGTTTCCTACTGAAATGTTGTCAGGATTCATTCAGTACCAAACTAAAACATCAGTTTTCCAATCTGACATTCAGTATTTTGTGTGTTTAATGAAAAAGGAAAAAGGGAAAATGGGATATTTATTGTAATAATAGTATTTGCCTTTATAACTTTATAAGTTAAGAAGCAGAAGTTACAAAATTCCACAGAACTGAAAAACCTCAACTATGAGCTCATCTCTGTCTATTTCTGTTTTTTCAGGCCTCTGACGACAAGGGTGTTGACTTCCGTACTGATGTATGTGAAAACTCAGATTCTAACGGTTCATGAGAACATTTAAAAAATTTAAGATCCACTGTAAAGACTCCTGGAATTGTAATGCTAAACATCGAAGTAGCTATTAAATAGGTTTATGCTACTAATAACAGATAAATGTTTTCTTGAAGTGTCTTTAAATCATACCTGTAATGACAACTCCCAATATTTATATTTTTGGCAGCCAACCTTTTTTTAATTGCTGTAGTTTACAATATTCCTGACATAAATGTACTTTTTTTGGACTTGTAACATTTGTTGGAAAAGTAAATTAGTTATTTTAATTGTGTTATATAAAACTTTCAGTAAAAATATATTTCATTTTAATGTAAAAAGTGAAGTAGCAGCATTTTTTTTAAGTTTCTGGGATATCATTGGAGCACTAGAAGGACAGCCCATCCCAAGATCATGGGAACTAGTTAGTGATGACTCAAGTGTTACTACATACTTCTAAAGAAATTGTCTAAAAGTAAACTAAAGTTTACCAAACATCTCAAATGCTTGAAAATGACTTGTTTGGTTGCACAAATCATGACTAGATCATGTAACACTTGAGTTGTTAGTTAGTTCCCATTATCTTCAAATAATTTGAAATACTCATTGAAGTTGGTACCACTTTCATCTGTGTACTATTACTTACCAATAATTACTTAATTACTGTTTTACGGTTATAGATCTATCATAGTTTCCTAGTTATAAATCATTCACCTCTACCTTATTCTAATTATTCTCAGGTAAGGTAAAGAAGGTAAAGGTTAAGTTTTTAAAAAAACTTTTTTATCTGTTATTTGTTTTTTTATTGTATCAAGTTTTCCAAACTTTTACTTTCAAACAAGTTAACAAAATTATTTCAATAAATGTACACTGAAAAAAACCCTGTTGGATTAACATAAAAACATGCACATCGGTTGCACATAATAAAGTTAGGTTTATGCAACATGATTTATGTAAAACAACTATAATTATGTTACTAATTACTATAATTATGTACAAATAATATATCTTTTTTTATCTTTTTCTCATCTATTGATCTATTGCTGTGTTTTTTGGATATATAAAAGTACTTTTGCTCAAATTCCTCTAATTCCTCAACTACACCATTAGCTTGCATAGGAAATATTATTTTTTTTTATGATACATCGCATTTATGCTCTATAGTGCTAGGCCTTCATTTCTGTATAAAAAGATTTCAGATTTATGCTGGATTTTTTTTTTTTTTTGACAGATGAAGAAAATATATTTCGTTGGTTTTTTTTTTTCACATTTCCCATTCATTTCAATCAGGGGTCATATTCACCCCAAAGACCAGAAGTGTAAACTTTTTTTTTTTTTTTTTTTTTTTTTACATCAGAACAACAGTTTTTTGTGTGTGTGGGATTGAGATTGAGACCCCACTGAGATTGGGGTCTTATAGAATAGACCCCATTACTCGATTGAGGGCTACAGGGAAAATGCAATGTAGCTTCTATATGAGCTAAATAATTTTTTCCCCATATTTTTCCTCTCCTCTCGACACTTCATCCTCCAGTCCAGTCGGTGGCGGTAAGACACACGCGTTTGTTTGTCGACCACCTCAGAGGAAGAAGATTAGTTTTCGGCATGATCTCTGCTGTTTTGTCGCGTTGCTGGCCTGATACAAACTGTTAGAAAATTACCTTTAGTTTATAGAAAGACACATTTTAAATCAGGTTAATAAATGCCTGTAATATTCCCATCATATACGCGACTAAGTTCTGAATCAAGCAGGAATATCTGGAGGAGTATCAACTGAACTGAGATCTGCTGCTGTGAAGATGGTGTTTGTTAAAGAGGAGAGTGAGGAGGACATGAGTGAACCAGAACCCTGGAGAATAAAACACGAGGAACAAGAAGGTTGGTGATTCTTCATTCATCTCTAATGACTGTTGTGGTACATTAAGCTAACAAAGCTTTAAACAAGGTGCACATCATGGATACTTTAAAAGTCTTGAATTCCTTAATTTTATAACACGGCGCTAATAAGTTCAAGATCTGGATTCTGTTTCTGTATGTTCTTAAGTTTGTGTTCTAGCTGTGGGAGTGCAGAGAGTGTAATGTATTATAGACCATTTGAAAAGATGTAAACGACACTGGTCCAGAAGCACTTCCTGTTTCAGTTTGTAACTGTTTTCTTTATTTCACATGTAAAGAAAACTTTTTAAAGATGTTTGTTTAACTTTTGATTCAGTTTTAAATGTTCTGTTGGTTGTATTTTATCCCAGCTTTTATGTAGTGTTAAAAAACTGAAACAGGAAGTGCTTCTGGGCCAGTGTTGTTTACATCTTTTGAAACGGTCTATACTCTTAGAAACACGGTTGCTGCCTCAAAGGGCTCAAGGACCTGGCTCAGCACCTCAATCAGGTTCCACTGTTCAGGCTTGAGATTAGGGCTGAAACGATTAGCCGATAAAAAAATGTCGACAAATATCTTTGTTGTCGAGTAGTCGTTTGATCTCTTGTGACCTAATGTAAGGGCATGCAATATCACGATTTGACCGCTACGGCGCTTTGGCGCTAGAGTGTAATGCAGCCACAAATGCGATTGTGGTAAAAGAAAAAAAAAAATAGCGCGAATTATGACGGAGTGCAAACAAATCCGAACTAGCAAGGTTTGGGAAAGTTTCACAAAAAGTAAAACCAACAATGCTGTCTTGTGCAATACATACAAGCCGGAACTTGCTTTTCACAGGAACACAACATGCATGTCGGAGCTCTTAAAGAGGAAACATCCCTGCAAAAGAGGAGCCGGTGAGAATTCAGTGTTTCTAACAGAGGTGTCAAGTAACGAAGTACAAATACTTCGTTACCTTACTTAAGTAGAAATTTTGGGTATCTATACTTTACTGGAGTAATTATTTTTCAGCCTACTTTTTACTTCTACTTCTTACATTTTCACGCAATTATCTGTACTTTCTACTCCTTACATTTTAAAAATAGCCTCGTTACTCCCATTTAATTTCGGCATTTTTGTCATTCCGTCTTGTCGTCATTAAAAAAAAATATGACCAATAACACACACGGAGAACAGATCTGAGTCCCGCCCCCTGAACATACATCGCTAAACTGATTGGCTTTGAGTTTTCTTTCTAACTTGTTAGAAGCTGTTGTTATATTTGGTTGTGCGACGCGGCAAAACTCCTCCGACGGAAACCTAGATATGTCGTAAGTGACGGAGAAATCAACTGTTTTCTTCTCAAGAATTTTATCAAAAATCGCGTCAAATATTGATTTGGGGACAGCTGTTTTTACAATACCGTATGACAATCGCGGGTATGTGTGTGGCAAAGATAATCGTTAGTGTGTGTGTGAGAGAAGAGGAGAGGAGAAGAGTGTGTTGTGAGATAGAGAGAGTCTGTGTGTGAGAGGGTGAGAAAAGAGAGAGAGAGAGTGTGTGTGTGTGTGTGTGAGAGAGAGAGAGAGAGAGAGAGAGAGAGAGAAGAGGAGAAGAGTGTGTTAGTGTGGGATAGAGAGAGAGTGTGTGTGTGTTTGCAACCTTATACTGTATTATAGGTTCAAAATATCCCCACAAAGATGGCAATATTCGAAATCCTTGTCCTTGTGGGGATTTTTTTTAATTGTAAAAATGCAGAAAGTTTTCTGTGCTTCATGAAACACATGGTAATGCTCAGTAGTACACATAAATGGTTACTACTGAGCATGTATTTGCATCGTACTAAAATTTAAATAAAACTGAAATTTATTTTCTATGGGCATATAACCAGCTGAAACAGGTAGTCTAGACTAGTGCATCCCAAAATTTTCAACTAACATTTTATTATACAATTATAGTCATTATGGCCTTTAGAAAACGTTTTATTATTATTATTATTTGTGAGGTGATCGGCCCCTGTGACGCAGTCTAAGCTTTTGTCCTTAAAGGAATAGTTCACATTGAAATTAATTGTTTGGTATGTTTTATCTTACCTCAAGGGCATCCAAGATGTAGGTGTCTTTGTTTCCACAGCATTTTCAATTTTGATATTTTTTGGTCAAACCGTTCTTGTCTGTCAGTCATATAATGGAGGTCTATGGTCACCACCTCAAAGAGCATGCACAGAGAAGTCCAGATTAAACATGATTCAATGACTCGTAAATGTAAGTACACATTGATGGGCTAAGACACTAAACGGGCGGTTTGTGTGAAAAAACGAACAGTGTTTATATCGTTTTACCTCTTGTAACCACAGCCACGTCCAATTGATCTGAAGGAAACTTCCGAAATCTCGATGTGAACAATGAGTGACGTACACACGCAAGCGATCACTTCCGGTGCATGTGCAGAGCGAAGCGGCCTTGCCTTCAGATCAGTTGGACATGGCTGTGGTTACACGAGGTAAAATGATATAAATACTGTTCGTTTTCTCGCACAAACCGCTCGTTTCGTGTCTTAGGCCATCAGTGTGTACTTACATTTACGAGTCATGCTCTTTGAGGTGATGACCATAGACCTCCATTAAATGACTGACAGACAACACCGGTTGATCTAAAAATATCAAAGTTGAAAATACTGTGGAAACAAAGACACCTACATCTTGGATGCCCTTGAGGTAAGCTAAAACACACCAAAAATTTATTTCAAAGTGAACCATCCCTTTAAAGGAATTTTTTCCTTACATACTTTTACTTTTTTACTTTAAGTAGTTTTTGAAACCAGTACTTTTATACTTTTACTTGAGTAAAAAGCTTGAGCTGATACTTCAACTTCTACAGAAGTATTTTTAAACCCTAGTATTTATACTTTTACTTAAGTAATGAATGTGAATACTTTTGACACCTCTGGTTTCTAACTAGTGGTAACATAAATCTCTTTATTAGATAATGTATTACTACTAATAATAGAAATAATATTAACAATAATAATGTAATGTGATGATTTATTTGGCATTGAATAAAGCTTGATCGAGCTTAGGAGTCAGGGCTGTTTTTATTATTGTAACACTATTAGGTATTATAGTCTTATCATTTGCCTGTATTTTGTTCCATAATTATGAAGATGAAGAACAATACAGCAGTTTTAGTTTTCATGGATCTGTGTGAACAGGGATTGTTTTGATAACATTGTCATCTATCCACATTTTTTTTAAAAATGTGAAGGAAAATATGTAAATATTCAGTCCATCGTTGTCGTGTAAACATACCCTAATTTACTTTTATTTTCCAACTGTCCCGATTGATTTTCATCATTTTAATGTTTTTCTTTTTAGGCCTGATGAAAGTGAAAGAGGAAAGACCTGAAGATCTGAATGAAGTGGAGGAGAAACATCATCAGAAAGTTCATGATGTCACCGCTGGAGAGAAACCATTGAGTTGCTCCAAAACTGAAAACAGTTGCTCACAAAGCAGCATCCAAATAACAGAAGTCAAAAAGCCTATCACCTGTTCTCAGTGTGGAAAGACTTACAAACATAAAAGAAGCCTTTGGAGTCACAAGTTAATTCACGCTGGAGGAAAAAATCCTCTCACATGCTCTCAGTGTGGAAAGACTTTCACATGTAAAGGATACCTTGAAAAGCACATGTTAATTCATGTTGGAATAAAGCCTTTTACTTGCCCTCAGTGTGGAAAGACTTTTACATGTAAAGGATACTTTAAGACACACATGCTAATTCACGCTGGAATAAAACCATTCACCTGCTCTCAGTGTGGCAAGAGTTTCACACTGAAATCACACCTTAATGATCATCTGGTGACTCACTCTTCAGAAAAGCCGTTTGCATGCCCTCAGTGTGGAAAGACTTTTACACGCAAAGGAAACTTAAAGAATCACATGTTAATTCATGCTGGAATCAAGCCCTTCACCTGCTCTCAGTGTGGAAACTCTTTCGTATGTAAAGGAATCCTGGAGAGGCACATGTTAGTTCATAATGAAATAAAGCCTTTCTCCTGCTCTCAGTGTGGAAAGAGTTTCAAACAGAAAGTACACCTTGATTATCATGTGCTCATTCACACTTCAGAAAAGCCTATCACCTGTTCTCAGTGTGGAAAGACTTTCAGGCATAAAGGATACCTTAAAACTCACATGAGAATTCATGCTGGAATAAAACCTTTCAGCTGTTCTCAGTGTGGACAGACTTTTATACGTAAAGGAAGCCTGGAGAGGCACATGTTAGTTCATGCGGGAATAAAGCCTTTCTCCTGCTCTCAGTGCGGAAAGAGTTTCACACAGAAAGTACACCTTAATTATCATTTGTCAATTCACACTTCAGAAAAGCCGTTCTCCTGTTCTCAGTGTGGAAAGACTTTTATACGTAAAGAAAGCCTGAAGAAGCACATGTTAATTCATTCTGGAATAAAGCCTTTCAGCTGCTCTCAGTGTGGAAAGAGTTTCACCTGTAAAAAAACATTTAATATTCATGTGAAAAGTCACTCTTAAGAGATGCCTTATGCATGTCATCCGTGTGATAAGAGACTTAAATGGAACTGTGGTGTCATCTGCACGCTCTCACTCTGTTGTGTGGCAATTTAACTGATCACTGCTGTAAAATATTTGCATTGTCATCATTACTGAAGAACCACCAGAAGTGCATACCTAATAAAAAGACTGACCTCTGTCCTGTTTGTGGAATGAAATTTCTAATGCCACTTTTCCACTACACAGTACCAGCTCAACTCGACTCGGCTCCTCTTTGTTTGGTTTTCCACTGTGTAAAAGTTGTACCTGTTCCTGCTTTCGGGTAGTTTTTATGTTCCACCTCCGGCGAGGTTCTGATCGAGCTGAGCCGGTACTAAAATGGGACGTGAAAACAATGCCGACTGCTGATTGGTCAGAGAGAATCGTCATCATCATTGCACGTGCCAGATGGAGTATCCAGAGTAACCCCGCTATTTTTAAATAGTTTGGCCAGAGATAGTTTCTAAACTTACACTATTATTATGGCAACTCTGAAGAATACGCCGTGGTCAAACGAGGAGGTGCAGACTTTCCTTTGTTTGGTTGCCGAAGTGAGGATCCAGCGAGAGCTTGATGGGGCGCGAGGAACGAAAGGCGTCGCTATAGCTGCTTTCCGACCAAGTAGTTACAGGAAGTTAGGTTTTGCTGCTTGCGTTCGTACTGGCCAAGTGGCTATTGGAACTGGTAAGACGCAAGCACGGCGACAGTCTTTATAGCGTCGTCACTAGACGTAGCGTTCCTAGACGTGTTCTTGGTTCCTGTTCTGCATTGCCGGGACCTTAATAACGGAGAACGAACGGCGGCGTTTAAAGATTATGCTTGAGTTCTGTACAGAGAAACACAGAAGACGAAGGCTCCAGCGTAATATGATATTAAGTAATATGATGGAAGAAGATAAAAGAGCAGAGCGCAGGAGGCAAACAAAACGACGGGTGAGTTTAGCTAGCATTAGCAATTAGCTGGTTGAATGCGTTATGTTTGTCTTAATCCTCGTTGTAATGTTTTGCGAAAACACAGCGCGCTACAAGTTCCGTGTTGACAGTGGGCATGACTTATAAGTTGAACCAACCAACGTAGACCGAGGGAAAGGGAGCTAAAAAGTCCTCGCTCTAGACTAGGTACTGAAAGAGTTAAAGGAACTACGGTCTGAGGAACTTAAAAATCCCCAATTTAGTCCGGTCGGAACACGAGAAAAAAAGGGTTAGAACGTTAGGTTCTAGGAACTGCAAAAGTCCCTCCGGTCGGAAAGTGGCTTATGACGACCGGGTACTGTTTGTGGCGGTACTGTCTGCAATGGAAATTGGAGCGAAAAGCGAGCCGAGTCGAGCTAGTACTGGTAATGGAAAAGCGCCATAAGGGTTGTCTCTTTTAAAAGGCACCAGAAAATACATGAGGGTGTGGAAAAACTTGTGTGTACTGGATCAGGATTTAATGGTATTCTTACCTAGTTTGGCTATCGACCAGACCAAGCTCAATCTTTTAAGATTGAACATTAGTCTGGGAAGGCTGCTTTGTGTTTTCTACTGCACAAGAGGCGTGATCAACGGGCATGGTTCAAATGATTCTGTAATCAATTGGATAGTCCTTCAACCAATCAGACCAACGATCCGGTGACGTACTTTGCGACGCGAAAACTCCAGGCAGGAAACGTGTCAACAAATGTGTTGGTTTGTAGCATTGATCAGCGGTTTGCAGAAGCACCAATGGCATACAGCGAGTCTTGCAAGCTGTGCAATAAAAAAAAAACATGAAAGTGAGTTGTACACCCACTTGAGCGATTTGTTTGCTAAACTAAAGAAGCCATTACTGATGGTAGAGAGGTTAAAAGGAGAGCTGCCTGCTGTCGCTTCTCTGTCATGCGCCAGGTGGATAAGCCAGTTAGTGATCCGCAGACTTGTAACGGAACGGATAGAAAAATGGACAAGTTTCCAGCCTGAGCTTCAGGGCGAAATCAAATCGCCGGCAGATTGTGGTTGGTCTGATTATTTCACCAACAGTAATTTTGGATTGCCTCCACCAAACATGTAAATAGGATATGCAGGGTGTCCGCGCGGTAGTAAAAAGAATCTACCAAAATTAAGGCCCTTGAAAGGTAGGAAAAGGTAACAAACGCAATCTGACTTGATAGTAAATTTTTCATCATCGCCTCAATATGAGTTTCCATTTTTTCCAAAACATAAGGCTGTCTATGAAGTAAACGTATCTTATTAGTGGAATATTAAACGCAATATACAGTCCCTCCAGAAAAAACGCGATTATGCGATCGCTGAATTCAATGCAAAATCAGCCAAAGTCCGCATATTTATGCGGGGGCCGCATTTTTTTAAAATACGCCGCACTTTCGCCGCATTGCCGAAATCCGTGCAAAATATGCGGGGTTTGCATATTTTCATAATCCTCGCATTTTCGTTGCAAGAAAAGTCACATGTATCCTAGCAGAAAGTTGAAAAATGTTCCGTTTGCTTCACACAAGAGCAGCCGTTTCCCCCTGTTTCCATGGGAACGTTATGAAGTGACGCAATTACGCGACGCCAGACAGACTCACGGAGGCGATCGACATCTCACAAATTGAACTCGTATAACTGTCTGTCACACGTTCTACCGTCACATCGTTACTTAATAAACAACATAAGATAAAAGAAGTAGCATCAAACAGAAATGACCAGCACACATGGGGTGTTGGAGGCGCACATATAATAGAGTGCCGAAGTGATGACGTCACTTTGTATGCCAACCCGGAAGTTAGCGGTGCATGGGTTCCCTCGATCGAAAAGCAATGCATTTTCCCCATAGACTTTTGGAGAATCGCAAAAAATAAGATCTGTGTTCAACAAAGAGTTGTGACCCTTACACGTTTTGTCTATCAAGATAATCTTTACAGGTTAATCTAACATTTATACATTTTGATGCCTAAATAAAGCCGTCAGATATAAAATGCTAACGGTAGGCTATAACCGGACTACAGGACACCATGGTCGCGGATCAACGTCATCATCAAGCTTCCTCAAACTTTATTTTAAAAACACTCTCGCTCATTATGATTAGCGCTGTTTATGAACACTTGTCCACTTTTTCATTAGATATATTGCCCATTCGTTTTTTCCAAAAATGTAAGAAAATAATTTTGTCAATGCGTGCCTATCTTATTTTTTTTTAATCTTTTGTCAATGTTTTATTTATTCATTTATTATTTTGTTAGTTTATATAAACTGTAATATTAATTTCTTTGTGATTATAAGATGCATGATCAATGTGCCCCAAATAAACTTTAAAAATTATCTTTTACTATGTTTGATTGTATGGGTGCCTTCCATTTGCTAATCCGCCAGAAAAAAAAGCAACAAAAAACAAACAAAAACCCCGCGATTTTACCATATCAGAAGCACTAACGTTAAGTATGGCCGTATCAATCTCACATCTTATGTCCTTTTTCTTAAACGATAAAAAAACCATAGATCGAGGAGAGAACCACTATAAATCTGGACATGTACAACAGTGCAGCTTTGATGCTGGTTTATTGTCGGTATTGTAAGGGCCAGCATGAGGGACAAAGTTTATCGAGTCTCGGTAAGTAAAAGTACAATTTGAAAAGATTAAATATATAACATTATGTTATTTATAATAACTGAAAGGTAAAATTCAAAGAACGTGAGGCTAACACGCGGGCTAGTGAGAGATTTCCTGTTTATCATGATGACGTCTAAAGTCCCCGACAAAGTATGTAGTCCCTTTTAGCAACTTGTTAGCAACCGCCATTTTTTAGGACATAATAAAGTTTAAAAAACCACAAGCAGGTTATAACTGGTGTGTTTTATGTCATAGATCAAAACGTGAAAATATTTAGAGGCTTTGTTCACCACAGACCTTATTTCAGGCGATTTAGCAAAAACCCATTCAAGAAACCCATAGACTTTAGGGCGAGGGAACCGGAAGTGCTAAAATGCTAACTCACTTCCGCGTTTCGGCCTACAAGGTGACGCCATCCCTTCGGCACTCTATATACGCACAACCGGCGCTGCGTCATCATAGAATGTCCCCGCCCCCTTTTGGGGGAAAACAAACTAGACTCCCCATAGACTTCAATACAAAATAACGGCAAAAACCAACGTCCGTAGACAGCCGACAGGCTTAAATAACTTAAATCACTTATATACACCGGATGTGCAGCCTGCCTGCCATAGAGCGTGAAAAATACATTTTTTATGCCCGTTATCAACTAGCCCAGGCTACCTGCCATCATAATCATTAATTCATGAGATATACATTACGGTTTTTTTTACTTTAAAAAGCGAAATAAAATCATTCACTCTCTTACCTCGTGAGTGACTCGACGAGGTAAAAGTAAATGTCCGGGTAAGACACCTCTGGCCACTGGGTGGGGTTGTTACCCCAATTTGACGCTGATAAAGGGACATGTTTTTAAATTGGCCAAATTAAGTTTGTGTATGTATTTTTCACGCACTATGGCAGGCAGAGTGGACATATAATTACTTGACATGTTTTATATAAATTATTTCTTAACTTATTTACGCCTGTAAGCTGTGTACGGACGTTAGTTTTTGCTGTTATTTTGTATTGAAGTCTATGGGGAGTCTAGTTTGTTTTCCCCCAAAAGGGGGCGGGGACAAAATTGACAGTTAAGTTCCCGGATGTGCCGGTTGTGCGTATAACACTGCAGAGAGTTCAACAGGAGCGCGCAGCTCTTAAAGGGGCCACACCTTATTTACATTCGTTACAGTCTGAAATAAAACAAGATGAGAAATTAAATATCCCCAGCACTTTCTATGATGTAGTATGCTTGCTTATCAAAGGAAGTAATAAGAAATGACTCTTACATTAGCCTAGCGAAAACAGGATGTTGGGGAATCACTTTTTTCGTTTTTTCATCAAAACGCAATTTTTGCAAGTTTCCTCAATTTTTTGCAAATTCCTGCAATTTCATCGCATATCCCCAATTAAATATCCCCAATTTTAAAAAAAACGGGCAGCGTAATCAATCAATTTTTGCCGGCAACAATCACAAAAAAACTCTGCATTTTTCTGCAAGGACTGAATACTATTATGGTAAATCTTTTATATAAATCGCAAAATTTTTCACAAATTTTTGGAAATTACCACCACAAAATCAGTTATTTTGATCGCAAAAATCACAAAAAAAAATCGTGAAATCCTGGAGGGACTGAATATAGTAACACATAACGTAGCTGTGGTGCGCAAGCACTGGAAATGCGCAGTGGATTGAGCACGCAGCGGCACAGACTCGCAAGCTGGTCGAGCACATCCCTTCAAACAGAGATCAGTGGAATGTTTGTAGATCAATCGGATGTCAATGGCAAAGAAAATTAAAACGAGTCATCTAGCTTATTATTAACGTAAACTGATGAGAGGGATAGAGCGCGCACGCGCACTTCTGTTGAATGCTCCTGATCGTTCACTCAGCACGTTATTTGGATGAAAACTAAGTCATATAATCCCGGTCGGTCAAATGCCTGAAAGATGAGTTTATCTTTATACCTGTTGAGGTACTCGTGTCGTGGTCAGCTAGTATTACCGCAAATTAATTAAAATCTTCCGGAATCGAGAGCGAGCGAGCATACGAGACAGAAGTTGTGCTCCAAACCGCCGTATCGCGCGTCCACACACGGCTGCACGCACTCGGCAGAGAGGGAAAGCGAGCGAGAGACCACCTTGCGTGTACGGAGAGTCTTTCCATGTAATATATAGCGTTTTATTTCATAGTGCCCACGCAATGGCATGGCAGCTTTATCAATGGCTTGAGCGTTTTTGCCTCAAAACTATTGCTTTCTCGACAGAGAGCTCAGCTGGAGAGCTCAAACATGGACTGCTCAAAAATCTGTAGATGATAGCCAAGATGGGACTGAGCGCGAGCAAAATCCAGTGAAGATGTGAAAAAAGTGAAAAAAAAAACAGTGAAAACAAACAAACATGAATTAACATTAATGGACAAAATCCCTTGCACTATCTGACCCCCGAAGGCCACCGTGTAGGCTAATTCAAACCCAGATGGGTGAAGGAGCATTGAAATAATACTATAATGCATATAAAAAATTAAGAATCGAATCAAATGAATCGAATCGCATCGAATTTGGATGTGAAATCGCATCGAATTGAATCATTCTGAATTTGCACAAATCGTTCTTGAATCGAATTCGAAAACCTATGAATCAGGAATCAAATCGATTCACTGTCTACCCAAAGATTCACAGCCCTACTTTTATAAGTAATCAAAAACAACAATTAGGGAACGTTCAGTGATTTTTTTTAAAGAAATAATTGACAACTGGAATAAATTCTCTTGTTTTTCTAATCCTCTTTCGTGTATAGGCTATTGATACAACTCGAATCCCATACACTTGTAATACATTTTAAGTCCCTTTCTCTTCTTTGTGCAAATCTCTTTTTAAAGGGAAAATGCAATATAGCTTCTATACGAGCTAAATAATTTCTTCCCCATATTTTTTCTCTCCTCTCGACGCTTCATCCTCCAGTCCAGTCGGTGGCGGTAAGACACACGCGTTTGTTTGTCGACCACCTCAGAGGAAGAAGATTAGTTTTCGGCATGATCTCTGCTGTTTTGTCGCGTTGCTGGCCTGATACAAACTGTTAGAAAATTTACTTATAGTGTATAGAAAGATACACTTTGAATCAGGTCAATAAATGCCTGTAATATTCCCATCATATACGTGACTAAGTTCTGAATCAAGCAGGAATATCTGGAGGAGTATCAACTGAACTGAGATCTGCTGCTGTGAAGATGGTGTTTGTTAAAGAGGAGAGTGAGGAGGACATGAGTGAACCAGAACCCTGGAGAATAAAACACGAGGAACAAGAAGGTTGGTGATTCTTCATTCATCTCTAATGACTGTTGTGGTACATTAAGTTAACAAAGCTTTAAACAAGGTGCACATCATGGATACTTTAAAAGTCTCGAATTCCTTAATTTTATAACACGGCGCTAATAAGTTCAAGATCTGGACTCTGTATGTTCTTAAGTTTGTGTTCTAGCTGTGGGAGTACAGAGAGTGTAATGTATTATAACTGTACTCTCAGAAACACGGTTGCTGCCTCAAAGGGCTCAAGGTCCTGGCTCAACACCTCAATCAGGTTCCACTGTTCAGGCTTTAGATTAGGGCTGAAACGATTATTATTACTATATTAGATTAATAAAAAATGTCGACAAATATCTTTGTTGTCGAGTAGTTTGATCTCTCGTGGCCTAATGTAAGGGCATGCAATATCACGATTTGACCGCTACGGCGCTTTGGCGCTAGAGTGTAATGCAGCCACAAATGCTATTGTGGTAAAAGAAAAAAATAGCGCGAATTATGACGGAGTGCAAACAAATCCGAACTAGCAAGGTTTGGGAAAGTTTCACAAAAATTAAAACCAACAAAGCTGTCTTGTGCAGTACATACAAGCCGGAACTTGCTTTTCACAGGAACACAACATGCATGTCGGAGCACTTAAAGAGGAAACATCCCGCCAAAAGACTAGAGCAGCTGGTGAAAATTCAGTGTTTCTAACTTGTGTGGTAACGTAAATCTCTTTATTAGATAATGCATTGCTACTACTAATAATAAAATTAATATTATCAATAATAATATAATTACAGTAATTTGATGATTTATGTAGCATTGAATAAAGCTTGATCGAGCTTAGGAGTCAGGGCTGTTTTTATTATTGTACTACTATTAGGTATTATAGTCTTATCATTTGCCTGTATTTTGTTCCATAATCATGAAGATGAAGAACAATACAGCAGTTTTAGTTTTCATGGATCTGTGTGAACAGGGATTGTTTTGACAACGTTGTCATCTGTCCACATTTTTTTTAAAATGTGAAGCAAAAAATATTTAAATATTTAGTCCATCGTTGTCGTGTAAACATACCCTAATTTACTTTTATTTTTCAACTGTCCCAATTGATTTTTCATCATTTTAATGTTTTTCTTTTTAGGCCTGATAAAAGTGAAAGAGGAAAGGCCAGATCTGAATGAAGTGGAGGAGAAACATCATCAGAAAGCTCATGATGTCACCGCTGGAGAGAAACCATTGAGTTGCTCCAAAACTGAAAACAGTTGCTCACAAAGCAGCATCCAAATAACCGAAGTCAAAAAGCCTATCACCTGTTCTCAGTGTGGAAAGAGTTTCAAACATAAAGAAAGTCTGAAGAAGCACATGCTAATTCATGCTGGAATAAAGCCTTTCAGCTGCTCTCAGTGTGGAAAGAGTTTCACACAGAAATCACACCTTAATGCTCATTTGGTGACTCACACTTCAGAAAAGCCTTTCACCTGCTCTCAGTGTGGAAAGACTTTTACACGTAAAGTATACTTAAAGAATCACATGTTAAATCATGCTGGAATCAAGCCTTTCGCCTGCTCTCAGTGTGAAAACTCTTTCGTATGTAAAGTAAGCCTGGAGAATCACATGATAGTTCACAATGAAATAAAGCCTTTCTCCTGCTCTCAGTGTGGAAAGAGTTTCAAACAGAAAGGAAACCTTAATTATCATGTGCTTACTCACACTTCAGAAAAGCCGTTCACCTGTTCTCAGTGTGGAAAGACTTTTATACGTAAAGAAAACCTGAAGAGGCACATGTTAAATCATGCTGGAATCAAGCCGTTCACCTGTTCTGAGTGTGGAAAGACTTTTATACGTAAAGAAAGCCTGAAGAATCACATGTTAAATCATTCTGGAATAAAGCCTTTCTCCTGCTCTCAGTGTGGAAAGAGTTTCGTCTGTAAAAAAACATTTAATATTCATGTGAAAAGTCACTCTTAAGAGATGCCTTATGCATGTCATCCGTGTGAGAAGAGACTTAAATGGACCTGTGTGTCATCTGCACGCTCTCACTCTGTTGTGTGTAGGGATGCAGCGATTACCGGATTTCACAATTAACCGCGATTTAAAAACGTCACGGTTAATTAATCGTAAAGACTATGCTACACCAAGTGTTCCGCACGGGCAACTAAAACAAAACGAAAAACAAAGTTACACCAGCGGTGCACTAGCTTAAAGTGCTCATCAGTCACTATGGCAGAGGGACTAAGCAGCGACGCTCCATTTCCACCGAAAAAACGCCTCAAGTCAGCAGTGTGGGAGCATTTTGCGCACGCAAAGAATAACAAGGGTGTAATTGAAGAAGACGGATCGCCTGTCTGCAAAACTTGCCATGAAAAAAGTTTCCGTTTATTATTTTCCTCAACGACATTTTTTCCCAGACAAAAACTAGACGATAACTAAATAAAACTAGTTTTGAATGACAAAAACTATGAAGAAAATCTATTGACATTTTCGTCAACGAATAAAAACGCAAATGTTAGATAGTGACGATCTGGGGAGCGATCCAGTCAGAACTGATGTCCTGCATGTGTGATGCGCACATTTGTACTGTTGGTGTACCCTGCAGTGCCAAAACATGGCTATAAAGACAAAAATGTAAACGTCTGGGAGAATGAGTAGAGCAGACATAGTCTATAGATCTGAATAAGCGTGATGATGCAAAAAAGAGCTTTATTCGGTATGGTTTTCTGTGGGCACACACCCGACCCGACGCGTGCAGCCATGCTCATATAGACACAAAGCACGTGGGTAACGTTACGTTACTGAACTGACTGCTTGCACTGAGCTTCGCGACGCATTTCCGTTTGGAAACAATACATATCACTTATTTCCGGTTACGTTTACTTTCAATGTACTGCGGTCAATGGGTTGAACAAACACCAGCTAAAATGAGTGTCTGTAATATGATTTTATATTTTGGACTAGTGGTGCACGATATATCGGCCGCCGATATAACATCGGCCGATTTGGTCAATTTTTTACACATCGGTATCGTTCCGATGTCAAAATAGGCCCGATGTGAACAGGCCGATGATCATCCCTGTTGTATTTGACGTGCGTGTAGATGTGAGTGTGGGGGCGGGATGTTTGTTTTTGCACGAGCGTATTAAAAGCGCAAGTGCGTTTAAACATCAAGCGCACGAAGACTGGAACTGTTGAGCTGTTTTCTGCCAGCCTTCCTAATACGTGTTTTTGTCCCGCCAAAGCCATATTTGACCGGTAAGTGATATGAGTGATTGCTGCGCTTGTTTAACTGAGGGAACAAGAGAGAGTGAAAGCACCGGTCACGCGCGCCGTCTTCAAAATGTTTTGCGCGCTCTCGCTCTCCCTCCCTCGCGCATGTTTATGAATTGAGTTGACTGAATATCTTTGAAAATACACGAAGGTCGGAAGACCGAAGTTTTTTTCTTCTGAACTACTGGTTGTGAATTGTGCTAAAATAACGTCACTGCCTTATCTTCTCTGAAAAGCTTTCTACACATTTAGATCAGATGACATAACCACACTTTCAATAAACCAAAAAAGTCTACCTGGTGATGAAATGTTTTCTGTGTCGACTGTCGAGACCATAGACTGTAAAAATAGGTCGAGACAAATCTCGTGCAATGTTCTAAACTGCCTGGATAATCACACAACGTGTGCCGTGGTTCGTTGATGGCACGTCCGATTCGCGAACTAATGACTCCTTTGAACTGATTCACTTTAATGAATGGTTAAAACAACTGATCTGTCCAACACTGAGCTCAAGAGACATAAATTATTAAAGTGTACATTTGTTAACATTCTATTAATATTAGTTTCTATGCTGATTTACTCCATGACAAAACTACCCCAGTCATTCTAGATTGATTCATTCTTTCCAAATACAGCTAGGCCTATTCAAGTAATCTGGTGAAATTGTTTTTATATAACAATATATATCACAGTAAAATAAAAAATGACTGTCATTTTTTACCAATATTGTGCAGCCCTAATCCTCGCTATGTGTTTTCTATGCAGGGATATCGACATCGGTAAATATCGGTATCGGCCGTAACAGCAATGTTAATATCGGTTATCGGTATCGGCCACAAATTTTCACATCGGTGCATCACTATTTTGGACATTTTGACAGAAGAAGGGATATTCTGATGTTTACCGTGTGCCGAATTTTCAAAACTCATCGGAACGTTAAGTTCAAATCCAAACCAAGCCAATACGAGAAAGCTGCGGCTGTTAAAAATACGCCATTATTTCACCACAGGGTGTCAGTGTTCGTCTATACTAGTGACCACGGCGCTGAAATATTAGTACGAAACACAAACATTTATTTATTTGGATTAAATATCAATCAGTAATCATTCAGTGTCGTTTTTCCCAATGTCAATTGTTTTACTATTACATGTTCATGCCCCAAATTCTTAATTTATTCAGAGAAGTTGACTGAGGGACATTAGTGAGTAGGGTTGGGTATCGTTTGAATTTGAACGATTCTGATTCCGATTCCTTGTTTCGATTCCGGTTCCTAACGATTCTCGATTCCGATTTTTTAAAAGACAACCAACGGTTGTTGTCAACCAACCTTGCTAACCAACGGTCTTTCTGAAGGAAATACTCCTTCTGTCACAAATACTCAAAATTTTGCATTTTGCCGAGATTTCGTTATTTTTAGAAAAGTGAAGCCACACTTTGGACCGCCGACGTAAGCTAATCATGTTCGACTCGCGCGGTTATGCCAACACTTCCGGTAGACGCTTCTTCATTGGTGTTGTTCAGCGGTTTCTTCTTCCGCTCGGCGGACTGTGAATATCGAAACTAGGAATCGAAATTTTAACTTTTGAACGATTCCGGGAAAAACGAAAAGTTAGTCTCAGTTCCAATCGATACTCGATTCTCGATACCCAACCCTACTAATGAGTGTAGAGAACTGTGGTAAGCAGAACTAGGCTACTTTCAGAACACAGCACAGGCTGTGAGAAGGAACCCATTACTCAGTTACGCATTATTTCCATGTCTGCATATTTGACAATTACGCATTTTACTAGAATTATAATGAGATTATGAGACCCGTTTGTAAACTATGTTTTCCGCCAAAATAAAAGCTGAATGCCGTTTCCATCAAAATAAAAGATAATGTGTTTATATCTCTTTCAAGTTAGGGTCAGAAGTTAGTTCTAAGCTAATTATGAAAGTTGCTTTTCTTTTTCAGTACATGTGTTTTCCAATATATGGCTATAACTGTCATGTGATTAATATTATAACTATGATTAACCCTCTAGGGTTGTTCGGCCCAAATGGACCCGAAGCATTCAAATAAAAAAATGTTAAAAATCACAGCTTCTTCGGAATGGTCCGAAATTTGGTGACTTTGTTGGTATATTAGCACCCAAACAAAATTGGGGACAGGATGTGAACAGTCTAAGTGGTTGTAAAAAAAATAGTCACACTTGGGGTGTGCGGGTCCAAATGGACCCCCATAGGAAATGAATGGGAAATTGTCAAAAATGTTTTTTGGTGCGTACAATCTACAAATCAGCCACAATCCATAAAAAAGCACACAACAGTGAAGGGGTGAGTCTATAAAACACAAAGAGTGCAAAACAGACACAGCCACACACACACGCACACACTTTTATACACTGTCACACTCATAAATTCAGATTACATAAATCTGTTTTGAATTTTTAAAAATCACAGCTTCATCGGAATGTTACGAAACTAGGTGACTTTTATGGCATTAGGTATGTGAACACACAAAAAAATGGGGACAGGATGTGAACAGTCTAAGTGATTTTAAAAAATAGTCACACTCAGGACCTTCGGGTTCAGATGGACCCCCATAGGAAATGAATGGGAAAATGTCAAAAATATGAAAACACAGATCATTCAATATGAAAACATAGACTATTCAAGTAGAATAGTCTATTTGAATAGTCTAAGTTGTTGTAATTTTTTTTTTTTTATCACACTAAGGACATTTTGGTCCAAACTACCCCCGTTGGAAATGAATGGGAAATTGTCAAAAATATGAAAAATATTTTTTTGTGCATACAATATACAAATCAGCCAGAATGCAGAAAAAAATGACTCGATGGTGAAGGGGTGAATCTCTAAAACATCAAGAGTGCAAAACAGGCACACACACACACAAACACAGAGAGAGATTAGATCAAAGGATGGAGTTCTACCCTAGTAACCTCCAGGCCTATTGCAGCACCTGTGCCAATTTTGAGTTACTGTTCATAGAATGGCCTATGTAAATAGTATGCAAATAATTTAAATATATGTTATGACTGAAAGAATTGCATTTTTATTAAGTTAGAATAAGTCAGAATTAAACATTGGGTAACAAAATGCTTTCCATTTGTTCTCTTTCCAATGCAATGTTCAGATTTGATTGTATAATAAATTAAAACTGGCACTTCAAATTACCATCTAAACCAACCAAACAAACAAAAAACAAGACAAAAATAGTCTTTGAGAATCTGTTTTTATATTTTAAAAATCAACAACCTGAAAAACAATTGGTATTTGCAAAAATCACTACAATCCCCAAGCCTTTCTACAGAGAGCTGTATTGTATCCACTAATCCACACTCTTAAAAAAAAGGTTCTTTGCGGTGGTCATGGTGCTATATAGCACCACTAAGCCCAGTTTGGTTCTTCAGTGGTTCTCTGGGGTGGTTAACATGCTCTATGGCACCTCTTATGGTTCTACATAGCACCAAAAGACAAAGATATGGCACTTAAAGTGGTTCCCCTATGATTACAAGCCAATGAACCATTTTTAGTGCTATTTAGCACCATTTTTTTTTAGAGTGCACTATAGTGGTAAAAATGTGCTGTCGCGTGATAAAAATGCTCAGTGTGTCTACCAGATGACATCTGTCTTTTTTCAAAAATTGCTTTCATGAGGCCTAGGCTTCACTCTAAAATGTAATACAGCTTTGATAAAAATAAAAAAATTCTATTATGTTCAATGGGAAAAAAAAATGGGTCATAATTATTGCATAAATATTAATTATAAATCATAAAATTATCTCAAAACACCAAAAAAGAAAAGAAAAAAAATATAAAAAACAAGTAAAAAAAAAAAAAAAAATTCTGATTTTTTTTTTTTTTAAATATGAATCCTGCCCTTTGGGTCCATTTGGACCCGAACACCCCAAGTGTGACTCTGAAACGAACAACCCCAGAGGGTTAATTATGTAGTATGTAATGTAGACAGACACTATTTATGGGTTGGAGCTCTTAATTTTGAACTCTCAAAGTGCACCAGATTGGACCATGCCCACGAACCCCCCTAGAGCAACAGAGGTGCACTGACCAATACTATATAAACATCTTGTGAGAAAGACTGGTATTGCCAATGCAATTGGAGAATTGTATTTTAAACTTAGTAGTTATTTCATCTCACTCATTAGATGGCGTTGGTGGTTTTAATAGGAGTTTGTTGGGACCAAGCGTGCCGCACCAGCCCTCAAAAGTGAAGCCAAAACGTCTCGATCGCCCCCCTGTGACTGGACCTAGTATAGCTCATAATCCCCGCCTCCCCCATGTTATTCAATGGGACGCGAGACCAACTAAACAATTAAATTACACTTCACATATACTTTTTCCAAAGATAGTTTCTGTCATTTACTATCGTTTATATCACGTTTATGTAATTTCAAGTGTTCGTTTTTAAAATAAGTTTGTTTTTAGTTAGTTATGTGATGATAAAATAACGGTGCTCTGACATCATGATTGACAGCTGTGATTGACAGGTTCTCTGTGCGAGGTAGTCACTGAAGCACCAGCGAACGTTTTTTAATAATGTTGATTATGTGGTTAGTAGTTGTATTTACCTTATTTTAACGAGGTTCTGCAATCGGCAGACATCATTGGACAGGAAAGAAGCAGATCAGAGGCAACTTAATGAAAGTGCGGGGCGTGTGCTTGCGTTTGATTCAGCGAGAATGAGGGCGGGGCCTTGATTTCGCGGCTTTACTTCCTGCTCACGACTGCGCATGACTGGTCCCCAAACACGCAAGTGCGCAGACTCAAGTTCGAGATGTCAGCGTCATATCGAGACACTGGTGGCCTCAGTTCTCTCTGATGGAAAAGAGCGAGGGGTCGTCGTCCATCTTTTTTACAGTCTATGGTTGGGACACATATTCAAGGGCATCCACAGTTTAGTTGTTCATATGTTGTGGGCCAGTCTCGGCCAAAATGCCCGTGCCGATTTTTTGTCCCAGTCCAGCCCTGCGCGTGAGGCGCGAGCACGCCGCTTCTGTATTTAAACCTACGCTACTTTGTCAGTTATTTGTTACTCAGTTATAAGTTAACAGACGTGTGTGTGTTTTGCAGTGTCCGTTGCCGGAGCATACTGTTGTTTATTAAAAGTTTATTAATTCTGAACGTGTCGCGTCTCGCCTGTCTATCTACTGTATATTGCACCATATAGATTCCGAAGCTTCGAATATTTTTTTTCATTATTACCAAAGCTTCGAAGCTCAAAAAAATGATATTCGGACCAGCCCTAGTGTTCACTGATATGTTCAGACAAAAATCGCTGCAAAAGACGCTTTCAAACAGGTTTTATCGTAGTTACTGTACAACTTGATTAACTTGTATTGTGTGCTCTGTGATGTACGGTATCACTTTGGCGCCGGAAATGGGATAGTTTGTATTCTTTCAGTATTCGTATGCAGTCGCGGTATCTTAGGCTACACTACTGTATACAAGTGGTTTGCTTGCAATTGGAAAAGGTGCATTATCGCCACCAACTGGGCTGGAGTGTCTATTATTCAAGCTCTAAATGGAAGAATGTCCATTTGTGAGGTGTTCGGAAAATTAGGTCTACAGTTTTACAACGAATGCTAAAACACCTGTTGGAAAGCATCTTTTGCAGTGATTTTTGTGTGAGCATATCAGTCCCCAGACCACTCAGTGAGTTTCAGGTCTTTGTAAAATAAAGTTTTATGGGTTTTTTGAAGGATTGTTCCTGTGCACCTATGCAACCATTGTAGAGGTGGGGGGTGCAACCACAGAAACCGAAAATTCTCTGGACGGCAGCATCTCTCTAAAAAACAATTCTAACCATTCTATGTCATCAGAAACAATCATAACACAGGGCTTTAATTGTAAAATACCGAACTTGTCCTTTAAAGGATTAGTTCACTTTTGAAAAAACTTTTGCTGATAATTTACTCACCCCCATGTCATCCAAGATGTCCATGTCTTTCTTTCCTCAGTCGAAAAGAAATTAAGGTTTTTGATGAAAACATTCCAGGATTTTTCTCCATATAATGCACTTCAATGGGAACCAGACGGTCGGAGGTCCAAACGACAGTTAATATCAGTTTCAGATGCAGCTTCAAATGTCTTTAAACGACACCAGACGATGAATAAGGGTCTTATCCTGCGAAACGATCGCTCATTTCAAAGCTTATTCCAAAAATGTAACTTTTCTAAGGACAAATGCTAGCCTTGCTCCATTCTGTGAGGCGCGTTTGTAACGTCACGTAATACCTAATTACGTTCAAAAGGTCACGGGCGACGTAGCCAGAAGTACAGAGTCAGTAAGTTGAACGTGCAAACTAACTCAAACGTCGTTTACAAAAAAGGAATTAAAAGGTAAAACAACGA
Organism: Cyprinella venusta; assembly: GCA_038021265.1. Taxonomy (NCBI): domain Eukaryota; kingdom Metazoa; phylum Chordata; class Actinopteri; order Cypriniformes; family Leuciscidae; genus Cyprinella; species Cyprinella venusta. The sequence continues at coordinate 53,083,427 of CM075863.1, read as the reverse complement.
TGTCGGACGATTTTGATTCTGTACTTCCGGCTACATCGCCCGTGACCTTTTGTACGTAATTACGTATTACGTGACGTTAGAGCAAGGCTAGCATTTGTCCTTAGAAAAGTTACATTTTTGGAATAAGCTTTGAAATGAGCGATCGTTTCGCATGATAAGACCCTTATTCATCGTCTGGGGTCGTTTAAAGACATTTGAAGCTGCATCTGAAACTGATATTAACTGTCGTTTGAACCTTGAACCGTTTGGTTCCCATTGAAGTCCATTATATGGAGAAAAACCCTGGAATGTTTTCATCAAAAACCTTCATTTCTTTTCGACTGAGGAAAGAAAGACATGGACATATTGGATGACATGGGGGTGAGTAAATTATCAGCAAAAGTTTTTTTCAAAAGTGAACTGCTCCTTTAAAGGAAAGCTGCTTACTGTCGCTTCTCTATCATCATCGTGTTCAACCCACCAAAAGTGCACCAGGTGGATAAGGCAGTTTGTGATCCGCAGACTTGTAACGGAAGCAGGAGAGAAAAATGGACAGGTTTCCAGCCTGAGCTTCAGGGCAAAATCAAATCGGCGGCAGATTGTGGCGGGTCTGATTATTATTTCCCCAACAGTAGTTCTGGATTGCCTCCACCAAACATGTAAATAGAATGAGAATTCACACTGGAATAAAGCCTTTTGTCTGCTCCCTATGTGACATGAGTCTTAAATATAAAGGAAATCTGGCAACACTTTAGAATTACGGTTCCTTCGTTAATGAATAACTACACAAGAACCAATGAGTAACACAATATTAACAATCTAATAACTATTATTAACAAGAAACTCTGATTAACGAACTAATAGCACACAGATGAATGTGGTTGTTCACTATTAAAGGAATAGTTAACTTTTGAAAAAACTTTTGCTGATAATTTACTCACCCCCATGTCATCCAAGATATATATGTCTTTCTTTCTTCAGTCGAACAGAAATTAAGGTTTTTGATAAAAACATTCCAGGATTCTCTCCGTATAATGGACTTCAATGGGAACCAAATGATATATGTATATTATATATACATATGTGTGTGTGTGTGTGTGTCTGTGCATATCTTGTGTGAGAAGATTCTACATTTTATTGGCTTTTCATTAGTAATGCTGTAAGAATCATTGGAGCAAACTGGTAATGATTCAACTGGAATCTCACTGTTTTTGAGTGCTCTATAAGTTATTGAATGCAAAATATCTTGCTCTGACGTCTCACAGAACTTCTTCCGAAGTTGGAGGGAAAATACAATAATATCCTCAAAATTGTCTTCACCAAAACGCAGAATCAGATGTTAGTCCTTTGCACAGCACTAGACACACAAAGACATCATTTTTAAACTCAAAAGCAGTTTTTTAGAAACACTATCAAAAAAAAAATATCATATTGAATCGATATGGGATTCATACATTACCTGTCATTCAATAGTCCCCTGTTCAACTCCCAGGTTTGTAGACTGTAGACGCATAATAACCCGAGGATATATTATTGGGGGTTTTTTTCAGGCTAAACCCTGATTTAACATTTGAGTAGGTTTTATAGGCCTATTTAAATGCTTTAACGTCAGTCATTCTGTAAAATGTAGTTTATGACTTTTATAAGTAAACAAAAACAATAATTAGGGAATGTTAATAAGTGACAACTGGAATAAATTCTCTCGTTTTTCTAATCCTCTTTCATGTAGGCTATTGATACAACTCGAATCCCATACAATTGTAATACATTTTAAGTCCCTCTCTCTTCTTTGTGCAAATCTCTTTTTAAAGGGAAAATGCAATGTAGCTTCTATATGAGCTAAATAATTTCTTCCCCATATTTTTCCTCTCCTCTCGACACTTCATCCTCCAGTCCAGTGGGTGGCGGTAAGACACACGCGTTTGTTTGCCGACCACCTCAGAGGAAGAAGATTAGTTTTCGGCATGATCTCTGCTGTTTTGTGGCGTTGCTGGCCTGATACAAACTGTTAGAAAATGACCTTTAGTTTATAGAAAGATACATTTCAAAACAGGTCAATAAATGCCTGTAATATTCCCATCATATACGTGACTAAGTTCTGAATCAAGCAGGAATATCTGGAGGAGTATCAACTGAACTGAGATCTGCTGCTGTGAAGATGGTGTTTGTTAAAGAGGAGAGTGAGGAGGACATGAGTGAACCAGAACCCTGGAGAATAAAACACGAGGAACAAGAAGGTTGGTGATTCTTCATTCATCTCTAATGACTGTTGTGGTACATTAAGCTAACAAAGCTTTTAACAAGGTGCACATCATGGATCCTTTAAAAGTCTTGAATTCCTTAATTTAAGAACAAGGCGTTAATAAGTTCAAGATCTGGACTCTGTATGTTCTTAAGTTTGTGTTCTAGCTGTGGGAGTGCAGAGAGTGTAATGTATTATAACTGTACTCTCAGAAACACGGTTGTTGCCTCAAAGGGCTCAAGGACCTGATCAGCACCTCAATCAGGTTCACTGTTTAGGCTTAAGATTAGGGCTGAAACGATTAGTCGATATTTTACAATAAAAACTTGTTGACAAATATCTTTGTTGTCGAGTAGTCGTTTGATCTCACGTGGCCTAATGTAAGGGCATGCAATATCACGATTTGACCGCTACGGCGCTTTGGCGCTAGAGTGTAATGCAGCCACAAATGCGATTGTGGTAAAAGAAAAAAAAATAGCGCGAATTATGACGGAGTGCAAACAAATCCGAACTATCAAGGTTTGGGAAAGTTTCACAAAAATTAAAACCAACAATGCTGTTTTGTGCAGTACATACAAGCCGGAACTTGCTTTTCACAGGAACACAACATGCATGTCGGAGCACTTAAAGAGGAAACATCCCGGCAAAAGAGGAGCCGGTGAGAATTCAGTGTTTCTAACTTGTGGTAACGTAAATTTCTTTATAAGATAATGCATTGCTACTAATAATAAAAATAATATTGTCAATAATAATATAATTACAGCAATGTGATGATTTATTTGGCATTGAATAAAGCTTGATCGAGCTTAGGAGTCAGGGCTGTTTTTATTATTGTAACACTATTAGGTATTATAGTCTTATCATTTGCCTGTATTTTGTTCCATAATTATGAAGATGAAGAACAATACAGCAGTTTTAGTTTTCATGGATCTGTGTGAACAGGGATTGTTTTGACAACGTTGTCATCTATCCACATTTTTTTTAAATGTGAAGGAAAAACATCTAAATATTCAGTCCATCGTTGTCGTGTAAACATACCCTAATTTACTTTTATTTTCCAACTGTCCCAATTGATTTTCATTATTTTAATGTTTTTCTTTTTAGGCCTGATGAAAGTGAAAGAGGAAAGACCTGAAGATCTGAATGAAGTGGAGGAGAAACATCATCAGAAAGTTCATGATGTCACCGCTGGAGAGAAACCATTGAGTTGCTCCAAAACTGAAAACAGTTGCTCACAAAGCAGCATCCAAATAACAGAAGTCAAAAAGCCTTTCACTTGTTCTCACTGTGGAAAGACTTACAAACATAAAAGAAGCCTTTTGAATCACACGTTAATTCACGCTGGAGGAAAAAATCCTTTCGCTTGTTCTCAGTGTGGAAAGACTTTCTCACGTAAAGAAAGTCTGAAGAGGCACATGCTAATTCATGATGGAATCAAGCCATTCAGCTGCTCTCAGTGTGGCAAGAGTTTCACACATAAATCACATCTTAAGGATCATTTGGTGACTCACTCTTCAGAAAAACCTTTCACTTGCCCTCAGTGTGGAAAGACTTTTACACGTAAAGGATATTTTAAGACTCACATGTTAAATCATGCTGGAATCAAGCCTTTCACCTGTTCTCAGTGTGGAAGTAATTTCAATTGTAAAGGAAACCTGAAGAATCACATGTTAATTCATGCTGGAATAAAGCCTTTCACCTGCTTTCAGTGTGGATGCAGTTTCAGATGCAAAGGAAGCCTGGAGAAGCACATGTTAATTCATGATGGAATAAAGCCTTTCACCTGCTCTCAGTGTGGCAAGAGTTTCACACAGATATCACACCTTAATGCTCATTTGGGGACTCACACTTCAGAAAAGCCTTTCACTTGCCCTCAGTGTGGAAAGACTTTTACACGTAAAGGAAACTTTAAGAATCACATGTTAAGTCATGCTGGAATCAAGCCTTTCGCCTGTTCTCAGTGTGGAAACTCTTTCGTATCTAAAGGAAGCCTGGAGAGGCACATGTTAGTTCATAATGAAATAAAGCCTTTCTCCTGCTCTCAGTGTGGAAGGAGTTTCAAACAGAAAGGACACCTTAATAATCATGTGCTTATTCACACTTCAGAAAAGCCGTTCTCCTGCTCTCAGTGTGGAAAGACTTTTATACGTAAAGGAAGCCTGAAGAATCACATGTTAATTCATTCTGGAATAAAACCTTTCAGCTGCTCTCAGTGTGGAAAGAGTTTCACCTGTAAAAAACATTTAATATTCATGTGAAAAGTCACTCTTAAGAGATGCCTTATGCATGTCATCCGTGTGAGAAGAGACTTAAATGGAACTGTGGTGTCATCTATCTGCGCGCTCTCACTCTGTTGTATGGCAATTAAACTGATCACTGCTGTAAAATATTTGCATTGTCATCATTACTGAAGAACCACCAGAAGTGCATACCTAATAAAAAGACTGACCTCTGTCCTGTTTGTGGAATGAAATTTCTAATGCTGCTTTTCCACTACACAGTACCAGCTCGACTCAACTCCTCTTTGTTTGGTTTTCCTCTGTGTAAAAGTTGTACCTGTTCCTGCTTTCGGGTACTTTGTTGCTGAGCAAAGTACCCGAGCCGGTACTAAAATGTGAGCCGGTGTTCTGACAATTCATGCTACCCATCGAGATTTGCTACTTACCGGTTATGCGCATGTGCAGCGTCAGATATATTTTTTTCTTTTTTTACAAAATGTACATTTTCCCGTTATAATATATAATTTCCCTTTAAAAAATGCTTACTACCATATTAATATGTACAGTCAGCCAGCTGAAAAGGAATAACTGAAATTTGGTACATTTTCCCGTTATAAAAGGATATAATTTCCCTTTAAAAATGCTTACTACCATATAAATATTTGTACGGTCAGCCAGCTGAAAAGGAATAACTGAAATTTTCAGTTACTATGAGGAAAGGTGTACTTTGACAAGTCAACGATGAATATTTTATGATAATTTTTACTTTTCACACCGTTTTAAAAGTAAAAATAGTCGTCTACAATATACAGTAGTTTCTCATAACTTAGAATTGTATTATAATTGTATTTCATACGACTTTAATCGGCATTCTGTCATCAATTCGCGCTACGGTAGCATTTTTCGACAAGGCAGCAAAAATCGACAGAACACCGGTACTAAATGTGAGCCGGTACTAAATGTGAGCCGGTACTAAGCTGAGCCGGTACTAAAATGTGACGTGAAAACATTGCCTACTGCTGATTGGTCAGAGAGAATCATAACTATTCACTGCCTCATCATTGCACGCGCCAGTTGGAGTATCCAGAGTAATCCCGCCATTTTTAAATAGTTTGGCCAGAGATAGTTTCTAAACTTACTACTATTATTATGGCAATTCTGAAGAATACGCCGTGGTCAAACGAGGAGGTGCAGACTTTCCTTTGTTTGGTTGCCTTGATGGGGCAACGAGGAACGAAAGGCGTCGCTATGACGACCGGGTAGGCTACTATTTGTATCGGTACTGTCTGTAATGAAAAGCAAGCCGAGCCGAGTCGAGCTGGTACTGGTAATGAAAAACAACCATAAGAGTTGTTGTCTCTTTTAAAAGGTACCAGAAAGTACACGATGGTATGAAAAACTTGTGTGTACTGGATCAGTAAGGATTTAATGGTATTCTTACCTAGTTTGGCTTTCACCAGACCAAGCTCAGTCTTTTAAGATTGAACATTAGTCTGGGAAGGCTGCTTTGTGTTTTCTACTGCACAAGAGGCGTGATCAACGGGCATAGTTCAAATGACTCTGTAGGCCTACACAATTAGATAGTCCTTCAACCAATCAGACCAACGATCCGGGTGACGTACTTTGCAACGCGAAAACTCCAGGCAGAAAACGTGTCAACAAATGTGTTGGTTTGTAGCATTGATCAGCGGTTTGCAGAAGCAGCAATGGCATAGAGCGGGTCTTGCAAGCTGTGCAGTAAAAAACATGAAAGTGAGTGGTATTAACAATCACTCGAGCGATTTGTTTGCTAAACTAAAGAAGCCATTAAGCATCATCGAGAGGTTAAAAGGACAAGTTCGGTATTTTACAATTAAGCCCTGTTTTAAGATCGTTTTTGATTAAATAGAATGGTTGGTTGTTGTTAGACAGATGCTGCTGTCCCGAAAATTTTCGGTTTCTTGTTAGCACCCCCACCATCACAATAGCATAGGTACACATTCTGCACAAGAACAATCCTTCATAAGACGCATAAAACTTTAGTTTACAAAGACGTGAAACTCACCAAGTGGTCTGGGGTGTTCACTAGGGCTGGACCAGAATATTCGAATATTCGTCCGGTGGGTTGGTATTCGATTTGAAAATGCGACATTTGATTTTTTTTTTGTGTGTATATGTGTGGTTTTTTGCACACCTGGCATCCCATTCGAAACGGTAATCATTCGCGCTTGAATAGCCTATGTTTTACAGTAAAATCTGGTGAAATATAATGCTTAACATAAAATTTCGTTATAGCTATTTAAAAAATATATTTGCTTCTTCTTGGACCACTAAAAAAGTGCTCCTGCAACGGGAGTATTCTCTGGCTATAGCGCAGAACAGCGGCGAAAACAGCGGAGTGTGTATGGACAGAAGTGCATGCCTGCGCTTGTATGCATTTTGGGTTAAGCTGCATTGCTTTGACATTGTGGAAATAGAATAATACAAACAAAACGTATTATGCTTTTTATCCGTTATTATCAATCTAAATTAATCTATTGCGAGACTTTGAGATTTTACTGGGACCTCAGGTCACAATTTCTTTTCTTTTTTTAATTCCGTTTTTCTATATTTAAGTTATTCGTTGTCATTCATTTAAATTTCGGTTTTTTTTGTTTTGTTTATTTAAATTTCGTTTTTATTAATTTATATTTCGTTTTTATTCATTTAAATCTACCCTACTTTGTTAGTGAGAAGATTAAACCTTATTAAAAACATTGCTTAAGTTAAAAGACCTGTGTGTGTGTGTGTGTGTGTGTGTGTGTGTGTGTGTGTGTGTGTGTGTGTGTGTGTGTGTGTGTTTTAATTTAGAACACAAATGCAGTATCTTTTCTGAGCAATCCCTTCTCGTGAGGCGCGCCGCTTCTTTATTTAAATTTACCCTAATTTGTCAGTTATTTGTTAGAGTTAACAGACCTGGGAACAGAGAATCGCTGTTCTCAACATAACAAATGATAATGTCGAGCCCCCTGATATGTTTTCCTTGATTGGTTTCCCCTGAATAGTTAGGCTACGTTGTTGAAAACGAAAATGAAAGACGCACATCTATTGCGTTTTATAAAAGCATGAATGAGTGCTCTATAAGTTATTTGAATGCTTAATATCTTGCTCTGAAATTGGGTCTCACAGAGCTTCTTCCAAAGTTGGAGGGAATATATAATAATAATAACCAAATTGTCTTCACCAAAACGCAGAATCAGATGTTAGTCCTACAGCACTAGACACACACAAAGCGGCAAAATACAACATCGACCTCAATGTCAAGTTTTAAACTCAAAGGCAGTTTTTTTAGAAACACTATCAAAAAATATCATATTGAATCGTTATGGGATTCACATTACCTGTCATTCAATAGTCCCCTGTTCAACTCCCAGACTAGGACGCATAATAACCCATTGTTTTTTTCACGCTAAACCCTGATTTAACGTTTGAGTAGGTTTTACTATATTTAAATGCTTTAACGTCAGTCAATCTGTAAAATGTAGTTTATGACTTTTATAAGTAAACAAAAACAACAATTAGGGAACGTTAATAATTGACAACTGGAATAAATTCTCTCGTTTTTCTAATCCTCTTTCATGTAGGCTATTGATACAACTCGAATCCCATACGGTTGTAATACATTTTAAGTCCCTTTCTCTTCTTTGTGCAAAACTATTTTTAAAGGGAAAATGCAATGTAGCTTCTATACGAGCTAAATAATTTCTTCCCCATATTTTCCCTCTCCTCTCGACGCTTCACCCTCCAGTCCAGTGGGTGGCGGTAAGACACACGCGTTTGTTTGCCGACCACCTCAGAGGAAGAAGATTAGTTTTCGGCATCACGGCATGATCTCGGCTCTGTTTTGTCGCGTTGCTGGCCTAAAACAAAGACACATTTTAAATCAGGTCAATAAATGCCTGTAATATTACCATTGTCATACGTGACTAAGTTCTGAATCAAGCAGGAATATCTGGAGGAGTATCAACTGAACTGAGATCTGCTGCTGTGAAGATGGTGTTTGTTAAAGAGGAGAGTGAGGAGGACATGAGTGAACCAGAACCCTGGACAATAAAACACGAGGAACAAGAAGGTTGGTGATTCTTCATTCATCTCTAATGACTGCTGTGGTACATTAAGCTAACAAAGCTTTAAGGTGCACATCATGGATCCTTTAAAAGTCGTGAATTCCTTAATTTAATGTTCAAGATCTGGACTCTGTGTGTTCTTAGTTTGTGTTCTGGCTGTGGGAGTGCAGAGAGTGTAATGTATTATAACTTACTGTACTCTCAGAAACACGCTTGCTGCCTCAAAGGGCTAAAGGACCTGGCTCAGCACTTAAGTAATATAGCCGCATTTCCACTGTCGGGATAGGTTCGGGCCAGAGCTAACAGCGAGCCGAGCCGAGCTAGTGGCCTCGAGTCGGGCCTCAAGCACCGGGCTTGCGTTTCCACTGCAGCGCTGCCCCAAACCCCACCTCTAACACGCCTTTCTGGATCAAATAATACAACCCAACCCATTTCAGCGGGTTGAAAAAATTAATTAAATTAAAATTAATTAATATTAATTTAATTTATTTAATTTTAAATAAATAAATTTATTTTTTTTAAATTAATTTATTTTATTTAAATAAATTTATTTTATTTATTTATTACTTTATTTATTAATATTTATTAATTTCATATTAATATTATTAATATTTTATTTATTTTTTAATTTTTTTAATTAATTGAATTTATTCTCGGGGAGAATTATTTTTTTTTAAGTTGGGAAGATCGCATGTATATTAACTCACCTGCCGTGGCTGCAATAGTGTCCCGATTGTCTCGCGAGTTACTAACAGAGGGACGGTTTCTTCACGGCGTCAAATTGACGTCGTACCCTTTCTTCTGCCCAAATGCTCAGAAGAGCTTTGGTATCCTCGACAGACCAGTACAGGCGATTCTCCATTTCAAGCAGCGATTTTTTTGCGCGATAAAAAGTAGGGCTGCGGCTGCACGTTTTTCAAGTTTTTCATTAACCGTTAACCGAGGCCCTTATCTGTTAATAGCCTACTCGGTTAACCATAGTGTGCGCGCCGCAACCTCGAGATACAGAGTTAATTTTTAACACCTTTAATAACTGTTTGGACCCCATTTGAAACGAAAATAATTTATAGAAATAAAACGCAGTAAGTACGGAGCAGTTAAAGCCGCATATCACCCTTCAAACTGATATTGCCAATTGAAAATAAGCACACTGGAAACACGTCCATTTCGCAAAAAACCCGTGTCCGCAAATAATAATAATCATCATCATCATTATTGTAACATTTTATTAGGCTGCATATAAGACGCCTTTATCCAAAAAAGGAACAAAGCACAAATAAACACAATATTTTTGACGCAAATCTGTGTGGAGCGCGCACTGATGGCTGCGAGACGCCCATGTGAACACTTGCAGTTTCATTGCTTTCAGTGGAAACAATTTAAATTACTCTTTCATTTCTGGTACAGAAAATACATTATTCGCAAATACATTTATTTGCGTAAACTCACAATCACAAGAAAACGTTGTGCTTTAACAATCAGGCGCGCTTGATCTCCGTGAACTGAAGCGCGAGAACTGAAACAGCCACCGCATTCGAATTTGTTCGTTTAAATTGAACATTTTAACAAAAAAAAAGTCTACATGGGGCTACAAAAAAGTCGTTAGTCAGGGGTTATATCCTTTGTAGATTAAAGCTTTAAATGTCCAATTTAAAACGAACAGATTCGAATCGAAAGCCAATATCTTCTGACTATGTCATTAATTTCTCTCTAAATGTGCATCCGGAGATGGAGATATGTTTTTAGCCGAAAATGATTTAAAAAACAATAATTTATTAATAAACAATTAATGCCTCGTTATTTTATAATATTTTATTATCAGACACATTTATTATAGCCTATAAATCACTTATAAATCCCCTTTCTGTAGGCTGTGGTTACGGCTTCTGTCATTCAGCACTGCGGGGAAAACATCATTTCCAAGTTATAATTTGGCCTCAGAAAACCAGTTATATATATATATATATATATATATATATATATATATATATATATATATATATATATATATTCATTAATTTGTCAAATATTTTAAATGTTTAAAGGGGCAAAAAAAAAATCAAACAAATATCTGAAAATTCGTCGATGTGTAGCCTATAGGCTATATCGACGAATTTTCAAAAATATATAGGCTATATATATAGCCTATATATTTTTGCGCAGCATTTGGCTAGGCCTACAGTTCAAATTAATATTTTGGTGTTCAACTTTGCGTTTTACAAAATACAACAACCGTTCATTTTTCATTTTGCAATTACGCCAACGGATTAAATAAGGGGAAACGAATGAACACAAAAGTAGACCGTTTGGACATAATACGAGTTCTTTTTTTAAAACTCATAATAGATACAAGGGATAGCCTACTAGACAAAACCTCAAAGAAATGCCACAATCAAGACCTCGGAGCAGAAATGAGGGAGAATTCTGTCTCTTTCCCTGCCATTAATGCTTGGATAACACGCACATCCATAAATAATAATAATGTCTTGTGCGGTGGCTCTGATGGACTACCAACGTATTTTTGGAATGAATTATCGCGAAAGAAAAAAAGTTGTTTTAGTCGCATAATATCGTTAATGGAAACGCTGTCATTTCACAATATTTTTTATTGACATTCAGAAAAAAACGCAAAAGTTTTGTGCAAGTATGTATTGACGCCACAGCAAGGTTTCACTCGGTTATGCAATTTTAAACGGTTAACCGGTTAAACATGTTAAAATAAAATGTCCAAAATTTTCTTGCGGGGGAGTATGCCCCCGAACCCCCCTAGAGGCACAGAGCACCCAACATAGTTTTAGAAATTACTATGGGAAACAACGACCATTTATGAACTTTACTCCAGCATACTAGGCTAGTACAACAAAGTTCCTTTTAAATCAGTAAAACCGTTAATGCTATCGGCTATTAAAATCGTGCCGGCGACGAGGGCCGGTGGTCTACGAAATTTCCCGGTAGATTTTTTTGGTCCCACTCCGCCCCTGGTAGCTACTCATAATTTAGAATGGGATTATAATTGTTTTTCATACGACTTTAATCGGCATTCTGTCATCAATTCGCGCTTTGGTAGCATTTTTCGGCAAGGAAGCAAAAATCGACGTGGAAACGCGGCTAATCAGGTTCCACTGTTCAGGCTTAAAGTTAGGGCTGAAATGATTAGTATTATTATATTAGATTAATAAAAAATGTCGACAAATATCATTGTTATCGAGTAGTCGTTTGATCTCACTTGACTGTAACCCCTCGAATCCACTGGATCCGTCTACGGCGCGGAACGTCAGTGTCGCGCATGCTGCCATAAGCGCGTTATTTTATAAAATAAAATAAAGTTATACCCCTATCTGAGATGGAAGAGATTGAGCTGGTTTACGGTGCTAGTCCATCGTTGTCGTGTAAACATGCACTAATTTACTTTTATTTTCCAACACTCCCAATTGATTTTCATCATTTTAATGTTTTTCTTTTTAGGCCTGATGAAAGTGAAAGAGGAAAGACCTGATCTGAATGAAGTGGAGGAGAAACATCAACAGAAAGTTAATGATGTCACCGCTGGAGAGAAACCATTGAGTTGCTCCAAAACTGAAAACAGTTGCTCACAAAGCAGCATCCAAATAACAGAAGTCAAAAAGCCTTTCGCCTGTTCTCACTGTGGAAACACTTTCTCATGTAAACGATACCTTGAAAAGCACATGAGAATTCATGCTGGAATAAAGCCTATTACCTGTTCTCAGTGTGGAAAGACTTTCAAACATAAAGAAAGTCTGAAGAAGCACATGAGAATTCATGATGGATTAAAGCCTTTCTCCTGTTCTCAGTGTGGAAAGAGTTTCACACAGAAATCATACCTGAATGATCATTTGTTAATTCACACTTCAGAAAAGCCTTTCACTTGCCCTCAGTGTGGAAAGACTTTTATACATAAAAGAAGCCTGACGAAGCACATGTTAATTCATGCTGGAATAAAGCCTTTCTCCTGTTCTCAGTGCAGAATGAGTTTTTCACAGAAAACACACCTTATTTGTCATTTGGCGACTCACACTTCAGAAAAGCCTTTCACATGCCCTCAGTGTGGAAAGACTTTTACACGTAAAGGAACCCTGACGAATCACATTTTAAGTCATGTAGGAATCAAGCCTTTCACCTGCTCTCAGTGTGAATGCAGTTTCAGATGTAAAAGAAGCCTGGAGAAGCACATGTTAGTTCATAATGAAATAAAGCCTTTCTCCTGCTCTCAGTGTGAAAGCTCTTTCATATGTGAAGGACGTTTGAGGAAGCACATGATGATTCATACTGGAATAAAGCCTTTCAGCTGCTCTCTGTGTGGAAAGTGTTTCAAACAGAAATCACACCTCAATGAGCATTTGTTAACTCACTCTTCAGAAAAGCCGTTCACCTGTTCTCAGTGTGGAAAGTCTTTTACACGTAAAGGATACTTAAAGACTCACATGTTAAGTCATGCTGGAATCAAGCCTTTCTCCTGCTGTCAGTGTGGAAACTCTTTTGTATGTAAAGGAAGTCTGGAGAAGCACATGTTAATTCATGATGGAATAAAGCCATTCAGCTGCTGTCAGTGTGGCAAGAGTTTCATACATAGATCACACCTTAATGCTCATTTGGTGACTCACACTTCAGAAAAGCCTTTCCCTTGCCCTCAGTGTGGAAAGACTTTTACACGTAAAGTATACTTAAAGAATCACATGTTAAGTCATGCTGGAATCAAGCCCTTCGCCTGCTCTCAGTGTGGAAACTCTTTCGTATCTAAAGGAAACCTGGAGAAGCACATGTTAGTTCATAATGAAATAAAGCCTTTCTCCTGCTCTCAGTGTGGAAAGAGTTTCAAACTGAATTCACGCCTTAATGCTCATTTGGTGACTCACACTTCAGAAAAGCCTTTCCCTTGCCCTCAGTGTGGAAAGACTTTTACACGTAAAGTATACCTAAAGAATCACATGTTAAATCATGCTGGAATCAAGCCTTTCACCTGCTCTCAGTGTGGAAACTCTTTCGTATCTAAAGTAAGCCTGGAGAAGCACATGATAATTCATGCTGGGATAAAGCCATTCTCCTGCTCTCAGTGTGGAAGGAGTTTCAAACAGAAAGGACACCTTGATTATCATGTGCTTATTCACACTTCAGAAAAGCCGTTCACCTGTTCTCAGTGTGGAAAGTCTTTTACACGTAAAGAAAACCTCAAGAATCACATGGTAAATCATACTGGAATCAAGCCATTCACCTGCTCTCAGTGTGGAAAGGGTTTCATCTGTAAAAAAACATTTAATATTCATGTGAGAAGAATTCACACTTAAGAGATGCCTTAAGCCCCGCTCACACTACATGCCTAGAAAGGTTGATTCTGCCAGTTCCGTATAATCTCTCTGATGAGGTTTATAGATATATTAATATGAAGGCTGCTGAGGACGTTATTACGTCAGGTCGACTAAAATATGTGGTATATGGTGGTCAACAGTTCAATGTCTGCCTGCAATTTAATTGTATTAACTGCCCTAATGACGTTAGAAAGTCATGAAAATAAAAAATGACATGAAAACTTATCGTTATAAAATCATTATTTGTTTTAATAAAGGTTAAGAATTCAGGTTTGTTTATCAGTACCATGGCAACCCAGATAGCAAACTGACGTTGAATCAACTTGGAAACATGACACAGAAACAACGTTGATCTGACATTGTTTTGCTCATCGAATTAACGTTGAACCAACGTCAGACACGTCATTCTTTCAAAACTAACAGAAAATCAGCTTGAAATCAAAGTTGTTTCAACGTTACGAAAGCAAACCAATTTTCTATTTTCATTTAGCTTTGAAGAATGCCGCGTCTGACGTTGGTTCAACGTTAATTCGATGAGCAAAATCAACGTTGTTTCGATGTCATGACACGTCGTTTCCTCGTTGATTCAATGTCAGTTTGCTGTCTGGGAACGCTCAACTTCCGCTGGAATTGAACCGTCCGTAGATTTTTGTAAAAGTTAAATTTTTTGAATGCATCCGGATGAGACCAACGGACACGATTTTCTTCGCACCGCACTCGGTCGGACCAATTCGCACGCGGTCTGCGAATCTCCATAGGAAATGAATGACTTCCGGTCGTTTCGCAACCGCATCGGAGCTGATTTCAACTGCCAGTGTGAAGGCGGCGTTAAAGTTTAAATATAAATGGAATAAGTACATAAAATACTAATATTAAAGATGAACGAGAAACAGTGAGTGCTCTTTGCCATCGCGGCAATTTAACTATCTGGGTTCCCTGAAACCATTCTGTCACGGAGTCAGTGCAATGAACACCACTGTATGTACAGGGAGATATATCATGAATTATAGGTCAGTTTCTGACCGCTAAAATGAGCTTCTCGTTCAATTCGCCTTGGTCAGACTCAGCACTGAAGAGACGCGCTCCACTGACTCGCTCGCTCGTGAAAATTGCCCTTCATTTGTATTAAACATTTCTCAACTTTGTCGCGTCGCTGGACACGCCCCACCAGTCGCTGTCGCGCGTGTCGAGTCGACAGAAGCCGCCCGCTCACCATTGATAATGAATGGTATTGCGTCGCGTATAGTGTGAACGGGGCATATCATCCGTTTGAGAAGAGACTTAAATGGAACTGTGGAGTCATCTATCTGCACGCTCTCACTCTGTTGTATGGCAATTAAACTGATCACTGCAGTAAAATATTTGCATTGTCATCATTACTGAAGAACCACCAGAAGTGCATACCTAATAAAAAGACTGACCTCTGTCCTGTTTGTGGAATGATTTTTTTTGCAGAAGCAGCAATGGCATAGAGCGAGTCTTGCAGGCTGTGTAATAAAAAAAACATGAAGGTGAGTGGTATTTACACCCACTCGAGCGATTTCTTTGCTAATCTAAAGAAGCCATTAAGTATAGTCGAGAGGTTAAAAGGACAAGTTCGGTATTTTACAATTAAATCCCTGTTGTAAGATCGTTTCTGATGAAATAGATATGTTCAGATTGTTTTTTAGACAGATACTGCTGTCACGAGAATTTTCGGATTCTGTGGTAGCATCCTAGCCTGGATGCCAGCCCGAACCCCGCCCACAACATTTTTTTTGATCGGGAAGTTCGGTTTGGACTCGATCCATTGAGGAGTAATTATGATCAGGCAAAAAATGATCGGGCCAATCAAATTGCCAGGGCGGGCTTTATACAATGATGGACAGGTGATCTGCAAGGACATAATCATCACGTTATCAAAGAGCGCTTAACTGGTTTCCTTCAAACTGGAGAATTGAGATGTATAGATTCCGCTCTCGCATCTGTTGTGAAATAAATCGACGGCGCATTAATTTTAATAGACGAACAGAAAACTACAATCAAGGCATTTTTCGATCAGAAAGATATTTTTGCCGTCCTTCCTACATGATTCGGGAAAAGTGTAACTTATTCAAATTCAGATTTATTTATAAAGCTCTGAATAAAACAACAAAGTTGACCATAGTGCTGTACAGACAGTAAAACCATAAGCAAAAAATAAATAAATAAAAGAAAAATATACATCCACATATCTAATTAGATAATATACACTTCATCATTTAACAACATTTATAAAAAGAATAAGAGACACTAGCACCCTTCACACTTTTCTTGATCGAACGCTATCATAAAAAAGTAAGTTTTCAAGTGACTTTTGAACTGACTGAGTGTAGGAAGGTTCCTAATATAGTGGGGTAAGCTGTTCCATAATTTAGGGGCTGCGACCGCAAATGCGCGATCCCCTCTAGACTTCATCTTTGACCGAGGAACGACAAGGCGTTTCTGAGAATTTGATCGTAGTGATCTCGTCGACTTTTGTTCCTGGATTACATCGGCAATATAAGATGGGGCTAACCCATGTAGAGATTTGAAAACAAAAAGCAACATTTTGAACTGAATCCTAAAAGTGACAGGCAACCAATGTAGTGCTTTTAAAACCGGAGTAATATGGTCGAATTTGCGAGTGCCTGTCAACAGTCTTGCAGACGCATTTTGTAGCATGATCTGTAGCCTAATCTATCTAAGACTTTATTTTGGGCACCGTAATATAAAGAATTGCAGTAGTCTAATCTTGAAGTGATAAATGCATGAATTATTTTTTCCAGATTTTTATGAGATAAAAGAGGCTTAATTTTTGAAATCATCCTCAATTTAAAAAAGCTCGTTCTGACGATTTCATTAATCTGTTTGTCAAATTTAAGTGCACTATCACAGATCATCCCCAGATTTTTTACATGATGTTTTCTAAACAGGCTCAGAGGACCCAATTTGGCTTCAGATGTGTTTTCAAGGTCAGAAGGACCAAAGAGAATCAATTCTGTTTTTGATTCATTTAGGCTCAGGAAATTTTTGGACATCCAAGCCTTAGCTTCTTCAAAACATGCCAACAGTCTATCTATGGCAGTGGGGTCATTTTGATTTAAGTGGTATATACAGCTGCGTGTCGTCTGCATAGCAGTGGAATGACACTCTGTATTTCCGCAGGATTGAGCCCAAAGGGAGCATATAGAAAGAAAAAAGAAGTGGTGCTAAAACAGACCCTTGTGGAAGGCCACGTGATAGAGGTGTCGAAGCTGTGTGCACTCACCCATACGAACAAAACTTCTATTTAAGAGAAAGGACTTGAACCAATTTAAGGCATTACCAGAAATGCCTACACATGTTTCAAGCCGGGAGATAAGAATATTATGGTCAACCGTATCGAACGCCGCTGTAAGATCCAACAGCAGGTGGCTCTGACTTTCGTTAAGAAGATGGGACTTAATTAAAAGCCTGTGGTCGTTGTGGTTTCTCCTTTGGTCGCGCTCATGGAGGAGTAAGTAAAAGAAGAAACAACTCTAAGTAAAGTTAGGCTACGTTTTGTAGTGGACAACTGTATGCAAAGACTTACTGCGTTGCTCTGATTGGTTGTAGGTTTACCGACTATCCAATTGAGTGCAGAGATTTTTTTCTTGGTTCGGTTAAAATACGCCTAATAATCAAAGCCCTACGGAGCACTCACATTCCGACAAGAATATGAGTATGACGAAGTCAGGCTAGTAGCACCCCCACCTTGCACTGGAACAATCCTTCAACGGATAAAACTTTAGTTTACAAAGACGTGAAACTCACCGAGTGCTCTGGGATGTTCACTCACTGATATGCTCAGACAAAAATCGCAAAAGATACTTGTGTGTGAGAAGATTCTACATTTTATTGGCTTTTCATCAGTAACTACTATAAGAATCATTGGAACAAACTGGTAATGACTCAACTGGAATCTCACTGTTTTTGAACGCTAAGTTATTGAATGTATAATATCTTGCTCTGACATTGGGTCTCACAGAGCTTCTTCCAATGTTGGAGGGAAAATATAATAATATACTCAAAATTGTATTCATCAAAACACAGAATCAGATGTTAGTCCTTTGCACAGCACTAGACACAAAGGCATAATGCGGCAAAATGCAACATCGAGCTCAATGACAAGTTTGAAACTCAAAAGCAGTTTTTTAGAAACACTATCAAAAATATCATATTTAATCAATATGGGGATTCACTTTACTTTTCATTCAATAGTCCCCTGTTTAACTCCCAGGTTTGTAGACTGTAGACGCATGATAACCCAAGGATATATCATTGTTTTTTAACGCTAAACCCTGATTTAACATTTGAGTAGGTTTTAAATGCTTTAACGTTAGTCATTCTGTAAAATGTAGTTTATGACTTTTATAATTAATCAAAAACAACAATTAGGGAACGTTCTGTGATTTTTTACAGAAATAATTGACAACTGGAATAAATTCTCTCGTTTTTCTAATCCTCTTTCATGTAGGCTATTGAGACAACTCGAATCCCATACGATTAATACATTTTAAGTCCCTTTCTCTTCTTTGTGCAAATCTATTTTTAAAGGGAAAATGCAATATAGCTAAATAATTTCTTCCCCATATTTTTTCTCTCCTCTCGACACTTCATCCTCCAGTCCAGTCGGTGGCGGTAAGACACACGCGTTTGTTTGGCGACCACCTCAGAGGAAGAAGATTAGTTTTCGGCATGATCTCTGCTGTTTTGTCGCGTTGCTGGCCTGATACAAACTGTTAGAAATTGACCTTTAGTTTATAGAAAGATACATTTCAAATCATGTCAATAAATACCTGTAATATTCCCATCCTCATACGTGACTAAGTTCTGAATCAAGCAGGAATATCTGGAGGAGTATCAACTGAACTGAGATCTGCTGCTGTGAAGATGGTGTTTGTTAAAGAGGAGAGTGAGGAGGACATGAGTGAACCAGAACCCTGGAGAATAAAACACGAGGAACAAGGAGGTAAGTGATTCTTCATTCATCTCTAATGACTGTTGTGGTACATTAAGCTAACAAAGTTTTAAACAAGGTGCACATCATGGATCCTTTAAAAGTCTTGAATTCCTTAATTTAAGAACAAGGCGCTAATAAGTTCAAGATCTGGACTCTGTATGTTCTTAAGTTTGTGTTCTAGCTGTGGGAGTGCAGAGAGTGTAATGTATTATAACTGTACTCTCAGAAACACGGTTGTTGCCTCAAAGGGCTCAAGGACCTGGCTCAGCACCTCAATCAGGTTTCACTGTTCAGGCTTGAGATTAGGGCTGAAACGATTTGTCAATAACAAATTGTC
Organism: Cyprinella venusta; assembly: GCA_038021265.1. Classification (NCBI taxonomy): domain Eukaryota; kingdom Metazoa; phylum Chordata; class Actinopteri; order Cypriniformes; family Leuciscidae; genus Cyprinella; species Cyprinella venusta. The sequence goes on along the minus strand of CM075863.1, from coordinate 53,064,260 downwards.
GACAAATATCTTTGTTGTCGAGTAGTCGTTTGATCTCACGTGGCCTAATGTAAGGGCATGCAATATCACGATTTGACCGCTACGGCGCTTTGGCGCTAGAGTGTAATGCAGCCACAAATGCTATTGTGGTAAAAGAAAAAAAATAGCGCGAATTATGACGGACCGCATCACCGCAAATAAATCCGAACTAGCAAGGTTTGGGAAAAGTTTCACAAAATTTAAAACCAACAAAGCTGTTTTGTGCAATACATACAAGCCGGAACTTGCTTTTCACGGGAACACAACATGCATGTCGGAGTACTTAAAGAGGAAACATCCCGGCAAAAGAGGAGCCGGTGAGAATTCAGTGTTTCTAACTTGTGGTAACATAAATCTCTTTATTAGATAATGCTTTACTACTAATAATATAAATAATATTATCAATAATAATATAATTACAGTAATGTGATGATTTATTTAGCATTGAATAAAGCTTGATCGAGCTTAGGAGTCAGGGCTGTTTTTATTATTGTAACACTATTAGGTATTATAGTCTTATCATTTGCCTGTATTTTGTTCCATAACCGTGAAGATGAAGAACGATACAGCGGTTTTAGTTTTCATGGATCTGGGAACAGGGATTGTTTTGATAACATTGTCATCTATCCACATTTTTTTTAAAATGTGAAGGAAAATATGTAAATATTCTGTCCATCGTTGTCGTGTAAACATACCCTAATTTACTTTTATTTTCCAACTGTCCCAATTGATTTTCATCATTTTAATGTTTTTCTTTTTAGGCCTGATAAAAGTGAAAGAGGAAAGACCTGAAGATCTGAATGAAGTGGAGGAGAAACATCAACAGAAAGTTCATGATGTCACCGCTGGAGAGAAACCATTGAGTTGCTCCAAAACTGAAAACAGTTGCTCACAAAGCAGCATCCAAATAACAGAAGTCAAAAAGCCGTTCACCTGTTCTCAGTGTGGAAAGACTTTCAAACATAAAGAAAGTCTAAGGAAGCACATGAGAATTCATGCTGGAATAAAGCCATTCAGCTGTTCTCAGTGTGGCAAGAGTTTCACACAGAAATCATACCTTAATGATCATTTGTTAATTCACACTTCAGAAAAGCCTTTCACTTGCCCTCAGTGTGGAAAGACTTTTACACATAAAAGAAACCTGACGAAGCACATGTTAATTCATGCTGGAATAAAGCCTTTCTCCTGTTCTCAGTGTGGCAAGAGTTTCATACATAGATCACACCTTATTTGTCATTTGGCGACTCACACTTCAGAAAAGCCTTTCACATGCCCTCAGTGTGGAAAGACATTTACACGTAAAGGAACCCTGACGAATCACATTTTAAGTCATGCTGGAATCAAGCCTTTCACCTGCTCTCAGTGTGGAAAGTGTTTCAAACAGAAATCTCACCTTAATGAGCATTTGGTAACTCACTCTTCAGAGAAGCCTATCACCTGCTCTCAGTGTGGAAAGACTTTCACATGTCAACGATACCTTGAAAAGCACATGTTAATTCATGCTGGAATAAAGCCGTTCTCCTGTTCTCAGTGTGGAAAGACTTTTATACGTAAAGGATGCCTAAAGAAGCACATGCTAATTCATGCTGGAATTAAACCATTCACCTGCTCTCAGTGTGGAAAGAGTTTCACACTGAAATCACACCTTAATGCTCATCTGGTGACTCACTCTTCAGAAAAGCCGTTCTCCTGCTCTCAGTGTGGAAAGACTTTTACATGTAAAGGATACCTAAAGAATCACATGTTAAATCATGCTGGAATCAAGCCCTTCTCCTGCTCTCAGTGTGGAAACTCTTTCGTATCTAAAGGAAGCCTGGAGAGGCACATGTTAGTTCATAATGAAATAAAGCCTTTCATCTGCTCTCAGTGTGGAAAGAGTTTCAAACAGATGTCTCACCTTAATGAGCATTTGTTAACTCACTCTTCAGAAAAGCCTTTCACTTGCCCTCAGTGTGGAAAGACTTTTACACGTAAAGGATACCTTAAGACTCACATGTTAAATCATGCTGGAATAAAACCATTCACCTGCTCTCAGTGTGGAAAGAGTTTTCCACGTAAAGAACGCCTGAAGAAGCACATGATGATTCATGATGGAATCAAGCCTTTCTCCTGCTCTCAGTGTGGAAACTCTTTCGTATCTGTAGGAAGCCTGAAGAAGCACATGATAGTTCATAATGAAATGAAGCCTTTCTCCTGCTCTCAGTGTGGAAAGAGTTTCAAACAGAAAGGACACCTTAATTATCATTTGTTAATTCACACTTCAGAAAAGCCCTTCACCTGCTCTCAGTGTGGAAAGTCTTTTACACGTAAAGAAAGCCTGAAGAATCACATGTTAATTCATTCTGGAATAAAGCCTTTCAGCTGCTCTCAGTGTGGAAAGAGTTTCGTCTGTAAAAAAACATTTAATATTCATGTGAGAATTCACATTTAAGAGATGCCTTAAGCATGTCATCCGTGTGAGAAGAGACTTAAATGGAACTGTGGAGTCATCTGCACGCTCTCACTCTGTTTTGTGTAGCCTGGTTCAACTAGACTCTAGTAAATTTCATTTGTACATAGAGTCTGGCCTCCCTCAATTGAGAAACGTTTCCTTCCTTGTAGGCGGGTTCACTATTAAAGTTCAAAACTATTGGATCTGCCCAGAGTCGCTCACGATCTGCCATAGCCAATCGCTAACGTGTGGTCGTGAGTGATTCTTATACTTATTCTAGGAACAATTATTAATTCAAAATGTACATTTGACACAAAGGACAGTGATTATTCAGTCAACGGTCGAAGCTGTGTCTAATCATTACAAATACGCCGCTGTGGTCGTTTTCTGATCTGCCGCAAATGCTGTAAGTTACAGTGAATGATCAGTCTGTCTCTATGTGTAATAAACAACGATTTTTCATATTATGTCTTATTGTTTCTTAATTACCTTAATTATGGTCTTCAAAGTATGTGTTTGTACATTTTCATATGGCATTTAGTATTTTTTTAAAACAAATTAACCATTGCCATCTAAAACTGAAAATCAAATATAGTGTCCAAAGTATTGGTTTTCACATTTTTATTAATGACAATTACTTTTTTTAAATCACAACCAATTTGTATGATTTACAACATCTAAAATTGACACACCAACCTCCTGCACGAGTACACAAAGGGGCTCAAAATGTTCATCACAAGAATCAGTAAATCTACTGTTGGGAATCTAAGCTACTAAGCTTTTTGCAGAAGCAGCAATGGCATAGAGCGAGTCTTGCAGGCTGTGCAATAAAAAAAAAACATGAAGGTGAGTGGTATTTACACCCACTCGAGCGATTTCTTTGCTAATCTAAAGAAGCCATTAAGTATAGTCGAGAGGTTAAAAGGACAAGTTCGGTATTTTACAATTAAAGCCCTGTTGTAAGATCGTTTCTGATGGTTCAGATTGTTTTTTAGACAGATGCTGCTGACACGAGAATTTTCGGATTCTGTGGTAGCATCCTAGCCTGGATGCCAGCCCGAACCCCGCCCACACAACATTTTTTTGATCGGGAAGTTCGGTTTGGACTCGATCCATTGAGGAGTAATTATGATCAGGCAAAAAATGATCGGGCCAATCAAATTGCCAGGGCGGGCTTTATACAATGATGGACAGGTGATCTGCAAGGACATAATCATCACGTTATCAAAGAGCGCTTAACTGGTTTCCTTCAAACTGGAGAATTGAGATGTATAGATTCCGCTCTCACATTTGTTGTGAAATAAATCGACGGCGCATTAATTTTAATAGACGAACAGAAAACTGCAATCAAGGCATTTGCCGATCTGAAAGATATTTTGGCCGTCCTTCCTACATGATTCGGCAAAAGTGTAACTTATCAGCTGGCTCCGATGGTCGCTAAGAAGATGGGATGTAATGAAAAGCCTGTGGTCGTTGTGGTTTCTCCTTTGGTCGCGCTCATGGAGGAGGAAGTAAAAGAAGCAACAACTCTAAAATAAGTAAAGTTAGGCTACGTTCTGTAGTGGAAAACTGTATGCAAAGTAGTTGACTTACTGCGTTGCTCTGATTGGTTGTAGGTTTACCGACTATCCAATTGAGTGCAGAGTTTTTTTCCTGGTTCGGTTAAGATACGCCTCATAATCAAAGCCCTACGGAGCAGTTTCAGGATCATATTTTGACAAGAATATGAGTATGACGAAGTCAGGCTTTTATTACCCCCCACCTTTACAATAGTAGCATAGGTGCACAGGAACGGTCCTTTATAAAACGCATAAAACTTTAGTTTACAAAGACGTGAAACTCACCGTGTGTGGGGTGTTCACTGATATGCTCAGACAAGAATCGCTGCAAAAGATGCTTTCCAACAGGTGTTTTAGCATTCGTTGTAAAACTGTAGACCCATTTTTCCGAACGCTATTTTTCCTATTTTAACTACTGTAAGAATCATTGGAACAAACTGGTAATGACTCAACTGGAATCTCACTGTTTTTGGGTGCTAAGTTATTGAATGCTCAAAACGCAGAATCAGATGTTAGTCCTTTGCACAGCACTAGACACACAAAGGCATAATGCGGCAAAATGCAACATCAAGCTCAATGACAAGTTTGAAACTCAAAAGCAGTTTTTCAGGAACACTATCAAAAATATCATATTGAATCAATATCGGATTCACATTACCTTCAATAGTCCCCTGTTCAACTCCCAGGTTTGTAGACTGTAGACGCATAATAACCCAAGGATAGGCCTATATCATTGTTTTTTTTTTTCACCCTAACCCTGATTTAACTTTTGAGTAGGTTTTACTATATTTAAATGCTATAACGTCAGTCATTCTGTAAAATGTAGTTTATGACTTTTATAAGTAATCAAAAACAACAATTAGGGAACGTTCTGTGATTTTTACAAAAATAATTGACAACTGGAATAAATTCTCTCGTTTTTCTAATCCTCTGTCGTGCATAGGCTATTGATACAACTCGAATCCCATGCGGTTGTGCAAATCTCTTTTTAAAGGGAAAATGCAATGTAGCTTCTATAAAAGCTAGGTAATGGGCTCTATGCTCGCATAAGTTCCGCATTTGACGCAAGGATGCTCGTCTATTTCCGGTTGTGTAGATTAAAGGGGAGGCAAACCGGAGAAAACGGGATTATGGCAGAATCTTCAGTATTTACTGTCCTTTCGTCTTTGAAACGAAACGTAGATACGTTTAGATTCAATTTTATGTATAGTTATGTTTATTTAATATAATTTTTAAAAGAAGCATAAACACAACGAGGGGTGTCTGTTTTATCTGTTTTTGTGACTAACGTTTCTTTAGTATAACCATGGAGTACAAAATTCAACATTCAGCGGAAGTTATCGAGCATCCTTATACCTTCTCCGGAAATACTGCCGTGCATAGAGCCCATTTCTTCCCCATATTTTTTCTCTCCTCTCGACGCTTCATCCTCCAGTCCAGTCGGTGGCGGTAAAACACACGCGTTTGTTTGCCGACCACCTCAGAGGAAGAAGATTAGTTTTCGGCATGATCTCTGCTGTTTTGTCGCGTTGCTGGCGTGATACAAACTGTTAGAAATTTACTCTTAGTGTATAGAAAGATACATTTTAAATCAGGTCAATAAATACCTGTAATATTCCCATCCTCATACGTGACTAAGTTCTGAATCAAGCAGGAATATCTGGAGGAGTATCAACTGAACTGAGATCTGCTGCTGTGAAGATGGTGTTTGTTAAAGAGGAGAGTGAGGAGGACATGAGTGAACCAGAACCCTGGAGAATAAAACACGAGGAACAAGAAGGTAAGTGATTCTTCATTCATCTCTAATGACTGTTGTGGTACATTAAGATAACAAAACTTTAAGGTGCACATCATGGATCCTTTTAAAGTCTTGAATTCCTTAATTTAAGAACAAGGCACTAATAAGTTCAAGATCTGGACTCTGTGTGTTCTTAAGTTTGTGATCTAGCTGTGGGAGTGCAGAGAGTGTAATGTATTATAACTGTACTCTCAGAAACACGGTTGTTGCCTCAAAGGGCTCAAGGACCTGGCTCAGCACCTCAATCAGGTTCCACTGTTCAGGCTTGAGATTAGGGCTGAAACGATTAGCCGATATTTTACAATAAAAAATTGTCGTCAAATGTCTTTGTTGTCGAGTAGTTTGATCTCACCTGACCTAATGTAAGGGCATGCAATATCACGATTTGACCGCTACGGCGCTTTGGCGCTAGAGTGTAATGCAGCCACAAATGCTATTGTGGTAAAAGAAAAAAATAGCGCGAATTATGACGGAGTGCAAACAAATCCGAACTAGCAAGGTTTGGGAAAGTTTCACAAAAATTAAAACTAACAATGCTGTCTTTTGCAAGACATACAAGATGGAACTTGCTTTTCACGGGAACACAACATGCATGTTGGAGCACTTAAAGAGGAAACATCCCGGCAAAGAGGAGCCGGTGTGAATTCAGTGTTTCTAACTAGTGGTAACATAAATCTCTTTATTAGATAATGCTTTACTACTAATAATAGAAATAAGATTATCAATAATAATATAATTACAGTAATGTGATGATTTATTTAGCATTGAATAAAGCTTGATCGAGCTTAGGAGTCAGGGCTGTTCCTATTATTGTAGCACTATTAGGTATTATAGTCTTATCATTTGCCTGTATTTTGTTCCATAACCGTGAAGATGAAGAACAATACAGCAGTTTTAGTTTTCATGGATCTGGGAACAGGGATTGTTTTGATAGCATTGTCATCTATCCACATTTTTTTTTAAATGTGAAGGAAAAAATATTCAGTCCATCGTTGTCGTGTAAACATACCCTAATTTACTTTTATTTTCCAGCTGTCCCAATTGATTTTCATCATTTTAATGTTTTTCTTTTTAGGCCTGATGAAAGTGAAAGAGGAAAGGCCAGATCTGAATGAAGTGGAGGAGAAACATCATCAGAAAGTTCATGATGTCACCGCTGGAGAGAAACCATTGAGTTGCTCCAAAACTGAAAACAGTTGCTCACAAAGCAGCATCCAAATAACAGAAGTCAAAAAGCCTTTCACCTGTTCTCAGTGTGGAAAGACTTTTATACGTAAAGGATGCCTAAAGAAGCACATGCTAATTCATGCTGGAATTAAACCATTCACCTGCTCTCAGTGTGGCAAGAGTTTCACACTGAAATCACACCTTAATGCTCATCAGGTAATTCACTCTTCAGAAAAGCCGTTCACCTGTTCTCAGTGTGGAAAGACTTTTACACGTAAAGGATACCTAAAGAATCACATGTTAAATCATGCTGGAATCAAGCCTTTCGTCTGCTCTCAGTGTGGAAACTCTTTCGCATGTGTAGTAAGCCTGAAGAAGCACATGATGGTTCATAATGAAATGAAGCCTTTCTCCTGCTCTCAGTGTGGAAAGAGTTTCAAACAGAAAGGAAACCTTAATTATCATTTGTTAATTCACAATTCAGAAAAGCCATTCACCTGTTCTCAGTGTGGAAAGTCTTTTACACGTAAAGAAAGCCTGAAGAATCACATGTTAATTCATTCTGGAATAAAGCCTTTCACCTGCTCTCAGTGTGGAAAGAGTTTCGCCTGTAAAAAAACATTTAATATTCATGTGAGAATTCACACTTAAGAGATGCCTTAAGCATGTCATCCGTGTGAGAAGAGACTTAAATGGAACTGTGGAGTCATCTGCACGCTCTCACTCTGTTGTGTGTAGCCTGGTTCAACTAGACTGTAGTACATTTCATTTGTACATAGAAGACGTTGCTCAATAATGCCAAGTACACAGACTTTGGACTTGCGTCCTTGGTAGTTCAGACTTGCCAAGTTCGACTCCGGAGAACGAACTCCCGAGGACGAGAGGACGCAAGTCCGGTTCTTCTGCAAATGGAACAGAGCGTACTTGATCGTGTCACTCAGCAGCACGCTCTACTCCGGTTATCTCTTTATATAGCCTATTTTAGGCAACAATAAAACAAAATTTGCTACAACTCTGCATCTTTTCGTAAACAATAAAAACGAACTTATATAAAACACCACTCTGCCTCTTTTCATGTGGTTCAGGCAACGCGATTCTCTTCACTGCATATATTTATAACAAAATGAGTTACATGATCGTTTTGTTTTCGTTTTAAAAATATGAAACATTGATTTTTATTGACATTTATGAAACAGAGACAGGGTTATGTCATTTTATTTTATTGCTCATAGTAAAGATTATATAAAGAATTAATAGCCATAAAGTTATGAAACCTCAAAACTTTTTGTTGCCATGGAACAAACTATAGTTCAATGAGACCAAAGATAGACATATAGGCTACACAAGACGAATTATTATACGTCAAGGTTTATCCACTAGACTGCCTGCGGCAACGTCAGAAGCACTAGCCGAGGATAAGCTGTTCCAGTCGGGGTTGATCTCGCTGAGTGTCCGCTGAAGGCTTGGATGTCAGAACTCCGAAAACGTCAGATGCATTTTTCAAATAGGTGCTATCTTTATAAATAAACTACAGATTTGAGATTTAAACAACCACATTCTCGCCTGAAACCTGTTCACCTGTTCACACCGGGACGAATTTCGCGCGCGATATTCGTCGACGTTTAACGCCTCTTGACTAAACAATGGGCGCCAATGTGAGTGTTCACACTGACGCGAAAAACGCCACGCGTAAAAGCGTCATTTTTTAAAAAAAACGCCTCGAGTTCGTTTTTTTGGTTTGACGCGCCGCGTCAAAACCTATCCGACCAACGAGATTGGCGGGTTTGCTCACGTGTCTGGTGCTTCTGAAGTTACAGTAAAACACAATTTGGGGGCGCTCAAACACAAAACGGTCTTGCCGAGCACACATACGGCGAAGGAGAGATAGCCTACAAGGCAAGTTGAGCTGCTGGTCTCAGAGCATAAAGAGCTATATGATAATTAGTATTTCTGTAAAAAAAAAAAGTATAGTAGGGTGATCATGAGTCCTGTTTTCCCGGGACATGTGTAAAACGGTCACTTTGTGCTTCATAGAAATCTGAGTAGAGATGAGAACTGCGCATAGTGTGTAGTGATTAGATTTTGACATTAAGTGAGGAGAGGAGATAACCGCTCTGCCGACTCTTTGCATTCTTTCTTTTATTTTATTTATCTATTGTGACCAGATGTTTGTTTGTGTTTTTTTTCCTCGCTCGATCCCCATGAGGACGAGTGTAACGTTTGAGTGGTTTTATTAAACGCGGGGAAATACGACAACTCTCGTCTCTCGTGCATCTGTTCATCCAGTGCTAATATATGTTGGCAACATCTCAACTTTGCGTTAAACATGTCCTGTTTTCACGTCCTGTCCTGGCTGTTTTTAAGTGATGAAAATGTCCTGGTTTTCAAAAAAACTGCTGGGAAAAATCAGTTCTACTGCAAAATATAGATGGGCAAACAAGGTGGATGAGGAAGAAAACAGGATAAAGAAGATGAAAACTAAAGATATAAATAGATTTTGTTAGTTCGTTTTTGTAAGTTTGTGAGAGCTATTTTTTGTTACATTTGGGGGCATTTCTTTTAGTTATTTATTATTTATATATTTATTTTTCTAATACAGAAGACATTTTTTCTATCATTATTTCATTCGTTTTTTTTTATCTGTCATAATAAAACATTGAGACATGAATATGATCACCCTAGTATAGTATTCTATTATCTGTTTTACATTAAGCGCCATCTAATGTCAGGGAATGAATTTGCATGTTCACTCAGCTCATCGTCAGCGAAAAACGCTTTGGTGTGAACACAAAAAACGCTGACGAATAACGCGCGCTGATATTCGTTCCGGTGTGAACAGGCCTTTAAAATTACATTTCATGACTCAATAACAGTAGTATTTTGATATTTCGCGGATTTTCTCCGCTCCCATTGACGTTTGCTGGTTGGTGCGAGGTGCATTCTGGGTTACACCTGGCTATCTCAAGTCCACACAAGTCACCTCTCGATGCATCCTCGGTAAACGGGGCGGATTAAGAACACATCCAGGGATTTGAAGTGGACTTGGCTAGATGTGAACTTTAAATTGGAACAGTAGCCTACTTGGGCAGCAACTGATGACGTTTCACAAGTACAGACAAGTACGCATATTGAGAAACGGCTAGAGTCTGGCCTCCCTCAATTGAGAAACGTTTCCTTCCTTGTAGGCTCTTTGTTTGGTTTTCCACTGTGTAAAAGTTGTACCTGTTCCTGCTTTCGGGTAGTTTTTATGTTCCACCTCCGGCGAGGTTCTGAGCGAGCTGAGCCGGTACTAAAATGTGACGTGAAAACAATGCCGACTGCTGATTGGTCAGAGAGAATCGTGCGTCATTGCACGCGCCAGATTGAGTCTGCAGAGTAACCCCGCCATTTTTAAACAGTTTGGCCAGAGGTAATTTCTAAATTTACACTATTATTATGGCAACTCGGAAGAATACGCCGTGGTCAAACGAGGAGGTGCAGACTTTCCTTTGTTTGGTTGCCTTGATGGGGCGGCGGGGAACGAAAGGCATCGCTATGACGACCGGGTACTATTTGTGGCGGTACTGTCTGCAATGGAAAACGGAGCGAAAAACGAGCCGAGCCGAGTCGGTACTGGTAATGAAAAAGCCCCATAGGGGTTGTTTCTTTTAAAAGGCACCAGAAAGTACACGAGGGTGTGAAAAACTTGTGTGTACTGTATCAGTAAGGATGGTATTCTTACCTAGTTTGGCTATCACCAGACCAAGCTCAATCTTTTAAGATTGAACATTAGTCTTGGAAGGCTGCTTTGTGTTTTCTACTGCACAAGAGGCGTGATCAACGGGCATAGTTCAAATGACTCTGTACACAATTGGTTAGTCCTTCAACCAATCAGACCAACGATCCGGGTGACGTACTTTGCGACGCGAAAACTCCAGGCAGGAAACGTGTCAACAAATGTGTTGGTTTGTAGCATTGATCAGCGGTTTGCAGAAGCAGCAATGGCATAAAGCGAGTCTTGCAGGCTGTGCAATAAAAAACATGAAAGTGAGTCGTATTTACACCCACTCGAGCGATTTGTTTGCTAAACTAAAGAAGCCGTTAAGTATAGTCGAGAGGTTTAAAGGACAAGTTCGGTATTTTACAATTAAAGCCCTGTTGTAAGATCGTTTCTGATGAAATAGAATGGTTCAGATTGTTTTTTAGACAGATGCTGCTGTCACGAGAATTTTCGGATTCTGTGGTAGCATCCTAGCCTGGATGCCAGCCCGAACCCCGCCCACAACATTTTTTTGATCGGGAAGTTCGGTGTGGACTCGATCCATTGAGGAGTAATTATGATCAGGCAAAAAATGATCGGACCAATCAAATTGCCAGGGCGGGCTTTATACAATGATGGACAGGTGATCTGCAAGGACATAATCATCACGTTATCAAAGAGCGCTTAACTGGTTTCCTTCAAACTGGAGAATTGAGATGTATAGATTCCGCTCTCGCATCTGTTGTGAAATAAATCGACAGCGCATTCATTTTAATAGACGAACAGAAAACTACAATCAAGGCATTTGCCGATCTGAAAGATATCTTTGCCGTCCTTCCTACATGATTCTGCTAAAGTGTAACTTATCAGCTGGCTCCGATGGTCGCTAAGAAGATGGGATGTAATGAAAAGCCTGTGGTCGTTGTGGTTTCTCCTTTGGTCGCGCTCATGGAGGAGGAAGTAAAAGAAGCAAGCAACAACACTGAAATAAGTAAAGATAGGCTACGTTCTGTAGTGGAAAACTGTATGCAAAGTAGTTGACTTACTGCATTGGTCTGATTGGTTGTAGGTTTACCGACTATCCAATTGAGTGCAGAGTTTTTTTCCTGGTTCGGTTAAGACACGCCTCATTATCAAAGCCCTACGGAGCAGTTTCAGGCTCATATTTTGACAAGAATATGAGTATGACGAAGTCAGGCTAGTATTACCCCCCACCTTTACAATAGTAGCATAGGTGCACAGGAACGGTCCTTTATAAAACGCATAAAACTTTAGTTTACAAAGACGTGAAACTCACCGTGTGTGGGGTGTTCACTGATATGCTCAGACAAGAATCGCTGCAAAAGATGCTTTCCAACAGGTGTTTTAGCATTCGTTGTAAAACTGTAGACCCATTTTTCCGAACGCTATTTTTCCTATTTTAACTACTGTAAGAATCATTGGAACAAACTGGTAATGACTCAACTGGAATCTCACTGTTTTTAGGTGCTCAGTTATTAAATGCTCAAAACGCAGAATCAGATGTTAGTCCTTTGCATAGCACTAGACACACAAAGGCATAATGCGGCAAAATGCAACATCAAGCTCAATGACAAGTTTGAAACTCAAAAGCAGTTTTTCAGGAACACTGTCAAAAATATCATATTGAATCAATATCGGATTCACATTACCTTCAATAGTCCCCTGTTCAACTCCCAGGTTTGTAGACTGTAGACGCATAATAACCCAAGGATAGGCCTATATCATTGTTTTTTTTTTCACGCTAACCCTGATTTAACTTTTGAGTAGGTTTTACTATATTTAAATGCTATAACGTCAGTCATTCTGTAAAATGTAGTTTATGACTTTTATAAGTAATCAAAAACAACAATTAGGGAACGTTCTGTGATTTTTACAAAAATAATTGACAACTGGAATAAATTCTCTCGTTTTTCTAATCCTCTGTCGTGCATAGGCTATTGAGACAACTCGAATCCCATGCGGTTGTGCAAATCTCTTTTTAAAGGGAAAATGCAATGTAGCTTCTATAAAAGCTAGGTAATGGGCTCTATGCACGCATAAGTTCCGCATTTGACGCAAGGATGCTCGTCTATTTCCGGTTGTGGTGATTAAAGCGGAGGCAAACCGGAGAAAACGGGATTATGGCAGAATCTTCAATATTTACTGTCCTTTCGTCTTTGAAACGAAACGTACATACGTTTAGATTCAATTTTATGTATAGTTATGTTTATTTAATATAATTTTAAAAAGAAGCATAAACACAACGAGGGGTGTCTGTTTTATCTGTTTTTGTGACTAACGTTTCTTTAGTATAACCATGGAGTACAAAATTCAACATTCAGCGGAAGTTATCGAGCATCCTTATACCTTCACCGGAAATACTGCCGTGCATAGAGCCCATTTTTTCCCCATATTTTTTCTCTCCTCTCGACGCTTCATCCTCCAGTCCAGTCGGTGGCGGTAAGACACACGCGTTTGTTTGCCGACCACCTCAGAGGAAGCAGATTAGTTTTCGGCATGATCTCTGCTGTTTTGTCGCGTTGCTGGCGTGATACAAACTGTTAGAAATTTACTCTTAGTGTTTAGAAAGACACATTTTAAATCAGGTCAATAAATACCTGTAATATTCCCATCATATACGTGACTAAGTTCTGAATCAAGCAGGAATATCTGGAGGAGTATCAACTGAACTGAGATCTGCTGCTGTGAAGATGGTGTTTGTTAAAGAGGAGAGTGAGGAGGACATGAGTGAACCAGAACCCTGGAGAATAAAACACGAGGAACAAGAAGGTTGGTGAATCTTCATTCATCTCTAATGACTGTTGTGGTACATTAAGCTAACAAAGCTTTTAACAAGGTGCACATCATGGATCCTTTGAAAGTCTTGAATTCCTTAATTTAAGAACAAGGCGCTAATAAGTTCAAGATCTGGACTCTGTATGTTCTTTAGTTTGTGTTCTAGCTGTGGGAGTACAGAGAGTGTAATGTATTATAACTGTACTCTCAGAAACACGGTTGTTGCTTCAAAGGTCTCAAGGACCTGGCTCAGCACCTCAATCAGGTTTCACTGTTCAGGCTTGAGATTAGGGCTGAAACGATTAGTCGATAAAAAATTGTCGACAAATATCTTTGTTGTCGAGTAGTCGTTTGATCTCACTTGACCTAATGTAAGGGCGTGCAATATCACGATTTGACCGCTACGGCGCTTTGGCGCTAGAGTGTAATGCAGCCACAAATGCTATTGTGGTAAAAGAAAAAAAATAGCGCGAATTATGACGGAGTGCAAACAAATCCGAACTAGCAAGGTTTGGGAAAGTTTCACAAAAAGTAAAGCCAACAGTGCTGTTTTGTGCAGTACATACAAGGCGGAACTTGCTTTTCACGGGAACACAACATGCATGTCGGAGCACTTAAAGAGGAAACATCCCGGCAAAAGAGGAGCTGGTGTGAATTCAGTGTTTCTAACTAGTGGTAACGTATGTGATGATTTATTTAGCATGAAATAAAGCTTGATCGAGCTTAGGAGTCAGGGCTGTGCTTATTATTGTAGCACTATTAGGTATTATAGTCTTATCATTTGCCTGTAATTTGTTCCATAATCCTGAAGATGAAGAACAATACAGCAGTTTTAGTTTTCATGGATCTGTGTGGACAGGGATTGTTTTGACAACGTTGTCATCTATCCACATTTTTTTTAAATGTGAAGGAAAAACATTTAAATATTTAGTCCATCATTGTTGTGTAAACATACCATAATTTACTTTTATTTTCCAACTGTCCCAATTGATTTTCATCATTTTAATGTTTTTCTTTTTAGGCCTGATGAAAGTGAAAGAGGAAAGACCTGAAGATCTGAATGAAGTGGAGGAGAAACATCATCAGAAAGTTCATGATGTCACCGCTGGAGAGAAACCATTGAGTTGCTCCAAAACTGAAAACAGTTGCTCACAAAGCAGCATCCAAATAACAGAAGTCAAAAAGCCTTTCACCTGTTCTCACTGTGGAAACACTTACAAACATAAAGGTAGCCTTTTGAATCACACGTTAATTCACGCTGGAGGAAATAATCCTTTCACTTGCCCTCAGTGTGGAAAGACTTTCTCATGTAAACGATACCTTGAAAAGCACATGTTAATTCATGCTGGAATAAAGCCATTCAGCTGTTCTCAGTGCGGAAAGAGTTTCACACAGAAATCATACCTTAATGATCATTTGTTAATTCACAATTCAGAAAAGCCTTTCGCATGCCCTCAGTGTGGAAAGACTTTTATACATAAAAGAAGTCTGAAGATACACATGTTAATTCATGCTGGAATAAAGCCTTTCTCCTGCTCTCAGTGCGGAATGAGTTTTACACAGAAAACACACCTTACTTATCATTTGGTGACTCACACTTCAGAAAAGCCTTTCGCATGCCCTCAGTGTGGAAAGACTTTTACACGTAAAGGAACCCTGACGAATCACATTTTAAGTCATGCTGGAATCAAGCCTTTCACCTGCTCTCAGTGTGAATGCAGTTTCAGATGTAAAATAAGCCTGGAGAAGCACATGTTAGTTCATAATGAAATAAAGCCTTTCTCCTGCTCCCAGTGTGGAAAGAGTTTCAAACAGAACTCACACCTTAATGAGCATTTGTTAATTCACACTTTAGAAAAGCCGTTCACCTGTTCTCAGTGTGGAAAGACTTTTATATGTAAAGGTAGCCTGAAGAATCACATGTTAATTCATGCTGGAATAAAGCCTTTCAGCTGCTCTCAGTGTGGAAAGAGTTTCAAACAGAAATCACATCTTAAGGATCATTTGGTAACTCACACTTCAGAAAAGCCTTTCACTTGCTCTCAGTGTGGAAAGACTTTTACACGTAAAGGATACTTAAAGAATCACATGTTAAGTCATGCTGGAATCAAGCCTTTCTCCTGCTCTCAGTGTGGAAACTCTTTCGTATGTAAAGGAAACCTTGAGAAGCACATGCTAATTCATAATGGAATAAAGCCATTCTCCTGCACTCAGTGTGGAAAGAGTTTCACACAGAAAGGAAACCTTAATGATCATCTGCTTATTCACACTTCAGAAAAGCCTTTCACCTGTTCTCAGTGTGGAAAGACTTTTCAACGTAAAGAACGCCTGAAGAAGCACATGTTAATTCATGATGGAATAAAGCCTTTCTCCTGCTCAGAATGTGGCAAGAGTTTCACACAGATATCATACCGTAATGCTCATTTGGTAACTCACACTTCAGAAAAGCCGTTCACTTGCCCTCAGTGTGGAAAGACTTTTAAACGTAAAGGAACCCTGAAGAACCACATGTTAAATCATGCTGGAATAAAGCCTTTCACCTGCTCTCAGTGTGGAAAGTCTTTCAGATGTAAAGGAAGCCTGAAGAAGCACATGTTAGTTCATAATGAAATAAAGCCTTTATCCTGCTCTCAGTGTGGAAAGAGTTTCAAACAGAACTCACACCTTAATGAGCATTTGTTAATTCACACTTCAGAAAAGCCGTTCACCTGCTCTCAGTGTGGAAAGAGTTTCACCTGTAAAAAAACATTTAATATTCATGTAAGAGATGCCTTATGCATGTCATCCGTGTAAGAAGAGACTTAAATGGAACTGTGGTGTCATCTGCACGCTCTCACTCTGTTGTATGGCAATTTAACTGATCACTGCAGTAAAATATTTGCATTGTCATCATTACTGAAGAACCACCAGAAGTGCATACCTAATAAAAAGACTGACCTCTGTCCTGTTTGTGGAGGAAATTTCTAATGCCGCTTTTCCACTACACAGTACCAGCTTGCAACATGACATCATGACTTTTGCGTAAACAAACACGCCACTTTTAAGTCAAGTGGTGTGTTATCTCTACGCATTTTGAGCTATGTATGTCTACGCCATTAACGTCCGCGTCATTCCGCGTGTCTGTACACGCTGTCAAATCTCCAGTCATAAATGCCATTAACCCCAGTGACGGTTAGGTTTAGTGACGGGGTTGAGGTAAGTCATATATTTATATAACGTTAAGTCAACGGCGTTCATAAACACGCTGAAAAGCGATTATGCGTCTTGATAGCACGCCAAAAATGGAAATACGAATTGGCGTGTCATACACACGCTACTTCATGAGATCAGTCTGCAGCTTGACTCGACTTGGCTCGGCTCGCCTTTGTTTGGTTTTCCACTGTGTAAAAGTTGTACCTGTTCCTGCTTTCGGGTACTTTTTTTAGTACCACCTCCGGCGAGGTTCTGAGCGAGCTGAGCCGGTACTAAAATGTGACGTGAAAACAATGCCGACTGCTGATTGGTCAGAGAGAATCGTCACCATTCACTGCGTCATCATTGCACGCGCCAGATGGAGTATCCAGAATAACCCCGCCGTTTTAAATAGTTTGGCCAGAGATAGTTTCTAAACCTACTACTATTATTATGGCAACTCGGAAGAATACGCCGTGGTCAAACGAGGAGGTACAGACTTTCCTTTGTTTGGTGGCCGGAGAGAGGATCAAGCGAGAGCTTGATGGGGCAGCGAGGAACGAAAGGCGTCGGTATGACGACTGGGTACTATTCGTGGTGGTACTGTCTGCAATGGAAAATGGAGCGAAAATCGAGTCGAGTCGAGCTGGTACTGGTAATGAAAAATCGCCATTAAGGGTTGTCTCTTGTGTGTACTGTATCAGTAAGGATTTAATGGTATTCTTACCTAGTTTGGCTTTCACCAGACCAAGCTCAGTCTTTTAAGATTGAACATTAGTCTGAGAAGGCTGCTTTGTGTTTTCTACTGCACAAGAGGCGTGATCAACGGGCATAGTTCAAATGACTCTGTACACAATTGGATAGTCCTTCAACCAATCAGACCAACGATCCGGGTGACGTACTTTGCGACGCGAAAACTCCAGGCAGGAAACCTTCGTTTCCTTCGTTTATGAACAACTAGAAAAGAACCAACGAGTAACACAATATTAACAATCTAGTAACTGTGATTAACAAGAAACTCTGATTAACAAACTGTAATTGCACACAGATGAATGAACTAGTAATGAGTCAAGTGTTACTACATACGTCTAAAGAAATTTTGAAGAAACTTTTAAAGAAATGCTTGAAATGACTTGTGTTTGGTTGCACAAATCATGACTAGATCATGTAGTGACATTCGAGTCATTACTAGTTAGTTCCCATGATCTTCACTTTAGAATGCGGATCCAAATAATTAGTAATTCCAATTGAAGTATGAAGTAACACTTTCATCAGTACTTACCAATTAATTAATCAATGTTTCTTTTTAGTTAATAGTAGTTACTAGATTGTTAATACACTTTTTCAGTTGTTCTCTTTGAAGCATTAAAAAAAAGTAGTTATTGATTAGTTAAAGGTGAACTACCAGTTTAATCATGCACTATTACTTACTAGTTTTGTTGATCAGAGTTACTTGTTAGTTAACAATAGTTACTAGATTGTCGATAATGTGTTACTCATTGGTTCTTGTGTAGTTATTCGTTAATGAAGGAACCGTATTCTAAAGTGTTACCGGAAATCTTAATGATCATTTAGTAACTCACACTTCCGAAAAGCCCTCGAGATCAAACGCGACTTCAGAGTAAACAATCATGGCGAACGAAGAGGATGCAATGGCGATAGTTGTAGTTTTTTTTTCAACCGAAAAAAAATAAAAATAGAAACGTTATCAAAAGAAAGACGATGGTCAATGAAGTGGAGACAACGCGAGCATGGACGGCCTTCAGCTGTTTTCATTTCATTTCCCGGTGCTTCCTCTGCGCCTCGTCACCTCTCTTTCTGATTGGCTACACGCCACAGTCCACCCACAGGCTGCGTGCTCGTCTGTCCTCGAGGGACACCACACACGAGGAGAAATTGGGCCAAAAAAATCCAACATGTTGGATATCCCCAATTTGAGATCAGATCGGTCCCGATGTCCTTCCGAGCAGACGAGATCAGTCTTAACACATCACACGCGGCAGGAATATCTGATCAGATGATTTTACGATAATCGGAGCGTCCTGAAGATTGTCGGAAGGGGTAAAATCGGGCTAAAATCTGACTAATTATCCTGCCGTGTGAACCAGGCTTAACTGATTTCTGAGAAACGCTGTTGAAAGCGGATCAGACCGAAGAGCGCAACACACTTGTGGCCAATCTAGAAAGACTGTAGAAAGAGACAAGACTGAGAGACATTACAAAAAAAAGGGTTATCAGGCAAGATCTTTAGGATAATAGAAAAGATTTCCAGCTTCATCCGTCCACCCCTCCACTGGCGTAGGAACCGGGGGGGACGGGGGGGACGTGTCCCCCTCAATATTGAAAAATGCGGCATGTGTCCCACCCAAAAAATTGCATACCTAACCTACCGCAGGAACACAAACTGTACATTTGGAACTTTTATTTTTAATGCGCGACAAAGAAGAGATTCGGTTTTGCCAGCAAGTCAAACCCAGAGTGATAGTTAGGTTAAACCATTCTCTGGTTAAACCCTTAAACCCGGTTAAACCTTCCCATTTCATGTTTGAATAATCACCATTCGCTTCATGTAACGTTATTTCACTCACCGGAGCATCTGAATGGTAGAGAGAAGTTAACATTACACTAACGCACCAGCTTTGAACTGGAACCTACATGATTTATCTAATCATGTTACTTATAATATCACATACCTTTTTTGCAGTTTGAATAAATAATAAACACAGCAGTTTCAACTCTTCTCCTCTTTATTATTTCACACATCAGATCACTAACTCCAAAAACTCGCGACCATACTAAGTGCGCAGGACAGGACCCATCTACGGCAAGCCCCGAGGGGAAAAATACACTTGCATACACAATGAGCGCTAGTACATCAGTACCGGTATTATAGTAACATACTTTGTTGGATTATGTAATTTACAATCCAAAAAAGTCTGTTATAATAATAATAATAATAATAAAATATTTTGAGGACAGTTACACTGTATTGAGACAGTTGAGAAATAATAATAGGCTATTTTTTACAGTTTTCAACAATAATTGTCATTATTGAACCCCTGCTCTTATTTTGTTTCTGATTTCTCAGTTTTCTCATTATTTTAGCAAATAATATATTTATATATTTTTTTAGATGGTTTGTTTTAAGAAGTTTCAAAGAGTTAGTAAAAGAGTAAAGCAAAAGTTAAAACTTTTTTTTAAGTAGGCATCCATTTTTTATTAAGTATTTATTTTTTATTAACACAGCATTAATTTATAATGTATCATTATTGCGTGACATTTGTGTCAATAATCGTCAAGCACAGGTGACTTTGCATAGTGGGAGGGGGCCCCAAAACAGACCACCACTGCAAGTTCCACATCACCAAACTGTATGTTACTATTATGGTGGTGGGATAGACGTTGATTCATAGTGGCCAATATGTCCCCCCCAATGTCAAAGACGTTCCTACGCCCTTGCACCCCTCCATCTCTGCATCGCCTCCTGTTAGTCCTGTACCTGTGGTGCCGTCTGGTCTCTACATCTCCTCAGCTGGGTCTGGGTCTCCAGTTCTCTGGGTTCCAGCATTGGCTGTCTGACTGCTAACTCCTGCCACCGTCTTTTCCTCCGTGGGGATCTTTAGTCTCGTTCGCTCTGCTGGGGTTCCACCATGGAAGTCCACTCATTTACGATCACACCTGTTAGTCTTTGAGTTGATCATCGTTTTGTATTTAAATTACTCATTTTGTTCAGTTAGTTGTCTGGTAGTGTTATATGTTACTCATGGTTACATTGGCTGAGTTTGACTTAATAAATACTTTTTTTTCTTGCATCTTGAGGTCATCTTTAGGTCAACATCTGACCTGAAACTTGCCCGACCCATTTTTAGACATTCAATCTTTTTCAGACTGATATTTTTGTGTATTTCTCAGTGACAGTGAGGTATTGGAATCTCACTGTTAAGTTATTGAATGCATAATATCTTGCTCTGAAATTTGGTCTCACAGAGCTTCTTCCAATGTTGGAGGGAAAATATAATAATATCCTCAAAATTGTCTTCATTAAAACGCAGAATCAGATGTTAGTCCTTTGCACAGCACTAGACACACAAAGGCATAATGCGGCAAAATGCAACATCGAGCTCAATGACAAGTTTGAAACTCAAAAGCAGTTTTTCAGAAACACCATAAAAATATATTGAATCAATATGGGATTCATATTACCTGTCATTCAATAGTCCCCTGTTCAACTCCCAGGTTTGTAGACTGTATACGCATTTTAACCCAAGGATATCATTGTTTTTTTCACGCTAACCCTGATTTAACATTTGAGTAGGTTTTACTATATTTAAATGCTTTAACGTTAGTCATTCTGTAAAATGTAGTTTATGACTTTTATAAGTAATCAAAAACAACAATTAGGGAACGTTCTGTGATTTTTACAGAATTGACAACTGGAATAAATTCTCTCGTTTTTCTAATCCTCTTTCATGTAGGCTATTGATACAACTCGAATCCCATACAATTGTAATACATTTTAAGTCCCTTTCTCTTCTTTGTGCAAATCTCTTTTTAAAGGGAAAAGGCAATATAGCTTCTATACGAGCTAAATAATTTCTTCCCCATATTTTTCCTCTCCTCTCGACGCTTCATCCTCCAGTCCAGTCGGTGGCGGTAAGACACACGCGTTTGTTTGCCGACCACCTCAGAGGAAGAAGATTAGTTTTCGGCATGATCTCTGCTGTTTTGTCGCGTTGCTGGCGTGATATAAACTGTTAGAAATTTACTTTTAGTGTATAGAAAGACACATTTTAAATCAGGTCAATAAATGCCTGTAATATTCCCATCATATACGTGACTAAGTTCTGAATCAAGCAGGAATATCTGGAGGAGTATCAACTGAACTGAGATCTGCTGCTGTGAAGATGGTGTTTGTTAAAGAGGAGAGTGAGGAGGACATGAGTGAACCAGAACCCTGGAGAATAAAACACGAGGAACAAGAAGGTTGGTGATTCTTCATTCATCTCTAATGACTGTTGTGGTACATTAAGATAACAAAGCTTTAAACAAGGTGCACATCATGGATCCTTTAAAAGTCTTGAATTCCTTAATTTAAGAACAAGGCACTAATAAGTTCAAGATCTGGACTCTGTATGTTCTTAAGTTTGTGTTCTAGCTGTGGGAGTGCAGAGAGTGTAATGTATTATAACTGTACTCTCAGAAACACGGTTGTTGCCTCAAAGGGCTCAAGGACCTGGCTCAGCACCTCAATCAGGTTTCACTGTTCAGGCTTGAGATTAGGGCTGAAACGATTAGCCGATATTTTACAATAAAAAAATGTCGTCAAATGTCTTTGTTGTCGAGTAGTTTGATCTCACTTGACCTAATGTAAGGGCATGCAATATCACGATTTGACCGCTACGGCGCTTTGGCGCTAGAGTGTAATGCAGCCACAAATGCTATTGTGGTAAAAGAAAAAAATAGCGCGAATTATGACGGAGTGCAAACAAATCCGAACTAGCAAGGTTTTGGAAAGTTTCACAAAAATTAAAACCAACAATGCTGTCTTTTGCAAGACATACAAGATGTAACTTGCTTTTCACGGGAACACAACATGCATGTCGGAGTAGAGGAAACATCTCGGCAAAAGAGGAGCCGGTGAGAATTCAGTGTTTCTAACTAGTGGTAACATAAATCTCTTTATTAGATAATGCTTTACTACTAATAATAGAAATAATATTATCAATAATAATATAATTACAGTAATGTGATGATTTATTTAGCATTGAATAAAGCTTGATCGAGCTTAGGAGTCAGGGCTGTTCCTATTATTGTAAAACTATTAGGTATTATAGTCTTATCATTTGCCTGTATTTTGGTCCATAATCATGAAGATGAAGAACAATACAGCGGTTTTAGTTTTCATGGATCTGTGTGAACAGGGATCGTTTTGACAACGTTGTCATCTATCCACATTTTTTTTAATGGGAAGGAAAAACATTTAAATATTCAGTCCATCGTTGTTGTGTAAATATACCCTAATTTACTTTTATTTTCCAACTGTCCCAATTGATTTTAATCATTTTAATGTTTTCATTTCAGGCCTGATAAAAGTGAAAGAGGAAAGACTTGAAGATCTGAATGAAGTGGAGGAGAAACATCATCAGAAAGTTCATGATGTCACCGCTGGAGAGAAACCATTGAGTTGCTCCAAAACTGAAAACAGTTGCTCACAAAGCAGCATCCAAATAACAGAAGTCAAAAAGCCTATCACCTGTTCTCACTGTGGCAACACTTTCACACGTAAAGAAACTCTGAAGAAGCACATGCTAATTCATGCTCCAATAAAGCCTTTCAGCTGCTCTCAGTGTGGCAAGAGTTTTACACATAAATCGTACCTTAATGAGCATTTGTTAACTCACTCTTCAGAAAAGCCTTTCACTTGCCCTCAGTGTGGAAAGACTTTTACACGTAAAGGAAACTTTAAGACTCACATGTTAAGCCATTCTGCAATAAAGCCTTTCTCCTGCTCTCAGTGTGGCAAGAGTTTTACACATAAATCACACCTGAATGAGCATTTGTTTATTCACACTTCAGAAAAGCCTTTCACTTGTTCTCAGTGTGGAAAGAGTTTCGCACGTAAAGAAAATCTGAAGAGGCACATGCTAATTCATGCTGGAATAAAGCCATTCAGCTGCGCTCAGTGTGGCAAGAGTTTCACACATAAATCACATCTTAAGGATCATTTGGTGACTCACACTTCAGAAAAACCTTTCACTTGCCCTCAGTGTGGAAAGACTTTTACACGAAAGGGATACCTTAAGACTCACATGTTAAATCATGCTGGAATCAAGCCTTTCACCTGCTCTCAGTGTGGATGCAGTTTCAGATGCAAGGGAATCCTGGAGAGGCACATGTTAGTTCATAATGAAATAAAGCCTTTCTCCTGCTCTCAGTGCGGAAAGAGTTTCACACAGAAAGGAAACCTTGATTATCATCTGCTTATTCACACTTCAGAAAAGCCTATCTCCTGTTCTCAGTGTGGAAGGACTTTTATGCGTAAAGAAAGCCTGAAGAAGCACATGTTAATTCATGCTGGAATAAAACCTTTCAGCTGCTCTCAGTGTGGAAAGAGTTTCACACAGATATCACACCTTAATGCTCATTTGGTAACTCACTCTTCAGAAAAGCCGTTCACCTGCTCTCAGTGTGGAAAGACTTTTACACGTAAAGGAAACTTTAAGACTCACATGTTAAATCATGATGGAATCAAGCCTTTCTCCTGCTCTCAGTGTGAGAGTAGTTTCACCTGTAAAAAAGCATTTAATATTCATGTGAGGATTCACACTTAATGGTGCGTTCACATCGGACGCGAATAGCGCAAATGATTTCAATGTTGAGTCAATGCAAAGACGCGTTATGTGCGTAAAAATTCCTGCGTCGCAAATGAAGGCCAATTTATAGTTCTCCGTAGGGTACGCGCAGTAGGTTCCACGTCCCATACCACGTACCCTGCGCCATAGCCTGACGCGCACCGCTTCAAAAATGTAACTACACGTTGCGATGACGCGGACCGCAAGGTCGTTGATTGGTCGGCTTGGTAGCATCACGTTTCCTCCTACACATTTCCGCACGTACCTTCTCACGCATTTCCGCACGTACCATCTCCCCCGACGTCTTCTTTCATTTCTGCCTTTTGGTTTTAGTAATTTCACTAAAATTAACTGTTTTTCCACCTCAATAAGCTCCAACTCCAACATGATCACCTCTCTTTCAGTCGCTATAGCTAGTTGCGAGGAATCTAAACACAGTTGAGCGTTAAAACCCTCCGCCGCCAACTAGCGTTTCGGAGCAGTACTCCAGAGCAACCAAGTCCTGAACGCAGAAGTATAAATGCGCACAACGGCGTCGCCTACGTGCGTAGCCAACGCCGTACACTACGGCGTACCCTCGACAGAAGTATAAATTGGCCTTGAGGCGTAGAGCGCGGCGCGGAAGACGCAAATACGTGTCATTCCTGGAGCGAGCAAATGGTGAAATTCGCCAAACGGTTCGCCTCTGAAGGGTCCGGTGGACACAAATACGGCGACGATGATCCCCACGCCGCTGTTCTGCTCTCCAGAGCAAATACTCTCGATGAATCTCTCGATGAATGCTCGATCAACATAAACGAAGATTGCCGTCAATGAGTTTCGGTTTTGACGCGCAAGACGCTTGTAAATTTCACTTCAAACTTTTCATTTTATCCGCGTGAGTTTCGCTCTTGACGTGCGAATTAACACAAAGTGGTCAAGCGTCAAACTAGACCCGGTAGACGCGAATTATTCGCTATTCGCGTCCGGTGTGAACGTAGCATTAAGAGATGCCTTATGCATGTCATTCATGTGATAAGAGACTTAATCACTGCAGTAAAATATTTGCATTAGGGCTGTCAAACGATTAATCGCGATTAATCGCATCCAAAATAAAAGTTTATGTTTACATAATATATGTGGGTGCACTGTGTATAATTATTATATATATATATATAAATACACACACATGCTTGTATATATTTAAGAAATATTTTCATGTATATTCTGTATATAGATTTATATATAATTTATATTATATGTAAATATAAATATTTTTGGATCTAAATAATATTTTTTTCTTAAATATACATGCATGTGTGTGTATTTATATATACAAAATAATGATACACAGTGCACCCACATATATTATGTAAAAACAAACTTTTATTTTGGATGCGATTAATCGCGATTAATCGTTTGACAGTTTGACGATTAATTTGCATTGTCATCTTTATTGAAGAACCACCAGAAGTGCATACCTAATAAAAAGACTGACCTCTGTCCTGTTTGTGGAATGAAATTTCTAATGCCGCTTTTCCACTACACAGTACCAGCTCGACTCGACTCGGCTCCTCTTTGTTTGGTTTTGGTACCTGTTCCTGCTTTCGGGTACTTTTTTAGTTCCACCTCCGGCGAGGTTCTGAGCGAGCTGAGCCGGTACTAAAATGTGACGTGAAAACAATGCCGACTGCTGATTGGTCGGAGAGAATCGTCACCATTCACTGCGTCATGATTGCATGCACCAGATGGAGTATCCAGAGTAACCCTGCCATTTTTAAATAGTTTGGCCAGAGATAGTTTCTAAACTTACTACTATTATTATGCCATGTAGATGCATAATAACCCAAGGATATATCATTGTTTTTTTCACTCTAACCCTGATTTAACATTTGAGTAGGTTTTACTATATTTAAATGCTTTAACGTTAGTCATTCTGTAAAATGTAGATTATGACTTTTATAAGTAATCAAAAACAAAAATTAGGGAACGTTCTGTGATTTTTACAGAAATAATTGACAACTGGAATAAATTCTCTCGTTTTTCTAATCCTCTTTCATGTAGGCTATTGATACAACTCGAATCTCATACGATTGTAATACATTTTAAGTCCCTTTCTCTTCTTTGTGCAAATCTATTTTTAAAGGGAAAATGTAATGTAGCTATTTTATGAGCAAAATAATTTCTTCCCCATATTTTTTCTCTCCTCTCGACGCTTCATCCTCCACTCCAGTGGGTGGCGGTAAAACACACGCGTTTGTTTGCCGACCACCTCAGAGGAAGAAGATTAGTTTTCGGCATGATCTCTGCTGTTTTGTCGCGTTGTTTGCCTGATACAAACTGTTAGAAATGTACTTTTAGTGCATAGAAAGATACATTTCAAATCAGGTCAATAAATGCCTGTAATATTCCCATCCTCATAGACGTGACTAAGTTCTGAATCAAGCAGGAATATTTGGAGGAGTATCAACTGAACTGAGATCTGCTGCTGTGAAGATGGTGTTTGTTAAAGAGGAGAGTAAGGAGGACATGAGTGAACCAGAACCCTGGAGAATAAAACACGAGGAACAAGAAGGTTGGTGATTCTTCATTCATCTCTAATGACTGTTGTGGTACATTAAGATAACAAAGTTTTAAACAAGGTGCACATCATGGATCCTTTAAAAGTCTTTAATTCCTTAATTTAAGAACAAGGCGCTAATAAGTTCAAGATCTGGACTCTGTATGTTCTTACGTTTGTGCTCAGGTTTCACTGTTCAGGCTTGAGATTAGGGCTGAAACGATTAGTCGACATTTTACAATAAAAATTGTCGACAAATATCTTTGTTGTCGAGTAGTTTGATCTCACTTGACCTAATGTAAGGGCATGCAATATCACGATTTGACCGCTACGGCGCTTTGGCGCTAGAGTGTAATGCAGCCACAAATGCTATTGTGGTAAAAGAAAAAAATAGCGCGAATTTTGACGGAGTGCAAACAAATCCGAACTAGCGAGGTTTGGGAAAGTTTCACAAAAATTAAAACCAACAATGCTGTCTTGTGCAGTACATACAAGGTGGAACTTGCTTTTCACGGGAACACAACATGCATGTCGGAGTACTTAGTGGAAACATCCCGGTGTTCTGTCGATGTTTACTTCCTAAATGCTACCGTAGCGCGAATTGATGACAGAATGCCGATTAAAGTCGTATGAACTACAATTATAATACAATTCTAAGTTATGAGTAGCTATACTGCCGACGACTGTTTTTACTTTTAAAACGTAAAAATTATCATAAAATATTCATCTTTGACTTGTCAAAGTACATCTTTCCTCATAGTAACTGAAAATTTCAGTTATTCTTTTTCGGCTGGCTGACCGTACAGATATTAATTTGGTAGTAAGCATTTTTAAAGGGAAATTATATATTTTAACAGGAAAATGTACCTTTGGGGAAAAAAAAGGGGAAAAAAATCTGTGAGTCTGCACATGTGCATAACAGGTAAGTAGCAAATCTCGATGGGTAGCATGAATTGTCAGAACACCTGTTAAAGAGGAGCCGGTGAGAATTCAGTGTTTCTAACTAGTTGTAACGTAAATTTCTTTAATTAGAAAATGCATTACTACTAACAATAGAATTAATATTATCAATAAAAATATAATTACAGTAATGTGATGAGTTACTTACCATTGAATAAAGCTTGATCGAGCTTAGGAGTCAGGGCTGTTTTTATTATCGTACTACTATTAGGTATTATAGTCTTATCATTTGCCTGTATTTTGTTCTATAACCGTGAAGATGAAGAACAATACAGCAGTTTTAGTTTTCATGGATCTGTGTGAACAGGGATTGTTTTGACCTGTTGTCATCTATCCACATTTTTTTTTTAAATGTGAAGGAAAAAATATTTAGTCCATCGTTGTCTTGTAAATATACCCTAATTTTCATTAATTTTCCAACTGTCCCAATTGATTTTCATAATTTTAATGTTTTTCTTTTTAGGCCTGATAAAAGTGAAAGAGGAAAGACCTGAAGATCTGAATGAAGTGGAGGAGAAACATCATCAGAAAGTTCATGATGTCACCGCTGGAGAGAAGCCATTGAGTTGCTCCAAAACTGAAAACAGTTGCTCACAAAGCAGCATCCAAATAACAGAAGTCAAAAAGCCTTTCTCCTGTTCTCACTGTGGAAAGACTTACAAACATAAAAGAAGCCTTTGGAGTCACAAGTTAATTCACGCTGGAGGAAATAATCCTCTCACATGCTCTCAGTGTGGAAAGACTTTCACATGTCAACGATACCTTGAAAAGCACATGTTAATTCATGCTGGAATAAAGCCTTTCTCCTGTTCTCAGTGTGGAAAGACTTTTTCACGTAAAGAAAGTCTGAAGAGGCACATGAGAATTCATGCTGCAATAAAGCCATTCAGCTGTTCTCAGTGTGGCAAGAGTTTCACACAGAAATCACACCTTAATGAGCATTTGTTTATTCACACTTCAGAAAAGCTATTCACCTGTTCTCAGTGTGGAAAGATTTTTCTACATAAAAGAAGCATGAGGAAGCACATGTTAATTCATGCTGGAATAAAGCCTTTCTCCTGCTCTCAGTGTGGAAAGAGTTTTACACAGAAAACACACCTTGTTTATCATTTGGGGACTCACACTTCAGAAAAGCCTTTCGCATGCCCTCAGTGTGGAAAAACCTTTTCACGTCAAGGATACTTAAAGAAGCACATGTTAATTCATGCTGGAATCAAGCCTTTCACCTGCGCTCAGTGTGGAAACTCTTTCGTATGTAAAGGAAGCCTGGAGAATCACATGTTAGTTCATAATGAAATAAAGCTTTTCACCTGCTCTCAGTGTGGAAGCTCTTTCATATGTGAAGGACGTTTGAAGAAGCACATGATGATTCATACTGGAATAAAGCCTTTCAGCTGCTCTCTCTGTGGAAAGACTTTTATACGTAAAGGAAGCCTGAAGAAGCACATGTTAGTTCATGCTGGAATAAAGCCTTTCAGCTGCTCTCAGTGTGGAAAGAGTTTCACACAGAGATCACACCTTAATGCTCATTTGTTAACTCACACTTCAGAAAAGCCTTTCGCCTGTAATCAGTGTGGAAAGTCTTTTACACGTAAAGGATACTTAAAGATTCACATGTTAATTCATGCTGGAATCAAGTCTTTCGTCTGCTCTCAGTGTGGAAACTCTTTCGTATCTAAAGGAAGCCTGGAGAAGCACATGTTAGTTCATAATGAAATAAAGCCTTTCTCCTGCTCTCAGTGTGGAAGGAGTTTCAAACAGAAACGACACCTTGATTATCATGTGCTTATTCACACTTCAGAAAAGCCGTTCACCTGCTCTCAGTGTGGAAGGACTTTTACACGTAAAGAAAGCCTGAAGAAGCACATGTTAATTCATTCTGGAATAAAGCCATTCACCTGCTCTCAGTGTGGAAAGAGTTTCACACAGAAATCACACCTTAATGATCATTTGTTAACTCACACTTCAGAAAAGCCTTTCACTTGCCCTCAGTGTGGAAAGTCTTTTACACGGAAAATGTACTTTAAGACTCACATGTTAAATCATTGTGGAATCAAGCCTTTCTCCTGCTCTCAGTGTGAGAGTAGTTTCACCTGTAAAAAAGCATTCAATATTCATGTGAGGATTCACACTTAATTGTGCGTTCACATCGGACGCGAATAGCACGAATGATTTCAATTTTAAGTCAATGCAAAGACACGTTATGCGTGTAAAAAATCCCTGCGGCGAGAATGAAGCCTTGTTTATACTCGACGCGTCTGCGATGGGCGCGCGACAAAAATTACGTCATTGCGGTGTGAGCGATCGTGCGTGTAGACCCCATTGCGCCCGGCGGTGTGCACGACACTTTTTGTAACTTTGCACGCGGCGCCACATCCGAAGATGAACGACTACCAGCCGAATCTGGCCAAACTGGTATGATCTGGACAAGCATGTTTATGATCCTTCTATACACAGAGACATTTGCATTGATGGGCGACCATAACATCTCATTTCTTGAACAGGAACACATTTGCATTAAGCACCTAGTTTGCATTTGTCTAAAGTAATTGGTTACATTTAGAAAATAAGCCTACAATAGCAGAAGTAAGCCCTGCTGGTAAAATTAAGGTTCAAATTCAAACACTCTCCAATAAGGCTTCAAACGAAGATTGCCGTCAACGAGTTTCGGTTTTGACGA
The DNA here is from genome assembly GCA_038021265.1 of Cyprinella venusta. Classification (NCBI taxonomy): domain Eukaryota; kingdom Metazoa; phylum Chordata; class Actinopteri; order Cypriniformes; family Leuciscidae; genus Cyprinella; species Cyprinella venusta. Next base: position 53,034,050 of record CM075863.1, on the reverse strand, counting down.
GCAAGACACTTGCTTCAAACTTTTTATGTTACTATTTTATTTTACTTTTTATTTTTTTATTTTATTTGACGTGCTATTCGCCTCCGGTGTGAACGTACCATAAAGCCCGGAACACACCAAGCAGACGCCAACGAACTAGCGCTGATCAAAGCGCTACTTTTATCCCTCCCGTCGAGGTAAAAAGCTGCATTTGAACACCCCGAGAGAACTACAGCCGACTGTCAGCTAGAATGTGCGTTTAATGAGCCAACTGTCTATTTCTGCAGATATATTAGTCTATATTCGTCATTCAAAGAGGAAAACCGACGCTGCCGGCTGCAGATACACTGTAAACAAAGCAGCGCGTGCTTACCTTTTTGAATATCAATCCTGCTGAACACTTTCTTTATTCCACTCTGCTCATGTTGATATTGAAATATTCGCCAAGGAACACTCAGGTAAGAAGACGTAACATAAGAACAGCCTTCTATCTATACCGTTTTGACTTCTTTGCTTGCTGTTTTGCATTTATTCTCGTGCACTGACTCTTTCACTAAGCTGAACAGCCAATCAGAGTTCTCTCTTTCCCCAACGGCCCGACACCGATTCAACACGTCGAATCTCGCGAATCAAAGCCGATGACTGTGCGTATCACCCCGAGGAAACTTAGTTGGCCAACGCACAAAATCTGCTAGACGGCCGACCGTCTGCTTGGGGTGTTCCCGGCTTTAGAGATGCCTTATGCATATCATCCGTGTGAGAAGAGACTTAAATGGAACTGTGGTGTCATCTGCACGCTCTCACTTTGTTGTATGGCAATTAAACTGATCACTGCAGTAAAATATTTGCATTGTCATCATTACTGAAGAACCACCAGAAGTGCATACTTAATAAAAAGACTGACCTCTGTCCTGTTTGTGGAGGAAATTTCTAATGACGCTTTTCCACTACACAGTAGTACCAGGGGTGCGTTTCCCGAAAGCATTAGTTAGCCAACTATGGTCGTAAGTTCCATCGTTACCAATAGAGTTCAATGGGAATTGCGAGCAACTTGCGACTATAGTTGGCTAACGATGCTTTCGGGAAACGCACCCCAGCTCGACTCGACTTGGCTCCCCTTTTTTTGGTTTTGGTACCTGTTCCTGCTTTCGTGTACTTTTTTTAGTTCCACCTCCGGCGAGGTTCTGAGCGAGCTAAGGCGGTACTAAAATGTGACGTGAAAACAATGCCGACTGCTGATTGGTCGGAAAAAATCGTCACCATTCACTGCGTCATCATTGCACGCACCAGATGGAGTATCCAGAGTAACCCCGCCATTTTTAAATAGTTTGGCCAGAGATAGTTTCTAAACTTAAACTATTATTATGGCAACTCGGAAGAATATGCCGTGGTCAAACGAGGAGGTGCAGACTTTCCTTTGTTTGGTTGCCTTGATGGGGCAACGAGGAACGAAAGGCGTCGCTATGACGACCGGGTACTATTTTTAGCGGTACTGTATAGTTCAAATGACTCTGTACACAATTGGATAGTCCTTCAACCAATCAGACCAACGATCCGGGTGACGTACTTTGCGACGCGAAAACTCCAGGCAGGAAACGTGTCAACAAATGTGTGTACAGTCAAGCTACTCTTTTGGATAAGTAGATGGCTACACTACAAGTTACTATCAAAAAGTAGCAAGCTACATTGAAACTACTTTAGCATTTTTGAACAACGTATACTATAAATAACTCAATAAGTGTCTGAGGAATGTTTTAAGTAAAATATTTAGTGTTTAAAACAATGCAGTACAATTATAATTTCAAAGAGTATTGTTTTACTACACACAACACTCAAATATCTCAGACTGTTTGTCAAAAGGGCAAAATTGCAACAAATAGCCTTCAAGATTGCAAGAACAAAATATACATCTAACGTAAATTGCACATAGAACATTTTCTCAAAAATACTGATTGAACTTGGAAAAATAATTTTTTCATCCTCCAAATCTGCCGTCACGTCTTGCTCCATCATGGTTAATCATAAAATGGGTGTGTCAACCCACATCTGTACGTCAGTGAACCGTTAGCCGCAAGATGCGTGATTAAACAACAGGTGGCGGTAATGGCAAAAAATTAGTTTGTAATCTAACAAGAAGAAGGATATACTTGGATCGCGCTGATTCGCGCAGACTCGACAAACGCAATGTCGCTTTTGCTCGCGCTACACCGCTAATTGCAAGCTACTGGAAAAGCTACACTGTTTAGAAAGCAACTGAGCTACTGCCAAGCTACTGAAAAATGTAGTTAAGTTAGTAGCGCCGCTACTAGTTAACTACTCCCCAACACTGATTATTTCACAAACAGTAGTTCTGGATTGCTTCCACCAAACATGTAACATGTTATTTGGATGAAAACTAAATTGTATAATATGTAAGTAAAGTAAAACATGACCTGTTACCTGATTTATGTATAACGAGTGGTTCCCTACAAAATTATGTAAAAACAGCCATCTTGGTGAGTATCCTAGTAAAGTCGGTTATATCTCAAGTGGCCGTAAAGCCAAGTTCACACTACAGGATTTCAAGCCCAATTTATGCCCGCAAATCGTTGAGCTCGCCGACAGGTCAGGGTGTTATCGCGTGCAAATCGCGGGGGATTAGCGGACGATGAACGCTTGCCAATCTGTTAGTATGAAAGAGCCATATTAAGCATGAAAATATCTGAAGGAAATATATAGCCTATATTTGATGAACAAATTAAACCAACTCATATGATTTATATTCTTTTGGTTTATCTACTAATACATTCAAAAATTACAAATGCGGTAAAAATTCAGGGATCGGTTACGGTATCGATATCGGCGAAAGTATTGGTCTCGGTCTCGTTCTGCAAAAAGTGGTAACGTGCATCCCTAATTGAAAATATTTAATGGGTTCGCGTGAGGGGGAGCAAACCAGTGCCATATTTGAAGCACACATTTAGAGATGTGATGAAATAAATTGCTGTTTTGGGATAGTAATTTCACTTAAGTCTGCGTGTTTGAGAATGTGTGTGTTTGTGGGTAAGTGTGTGTGATAATGCTGGGTCTGGGTCTCCAGTTCTCTGGGTTCCAGCATTGGCTGTCTGACTGCTAACTCATCCACCGTCTTTTCCACCGTGGGGATCTTTAGTCTCGTCCGCTCTGCTGGGGTTCCACCATGGAAGTCCACTCATTTACAATCACACCTGTTAGTCTTTGAGTTGATCGTCTTTTTTTTATTATTGCATCTTGAGGTCATCTTCAGGTGAACATCTGACCTGAAACTTGACTGACCCATTTTTAGACATTTAAGACAAATACTGGCTTTTTTCAGACTGATATTTTTGTGTCTTTCTCGGTGATAGTGAGATATTGGAGTTCATATCGAATCTTACTGTTTTTAAATGCTCTATAAGTTATTGAATGCTTAATATCTTGCTCTGAAATTGGGTCTCACAGAGCTTCTTCCAAAGTTGGAGGAAAAATATAATAATATCCTCAAAATTGTCTCATTCACCAAAACGCAGAATCAGATGTTAGTCCTTTGCACAGCACTAGACACACAAAGGCATAATGCGGCAAAATGCAACATCGAGCTCAATGACAAGTTTGAAACTCAAAAGTATTTTTTTTCAGAAAAAAAAACCCATAAAAATATCATATTGAATTGATATGGAATTCACATTACCTGTCATTCAATTGACCTGTCCCTGTTCAACTCTCAGGTTTGTAGACTAGACGCATAATAACTCAAGGATATCATTGTTTTTTTCACGCTAAACCCTGATTTAACATTTGAGTAGGTTTTACTATAATTAAATGCTTTATCATAAGTCATTCTGTAAAATGTAGTTTATGACTTTTAAAAGTAATCAAAAAAAATAATTGGGGAACGTTCTGTGATTTTTTTACAGAAATAATTGACTGGAATAAATTATCTCGTTTTTTAAATCCTCTTTCATGTAGGCTATTGATACAACTCGAATCCCATACGATTGTAATACATTTTAAGTCCCTTTCTCTTCTTTGTGCAAATCTCTTTTTAAAGGGAAAAGGCAATGTAGCTTCTATACGAGCTAAATAATTTCTTCCCCATATTTTTCCTCTCCTCTCGACGCTTCATCCTCCACTCCAGTGGGTGGCGGTAAGACACATGAGTTTGTTTGCCGACCACCTTAGAGGAAGAAGAGTAGTTTTCGGCGTGATCTCTGCTGTTTTGTCGCGTTGCTGACCTGATACAAACTGTTAGAAATTTACTTTTAGTGTATAGAAAGATACATTTCAAATCAGGTCAATAAATGCCTGTAATATTCCCATCATAGACGTGACTAAGTTCTGAATCAAGCAGGAATATCTGGAGGAGTATCAACTGAACTGAGATCTGCTGCTGTGAAGATGGTGTTTGTTAAAGAGGAGAGTGAGGAGGACATGAGTGAACCAGAACCCTGGAGAATAAAACACGAGGATCAAGGTTGGTCGTTTCAATTGTCTTAATCTGCAACTGAACAGGCAAAGATTTTTGCTCGTTGATTTTTGGAAACGCAAAAACCATAGCGTCTGCGACTCAAAAATTCAGGTTGGCGTAATCTCAAACATTTGCGTGGACAAAGTTTTGCCTGTTTTACAGAAGTCTTCATGATGTTTTCCACTAAATAAAAATCCCAAATTCTGACGAATAAAGGTGGATTGAGTCAAAAATATATAATATTTACTTTTTAAAGTGGTGGTTAATTCACCAAAATGAAATGTTAGATGCTTTTCACAATACTTTTGTATGTCCATTAACGTTATATATAGGAATATTGCAAGTTATTGCATCCAAATAATTTTTAGCATAAAATAAAAAATGTTGTTCTAAAAATTTCTATTGCACACTAAGCATTTTGTCCCTGAGGTACTTGACTAAATTTGTAATTAGACATTATTTAACAAAATGTGCACAGTATAAAATTTTTTGCATAAAAGACACATAAAATTAAGAATAGAAAATTAGTTTTTAAAAATTGTATTTGAATCCATAAGTAAATAAAATGTACTTGCTTAATCAGTGCTGTCATAGGTCTACACTCTCCTACACTACCTGAGGAGCAGTGAGTATTTTTTTTTACACACACAAAAAAACCTCAACCATTTTTTAACGCTTCATATCTGAATCATTTAAATATTAATATATAAAATAGCCAGGGTTTCAATGAAAATCATGACAATATAATTTTGTCATTAAATTGATATACTACATTGCTTGTCATTCTGCATTTTTGTTTTAGCTTCCATCAACAATGGCATTTGTTTACTGGACCCTTTATCTTGAATAAGTTTGCATGGCAAAACTAAGTGACAATACCAAACAGAAAAAAGTAGTTTATATTGACCTCAACCTTATTAATTTTTCCCTCAGAAATTATTACCTTTCTTAAACATTTATTTCTTAAAATGATTAATATTCATATAATTTATTATAGCATACGATTATCGAAATTTGGAATTATTAATTACAATTTATTTGTAATTACAATTACACAAAACTTTTGAAGGTAAATTCACAAGCGTGATGCATTAATTATATTTGTTATATAGTAACTTTTTTTCAATGGAATATCACCAGCAGAAATGAACTTTCTTATTAAGGCACAATATTTGACCCCTTCGATTGATTTCCAGGGGCATTTTTTAGAAATGTTTTAACCATGCATTTACACAATTTAAATTATTTAAATATAATCATTTTAATTTTGAAAAAAATAGATGCTAAAAAGTCACCATATCATATGTTATAAATATTTTAAAAAACTCCTCCTAGGGCCATTTTTTTCATCATTGTCAGGCAGTGGTACAACATTTTCCAATCCTCCCCAAGATAGTGACACATCATCCCCATTCCCCAGATAAGCCTCTGTTGCAACGATCGTCCAAATATCAGTTGTGAGTGCAATGCTGTCTCTCTTCTGCAGGAAAATAATGTTTAAAACACTTTCTGAAAACTCAGTTGTAAAACATGAACATGTAGCTGTATGCAACTCTTGACCAGCACTCAACATTGTAGTGCTGTAGACTCGTAGGAGTGAGTGAAAGTAAGAGGGAGCTGAGCCAGTGGTCGATCTGTAAGCAAGAGTCAAAGCCTTGAACTTGACGCGAGCAGCGAGTGGGAGCCAGTGCAGAGAGATGAACAGAGGAGCGACGTGGACCCTTTTGGGCTCGTTGAAGACAAGAAGAGCGAGCTGCAGAATTTTGGATCATTTGTAGAGGTTTAGTTGCACATGATGGAAGTCCAGCCAGAAGAGCATTGCAGTAATCAAGCCTAGAAATAACCAGGGCCTGGACAAGAAGCTGTGTCACCTGCTCAGTTAGGAAAGGCCTGATCTTCCTGATGTTGTGCATTGCAAACCTGCATGATCGAGCTGTCTTTGAAATATGGCCTGTGAAGTTCAGGTTAGCCAATCATCAAAGATCACTCCAAGATTTCTGACCGACCTTGAAGGGGTGATTGAGGAAGAATCTAGCTGGATAGTGAAGTCGTGCTGAAGTGACGGATTGGCAGGGAGGACGAGAAGCTCAGTCTTAGCAAGGTTGAGCTGCAGGTGATGTTCCTTCATCCATGCCGAGATGTCCGCCAGCTACTGTGGGATCATCTAGTTAAAATGAAAGGTAGATCTGGGTGTCATCAGCATAGCAATGGTAAGAGAAACCAAGTGCCTGTATGATGGGTCCAAGTGATAAATGGAGTAGAGGAGCGGTCCAAGCACTGAACCCTGGGGAACTCCTGTGGTCAGTTGGTGTCCTTTGGATACCTCGCCTCTCCAAGCGATCCTGAAGGACCTACCTGTGAGATAGGACTCAAACCAGTGGAGGTAAGTTCCAGTGATGAGAGAGTGGACAAAAGGATCTGATGATTCACCGTGTCGAAGGCAGCAGACAAGTCCAGGAGAATGAGGACTGATGATTTAGAAGCAGCTTTAGCGATCCGCAGGGCTTTGGTGACTGACAGCAATGCAGTCTCAGTTGAGTGCCCTTTCTTGAAGCCTGATTGGTTGGCATCCAGCTACTTGGTTGAAAGCAACACATTCAAGTGTTTTCCCAATGAATGGTAGGAGAGAGACAGGTCTGTGATTCTCTAAGAGAGATGTGTTTGGGTTGATTTTTTTTTAAATGGACTGATAAATGGACTGGATTTATATAGCGCTTTCATAGACCTAATGGCCACCAAAGCGCTTTACATATTGCCTCACATTCACCCATTCACACACTCATTCATACACCGACGGCGGTGTCAGCCATACAAGGCGCCATCCAGCTTGTCGGGAGCAGCTGGGGTTCGGTGTCTTGCTCATGGACACCTCGACACTTGGTCAGGTGGAACCGAGGATTGAACCAGCACCAACCTTTCGGTTTGTAGACAACCTACATAAACCACTGAGCCACTGCCGCCCGACTGCCTTACCCGAGCCTGTTTAATAGCTGTAGGGAAAATGCCAGTTTGTAGGGAAGAGTTGATCATGTGTGTGAGAGTTGGTAGAAGTGTGGGAGAGATTGCTTGTAGAAGGTTTGAGGGAATGGGGTGTAGAGGGCAGGTGGTGGGATGACTGAAGAGGTGGGATTACTAATTTAGATTCTTCTTCCTCGGTCATTGGCTAAGGCTGATGGGAAAAAAATCGGTATCGGAACTAAAAAAATTCATTTCGGTCGATCCCTACTACAGACTCACAAGAAAGGCCCAAGGCCCTTATCGTAATTTGCAATCTCTTTATTTTTTCCCTCTCCTGGTTGATAAGTTTTTTATGGTCTCTTGACTCTTCCATATACATCTATCGCCGTTACCCTGCTAGTTATAAATTTGCAAAGAGTTCAGCGCTCATGAGTAAATCTTTGTTGAGTGGGGGATTTAGTGTGTTTTAGGGCTGTTGGAACGAATTCCGAAATTCGAATATTTAAAAAAAACAATACTATTCGAATGCTGAAGTTACTATTGGAATATTGCTTTTATATATATTTAAAAAATATCTATATCTATATATGCAACCTTTCTCGCGGCTTACACACATTTGAAAATGAAATGCTTTTGTTTCGTCTAATGAACAATAACGTTTTTGAATCGTAACACAATTGTGCACGTTATCCAAGCTGTTAAGCTATAATCAGGGTTTCCCATACAGACATCCGGGAAGATAAGTTATTATTATTATTATAAGTTATTATAGAGTTAAGTTATTATTAGAATACAGCTGTATTTTCGAGGTTAGCACGCTGTATAGCTGGTAGTTAATATTGATGGACACGCGTTTGTTCCGCTTTTTTATTAAGAAAGCGATCTAAATGTTTATTGTAGTAATGTTAGATGTCGCTCTAGTGGGCAGAACGTGTAACAACAACCACAAGGTATATTGGCATTGGCGATTCATAAGAATGTGTAATGTCGTAAATATTAATCATAGAATGAATTTGAGCATTTAATATTCGAATATTATTAAAATATGGAAAGGAATTCGAATAGTATTATAGTGAAAATATTGACAGCCCTGGTGTGTTTGCATAGAAACTGATGGAATCATGCTGTAATTTGATGTAAATGGATGATCACAATATATGTTAATGAATTCACCGAACTGAGTTGAAATAGTTGTGAGCTATTGGACCCGCAGTCCGCCCATGCCTACCTCTCGTACGATCCGCACCGCATCCGACACGTAAATAGTATTCCACCCATTACTCCAAATATTAGCGGGTCACCTGTGTGCAGGACTCTTTGCATAGTCTACATTGTCAAAATGATCACAATTTGTTGAAACGGTGACGTCATACACGTGTAGTACTTCTTCAGTCTATAGGTGCGTACGTGTTTCTTTACAAAGTGACATCACCAACTCCTGGTGTTTTGACAATGTTGTCATCTGTCCACAATTTTTTTTTGTCCCAATTGATTGTCATCATTTTAATGTTTTCATTTTAGGCCTGATAAAAGTGAAAGAGGAAAGGCCAGATCTGAATGAAGTGGAGGAGAAACATCACCAGAAAGTTCATGATGTCACCGCTGAAGAGAAGCCATTGAGTTGCTCCAAAACTGAAAACAGTTGCTCACAAAGCAGCATCCAAATAACAGAAGTCAAAAAGCCTTTCTCCTGTTCTCAGTGTGGAAACACTTTCACACGTAAAGAAACTCTGAAGAAGCACATGCTAATTCATGCTGCAATAAAGCCTTTCACCTGTTCTCAGTGTGGCAAGAGTTTCACACATAAATCGTACCTTAATGAGCATTTGTTTAATCACACTTCAGAAAAGCCGTTCACATGTTCTCAGTGTGGAAAGGCGTTTATCCGTAAAGGAAGCCTGACGAAGCACATGTTAATTCATGATGGAATAAAGCCTTTCTCCTGCTCCCAGTGTGGAATGAGTTTTACTCAGAAAACACACCTTACTTATCATTTGGTAACTCACACTTCAGACAAGCCTTTCACCTGCTCTCAGTGTGGAAAGACTTTTACACGTAAAGGAACCCTGACGAGTCACATGTTAATTCATGATGGAATAAAGCCTTTCTCCTGCTCTCAGTGTGAAAGCTCTTTCATATGTGAAGGACGTTTGAGGAAGCACATGATAATTCATGCTGGAATAAAGCCTTTCAGCTGCTCTCGGTGTGGAAAGAGTTTCAGACAGAACTCACACCTTAATGAGCATTTGTTAATTCACAATTCAGAAAAGCCTTTCTCCTGCTCTCAGTGTGGAAAGACTTTCATACGTAAAGGAAGCCTGAAGAATCACATGGTAATTCATACTGGAATAAAGCCTTTCAGCTGCTCTCAGTGTGGAAAGAGTTTCAAACAGAAATCATACCTTAATGAGCATTTGGTAACTCACATTTCAGAAAAGCCATTTGCTTGCCCTCAGTGTGGAAACACTTTTATACGTAAAGGAAGCCTGAAGAAGCACATGCTAAGTCATGATGGATTAAAGCCTATCACCTGTTCTCAGTGTGAAAAGACTTTCATACATAAAGAAGGTCTGAAGAAGCACATGTTAATTCATGCTGGAATAAAGCCTTTCAGCTGCTCTCAGTGTGGCAAGAGTTTCACACAGAAAGGACATCTTAAGGATCATCTGGTGACTCACACTTCAGAAAAGCCTTTCACTTGCCCTCAGTGTGGAAAGACTTTTACACGTAAAGGATACTTTAAGACTCACATGTTAATTCATGCTGGAATAAAACCATTCAGCTGTTCTCAGTGTGGAATTGATTTCAAATGTAAAGGAAACCTGAAGAATCACATGTTAGTTCATTCTGGAAAAAAGCCATTCACCTGCTCTCCTGCCCCGTCCACACTACTGCGTTTTCCTTTAAAAACGGAGAATTAAAAGAGTACGATCTCCGTCCAAACCAGCGTTTTATCCACGTATTAGAATTGATGTCCGTCCACTTTAAAACGACTGAACGCGGATCACGTGACCATTCACCAACACTGGGCGTGCCGGTGTAAACGGTGGTTGACGAATCAGGGAAGAACACGTTGATGACACCCAATCATAGAGCCGAGCGTCAGCATCTGCGTCATCGTTAAAACGCCCTCCGGAGATTCAAAACGCAAAACGGAGCTGCAGCGTTTCTAAACTCCTCAGTTTTAAGGTCTTCGTTTTTTCCGTTTTATTCTGGACGGGAGGTGCAAACGTAGCAAAAGGTGTGGGCGGGGCCTCAGTGTGAGAGTAGTTTCACCTGTGAAAAAAACATTTAATATTCATGTGAGAGGTTTATCTTTTTATAAAATCTTTTTTTTGTCAACTTTATTTGAATTGAATTTTATTGTATATATGCCTATAGGGATGGGCCGGGGATGGCAGGGGTTGGTGACAATGTAAGTAAATGGATATTTGCCACGGGGCGATGACTTTGATTATCTCTTTCTTTTTTGTTAGCCTGTGTTAGACATGTGTTCGTCTTCATACTAACTTCATATATTGTTTCAAAACCGCTTTAAAGTCATAGTAGGAAATTACAGTAACAGAGATTGTTTTGGCTTTACAGCAGCTCTAGAAAAAAAGTTATTGTCCAACTAAAGTTAGTTTTTATTGATTCTTTAAATTGTTTTATTAAATTAGGGGTCGCTTACACAACAACACGCTTCGACCGCACAACAACAGTGCCTGGTGGCTCGAGAATGCCAACCTTGAAGTAGGTTCCAAGGTACAGGCATTAAATATTTTTGAGAAAAAAAAAAACGTTCAAGAAAGTGGCAAGGAACCAAAACTCCCATCAGGTGGCATAATGGGGAAAAACAAAAAACTTGGGAAGAGCCCAGACATAGTTGGGTTGGTCATACTTCCTGTTTCTAGAAAGAACTTGATCTGCAGCGTTGTGGACCAGCTGTAGTTTGTTTATTATGCATGCAGGGCAACCACCCATAAATGCATTAAATTAATCTAGTCTTATCTAGACACTTATCTTGGTTGAGATGTGGATTGGGAAAGGGTAAAAAACATACACATCGTCGCCCAGCCTCTCGTGAATCTAGTGTCGGAACTGCATGTAACCCACCCATACCGTTTGACCACTTTAAACTTAAAATGACTAGAAAAACGGTTTGATAACTGACTAACTGCAATGCATTTCAATGGATGTGGAAGCAGAGAATGTCCGAGTGTATAGAGAGCCTAAGTCCCTCCCCTTCCGGTCGACTATTGTAATATTATATGTTAGTATGTATGTTAATATGGTAGTCAATGGCGAGACAACTAATATTTTGATTTCATTTGAACTGTGCCCTGAATTACATACATGATGTTCGTAAAATTAATTGATACATTTTAAAGTAAAGAAAGTCACAGTTTGGTGTAAAACCGTTGAGGTATAAGACTGTGAAAATACGTAATTACAAAGACTACAAACCCCAAAGGCGCACATTTTCTCTCAATGACTGAAGCAAACTTCACTGAGGCTAATGTCCGTCATTGTTTCTACAGTCTTACGTTATAATCGTAATGTTACGCCGTCCTACCTGAGTGTTTTGTACCAGACTGCATTCACATGAGCAGCAGATCTTTCTCGTCGATTCGCTTCCCGGGAGATGTAGTTCATTGAGCGATTTTCACATAACACTAACTGTTAACTCTTCTGTTTAATGACAAACTTCAACGTTTTTGACTTTCAGAATTATCTTTTAAATTGACAAACATTATATGTGTAATTGAGGGCACAGTTCAGACGGAATAAAAAGATAAGTTGTCTCTCGCCATTGACTACCATTCATATTTTTTCTGAACTAAGGTCCCATGAGCCGGAAGGGGAGGGGCGGGACTTAGGCTCTCTATTGGGTTAGCTGTGCACTGTGATTGGCTCATCGTGTTTGAGGGCGTGGTCAAGCCATAGGTCAATTTAGATGTTTTTTTTTAAGATGTAAGAATGTGGTTTTACAGATGCTATAAACATGGTTTTAAAGTGAAAAATTGGTATCAAAGCGCGCACCCAGGTTCCTAACCGACGACGAAGACTTGACAAAGCATCCATCAATTGTTAGACAGTATTCTAGGTAAGTACGTGCAGAGGTTTTTGGTCCAATCATTAGAAACTGTTTTTTTTTTTCAGAATTAAGTATTAGGAAATTTCTAGTCATTCAAATTTTTAAATCAGCTTTGCATTCTGCTAATTTCTTGAAATGGCAAGTTTCATCGGGGTGCAAAGAGATATAGAGCTGAGTATCATCAGTGAAAACTAATCCCTGATATCTCCCAAGGGTATCATGTACAGAGTGAACAGCAACGGTCCTAGTACTGAGCCTTGTGGTACTTGTTTGTAGCCCATTTGTCTTCATGTGTTAGGTTCTGTCTCACACAGACAGAACTTTGGGTTCAGATTGTTGAGGGCGACAAGCTAACATCGCTCCTGAACGATTGCTACACTACAATAAATAAATTATTCTCCTCTAAAGAACTCTGGTCAAGCTTACTTATTTTATGTATTAGAGAAATCTAATAGATTGGCGACTAGAGCCACCCAAACCACTGCTCGGCCAAATAAAGCAAAATATAAAGGCCCTTGCACACTGAGTCCGAAATTCGCATCCGAAATTTTTGCACGTTAAAAAATAAATACGACCTCATGTTATGTCAATCACGCTTGCACACCGCCTCCGAAACTTTCGTCCGTCATAAAAAAAAATCGAAACGGGTTCGATTTTCTGCGTTTTCCGCATCCGTGGCAAGCAGTTTAAACGGAGTGTGAATGATGTTTCGACAATTCAGAGCCCCCAAATAACGAATACGAAAAAATGCATATGAAAATTACGGACTCAGTGTGCAATAGCCTTAACTGGTACTACTTCAGACAAACTTGGGAATAATTTGTAAAATAAATAAATAAATAAAAAGATTTGTACTGTCTGAGTGTCATTTGTTTCTCATTTTGAATTTGGGTGTTTCTAAAAAGTGAATTTTTAGATTATTCTTAAATTTGTCATATGGTGCTTGATAAATAACACAAATGTGTTATTATACACTCCATTTTTGTTCATGTCCAACCACTGTGGTCTCAATGCTGAAACATGGCAAGAAAAGACAGAAAAAAAGAGTGACGGAGGGAGAGAGCATGTATTGACAAATATAATCTAATGCCCACTGACATTGTTTTAAAGCTATTTCTTATCCATTTACTGTATTGAAATGCACATGTTGGTCAAAGAAATCAACATTTTCTCAGATTCCACCAAAGCACCCTAACTAATTACATTTGGGAACTCTGTGATTATAATACCTGGTTTGCGGCCCTGCCGCTTCACACTCCAGTCCAGTGGGTGGCGATAAGACGCATGTGTTTGTTTCTCAACCACCATTAAACCCCAGAGGAAGAAGCTTTGTTCAGCATGGTCTCTGTTGTTTTGGTGTAGTACTGGCTGAATACAAACAGTTAGTTAGTATATAAAGATAACACTTTTGAGTCAGGCCTGTAATATTCCCATCATCATTTACGCGACTAAGTTCTGAATCAAGCAGGAATATCTGGAGGAGTAGGCTATCAACTGAACTGAGATCTGCTGCTGTGAAGATGGTGTTTGTTAAAGAGGAGAGTGAGGAGGACATGAGTGAACCAGAACCCTGGAGAATAAAACACGAGGAACAAGGAGGTTGGTTATGGAGATATTTTTTGATGCAAAACTGCTGAATTTTAACTTGTAGAGAATAGCCAGACAAGTGTATCAGTAAGTTTTAAATCACAAAGAGAATTTTTTTAAGATTTGTAAACTTGTAGAGTTTTTTTATCTTCCACAAACACAACAAAACAGTTACACTTTCTCAAATTCTTCATTTCAGGGGCACAAATCCTATTCTACAAATCACAAAATAAGAAACGTGTACGCTCACATTTTGCTACAGTTGCTGCAGTGAATATGGTGCAAAACGCATTTACACACCTGCAAAAAAATGTGAAGTCATGTAGAAATATTGCTACTCTACAAATGGCTGTAGTCAACCAAAGAAATCCTTAGTCGACCAAAGACCAAAGCATGCATGTGCAACTGGTCATTGTAGTTCACTTTAGTTTAATAGATTATTTCATAAAAGGTAAATATAGTTTCAGCACGAACTAAAAATACAGTTGTGTGTCGTTTCATTAAGTTCATAAAGTTTTTATTCATTCGTCACTTACTGAATCATAGCTGGCATTCACTTCGATCGTGTAGGCCTATATAAAGTACAGCAAACTTCAACTCGTTGTATAAATTGCACCTGCAAAGCTTTAACTGTTGCTTTTACTTATTATCATTTGTTGATTGCAATTAATTAAATAAACCATCATTATCAACAAATGAAAACAATTATTCTTGTTGACAATTTTTATTATTGTTATATTGTACCCCCCTTTGGGTAAACTCCCCTCCCACTGTTTTTTTTCCCAATATAACCAATAGTCAACATACAATTCTGCTTGTACTGTATTTTTAGTCTGTTTTGGTACAAATACAAATTACTGGAAACCTCTTTATAAGTATGTCATTGTGTATTACATGTTCGGTCTATAGGTGTGTAATGTTTCTTTAAAAAGCAAGCAACATTGCCAACTCCTGACCTGGCATGAATAAAACAGAGATTTTAGTCATTTTCCCAGATCCAACAGGAATTGTTTTGATGACTTTGTCATCTGTATGTGAAATAAAATAAAATAAACATTCTAAGGAAAAGGCTTTCCGTGTTTAGTACAGTCTTGTCATGTAAACATACCCTCGACATTTTAATTTATTTCCCAACTGTTCTAATTGATTTTCTTAATTTTTATGTTTTTATTTTAGGCCTGATGAAAGTGAAAGAGGAAAGACCTGAAGATCTGAATGAAGTGGAGGAGAAACATCATCAGAAAGCTCATGATGTCACCGCTGGAGAGAAGCCATTGAGTTGCTCCAAAACTGAAAACAGTTGCTCACAAAGCAGCATCCAAATAACAGAAGTCAAAAAGCCTTTCACCTGTTCTCAGTGTGGAAACACTTTCACATGTAAACGATACCTTGAAAAGCACATGATAATTCATGCTGCAATAAAGCCTTTCACCTGCTCTCAGTGTGGAAAGAGTTTTACACGGAAAGAACACCTTAATGAGCATTTGTTAATTCACACTTCAGAAAAGCCTTTCACCTGTTCTCAGTGTGGAAACTCTTTTAGACGTAAAGCGTACCTTAAGCATCACATGTTAATTCATACTGGGAAAAGGCCTTTCGAATGCTCTCAGTGTGGGAACTCTTTCGCACGTAAAGTAAACCTTAATAAGCACATGTTAATTCATACTGGAATAAAACCGTTCATCTGCTCCCACTGTGGGAAGTGTTTTGCACATAAAGTACACCGTAATCATCATTTGATGACTCACACTCAAGAAAAGCCTTACATCTGCCTTCAGTGTGGAAAGTCTTTCACGCGTAATGTAACCCTTGAGAATCACATGCTAATTCATGCTGGAATAAAACCTTTCACCTGCTCTCAGTGTGGAAAGTGCTTTACACAGAAGAGACAACTTAATGATCACATCTTAATTCACACTGAGGAAAAGCCTTTCACCTGTTCTCACTGTGGAAAGACTTACAGACGTAAAGTGAGCCTGAAGAAGCACATGGGACGGCATAACCAAAGCCCGTCTACGGAAAGCCTGTTCACTCCCTAGTAAGCCCTCTTCTTCCGCTCATCCGGGGCTGGGTTGCGGGGGCAGCAGTCTAAGCAGAGATGCCCAGACTTCCCTCTTCCTAGACACTTCCTCCAGCTCTTCTGGGGGGATACCGAGGCGTTCCCAGGCCAGCCGGGAGACATAGTCTCTCCAGCGTGTCCTAGGTCTTCCCCGAGGCCTCCGCCCAGTGGGACGTGCCCTGAACACTTCCCCAGGAAGGGGTCCAGGAGGCATCCGGAACAGATGCCCGAGCCACCTCAGCTGACCCCTCTCGATGTGGAGGAGCAGCGGCTCTACTCTGAGCTCCTCTTGAGTGACCGAGCTTCTCACCCTATCTCTAAGGGATCGCCCAGCCACCCTGCGGACAAAAAAAAGCTCATTTCGGCCGCCTGTATCGGGGATCTTGTCCTTTCGGTCATGACCCAAAGCTCATGACCATAGGTGCGAGTAGGAACGTAGATTGACCGGTAAATCGAGAGCTTCGCCTTGCGGTTCAGGTCCTTCTTCACCACAACAGACCGGTACACCGACCGCATTACTGCAGAAGCTGCACCGATCCGTCTGTCAATCTCCAGTTCCATCCTACCCCCACTCGTGAACAAAACCCCAAGATACTTAAACTCCTCCACTTGAGGCAGGATCTCTCCACCAACCTGAAGTGGGCAAGCCACCCTTTTCCGGCTGAGGACCATGGCCTCGGATTTGGAGGTGCTGATTTTCATCCCAGCCGCTTCACACTCGGCTGCAAACCGTCCCAGTGCATGCTGAAGGTCTTGGTGTGAAGGGGCCAACACGACAACATCATCCGCAAAGAGCAGAGACGAAATCGTCTGGTCCCCAAACCTGACACCCTCCGGCCCCTGGCTGCGCCTAGAAACTCTGTCTATAAAAATTATGAACAGAACCGGCGACAAAGGGCAGCCCTGCCGGAGTCCAACATGCACCGGGAAGGAGTCTGACTTACTACCGGCAATGCGAACCAAGCTCCTGCTTCGGTCATACAGGGACCGGACAGCCCTTAGCAAAGGACCCCGGACCCCATATTCCCGGAGCACCCTCGGGCTGCCTCGGGGGACACAGTCGAATGCCTTTTCCAAATCCACAAAACACATGTGGACTGGTTGGGCAAACTCCCATGAACCCTCCAGTACCCTGTAGAGAGTATAGAGTTGGTCCAATGTTTCACGGCCTGGACGAAAACCGCACTGTTCCTCCTGAATCCGAGGTTCCACCATCGACCGTATTCTCCTCTCCAGTACCCTGCCATAGACTTTCCCAGGGAGGCTGAGAAGTGTGATCCCCCTTAAAAATTTTATTCAGCCCTATTGTAACGAATTTTTGCTTGTAGTTCCACTGGGGGCAATAGTCAAAGTGCAAAATGAATGGGAGTCTATAGCCGCGTTTCCACCGCAATTACCAGGAAGTATTTGTCCCAGTAACTTTTTTTCACAGGAACTTTTTTTCCCCAGACCACTTGCTTAATGCGTTTACACCGCATACTAAAGTACCGGTCCGGGGCGGGAAGATTATGTTATGTAGTGACGTTGAACTGCGTGCGACTGCTCTTCCTAGCCTGCGCGTTTGTTTTGAGTTTTGTATGGAGGAGATTCAAGCTTTGCTGCTTTTTTGTGTGCGATTGGTTTACTAACGAGGTAATTAACAAAACGGCAGAAAAGAGACAAGCACCCAAAGCATATCCAGAAAGTTCTTAAAGCTAGATATAAAAGTAGTCATCAGCGGACATTGACCGTGAGATGGTTGGGACGAATGCGCGCCATCGGGCAAAAAGAATAGCGTGGTAAGAACCAGTCAGCATGTTCAGCACACAAGTCCCACCCCAAAAGTTCCTGAACTCTGAAAAAGTACCACCTCGCCAGCAGGGACTTTCTAGGGGAGAAATTTTTACCCGGAACTTCATTTAGACCCTGGTTCCTGTGGTGTAGACAAACCGAGTACCACCCCAAAGTTCCTAGTTCCTGGGGAAAGTTCCTGCAGTGGAAACGCGGCTTATGGGGCTAAACGGCTAAATTTGTCTCTTTTACCCGAGTGTCATTGAGAAATCTCAGATTTGAATGTAGGTTTTGCAAGTCCAACATGGGTTATAGGTCGAAAGTTGAATGAACGAGTACTTCTGTCATTTGGATTTCTTACAGGTTGAGTTGTAGTTGCCCATAACACACTAGCATTCTGCTAATGGACGCTGATTGGTCAGTGAAGGACTTATTACGACCAGAGACACCGCTTGATGGCATCGCGGCATCCGAAGCAAGACCAATGCTTTCTTTTACTGTCTATGATGTTAAGGCGGACTGAACTCTCACACTTGTATTTATCTGTCAGCGGTGTTGTTGATGAGAAAAGAAAGTGCAGAATGCGAAAGCATAGACATAATAAATACATAGACGCACTATTGGCTGCTTTGGAGCTTTGCTGCGATATTTTGTTATTGCTAAAATTGGGTCAACCACAGAAAATGCTTTTTGCACAAAATGGTTTAGTAGTCAATAAAAAAGTATACAGCAAATAAAATAGTAATGAAAAGGCTATATAAAATATAATCTATATGAAATAAATGACACAAGCCCTGTCTATTTTTTCAGTTTTATTGATCAGTAAGAGACATTAAAACAGTATAAGTAGCCTAAAAAGTATAAGAAGATTTACACAAGACAAGAAATAAAGTAAACAATTCAGACACAGCAGGATACAACGTTAAAATATAGCCACAATAAAGTTAGGAATCTTCATTTTGCCGTCAGCCAAAACGATTTGCCAGGGAACAAATGATACGATTCGAGACATAAGAGCCAGCGGCAAACGTCAGAAGCACTAACCGGGGAAAGGCTGATCCAGGCGGGGTGCAGAGCGCTGAGACGCCGGTAAAGGCTTGGATGTCACACTCCGAAAACGTCTGATCAAATTTTTATATAGGCGCTAATTTTATAAACAAACCACCGGTTTGAGCTTTAAACAACTACATTGTCGACTGAAAAACTATTAAAACTACATTTCGTGGCAAAATAAGAGTAGTATTTTTAAATTTCGCGGCTTCGTCTATGCGCGGCAGCACAGCACCAGTGACTGGAGGATTGCCGTAAAGCAGGTCTCTGGTCGTACGATGTGTATGACGTCATTGACATTTTTAAAAGACTTTTTTAAGCAAATAAGTGACTCTAAAAAATCTAACACCTAGTAATGTGTAATTTCTTTGCATCTTCTTTCTAAATCAGCATTCGAATTACTAGACAAAAAAAATAAATCCTGAGAAAAGTGGATTTTTAGGGGTATTGCTCCATAGACCTCCATTCATTCTGCACTCCGCCTGTGAGCGCCCTCATATGGAACCAGAGTGGAACTGCAACAGTAGAACCCAGAAGTTTAATGTGAGTGGAAGTTCTCGTCATTTTAGACTTTCTCTGGCATAACTAGACCAACTGTTTTCTGACATTTAGCGCACCAGTTTATCTGTAAGTAATGATTTTGTTCTCTTTGACTCGCTGGATGAAAACAGTGCTTTATTCGCAAATGTTTTATGCTTAATATTTATGTTTAAGGCCTTTACATTTATTTATTTGCTAATTTAAAGTCGATTTCATCTAATTTCTTTCGCGTTCTTTGTCTTAAAAAAATAAAACTTTGCACAAGTCAACCAAGTATTTTTTTTGCTCATATTTGTCCCCTCCTCTTGACGCTTCACACTCCAGTCCAGTGGGTGGCGGTAAGACACATGTGTTTGTTTCCTAACCACCATTAAAGCTCAGAGGAAGAAGATAAGCTTTGTTCAGCATGGTCTCTGTTGTTTTGCTGTAGTACTAGCTGAATACAAACAGTTAGAAATGTAGGCTACTTTTTGTATAAAGATAACACTTTTGAATCAGGCCAGTAATATTCCCATCCTCATATACGTGACTAAGTTCTGAATCAAGCAGGAATATCTGGAGGAGTATCAACTGAACTGAGATCTGCTGCTGTGAAGATGGTGTTTGTTAAAGAGGAGAGTGAGGAGGACATGAGTGAACCAGAACCCTGGAGAATAAAACACGAGGAACAAGAAGGTTGGTGATACTTTATTCATCTCTAATGACTGTTGTGGTACATTAAGCTAACAAAGCTTTAATCAAGGTGCACATCATGGATACTTTAAAAGTCTTGAATTGAACAAGGCGCTAATAACTATTACGATTAGAATGTCTTATTTTAACGTTTCAATTATCTTAATCTGCAACTGAACTGGCAAAGATTTTCGCTCGTTGATTTTTGAAATCGCAAATAAAAAACAACACACATATCGTCTGCGATTCAGGTTGGCGTAATCTCAAACATTTGTGTGGACAAAGTTTTGCCTCTTTTACAGAAGTTTTCACGAGGTTTTCCACTAAATAGAAATGCCAAATTATGATGAATAAAGGTGGATTAAGTCAAAAAATATATAGTATTTACTTTTTAAAGTGATGGTTAATTCACCAAAATACTTGTGTATGTCCATTATAAGGAATAAAACAAGTTATTGCATCCAAATAATTTTTTAGCATAAAATAAACAATGTTGTTATAAATCATTATTGCACACTGAGCATTTTGTCCCTGACTTGACTGAATTTGTACTTCAGACATTATTTAACAAAATGTGCACCATAAGTAAATAAAGTGTACTTGCTTAATCAGTGCTGTTATAAGTCTACACTCTCCTACACTACCTGAGGAGCAGTGGCCATTTTTTTACACACATAAAAAAAGTCAACCATTTATTTACGTTTCATATCTCAATCATTTAATTATTAATATATAAAATATATTAATAATATAATAAAGAATAATATAATATAATAATTAAGAATATCACCGGCAGAAATGAACTTTCTCATTAAGGGCAAATATTTGACCCCTTTGATTGATTTCCAGGGGCAGTTTTTAGAAATGTTTTAACCATGCATTTACACAATTATTTATTTAAATATAATCATTTTAATATAGAAAAAAATAGATGCTAAAAAGTCATCATATCATATGTTAAACTCCTCCTAGGCCCATTTTTTTCATCATTGCCAGGCAGTGGTACAACATTTTCCAATCCTCCCCAAGATAGTGACACGTCATCCCCATTTCCCAGATAAGCCTCTGTTGCAACGATCATCCAAATATCAATTATGAGTGCAATGCTGTCTCTCTTCTGCAGGAAAATAATGTTTAAAATACTTTCTGAAAACTCACCTGTTCATCTCAGTGGAACATGTAGCTGCATGCACATATCTTCCATATAAAGTTGTGATAATTTTATGAAAAAGTTCATTATAAAATAAATGATAATTGATATTTATATATTATTGTCATGCAATAAGTTCATGGCTGTGCAATTATAAACCATATTCATTACATTCAAACTAAAATTATCACGCCTGCTGTATTGGGGCACATTAGGCTTAGAGACATGACAAGTGTATTCAACATTCAGTATTGATTTGAAAGTATTCGACAGAGCCATGGTGTAAAGATAGTATCTAGTATTTTTCATTGTTAAAGTTCATCGTAACTCTTTTTTTAATGTAAATTAATTCCTTTGGGAAGTAGTCGTTGTATAATCTTTTAAATAATGTATGTTAATTATGTAAGGGACTTCATCACATCTCTGCAGCGCATCGGGACTGCATCACATAGCTAAATCATTTAAAAGGTTCCCACAGACTAGTGATCGACCTTTATATCGGCCGGCCGATATTTGCGTTTTTTTACGAGTATCGGAATCGGCCGATACGCAGCTGCTGAGTTCGCCGATAGTTTTTTCCCGGCATTAGACAGGCGTCTACAGGCGGCTCTGTGCTGCAGTTCGCGTGCACTGTTGCCAACCATTTTCTAAGGAAAGTAGCTAAGGCCTTCCCTAAAAGTCACTAAATGTCGTTAGATGATGTCATACGCCAATTAGCATATTCATTACGTCCAGTGGTGGAGGAAGTACTGAATCTTACTACTTAAGTAAAAGTACAAATAAGCAGATAAATATTTACTTTAGTAAAAGTAGAAGTAACACAATGACAACCATACTTAAGTAAAAAGTAAAAAGTACCTGATTTTAAATGTACTTTTAGTATTAAAAGTAAAAGTACTTGCATAACAATTGATTCTCTAATGACCATTTTCTAATGATTAATAAAGCATTTAATTCTAACTCATTCAACCTAATACTCCTATAATAATGATCAATAATGATGGAAAAAAAATTGTTACCATTTCTGAAACAAGCGTGCAATTAGGCAATATAAACCATGCTTATCCTTACTATATGTTAATAACTATGTTTGGCAGTAAACGCGATTAATTTATGGTGTAATTCTGAACCTCTTGGCTTGCCATAATCCTAACCAAACGTATATTACACACGGTGTGTTTCCTATCGACCTAAAAACAAATTTTCGCGTATAAATTGCACGATAAACACACTGCGTGCGAGACGCATTTAGTTGATGTATCTATGGCAACCAAACGTCACTGGTGAGACAAACGAACTGACGGTCAGATTACGTTTGGCAGGGGAAAAACTGATCAGATAATGTAACGAAAATGTAACAGAAGTTGTAGAAATGTAGTGGAGTAGAAAGTATAATAATTGCTGCAAAATGTAACGAAGTAAAAGTAAAAAGTATGCACTATTTATTCTACTTAAGTAAAGTAAAAATATGTGAAAATGTACTTAAGTAAAGTAACGAAGTATTTGTACTTCGTTACATTCCACCACTGATTACGTCATCAATGTCGCACTTGCGTCCTGTCAGCCTAGTGCGTTTTCTCACTAAACGAATGCTCTATTAATATAATATAGCCGAATGTCAAATAAAGCTGTGTTCATTTGCTATCACTTTTGTTGTCAGACAATAGAACGAATAACTATAATGTAGTGAATGGTTACTATTATTACTATTTCTGTTTGGGAGCTGCAAATAGCTAGGTGTAGGCTATCCGCTCAATATGCAATATTCTAAATTTGAATAAATATTTGAATAGTTAAAAAAAATGAATTTTGAAGGTGAAAATTAATATTTGAATTTGGAAAAACACGCCCGAGGTAGCAGACTAATAACGTTACCACAGAACAGCTCGCTCGGAGCGCTCACTGTCGGTTCTATATACTGTGAAACTTCAATTAAATTATGTATTTGTTAGGGCTGTCGCGATAACCGCAATATTGTAGTACCGCGCTTCTGACGAGTCAACCGCAGAGGATTGCACGTAACCGCAGCAACCGCGATATTCATGTTTGTTTGTTTTTTATAAGGCTATACCCTTCTTGTTTTGAACTAAATGCATGTGTATTGAATGTTAAACAAGTTCATAATGATAACAAGACTGTTTATCATGGTGATATGTAGCGGACAGTAGTGTTGTCATGGTACCAAAATTTCAGTATTCGGTACCAATACCAGTAAAAATTCACGGTTCTCGGTACCAATTTCGGTACCAAAGCTTAGTCTAAATTTATATATATTTAAGTGTTTATCACGGTTACAAGTGTGGAAACTGTACGTTTGTATTATAAACACTTTAGAAAAAGATTAGATAAAAAGACGTAAAAATAAACAAGAGTATACACTAACACATTTTTAAAGTTGTTTGTAAAGTTTTTATCCGTTAACATTTATTTAATGCACAACGAATGAAGTGAACAAACATGAACAATCAAGTGTTTGCATTAAATAACATTTACAAACATTAATTAATGTTGTAAAAATATATTGTTCACTCAATGTGTTGATGTGTGAATTAAGTAATGTTGACGAATGGTATCTTATTGTAGCGTTACCAAACTATACAGGAGATAAAACATGTTTTATTTGACTTGACTGTACTTTTATTTAATCTAAAACTGCATTCATATTTAATTTTAAAAAGGCTTTTTAAACCTGCTGAGTTATAAAGGCAAGAATACGCCTAGAACTGGCACTGACATTAATGGCATAAATAGGGATGCATCGATACTAATACCAGTACTGTGGTGTCGGGTGGATACTACTGTGCTCATGAACTCGTAAAACTACCCCGAAAGCACTTTAGAGGCCGTTCACATATCGCACGTGTTTTTTTATTATATTTTTGCGCGTGCTTATTCTTTCCAAAGCGCTTGCTCTCACACGGCGTCTGTCGTTGCTATGCAACGAGTTTTTATTATGAGCGCGCTTGCCTCGCGCCTATATTTGAAATTGCGAATTTGCATGTAATCGGCCTCTTATGGCAACGTGATATTAGCCTAATCCAAAATATTTCCATATGTGGCTCTTTCCTTTCGTGTCAACAAGTGGATTCAGAGAGAGATCCATATCAGCGTTATGAAGAGGACGCAACTGCACCTTTCAGACTGCGCGTCTAGAACTGGATTAACCTGGTATTCGGTACCTAGAAAAACTGGTACCGTAAGTACTGACTTGGTACCGAAGTACCGAGTTTTTTGACAACGCTAGCGGACAGTGAATGAGAGCGATTGGCAGAGCGCGTGCAATTACCTGCGTCTGTCTTTGAAGTCGTGAAAAGCTTGTCGTGTCAAAGGGAAACGAAATATTTGTCGCATCATCATTTTAACGTTCTTTTCACGGGTATTTTCCCATAAATGCGCGTCAGCAGCAGCGATGGTCAGCGTCCCACAGCACAAGGAAGCCGCGGGGAAATAAAATCAGCGAGTCACGCATTGAATCAATGCAATATTGGTCTCTAATGAGTGAAGCGTCAGCTTCAGCATTGCCCATGCGACGCATTGCTGCTCAGCTTAGCCTTGAAAAGTTGAACCTCAAAGTCAAAAATAATTAACATCTTGTTTCATTACATCTCTTTTAATGAATCGGCTTTTTTTAAACGTGTTCGTTGAATGAACGGTTCAAAGTCCGTTGTCATAACAATAAGCGCTGAGTGAAAGTCTTTCAATGCGCATATACTGTAGACGCTGTTTAGTTTCGGTTACATTGGTTACTGAAAATGTCCTCGTTTTTGTCCACATCGTAAACTTTATTTATATAGCAACAAATACATATAAATTAAATAAATAAATGGCGGTAATACCGCATATCGCGCTATTGAGCCACTCAACATTACCGCAAGGGAAATTCCATAACCGCGACAGCCCTAGTATTTGTTTCAATCACTGAATGAAGCCTGCTATATTTGGGACGAGTTGCGACTCGCAACCTTAAATTGCTTGCACAAAACTCTTGACCAGCACTCAACATTGTAGTGCTGTAGACTCGTAGGAGCGAGTGAAAGTAAGAGGGAGCTGAGCCAGTGGTCGATCTGTAAGCAAGAGTCAACGCCTTGAACTTGATGCGAGCAGCGAGTGG
The DNA here is from genome assembly GCA_038021265.1 of Cyprinella venusta. Taxonomy (NCBI): domain Eukaryota; kingdom Metazoa; phylum Chordata; class Actinopteri; order Cypriniformes; family Leuciscidae; genus Cyprinella; species Cyprinella venusta. The sequence goes on along the minus strand of CM075863.1, from coordinate 53,008,632 downwards.
GAGCCAGTGCAGAGAGATGAACAGAGGAGCGACGTGGACCCTTTTGGGCTCGTTGAAGACAAGAAGAGCGAGCTGCAGCATTCTGGATCATTTGTAGAGGTTTAGTTGCACATGATGGAAGTCCAGCCAGAAGAGCATTGCAGTAATCAAGCCTAGACATAACCAGGGCCTGGACAAGAAGTTGTGTTGCATGCTCAGTTAGGAAAGCCCTGATCTTCCTGATGTTGTGCATTGCAAACCTGCATGATCGAGCTGTCTTTGTAATGTGCTCTGTGAAGGTCAGCTGGTCATCAAAGATTACACCAAGATTGCTGACTGACCTTGAAGGGGTGATTGAAGAAGAATCTAGTTGGATAGTGAAGTCGTGCTGAAGTGACGGATTGGCAGGGAGGATGAGAAGCTCAGTCTTAGCAAGGTTGAGTTGCAGGTGATGTTCTTTCATCCATGCCGAGATGTCCGCCAGCTACTGTGGGATCATCTGGTTGAAATGAAAGGTAAGTCTGGGTTGTCATCAGCATAGTAATGGTAAGAGAAACCATGTGCCTGTATTGGCGCTTTTCCACTACACAGTACCGGCTCGACTCGGCTCGCCTCGCCTCGGCTTGCCTCAGCTCGCCTCGCCTCGGCTCGCTTTTGGCTCCGTTTTCCATAGCAGATAGTACCGCCACAGATAGTACCCGGTTGTCATAGCGACGCCGCAGTAAACTGCCGTGACGTAATCTAATACGCGACACATATCCGCGCTACCCACACACACAGGACAATGGAGGAAATCGAGTGTATGCTGTTTTTGATCCTCGGGATGTGGCTGTTTCTCACAGCAAGAAGACAAACGTTGTTTCATGAGCGGCTGAGGGCAGCAAAACGAAACACTGCTGAAAAACGAGACGAATCCGGTTGGCGCATGCAAGATGACGCAGTGAATAGTGACGATTCTCTCTGACCAATCGGCAGTCGGCATTGTTTTACGTCACATTTTAGTATCGCCTCAGCTCGCTTAGAACCTCGCCGGAGGTGGTACGAAAAAAAGTACCCGAAAGCAGGTACAGGTACAACTTTTACACAGTGGAAAACCAAACAAAGTCGAGCCGAGCCGAGGCGAGCTGGTTCTGTGTAGTGGAAAAGCGCCATATGATGGGTTCCAGTGATAAATAGAGTAGAGGAGCGGTCCAAGCACTGAACCCTGGGGAACTCCTGTGGTCAGTTGATATGCTTTGGATACCTCGCCTCTCCAAGCGATCCTGAAGGACCTACCAGTGAATAGGACTCAAACCAGTGGAGGTAAATTCCAGTGATGAGAGAGTGGACAAAAGGATCTGATGATTCACCGTGTCGAAGGCAGCAGACAAGTCCAGAAGAATGAGGACTGATGATTTGGAAGCAGCTTAAGCGATCCGCAGGGCTTCGGTGACCGACAGCAATGCAGTCTCGGTTGAGTGCCCTTTCTTGAAGCCTGTTTGGTTGACATCCAGCTACTTGGTTGAGAGCAACACATTCAAGTGTTTTCCCAATGAATGGTAGGAGAGAGACAGGTCTGTAATTCTCTAAGAGAGATGTGTTTAGCGTTGATTTTTTTTAAGCAGTGGAGTTACCCGACCCTGTTTATATGCTGTAGGGAAATTGTTGATCATTTGTGTGAGAGTTGGTAGAAGTGTGGGAGAGATTGCTTGTTGAAGGTGGATTGGGTCTAGAGTGCAGGTGGTGGGATGACTAATTTAGATTTCGGTCATTGGCTAAGGCTGATGGGGAAAAAAATTGGTATCGGCACTAAAAAAATCCATTTCGGTCGATCCCTACTACAGACTCACAAGAAAGGCCCAATGCCCTTATCGTAATTTGCAATCTCTTCATTTTTTTTCCCCTCTCCTGGTTGATAGGTTTTTTTATGGTCTCTTGACTCTTCCATATACATCTATAGCCGTTTACCCTGCTAGTTATAAATTTGCGAAGAGTTCAGTGCTCATGAGTAAATCTTTGTTGAGCGGGGGATTTAGTGTGTTTGCATAGAAACTGATGGAATCATGCTGTAATTGCATGATCACAACATATGTTAATGAATTCACCAAACTGAGTTGAAATAGTTGTGCGCTATTGGACCCGCAGTCCGCCCATGCCTACCTCTCGTACGATCCGCACCGCATCCGACACGTAAATAGTATTCCACCCATTACTCCAAATATTAGTGGGTCACCCGTGTGCAGGACTCTTTGCATAGTCTGCAATGTCAAAATGATCACAATTTGTAGAAACGGTGACGTGCGTACGTGTTTCTTTACAAAGTGACATCACCAACTCCTGGTGTTTTGACAATGTTGTCATCTGTCCACAATTTTTTTTTTTAATGCGAAGGAAAAACATTTAAATACTTGGGGTACATCGTTGTCGTGTAAACACACCCTAATTTACTTTTATTTTCCAACTGTCCCAATTGAGTGTCATCATTTTAATGTTTTCATTTCAGGCCTGATGAAAGTGAAAGAGGAAAGACTAGATCTGAATGAAGTGGAGGAGAAACATCATCAGAAAGTTCATGAAGTCACCACTGGAGAGAAGCCATTGAGTTGCTCCAAAACTGAAAACAGTTGCTCACAAAGCAGCATCCAAATAACAGAAGTCAAAAAGCCTTTCACCTGTTCTCACTGTGGAAACACTTTCACACGTAAAGACAGTCTGAAGAAGCACATGTTAATTCATGATGGAATAAAGCCTTTCAGCTGCTCTCAGTGTGGAATGAGTTTCACACGTAAATCACACCTTAATGATCATTTGTTTAATCACACTGCAGAAAAGCCGTTCACCTGTTCTCAGTGTGGAAAGGCGTTTATCCGTAAAGGAAGCCTGACGAAGCACATGTTAATTCATGATGGAATAAAGCCTTTCTCCTGCTCCCAGTGTGGAATGAGTTTTACACAGAAAACACACCTTACTTATCATCTGGTAACTCACACTTCAGAAAAGCCTTTCACTTGCCCTCAGTGTGGAAAGACTTTCACACGTAAAGGAACCCTGACGAACCACATGTTAATTCATGATGGAATAAAGCCTTTCTCCTGCTCTCAGTGTGAAAGCTCTTTCATATGTGAAGAACGTTTGAAGAAGCACATGATAATTCATGATGGAATAAAGCCATTCAGCTGCTCTCGGTGTGGAAAGTGTTTCAAACAGAACTCGCACCTTAATGAGCATTTGTTAATTCATGCTTCAGAAAAGCCGTTCTCCTGCTCTCAGTGTGGAAAGACTTTCATACGTAAAGGAAGCCTGAAGAATCACATGAGAATTCATGATGGAATAAAGCCTTTCTCCTGCTCTCAGTGTGAAAGCTCTTTCATATGTGAAGGACGTTTGAAGAATCACATGAGAATTCATGATGGAATAAAGCCATTCAGCTGTTCTCAGTGTGGAAAGAGTTTCACACATAAATCACATCTTAATGCTCATCTGGTAACTCACACTTCAGAAAAACCTTTCACTTGCCCTCAGTGTGGAAAGACTTTTACACGTAAAGGATACTTTAAGACTCACATGTTAATTCATGCTGGAATAAAACCATTCGCCTGTTCTCAGTGTGGAATTAATTTCAAATGTAAAAGAAACCTGAAGAATCACATGTTAGTTCATTCTGGAAAAAAGCCATTCACCTGCTCTCCTGCCCCATCCACACTACTGCGTTTTCCTTTAAAAACGGAGAATTAAAACGAATACGATCTCCGTCCACACCAGCGTTTTGTTTGCGTATTAGAATTGATCTCCATCCGCTTTAAAACGACTGAAAACGCGGATCACGTGACCATTCACCAACACTGGGCATGCGTGTGCTGGTGTAAACGGTGGTTGACGAATCAGGGAAGAACTCATTCGCATCACAACAGTGCCTGGTGGCTTGAGAATGCCAACCTTGAAGTAGCTTCCAAGGTATTACAGGCTAGAGCCAGACCGATATTATCGGCCGATATTAGCCATTTACCAAACTATCGATATCGGCAGTTATAATGGCCGATAAATGAATATTTCAAAATTAAAATAAAAATGGACGAAACACGCTTGAACCATGTCATGAGTGTTGGAGTTGTATAGTTTGTCCACCAGAGGGCACTCTACACCGTCCCTGTTGGCAACGCTCGTTGAGTTGGGCACGATACATACATTGCTTGAATAACAATTAAAAGAACATCCCCATCAGTTCTCTTAACTCAAATAACCATGACAAAATTTGAGACTATCATGTCCAGTTTTAAAAATGAATAACTAAAAAATCGGCCGATATATCGGATTTTAAAACCCAAAAATATTTGTATCGGTATCGGCCTTCAAAACCCTTTATCGTTCGGGCTCTACTACAGGCATTAAATATTTAAGAAAAAAAGGTTCAAGGAAGTGCCGAGGCACCAAAACTCCCATCAGGTGGCATAATGGGAAAAAAAAGAAAAAAATTGGGAAGAGCCCAGGCTCAGTTGGGGTGCTAATATGGTCATACTTCCTGTTTTTCGAAAGAACTTGATCTCCAGCATTGTGGACTAGCTGTAGTTTGTTTATTATGCATGCAGGGCAGCCACCCCTAAAGGCATTACATTAATCTAGTCTTGAGGTCATGAACACATGAACTGTTATGCATTTTTCATTGAAAGCATATGTCGTAATTGACTTATGGCTAAGCCACACCCCCTCCATTCACTCAGATGGTCAAAATTTGGGGACAGGCGCTATGGGAGCTGTCCCAGTAGGAGACATTATTATTTTTGAAGACAGAAAGAAAATATATCATCTCGAAGTCACTTAAAGGGCTCTAACTTTGCATTGGAGGGTTATATTAATAATTTTATTGTTGAGAAGGTCGATGTAATGCTTCATCTCCAGGCAAAAATGTAATGTGTCACAGTGTAAACGTGATAACCTGCATATCGTTGCCATCAGCGTTTGGTGCTACAGTATTTACATCAATCATTCAGCACTACATTGGTAACATTTGTTATCTCGGTTATTTACGGATACGTTAATGAAGCTAAGTGACACGATGTACAACGCAGCTAGAAGCTAATGTGAACGTTTTCTAATGTTGGTCTAACGTTACGTTAGAGATTTTAAAGATAACCTTCAAATACATTGTTGACTTAACTTAGTACAGATGTAGACATCCTTGTTTAATTTATCCGCGTTTAGTTGTTGTGGTCTAGCTACCGCATAACTTAATCCAGAGCAGACACTTATCTCGGATTGGGAAAGGGTAAAAAAATACACACCGTCCCCAAGCCTCTCGGGAACCTACAGTAGTGTCAGAGCTGCATGTACCCCATGCACACGCTTGACCATTTTAAACTTAAAATCACAAGAAAAAATGGATGAAAACTGACTAACTGCTATGCATTTCAATGGATGTGGAAGCGGAGAATGTCCGAGTGTATTGGGTTAGCTGCGCACTGTGATTGGCTCATTGTGTTTGAGGGCGTGGTCAAACCATAGGTCAATTTAGATGTCTTTAAGAAGTTAGAATATGGTTTTACCAACACATTCTCATCCCAAGACGCCATATAACTGACGTTTTTGACCATACGTCAACATCCGACGTTTAAGGGTACCCTTTAACGTCAGTTAGATGACGTGGGTAGGTTTAGGTCTGGGGAAGGGTTAGGATTAGATAGCGTCATCTAACCGACGTTAAAGGGTACCCTAAAACGTCGGATGTTGACGTATGGTCAAAAACGTCAGTTGTATGACGTCTTGGGATGAGAATGGACTGGTTTTACAGATGCTAGAAATGAAAGATTGGTATCAAAGCGCGCACCCAGGTTCTTAACCGACGACGAAGACTTGGCAAAGCAGCCATCAATTGTTAGACAGTATTCTAGGTTAGTAAGTGCAGAGGTTTTTGGTCCAATCATTAGAAACTGTTTTTTTTTTTAAGAATTAAGTATTAGGAAATTTCTAGTCATCCAAATTTTTATATCAGCTATGCATTCTGCTAATTTCTTGAAATGGGAAGTTTCATTGGGGTGCGAAGAGAGATAGAGCTGAGTATCATCAGTGAAAACTAATCCCTGATATCTCCCAAGGGTATCACGTACAGAGTGAACAGCAACGGTCCTAGTACTGAGCCTTGTGGTACTTTCCAATTTGTAGCCCATTTGTCTTCATGTGTTAGGTTCTGTCTCACAGACAGAACTTTGGGTTCAGATTGTTGAAGGGCGACAAGCTAACATCGCTCCTGAACGATTGCTACACTACAATAAATAAATTATTCTCCCCACAAGAACTCTGGTCAAGCTTACTTATTTTATGTATTGGAGAAATCTAATACATTGGCGAATGGCGACTAGAGCCACCCAAACCACTGCTCGGCCATATAAAGCAAAATCTAAAGGCCCTTGCACACTGAGTCCGAAATTCGCATCCGAAATTTTCGCACGTTAAAAGAATAAATACGACCTCATGTTATGTCAATCACGCTTGGACACCGCCTCCGAAATTTTCGTCCGTCTTAAAAAAAATTGAAATGGTTCGATTTTTCGCATCTGTGGCAAGCAGTTTAAATGGAGTGTGGATGATGTTTTGACAATTCAGAGCCCCCAAATAACGAATACGAAAAAATGCATATGAAAATTACGGACTCAGTGTGCAATAGCCTTAACTGGTACTACTTCAGACAAGCTTGGGAATAATTTGTAAAATAAAAAAAAAAATAAATAGATTTGTACTGTCTGAGAGTCATTTGTTTCTCATTTTGAATTTGGATGTTTCTAAAAAGTGAATTTTTAGATTATTCTTAAATTTGTCATATGGTGCTTGATAAATAACACAAATGTGTTTTTACACACCATTTTTGTTCATGTCCAACCACTGTGGTCTCAATGCTGAAACATGGCAAGAAAAGACAGGAATAAAAGAAAGAGTGAGGGAGGGAGAGAGCATGTATTGACAAATAATCTAATGCCCACTGACATGGTTTTAAAGCTATTTCTTATCCACTTACTGTATTGAAATGCACATGTAGGTCAAAGAAATCAACATTTTCTCAGATTCCACCAAAGCACCCTAACTAATTACATTTGGGAACTCTGTGATTATAAAACCTGGTTTGCGGCCCTGCCGCTTCACACTCCAGTCCAGTGGGTGGCGATAAGACACATGTGTTTGTTTCCTAACCACCATTAAACCTCAGAGGAAGAACATTAGCTTTGTTCAGCATGGTCTCTGTTGTTTTGTTGTGGTACTGGCTGAATACAAACAGTTAGAAATGTAGGCTACTTTTTGTATATATAAAGATAACACTTTTGAATCAGGCCTGTTATATTCCCATCCTCATATACGTGACTAAGTTCTGAATCAAGCAGGAATATCTGGAGGAGCATCAACTGAACTGAGATCTGCTGCTGTGAAGATGGCGTTTGTTAAAGAGGAGAGTGAGGAGGACATGAATGAACCAGAACCCTGGAGAATAAAACACGAGGAACAAGAAGGTTGGTTATGGAGATATTTTTTGATGCAAAATTGCCGAATTTTAACTTGTAGAGAATAGCCAGACACGTGTATCAGTAAATTTTAAATAGAGTTGTAAACTTGTAGAGTTTTTTCTATCTTCCACAAACACAACAAAACAGTTACACTTTCTCAAATTCTTCATTTCAGGGGCACAAATCCTATTCTACAAATCACAAATTAAGAAACTCATACGCTCACATTTTGCTACAGTTGCTGCAGTGAATATGGTGCAAAACACATTTACACACCTGCATAAAAAACGTGAAATCATGTAGAAATTTAGCAAATCAGTATGTGAATTCATCTAATGAGAGTTGCACACTTGCAGAATATTTTCTCACAAATGTCTTGTATATTTTTTCTAGCGCAATCACAAGTACATAAATGAAGAGTTCAGATGCAAAAGCCTCTACGTGCCATTTGAAATTTTCTTCTAAAATGATCATTTTTATCAAACTTGTATATTTAAGTTCAGTAATTTCACTAAAATGACAATTAATAGGTTATCTTCATTGCCATTTAAGTGAAATTACTGAACTTAAATATACAAGCTTGATAAAAATTATCATTTTAGAAGAAAATTTCAAATGGCACTTAGAGGCTTTTGCATCTGAACTCTTCATATACAGCTGCTTGAATCTGCCACGACGAATCTCAAACACAGTTTTTCGCTTTCAAAAGTGACAAGTTTCGCGCGCTCTCCCTTTTGCACCAAATGCGCGAAATGTGGAGCAAAAATGAGTTGTGCATCTGTAAAGCCGACGTTAATATTCATGAGTTTCCCGAGCATGCATGTGCAACTGGTCATTGTAGTTCACTTTAGCTTAATAGATTATTTCATAAAAGGTAAATATAGTTTCAGCACAAACTTAAAATACAATTGTGTATCGTTTCATTAAGTTCATAAAGTTTTTATTCATTCGTCACTTACTGAATCATAGCTGGCATTCACTTCGATCGTGTAGGCCTATATAAAGTACAGCAAACCTCAACTCGTATAAATTGCACCTGGCAAAGCTTTAACTGTGGCTTTTACTAGTTGTTATCATTTGTTGATTGCAATAAATTAAATAAACCATCATTATCAACAAATGATAACAATTATTCTTGTTAACAATTTTTATTATTGTTATATTGTACCCCCCCTTTGGGTAAACACCCCTCCCACTGTTTTTTTCCAATATAACCAATAGTCAACATACACTTCTGCTTGTACTCTATTTTCAGTCTGTTTTGGGACAAATACAAATTACTGGAAACCTCTTTATAAGTATGTCATTGTGTATTACATGTTCAGTATATAGGTGTGTAATGTTTCTTTAAAAAGCAAGAAACATTGCCAACTCCTGGCCTGGCATGAATAAAACAGAGATTTTAGTCATTTTCCCAGATCCAACAGGAATTGTTTTGATGACTGTCATCTGTAAGTGAAATAAACATACTAAGGAAAAGGCTTTCCGTGTTTAGTACAGTGTTGTCATGTAAACATACCATCGACATTTTTATTTTATTTCCCAACTGTTCTAATTGATTTTCTTAATTTTTATGTTTTTATTTTAGGCCTGATGAAAGTGAAAGAGGAAAGACCTGAAGATCTGGATGAATTGGAGGAGAAACATCATCAGAATGTTCATGATGTCACCGCTGTTGAGAAACCATTGAGTTGCTCCAAAACTGAAAACAGTTGCTCACAAAGCAGCATCCAAATAACAGAAGTCAAAAAGCCTTTCACCTGTTCTCACTGTGGAAACACTTTCTCATGTAAACGATACCTTGAAAAGCACACGAGAATTCATGCTGGAATAAAGCCTTTCACCTGCTCTCAGTGTGGAAAGAGTTTTACACGGAAAGAACACCTTAATGAGCATTTGTTAATTCACACTTCAGAAAAGCCTTTTACTTGTTCTCAGTGTGGAAAGACTTTCACACGTAAAGAAAGTCTGAGGAAGCACATGATAATTCATGCTGCAATAAAGCCTTTCACCTGCTCTCAGTGTGGAAAGAGTTTTACACAGAAAGGACACCTCAATGAGCATTTGTTAATTCACACTTCAGAAAAGCCGTTCACCTGTTCTCAGTGTGGAAACTCTTTTAGACGTAAAGCGTACCTTAAGCATCACATGTTAATTCATACTGGGAAAAGGCCTTTCGAATGCTCTCAGTGTGGGAACTCTTTCGCACGTAAAGGAAACCTTAATAAGCACATGTTAATTCATACTGGAATAAAACCGTTCGTCTGCTCCCACTGTGGGAAGTGTTTTGCACATAAAGTACATCTTACTCATCATTTGATAACTCACACTCAAGAAAAGCCTTACATCTGCCTTCAGTGTGGAAAGTCTTTCACGCGTAATGTAACCCTTGAGAATCACATGCTAATTCATGCTGGAATAAAACCTTTCACCTGCTCTCAGTGTGGAAAGTGCTTTACACAGAAGAGACAACTTAATGATCACATCTTAATTCACACTGAGGAAAAGCCTTTCACCTGTTCTCACTGTGGAAAGACTTACAGACGTAAAGTGAGCCTGAAGAAGCACATGGGACGGCATAACTAAAGCCCGTCTATGGAAAGCCTGTTTACTCCCTATTAAGCCCTATTGTATTGAATTTTTGCTTGTAGTTCCACCATAGTTCCACTGGGGGCAATAGTCAGAGTGCAAAATAAATGGGAGTCTATGGGGCTAAATTTGTCTCTTTTACCCGAGTGTCATTGAGAAATCTCAGATTTGAATGTAGGTTTTGCAAGTCCAACATGGGTTATAGGTCGAAAGTTGAATGAACGAGTACTTCTGTCCTTTGGATTTCTTACAGGTTGAGTTGTTGTTGCCCATAACACACTAGCATTCTGCTAATGGACGCTGATTGGTCAGTGAAGGACTTATTACGACCAGAGACACCGCTTGATGGCATCGCGGCATCCGAAGCAAGACCAATGCTTTCTTTTAATGTCTAAGATGTTAAGGTGGACTGAACTCTCACACTTGTATTTACCTGTCAGCGGTGTTGTTGATGCCTTGAGTGATAAGAAAGTGCAGAATGCAAAAGCATAGACATAAGCTGTGTCCCAATGTGAAGGCTGCATCCTCCGAAGTCCGTATTTGAAGGCCGATTGCGTCCCAGCAGCGTGACGAAGGACGTCCCAATTCAAAGCCTGCATCCTCTGAAGGCCGGTGTGTTGGAGGATTGTGTCGCCTAGCAACTGTGACTGACAGCTGACCACGACGAGCGGGAGTAACGGTGTTTGCACTGGACTTTTTATATCCAACTGGTTTATGTCGTGTATTTTAAATAAAGACTCTGGATTCGAACTGTATGAACGTGTTTACTTCCTTTAGGCAACGTTAAACATACATTACATTCACTGGCGCTTCCCGTCGTCCTTTCTATGACATCATCTCCATTGCGCCAACCTAGAACACCATAGCAACAACACCACATCTCCCCTTTCTAGAGATCAAAGGGTAGACTACCTTTGTCTCGACAGACCTTAGAGGATTATTCTGCCTCTTTTGCTGGAAGGTCTGCTCCTATCTAAATCTTAAACAAACCAAGTAATAACATTTGTCTTCATATTTTGAGCAATCCTTTCCCCCCAGTAAGTACATTAACCCCTTAACGCCCAATGTCGCAAATATGCAACAAACCCTTTTGACTCAGTCAACCAGCCGAGATAACGTTTGCATTCCCCCAATGCCGGTTTGTGCATATTCGCTACGGACCTAGGACCTTCGGCAAGCACTTGTTTCTAGTGGGACTGCAAAGTGACGGACTCATTTCCTGTTTACGCACAGACACGAACATTTTCAACATTTGCAACATTCCAAATTGACCATTATGCCCGCTGTTGCAGATTTGCAACATACCAAATTTGACCCCAAATTGACCATTTGCAAAATATCAAATTGACCCCAAATTGACCAATGTCCTCTGTTGCAGATTTGCAACATACCAAATTGACCCCAAATTGACCAATATGCCCGTTGTTGCAGATTTGCAACATACCAAAGTTTCGATTTATTTGTTGTGCAAAAGTGAAATTGATAATCTCAACATTATTTACCATCTACTTAAAGGCAAAAACACATAAAATATTTTTTTATATACAGCTATATAAATTCGGGCGTTAAGGGGTTAAGTGGACAATGTATTTGTAACTATAATGTAATAGTAAACCACACAAAGTTGTTTACAGGTTCAACCTTACAGGTTTCACGACCCGTCTCCCACACCTAGTTCTAGGTGTTGACGCCAGGTAAGGAATGTCCTGCTCCTCTGATTCCTGAGTGACAGGGTGCGACTCAGAGAATGTATCCGAGAACCGATCTTGCATATCACTTTTGTCCTCCTTAGCTGATGCTTGCATAGGTACCAGATGGTGGCGGTTACGTCTCACAGTCCCATACTGCGTATTCACAAGGTAAGACCATGGAGCAAAGTGACTGGCAACAATCGTTCCTGATTCTTTAGCATCAGACACCCAGACTTCTTCTCCTGGTTGTTGTGTGCTGAGTTTCCTAGCTCTGTGATTTTTATTGAAGCGCTCTGCATCAGCACTCTTTCTTCCCTTCTCTTTTATGAAGACTGCATCAGTGTCAGGGAGCGCTGGATCTAGCAACGATGGGAGTGTGGGCACAGTTGTTCGCAGCCTTCTTCCCATAAGAAGCTGAGCTGGGCTGTACCCATTCTGCAAGGGAGTAGCACGATATGCTAGGAGAGCAAGGTAAGGGTCGTTAGCTTTCTTAAAAAGAGCCTTCATTGTCTTGACCGCACATTCAGCCTCTCCATTGCTCTGGGGAAACTTTGGGCTGCTAGTAACGTGGACAAATCCATACGAAGCAGCAAAGGATGAAAATGAGTGGCCAGAGAATTGTGGCCCGTTGTCTGTAATTAGCGTCTCTGGAACTCCATGCCGTGCGAATATGGACTTCATGTGGACAATGACGTTAGTGGACCTGCTGGGTGATAACTGAGCAATCTCAGCTGGGGCGGCAGTGGCTCAGTGGTTCATGTGGGTTGTCTACAAACCGAAAGGTTGGTGGTTCAATCCTCGGTTCCACCTGACCAAGTGTCGAGGTGTCCATGAGCAAGACACCATAACCCCAGCTGCTCCCGACGAGCTGGATGGCGCCTTGCATGGCTGCCGTCGCCGTCGGTGTATTAATGTGTGTGTGAATGGGTGAATGTGAGGCAAAAAAGCGCTTTGTAAAGCGCTTTGGTGGCCATTGGGTCACCAATCTCACCAATTACCAATCTCCACATACCTGGAATAGTAGTCCACCACAAGCAGGTATGTGTTAGTTCCCAACGTGAATCAGCCCCTAACCTTTGCCAGGGTCTGTCTGGAAACTGAGTTTGAGCAGTTGAGCTCCAGTTGAGCACCATATCCTTCAGCTGATTACTTAACCCTGGCCACCATACTGATTGTCTTGCCCGCTCTCTGCATTTCACAAGTCCTAAGTGCCCCTCATGCAACTTGCTAAGGACACCGTTGACCAGAATGACCAGCCTTGTACCTCTCAGCAACAGGTCATCTTGCACAGTTAATAGAGCCCGTTCGGCCGAGTAACGCTTCAGTATAGGATCTCTCTTGCTGTGCTCTGTCCACCCTTCAACACACAGTTTAATCACACTGGAACATTTAGCCTCGCGAGACCATCCTGATCTTGCGAGCTTTCAAGGTTTCACTCGCAGATCAGTCTGGATACTTTCCGTTAAAGAAAATTTGTGAGCAGTTCACCAAACGAACGTCCAATCAGCGTTGGCTTTGAGGCGGGTTGAGGTGTGACGCAGCGAGAAGCGCGACAGTTCAGTCTAAAGAACATGACGGCTTCAGCGGATGAAACTAGCATCAGCGTGGCTATCGAGCAAGTTTTATCGGAATTACAGAGTATTTCTTCACTGAAAGAAGAGCAAAACACTGCTCTGGAAGCTTTTCTCAGAGGAAAAGATGTTTTTGCTCTTCTCCCGACTGGTTTCGGCAAGAGTTACGGTACGTCATATGCTTCGTTGATCTGATTGGTTGATTTAGCCCGTCTATCACCAACATAGGCCAATCAGCTAACCAGTATTTTCGCCCCTTACCAAAATTACTTCAACGGAAGGTTTCAAGATGGATATGCGGAGCAAATCCATCTGGCGGAGTCAGGTTAACACACATTGTCACTCTTTAAGTCTTCCTTCAGCTGTCCCAGGTAGGTTGTGCTTGTTGGCAAATTCCCCATGATAGAATCAACATAAATGTTAGTGTCCTCCTAAAACCCTCTCTTCATGTAGCTCACATGGCTTTACTGGAGCACGTGACAGAGTGTCAGCTACCCATAGATCCTTTCCTGGCACATGAACAATGGAGTAGGAGTAACGCATCAGTCGCATTTTGAACATCTGGATACGAGGAGGGGGAGGATCCAGAACTTGAGATCCTAAGAGACTCAATAGAAATACAAAATGTTTGCCAATGAGAAAGTCCTTGAATCGTTCGCATGCCCATGTCAGCCCCAAGGCTTCTTTTTCCACTTGAGCATATCTCCGCTCGGTCTGTGTGAGAGATCTTGATGCATAAGCTATTGGCTTCCAACCCCTGGCCACCGCTGCAGAAAGACTGCTCCCAGTCTGTAGGACACTTTACAGTCTCTATTTGCGTCATAGATGGCTAGAACAGGGGGGGACGACAGCGCGTCTTTCAGAGCCTGGAACGCATTGGCTTGTTCAGTGTCCCAAATCCAGCAGTTCTTTTTCGACAGCAGATCTCGGAGAGCTTTGTGTTTTCTGCTAGTTGGGGAATAAACTTCCCAAGCTGATTTACCATCCCCGGGAAGCTCCGCAATTCACTCACGTTTGAGGGCTCCGTCGTGTCTCTAATGGCTGCGGTTTTCATTGGGTCGGGGCTAATACCATCGGCAGAAATAATGTGCCCTAAAAAGTGTACCGTCCTCTTTGACAATTCACACTTCTCGACGTTAAGGGTCATACCTGCCTTTTGCATTTTCCTCAGTACGGCATGCAGACGGGCGTCATGTTCCTCTCTTGTTTTCCCCCACACCAGAACATCATCTATATGACACACCGTGCCTTCCAGTCCTTCAGTGATCTCTGTAGCCATTCTATTCTGGAAGTGTTCTGGAGCGGACGATATTCCGAAAGGAAGCCGTTTGAAGAAATAACGGCCAAATGGGGTTATGAACGTTGTGTAGCGCAGAATCCTCTGACAATGGTATCTGCCAGAAACCCATATTGGCATCTAACTTACTGAAGATCTGCGCTCCTGCAAGCATTCCTAACGTCTGTTCAACAGATGGCAGGATGTATTTTTCCCGGCGAACTGACTCGTTTAACTTGGAGAGGTCAACACATATCCGAACAGCACCTGACTTCTTTGGGACTACCACCATACCAGCACACCAGTCTGTTGGTTCCTCCACCCTGCTAATTACCCCCAATGTCTCCATACGGCCTAGCTCTTCTTTAACTTTACTCATTAAAGGTAACGGGATCAGTCTTGGGGTTTTGAGAGAGAATGGAGAAGCCCCCGGTTTGAGCCTGATAACACAAGGCTGTCGTACTTCTCCCAGACCGCTGCACAATTTTGGATAACTTGTCTTTAATGTTTCCATATCAATGTTATCTAATCGTGCCACAAGCTCGAGCTTTGCAATAGCCGGTCTGCCCAGAAGTGCAGTGTGTAGGTTTTTGATTATGTACACATCTTCCTCAGACTGTTTTTCGCCTGGTCTAGTAGTCAATAAAATAAAATAAAAAAACAGTATACAGCAAATAAAATAGTAATGAAAAGGCTATATAAAATAAATGACACGAACCCTGTCTATTTTTCAGTTTTATTGATCAGTAAGAGACATTAAAACAGTATAAGTAGCCTAAAAAGTATAAGAGGATTTACACAAGACAAGAATTAAAGTAAACAATTCAGACACAGAAGGATACAACGTTAAAATATAGCCACAATAAAGTTAGGAATCTTCATTTTGCCGTCAGCCAAAACGATTTGCCAGGGAACAAATGATACGATTCGAGACATAAGAGGCAGCGGCAAACGTCAGAAGCACTAACCGGGGAAAGGCTGATCCAGGCGGGGTGCAGAGCGCTGAGGTTTAATGTGAGTGGAAGTTCTCGTCATATTAGACTTTCTCTGGCATAACTAGACCAACTGTTTTCTTAGTGACATTTAGCGCACCAGTTTATCTGGAAGTAATGATTTTGTTCTCTTTGACTCGCTGGATGGAAACAGTGCTTTATTCGCAAATGTTTTATGCTTAACATTTAAGTTTAAGGCCTTTACATTTATTTATTTATTTGCTAATTCAAAGTCCATTTCATCTAATTTCTTTTGCATTCTTTGTCTTAAAAAATAAAACTTTGCACAAGCCAACCAAGTAATTTTTGCTCATATTTGTCCCCTCCTCTTGACGCTTCACACTCCAGTCCAGTGGGTGGCGGTAAGACACATGTGTTTGTTTCCTAACCACCATTAAAGCTCAGAGGAAGAAGATAAGCTTTGTTCAGCATGGTCTCTGTTGTTTTGCTGTAGTACTAGCTGAATACAAACAGTTAGAAATGTAGGTTACTTTTTGTATATAAAGAAAACACTTTTGAATCAGGCCTGTAATATTCCCATCCTCATATACGTGACTAAGTTCTGAATCAAGCAGGAATATCTGGAGGAGTATCAACTGAACTGAGATCTGCTGCTGTGAAGATGGTGTTTGTTAAAGAGGAGAGTGAGGAGGACATGAGTGAACCAGAACCCTGGAGAATAAAACACGAGGAACAAGGAGGTTGGTTATGGAGATATTTTTTTGCTGCAAAACTGCTGAATTTTAACTTGTAGAGAATAGCCAGACACGTGTATCAGTAAATTTTAAATAACAGAGAGAAATGTTTTAAGAGTTGTAAATTTGTAGAGTTTTTTCTTTATCTTCCACAAACACAACACAACAGTTACACTTTCTCAAATTCTTCATTTCAGGGGCACAAATCCTATTCTACACATCACAAATTAAGAAACTCATACGCTCACATTTTTGCTAACACAGTTGTGCAGTGAATATAGTGCAAAACGCTTTTACACACCTGCATAAAAAAAAACGTGAAATCATGTAGAAATTTTGCTCCTCTGCAAATCAGTATGTGAATTCATCTAATGAGAGTTGCACACTTGTAGAATATTTTCTCACAAATGTCTTGTATATTTTATTTTTCTAGCGCAAACACAAGTACATAACTACAGCTGCTTGAATCTGCGGCGACAAATCTCAAACACAGTTTTTCGCTTTCAAAAGTGACAAGTTTGGCGCGGTCTCCCTTTTGCACCAAATGCGCGAAATGCGGAGCAAAAGTGAATTGTGCATCTGTAAATCTTTTATGTTTTTATTTTAGGCCTGATGAAAGTGAAAGAGGAAAGACCAGATCTGAATGAAGTGGAGGAGAATCATCAGAAAGTTCATGATGTCACCGCTGGAGAGAGGCCATTGAGTTGCTCCAAAACTGAAAACAGTTGCTCACAAAGCAGCATCCAAATAACAGAAGTCAAAAAGCCTATCACCTGTTCTCACTGTGGAAAGACTTTCAAACGTAAAGAAACCCTTAAGATTCACATGATAATTCATAGTGGAGCAAAGCCTTTCACCTGCCCTCAGTGTGGAAAGAGTTTTACACAGAAAGGAAACCTTAATGAGCATTTGTTAATTCACACTTCAGAAAAGCCTTTCACTTGTTCTCAGTGTGGAAACTCTTTTAGACGTAAAGCGTACCTTGAGCGTCACATGTTAATTCATACTGGGAAAAGGCCTTTCGAATGCTCTCACTGTGGAAACTCTTTCACACGTAAAGGAAACCTTAATAAGCACATGTTAATTCATACTGGAATAAAACCGTTCGTCTGCTCCCACTGTGGGAAGTGTTTTACATATAAAGTACACCTTATTCATCATTTGGTAACTCACACTCAAGAAAAGCCTTACATCTGCTCTCAGTGTGGAAACTCTTTCACGCGTAAAGTAACCCTTGAGAATCACATGTTAATTCATGCTGGAATAAAACCTTTCACCTGCTCTCAGTGTGGAAAGAGTTTTATACGGAAGACACAACTTAATGATCACATCTTAATTCACACTAAGGAAAACCCTTTCACCTGTTCTCACTGTGGAAAGACTTACAGACGTAAAGTGAGCCTGAAGAAGCACGTGCTAATTCACACTGGAAGAAAGCCTTTCACCTGCTCTGACTAGCTATGCTTCCATCCACTTTTCTATGCACATTTTAGCATATCACAAAATAAAAGAAAACAACACTGGATGGAAACGCCATGATGCGTATAAATGAGTTGAACTGAGTCGGAGACATTTTTTTATACGCATAAATTTCAATGGAAACACTTTCACCCAAAAAAATCCTTGATAAGCATAAAAAAGTAGTACCAGTGACATTTAGAACCAGTTTATCTGGAAGTGATGATTTTGTTCTCCTTGATTTGCTGGATGGAAACAGTGCTTTATTCGCAATTGTTTTATGCACTATTTCAAATTTGCACAGAAGTTCAATTTTCAACTTTGGATGGAAATATCGCGACTATGGAAAGAGTTTTAGATGTAAAGGACAGGTTATGCTTCTGCGTCAACTCCATGGCGTAGCTACGTCGTCACTACTACTACGGCGTCGTGGCCGTTTTATGCTTCTGGATCAGGTTGCGTTGCATCGCGGTGCATTTCTCCGGCTGAACACTAGGGGGGTGTGTGGTTCTCGAAACTCTTTGCAAGTTTGTTTTGGTTCCGTGCGCCGCGAGCGAAAGAGAGAGAATGTTGCAGCTGGAGCTAATCGACGTTGAACAACAAGACGACACAAACTTGGTTAATACTGTATTATCAATGATGTAACCGTGAACATTGTATTGAAAATAAACAATAAACTGTGTTTCAAAACAAACGTTGATTTATTGATTGATTGAAGTTTATTGCGAGCAAAAAAAGAAAAGAAGATAGACATATATTACAACATGACATCAAGACTTTTGCGTAAACGAACACGCCACTTTCGAGTCAAGTGGCGTGTTATCTCTACGCATTTTGAACTATCCGCGTGTATGTCTACGCCATTAACGTCCAAGTGATTCCGCGTGTCTGTACACGCTGTCAAATGTCTGCGCGAAATGAAGCAAAATGTAGATCTATATCTGGGGAGCGACCTTTTTCTTTCCTAGGATGGTAAGGGAACAGTCATAAATGGCATTAACCCCAGTGACGGGTAGGTTTAGGGACGGGGTTGAGGTAAGTCATATATTTATATAACGTAAAGTCAACGGCGTTCATAAACACACTGAAAAGCGATTATGCGTGTTGATAGCACGCAGGAAATACGAATTGGCGTGTCATACACACGCTACTTCATGAGATCAGTCTGTGTATTAACAATGAAATAGTCAAGTCAAGTCACATTTATTTATATAGCACTTTTCACAATACAGATTGTTTCAAAGCAGCTTCACAGTGATAACATGAAAGTAGTACAACACAGATCAATAATATTGTAAATATTAAATATCCCAGACTAAGCAAGCAAAAGCAAGGCAACAGTGGCAAGGAACCAAAACTCCATCAGATTGGATGGAGAAAAAAACCTTGGGAGAACCCAGGCTCAGTCAGGGGCAAGACAAAGTGGAACTATTTTAATTAAATCATTTATGTTATACATTTTATGTTATCTTTAACAAGTATATGTGCTATAAATTCGGTGCACTTCTTCCTCTGGCTGAAGATATTAAGCTAAAGAGAATGTTCAGCATATTATGGTCTTCTTTTTTAATAGGTTTATAAGGTGTAGTGTTAGCGGCTAAGCTAATGATCTTCGAATGGAAGTGAATCAATCAATCAAAACTAACTTTATCTGGACAACAACTTTAACTGTTATAAAGCCTAAAGAATCTGGTATGGTATTTTCCTAAGCTGCTTTGAAACAATCCATACTGATAAAAGTGTTAAATAAATGAAGCTGATTTGACGTTGTTATAATACGACATTAATTAATTAAACCGTGTTATGTTGCCTCCATGACAACAGTTAGAGAACAGCTGTTTTTCTACAAATTAAAATGTCAAGCTACCCGTATATACATTGTCAAATATATTCTTTTGTGGAAATGCTAACTATCAAAAACGTATTCGACGCTTCACACTCCAGTCCAGTCGGTGGCGGTAAGACACACACGTTTGTTTACAAACCACCATTAAACCTCAGAGGAAGAAGATTAGTTTTCAGCATGATCTCCGCGGTTTTGTCGAGGTGCTGGCTTGGCTTTTGTACTTAGTGTTAGAAAGACAAACATGTTTGAATCAGGTCAATAAATGCCTGTAATATTCCCATCCTCATATACGTGACTAAGTTCTGAATCAAGCAGGAATATCTAGAGGAGTATCAACTGAACTGAGATCTGCTGCTGTGAAGATGGTGTTTGTTAAAGAGGAGAGTGAGGAGGACATGAGTGAACCAGAACCCTGGAGAATAAAACACGAGGAACAAGGAGGTTGGTGTCTATACTCGTTCTTGTTGAACTCGGAGCGTGTGCGACAGATTCACATTAACAGATTCACACGTTTTTACATTGAGATAGGGTAAATTAATCTCAAACTAACATTTGTGTGAGACAAGGTTTACATGTCTTCACCTAAATAAAAGCCCCAATGTAACTAATAAAAGCCGATTAAGTATATATATATATATATATATATATATATATATATATATATATATATATATATATATATATATATATATATATTACTAGTCAACTGTAACCTCAATGTGTGTATATATATATATATATATATATATATATATATATATATATATATATATATATATGAATCAGAACCATAATGAATCAGATACTCTTTTGATTTTGCAGATACCTGTATTTTCATTACATTAGAAAAGTTATAAAATGTTAGAGAAAACAAAATAATATCAGTAATATTCGTTGATTTAATATGTTTAGCATATATATATATATATATGAAGAGTTCAGATGCAAAAGCCTCTAAATGCCATTTGAAATTTTCTTCTAAAATGACCATTTTTATCAAGCTTGTATATTTAAGTTTAGTAATTTCACTTAAATGACAATTAATAGGTAATCTTCATTGCCATTTAAGTGAAATTACTGAACTTAAATATACAAGCTTGATAAAAATGATCATTTTAGAAGAAAATTTCAAATGGCACTTAGAGGCTTTTGCATCTGAACTCTTCATATATATATATATATATATATATATATATATATTAGGGCTGCACAATTTGGGGAAAATGTCATATTGCGATTATTGAGGTCAATATTGCGATTGCGATAAAATAAAGAAATGGTTTCGTGAGTCAACTTGCTTGGTTCTAAAGTAAAATGCAGACACAGATTAGTGACCATTCTGTGTATTAATGTGTTTTTCTAGCAACATCAACTAAATGATTGATTACACCTATAATAAATAAACCATCAACCAACATTACAGTGATTCCATCATTACAATTGAAAGCTATCAACTTTAAAAAAAAATAAATAAAAATATTAGGCTTAAAAAAATATGACAGCTTTTAAATTAAGTGAACTTCTAATAGTCCAGATAAACCCATAATAATGCCATGTTTACCTGTGCTCTTCCTGTCTTAACTGGTAGGATACAGAAATTGAATAAAGTTATCAAACAGTCTGCGCTCCATGAATTATAAATTATATATAGGACACATTTTTTGTGTCCACTTTTGCGTTTTTTCTTCAGAATTGTTTCCGTGTAAACATAGCCTAAGAGGCCGTGCAGGAAGATGAGGTTGCACTAACTCAGTGAGGTATTGAGGTGCGGGGCCAACTACAGTAAGACTAATATTTTAAACTGTATACGATTGACCGAAGGATAGGGATAAGTATAGGGGTAATATGTGCAGATTTTTTCTTATGCAAAAAAAGTTTGTTTTTTTTAATTTTTTTTTAGTATTGTATCATTTGTATATGAAACTTTCAACAAAAAAAGGGAACTTTTTTTAATGTTTTGGTACATTGTTGTCGTGTAAATTTATAATACTTTTATTTTACAATTGTCCAATTTGATTTTCATAATTCTACTGTTTTCATTTTGGGCCTGATGAAAGTGAAAGAGGAAAGACCAGATCTGATTGAAGTGGAGGAGAAACATCATCAGAAAGTTCATGATGTCACCGCTGGAGAGAAGCCATTGAGTTGCTCCAAAACTGAAAACAGTTGCTCACAAAGCAGCATCCAAATAACAGAAGTCAAAAAGCCTTTCACCTGTTCTCAGTGTGGAAAGACTTTCAAACATAAAGAAAGTCTGAAGACTCACATGATAATTCATGCTGGAATCAAGCCTTTCACCTGCCCTCAGTGTGGAAACACTTTTAAATATAAAGGAAGCCTGAAGAGTCACATGTTAATTCACACTGGAAAAAGGCCTTTCGTCTGCCATCACTGCGGAAAGAGTTTCACACATAAAGGACACCTTAATGATCATCTGGTAATTCACACTGAAAAAAAGCCGTTCACTTGTTCTCAGTGTGGAAACACTTTCACACGTAAATCAAGCCTTAAGTATCACTTGTTAATTCATGCTGGAATCAAGCCGTTCACCTGCTCTCAGTGTGGAAAAAGTTTTACATATAAAGGAAATCTTACTGAACATTTAGTTACTCACACTCAAGAAAAGCCGTTCACCTGTTCTCAGTGTGGAAAGACCTTTACACGTAAAGAAACCCTTGAGAATCACATGAGAATTCATGCAGGAATAAAGCCTTTCACCTGCTCTCAGTGTGGGAAGAGTTTCACCAGTAAACAAGGATTTAATTGTCACATGAGAATTCACACTGAAGCGATGCCTTACGCATGTCATCTGTGCGAGATGAGATTTAAATGGAACTGTGGTCTCACCGTTCACCTGCACCGATCTCACTCTGCCGTGAAGCAATTCACATGTGACCACTGCGGTAAAACTTTTGCTTTGCCGTCATTACTGAAGAACCACCAGAAAGTTCATACAAATGAGAAGGCGTACACCTGTCCTGTTTGTGGGAGGAGATTTCTAAGGGTTGACTCCTTGAAAAGGCACCAGAGAACAGTACACGATAATGTGAACTTGTGTGCTGTGAGTGTGGGAGAGGCTTTAATACAGCCGAGTCCTTGATATCACACCAATGCATACACAGAAATGTACATTTACTCGTTAAAGGAGTAGTTCACTTTTAAAAAAAACTTTTGCTGATAATTTACTCACCCCCATGTCATCCGAGATGTCCACGTCTTTCTTTCTTCAGTCGAACAGAAATTAAGGTTTTTGATGAAAACATTCCAGGATTTTTCTCCATATAATAGACTTCAATGGGAACCAAACGGTTCAAGGTCCAAAAGACAGTTTCAGTGCAAACTGTTCAAAGGGCTTTAAAAAAAGCGAAACGATCGCTCATTTTTTTAACAAAGTTTTATAAGATGAACGAATCCTCAAAATGACAAAATCTTTTTTCGTGTCATTTGGTTCATTCAACAAACAAAATGAGCGAGTTGACTCAGAAAAAGATTCGTTCATTTTGATGAACGAGTTCGAACAGGAGAGTACCGAACGCGCATCACAGAATAGAGCAAGGCGAGCATTTGAGCTTATAAAACTTAAACTTTGTTATTTATTTATTAAATGAGCGATCGTTTCGCTTGATAAGACCCTTATTCATTGTCTGGAATCGTTTAAAGCCCTTTGAACAGTTTGCACTGAAACTGTCTATTGAACCGTGAACCGTTTGGTTCCCATTGAAGTCCATTATATGGAGAAAAATCCTGGAATGATATGAATAGCATATACTCATTTTAAAGTGTAAAATAGAATTAATGTTCTTGATTGCACATTATTTCTCAATTAGAAACAATGACCAAATATAATAAGTTCAATGCAAAAGTTGTGTTTGTGTTTCACAGATTTCTCAACTTTCCACTTTATCTCTGTATATTTCACCATCAATGTATCGGGGGTTCCTAATGAATGCACTACATAAATTTGTAAAACTAATTGTTAGGATATTCGTTTAGTGAAACTTAAGCACGACTGCAAGCCTGTGTTGACTTAGGAACGATATGGTATGATAATTAACTCTAGCGAGCACAATGAACTGTTGCACGTTCCCTTTCAAACCTTGTTAATTACTAATTAAATTAGCAATTTGACATTTTGTAGTGTTGAATGAGATATTTCACATTTGTAATGGTCATATACATAATAGAGAGGCCTTCATAAATATTTTACTGTTGAAAAAAAAAAACGTGTTAGATCAAGTTCAACTAAATGCTCCTCATTTCTTTCACTTCTCTCTTAGGAGTCAGTGAAGATTTCATTATTGAAGGTCTGGTTCATGAACTAATTTGTTGTGTCTGTTCAAATGTTATTAATGTCATTTTATAAAATAACCACTAAACTTACTACCAGAGTCATTGTGTCTTCCCTCTGTAGGCTGTGTTTGATCTATTCTAGTGACTGAAAAGGCAATAGCCTTCCATAATTTCTTAATTGTTTTGTTGTACTTGAGGTATATGCTAATTAGACACAGTATTCAACAAGCTACCAGGTTTAATTGCAAGTAAGTAGCATTTGGGTGTATTTAGTCACAATTATTCAACATTCAGGTCTTAGCAACCAGGTTTCTAGAAAGTATTTAGGGGTGAAATAAACTTTTAAAACTTGCGTTGTTGGTCCTGCAAAACTCCTGGGACTGCGGTTTTCCGATTCGGTAGGTGGCGCTGTCACACACAAAAACTGCCGTCCTGAAAAAGATGTAGGACCTACTTTCGACACTTCACACTCCAGTCCAGTCGGTGGCGGTAAGACACACGTTTGTTTACATTAAACCTCAGAGGAAGAAGATTAGGTTTCGGCTTGATCTCTGCGGTTTTGTCGAGGTGCTGGCCGAATACAATAAATACCTGTAATATTCCCATCCTCATATACGTGACTAAGTTCTGAATCAAGCAGGAATATCTGGAGGAGTATCAACTGAACTGAGATCTGCTGCTGTGAAGATGGTGTTTGTTAAAGAGGAGAGTGATGAGGACATGAGTGAACCAGAACCCTGGAGAATAAAACACGAGGAACAAGAAGGTTGGTGATTCTTCATTCATCTTATAGGAGTTTTAAAGACAGGCAAGAGTGACAAAGGTTTGACGTTATCTGTTTTACAGAAGTCTTCCTGCGGAATTCTATGGCGTTATTTTAATGACAAATGTATTAAACGCATCGTGATTGTAACGCGAGAGCGCGCGGATTCCCTTTGTTCTGGCGCCAAACTTGGCGCGCTTTTCAATAAACAATTCTATTTAATACAGCCAACATCCTCAATTAGGCAATGAGTTTGGTCATTTGTCACATTGAGCGTTTTATATCTTCGTCTCGATTCGTCCTTCGTCCTCATTTACGTGACTAAGTTCTGAATCAAGCAGGAATATCTGGAGGAGTATCAACTGAACTGAGATCTGCTGCTGTGAAGATGGCGTTTGTTAAAGAGGAGAGTGAGGAGGACATGAATGACCCAGAATCCTGGAGAATAAAGCACGAGGAACAAGGAGGTTTGTAATGGAGATATTTTTTGTTTCAAAACTGATGAATTTTAAGTCGTAGAGAATAGCCAGACACGTGTATCAGTACGTTTTAAATCACAAAGAGAATTTTTTCAAGAGTTGTAAACTTGTAGAGTTTTTTTATCTTCCACAAACTAGGGCTGGGCGATATGGCCAAAAAAAATTATCACGATAATTTTTTTTATATCAGTCGATATCGATAATTATCACGATATATGTCAAATCTTTATTTTTTTCAAGTTTAAAGGCAGATTTTTGCTACTAAGTGAAAGTTGAATAAACCAGAGTGTTAATTGTGTTTTTAAGCTACTCTTTAAATTTATGTTCAGTAACAAAAACAGTAACATCTGTTTTATTTTATTTTTTGTTTGTTTTTTATGAAACAACCACATTTTTATTTGGTAAAAAGTAATATTCTGACTGTTTGAGTTGTATTCAATTTAACCATTGGTCATCCAGTATGCATTTAGATCATGATAACCACAGATAAAACCAGGTATAACCTATAACCTAGCCTATCACCTCACTATCATGGCATAACTTTATGGTTTCTGTAGTTTTTGTATGAAAAACAATAGCCTAACAGTTAAATACATTATTAAATACTGTACTTGTATTCCATTAGTCATTTAATACATTGTCTACACTAAAAATATTATACAATTCAATATTTATATCCCACATTTCATGGTGCAGTTAATATTACTAGGCTAACCTTACAGTAAATCCATGGTAGGCTAAATGTATTCAGTATCAATTCAGATTCTGACTGGATCGTTGCACGCAGTGTTTCTCCTTTTTGTCAGCAGTGTTTCATCTGCCTTTAAACTGGTTTAAACTTGACATTTGTGTTCTTCGCTGAACTCAAGTGCTTCTCACTGGATCTCGTGAGCAAAACGATCAGAGGCGCGTCTGCTTGAGCTCGCGCTACGCTCAGTGCGCTGCAGTTTGGACTTTGAACCGAACGGATAAATGCTCCGTGTGGCGCACGCGGTTTAAATGACTTTCGTTCCTCTTTTGACGCGAAAACATTATCGAACATTTATCGACCTCTTGATATCGTTTTATCGAGAAAAATTATATCGCGATAATTATCGTTATCGTTTTATCGCCCAGCCCTACCACAAACACAACAAAACAGTTACACTTTCTCAAATTCTTCATTGCAGGGGCACGAATCCTATCGCAAATTAAGAAACTCGTACGCTCACATTTTTGCTAACACAGTTGCTGCAGTGAATATGGTGCAAAACGCATTTACACACCTGCATAAAAAACGTGAAATCATGTAGAAATTTAGCAAATCAGTATGTGAATTCATCTAATGAGAGTTGCACACTTGCAGAATATTTTCTCACAAATGTCTTGTATATTTTTCTAGCGCAATCACAAGTACATAAATACAGCTGCTTGAATCTGCCGCGACGAATCTCAAACACAGTTTTTCGCTTTCAAAAGTGACAAGTTTCGCGCGCTCTCCCTTTTACACCAAATGTGCGAAATGTGGAAAAGAAGTAAATTGTGCATCTGTAAAAGTGATTACAGATGCACAATTCACCCCCCCCCCCAGTATAAAAAACAGTCAACATACACTTCTGCTTGTACTCTATTTTTAGTCTGTTTTGGTACAAATACAAATTACTGGAAACCTCTTTATAAGTATGTTATTGTGTATTACATGTTCGGTCTATAGGTGTGTAATGTTTCTTTAAAAAGCAAGCAACATTGCCAACTCCTGGCCTGGCATGAAAAAACAGAGCTTTTAGTCATTTTCCCAGATCCAACAGGAATTGTTTTGATGACTTTGTCATCTGTATGTGAAATAAAATAAAATAAACATACTAAGGAAAAAGCTTTCTGTGTTTAGTACAGTGTTGTCGTGTAAACATACCCTCATTTATATTTATGTAATTTTTATGTTTTTATTTCAGGCCTGATGAAAGTGAAAGAGGAAAGACCAGATCTGAATGAATTGGAGGAGAAACATCATAAGAAAGTTCATGATGTCACCGCTGGAGAGAAACCATTGAGTTGCTCCAAAACTGAAAACAGTTGCTCACAAAGCAGCATCCAAATAACAGAAGTCAAAAAACCTTTCACCTGTTCTCAGTGTGGAAGGACTTTCAAACGTAAAGAAACCCTTAAGATTCACATGATAATTCATGCTGGAATCAAGCCTTTCACCTGTTCTCAGTGTGGCAAGAGTTTCACACTGAAAAAAAACCTTAATGAGCATTTGTTAATTCACACTTCAGAAAAGCCGTTCACCTGTTCTCAGTGTGGAAAGACTTTTAAACGTAAAGCATGCCTTAAGCAGCACATGTTAATTCATACTGGGAAAAGTCCTTTCGAATGCTCTCACTGTGGGAACTCTTTCACACGTAAAGGAAGCCTTAAGAGTCACATGTTAATTCATACTGGAATAAAACCTTTCGTCTGCTCCCACTGTGGGAAGTGTTTTGCACATAAAGTACATCTTACTCATCATTTGATAACTCACACTCAAGAAAACCCTTACATCTGCCTTCAGTGTGGAAAGTCTTTCACGCGTAAAGGAACCCTTGAGAATCACATGTTAATTCATGCTGGAATAAAACCTTTCACCTGCTCTCAGTGTGGAAAGAGTTTTATACGGAAGACACAACTTAATGATCACATGTTAATTCATACTGGGAAAAGGCCTTTCGAATGCTCTCAGTGTGGGAACTCTTTCACACGTAAAGGAAACCTTAATAAGCACATGTTAATTCATACTGGAATAAAACCTTTCGTCTGCTCCCACTGTGGGAAGTGTTTTACATATAAAGGACACCTTACTCATCATTTGATAACTCACACTCAAGAAAAGCCTTACATCTGCCTTCAGTGTGGAAAGTCTTTCACGCGCAAAGAAACCCTTGAGAATCACATGTTAATTCATGCTGGAATAAAACCTTTCACCTGCTCTCAGTGTGGAAAGAGTTTTATACGGAAGAGTCAACTTAATGATCACATCTTAATTCACACTGGGAGAAAGCCTTTCACCTGCTCTGACTAGCTATGCTTCCATCCACTTTTCTATGCACATTTTAGCATATCACAAAATAAAAGAAAACAACACTGGATGGAAACGCCATGATGCGTATAAATGGGCTGAACTGAGTCAGATACATTTTTTATACGCATAAATTTCAATGGAAACACTTTCACCAAAAAAATTCATTGATGCGCATAAAAAAAGTAGTACCAGTGATATTTAGTACCAGTTTATCTGGAAGTGATGATTAGGGTTGGGTATCGAGTATCGATTGGAACCCGGACTGACTTTTCGTTTTTCCCGGAATCGTTCAAAAGTTAAAATTTCGATTCCTAATTTTGATATTCACACTCCGCCGACCAGAAGAAGGAACCCCTGAACAACACCAACGAAGAAGCATCTACCGAAGTGTTGGCATAACCGCGCGAGTCGAACATGAGTAGCTTACGTCGGCGGTCCAAAGTGTGGCTTCACTTTTCTAAAAAATAACGAAATCTCGGCAAAATGCAAAATTTGTGACAGAAGGAGTATTTCCTCTAGAAAGACCATTGGTTAGCAAGGTTGGCTAAACTTTTTTGACCCTGCCTCTTAAAAGAATCGGAATCAAGAATCGTTAGGAATCGGAATTGAAACAAGGAATCGGAATCAGAATCGTTCAAATTCAAACGATACCCAACCCTAGTGATGATTTTGTTCTCTTTGATTCGCCGGATGGAAACAGTGCTTTATTCGCAATTGTTTTATGCAATATTCCAAATTTGCACAGAAGTTCAATTTTCAACTTTGGATGGAAATATCGCCACTATGGAAAGAGTTTTAGATGTAAGGCCTCATTATGCTTCTGCGTCAACTCCATGGCGTAGCTACGTCATCACTACTACGGCGTCGTGGCCGTTTTATGCTTCTGCGTCAGGTTGCGTTGCATCACGATGCATTTCTCCTCCAGAACACTAGGGGGGGTGGTGGTTCCCGAATCTCTTTGCAAGTTTGTTTTGGTTCAGTGTGCCGCGAGCGAAAGAGAGAGAATGTTGTTGCAGTTGGAGCTAATTGACGTTGAACAACAAGACGACACAAACTTTGTCCCTTTGAACCAACACGGATGTCCAGGTCCCGTTCCACCCGAGCTGCCGTTGCTGTTCGGAATGACTTGAAGGACTTTTTTTTTCAGTCTCCACATGGCACTGTGCTATGGCGGGATAATGTTGCGTCCCGTGGCAGACTTGGTTAATACTGTATTATCAATGATGTAACCGTGAACATTGTGTTGAAAATAAACAACAAACTGTGTTTCAAAACAAACATTGATTTATTGATTGATTGAAGTTTATTGTGAAAAGAAAAAAAGAAAAGAATATGGACATATATTACAACATGACGTCATGACTTTTGCGTGAACATACACGGCACTTTCGAGTCAAGTGGCGTGTTATCTCTACGCATTTTGAGCTGTCCGTGTATGTCTACGCCATTAACGTCCGAGTGGTTCCGCGTGTATATACACGCCGTCAAATGTCCGCGCAAAACAAAGCAAAATGTGGATCTACATCTGGGGAGCGACCTTTTTTTTCCTAGTATGGTAAGGGAACACTCATAAATGCCATTAACCCCAGTGACGGATAAGTTTAGGGACGGGGTTGAGGTATGTCATATATTTATATATACAGTAATAACGTTAAGTCAACGGCGTTCATAAACGCGATTATGCGTGTTGATGGCACGCCAAAAATGGAAATGCGAATTGGCGTGTCATACACAAGCTACTTCAGGAGATCAGTCTGTATATAAACAATGAAATATAAAACAACACAGATTATTTTTTTAGTTCAATTCTTTATTTACTTTCTTTGTAAGTGTATAATTGTATTATAAAGTGATAATTATAATTATCAGTACGAGGGTGCAAATGTTAAAAAATGGCGATATAGCGGGAGGGGGAAACCAAAAAAGCTACGCTCCTGAAATGATGTATAATCTGACCAATCACAGCCCTTGCTGTCTGTGTCGCCTCGACGCGTAGTTACAAATTTTTGCAGGTGCACGACACGTCGAGCTACGGCAGAGGGATTTGCGTTGACACGGAGGGGTCTGCGGGGATACGCCGTCGATTCGACGCAGAAGCATAAAACGGGCTTAATAGTGGCTTGCATACTGGCTAATTCTAGGAACTAGCCACCAGGATGGTTCCCCGAGAACTAGTTGTTCCCCTTAGGAACATTTTCCTGGTTCCTTTTACCGTAAGTCAGTGTCAGTAGGAACTCTGAAGTGACTTAAGCCGCGCTTGTTGTTGTGACTTTTATTTTGACAGAACGGCGGACCTTTATTTTGGTTTTTAACGCACAACCATTTCTAGGGTTTACAAAGAATGGTGTGAAAAGGGAAAAACATCCAGTATGCGATGGCAGTCCTGTGGGCGAAAATGCCTTAAGCTGATAAGAGCAACTTTGACTGAAATAACCACTCGTTACAACCGAGGTATGCAGCAAAGCAT
Source organism: Cyprinella venusta (assembly GCA_038021265.1). NCBI lineage: Eukaryota > Metazoa > Chordata > Actinopteri > Cypriniformes > Leuciscidae > Cyprinella > Cyprinella venusta. The sequence continues at coordinate 52,978,033 of CM075863.1, read as the reverse complement.
TTGTGAAGCCACAACACACACAACCTTGAGGCAGATGGGCTCCAACAGCAGAAGACCCCACCGGGTACCACTCATCTCCACTACAAATAGGAAAAAGAGGCTACAACTTGCAAGAGCTCATCAAAATTGCTGGTGATTGACTCTGGTGCAAAACACCCTAATGACCATATGGTAAAACACACTTCAGAAAAGCCCTTTGCCTGCTTTCAGTGAGGAAACTCTCTCATGTGTTATGGAAAACCTGAAGAAGCACATGTTAATTCATTTTGGAATAAAGTCTTGTCTTACACCTGCTCTCAGAGCACACATGTTCAAAAAGGTCAACATTGAGTGGTGAGAGAAGATAGACAAAGTGGAACTATTTTAAATAAATCATTTATGTTATACATTTTATGTTATCTTTAACGAGTATGTGCTATAAATTCGGTGCACTTCTTCCTCTGGCTGAAGATATAACGCTAAAGAGAATGTTCAGCATATTATATGGTCTTCTTTTTTAGTAGGTTTATAGAACGGTGTAGTGTTAGCGGCTAAGCTAATAATGATCTTTGCAATGGAAGTGAATCAATCAATCAAACAAACCGAACTTTAGCTGGACAACAACCTAGCTGGTATAAGGTCTAAACAATCTTATTTTCCTAAGCTGCTTTGAAACAATCCATATTGATAAAAGTGTTATATAAATGAAGCTGAGTTGACGTTGTTATACATGTTAGAACAGTTAGAGAACAGCTGTTTTTCAACAAATTTTTAAAATGTCAAGTTACCCGTTTATACGCCTTATTCACGGCAGCGCCATCTTTGATTTTTAATTAGAATGAAAGCGAGGCTGTGAGGGATAGACTTGCATCTCTTCAATGGGCTGTACTGTTATTTAATGTTTTCGGTTTGTTCTGCAAATGAAACTCTGGAAAAATATATTTAAAAGAAATGTCGGTTGACAATAAACTCCCGACAATGTAAGCAGTGGAAAATTGTAAGGAATCTAGCCGCTTTATTCATCTTTTTACCGCGGATGCCATTGGAAACACGGCAAGTCTATCCCTCACAGCCTCACTTTCATAACTGTCATGGCGCTGCTCTGAATAAGGTTAATACATTTATAAACTAGCTTCTTTTGTGGAAATGGAATTCGCGTTACCTGACGATCACACTCCAGTCCAGTCGGTGGCGGTAAGACGCATACGTTTGTTTACAAACCACCATTAAACCTCAGAGGAAGAAGATTAGTTTTCAGCATGATCTCCGCGGTTTTGTCGAGGCTTGGCTTATGCACTTTTAGTGTTAGAAAGACAAACATGTTTGAATCAGGTCTGTAAATACCTGTAACATTCCCATCCTCATATACGTGACTAAGTTCTGAATCAAGCAGGAATATCTGGAGGAGTATCAACTGAACTGAGATCTGCTGCTGTGAAGATGGTGTTTGTTAAAGAGGAGAGTGAGGAGGACATGAGTGAACCAGAACCCTGGACAATAAAACACGAGGAACAAGGAGGTTGGTGATTCTTCATTCATCTTATAGGAGTTTTAAAAACAGGCAAGAGTGACAAAGGTTTGACGTTATCTGTTTTACAGAAGTCTTCCTGCGGAATTCTATGCGTTATTTTAATGACAAATGTATTAAACGCATCGTGATTGTAACGCGAGGCACTAAATTTGGCGCGCGCTCTTCAATATACAATTCTGTTTAGTATAGCTTACATCCCCAATTAGTTATGAGTTTGGTCATTTATCACATTGAGCGTTTTATGTCTTCGTCTCGATAGCAGGGGTATCCTGGAGTATGATAGTGAAACCCATATAGCTACTTTCCCTTCAAACTTAAAAATTTCACTCTTTCATTTCATCATTGTTGGAAAACATTCTTCTCGAAATAACTTCTGTTAAGCATGTGAATCGATTTTTTTCCCTGCACCCCTACTAATTTCCTTTTGTTTTCAATATTAACAATTTATTTTATTTATTTTCATCATTTTAATCTTTTCATTTCAGGCCTGATGAAAGTGAAAGAGGAAAGACCTGAAGATCTGAATGAAGTGGAGGAGAAACATCATCAGAAAGCTCATGATGTCACCGCTGAAGAAAAGCCATTGAGTTGCTCCAAAACTGAAAACAGTTGCTCACAAAGCAGCATCCAAATAACAGAAGTCAAAACGCCTATCACCTGCTCTCTGTGTGGAAGGACTTTCGCACGTAAAGAAAACCTGAAGACTCACATGTTAATTCATGATGGAATAAAGCCTTTCTCCTGCTCTCAGTGTGGCAAGAGTTTCACGCAGAAAACACACCTAAATGAGCATTTGGTAACTCACACTTCAGAAAAGCCTTTCACATGCCCTCATTGTGGAAACTCGTTCAGACGTAAAGGATACCTTAAAATTCACATGTTAATTCATGATGGAATAAAGCCATTCTCCTGCTCTCAGTGTGGAAAGAGTTTTACACATAAAGGACTACTTAATGATCATATGTCAACTCACACTTCAGAAAAGCCTTTCCCATGCTCTCAGTGTGGAAACACTTTCAGACGTAAGAGATACCTTAAAACTCACATGTTAATTCACACAGGAATAAGACCTTTCATCTGCTCTCAGTGTGGAAAGAGTTTCACACAGAAAGCACACTTTACTGAGCATATGTTAATTCACAATTCAGAAAAGCCTTTCGTCTGCTCTCAGTGTGGAAACTCTTTCACGCGTAATGCAAACCTTAAGAAGCACATGTTAATTCATGCTCGAAAAAGCGTGGAAAGACATGAGAAATCACACTGAAGCAATGCCTTACACGTGTGTTAGGAAAAATATGTTTGCATCTCCTTTTCTGTCCATCTAATCATTTTTTTTACACTGCTTAGTCACACACTTGTAAGACGTGCTAGTTATTATCCATGAGGGGCCATGTTGTATAAATTTTTAATTAGGGGACACCTATTGTATCTGTTCCCATTTTTATTCTTCTTCCGCTCTTGGAGTTTTTGGCAGCCCATAGAGTCGATTGCGGGAAAGTTGTTTTGGTTTGACATTCTGATAGAGGACAGTCCCAACATCAATTACACCAATTTTGGTGTTTCTAATTCATTCCCTCTAGCGCCACCACCTGTCCAAATTTCACTTTCATTATGTTTATAGCTATTGAAACGTAAGGCCTATCATCAGAATTATTCCCCTTTGTTCCTGAGCTCGTGCCGATTCGATTGCACCCTATGACGTAATTTTCCGTCATAAAAATATGGCCGCCATCTTGAATTTTCCAAAAAAGCTACTTTTTCGAATTCGTCCTAGACGGTTTGTCCGATTTGCACAAAAATCGAATCAGATCATCTACAGACCACGCAACAAAAAGTTATAAATTCAAGTTGATTGGCTTTACTGTTTTTTTGATAAACCTACGAATAAATTTTACGTAGCGCTTGCGAAAACAGACATAAGGCTGTATCTCTGCTTATAAACGCTTTATCGGATTCAGACCAAACTTGATACAAGTAATCACAAGCATGACTTGAGGCAACATGCAGCTATACTTGCTTATAACTTCTGAACAGTTTGCCCAAAAATAAGACAACTGGTCTTGTTAGATTCAGGGCGTCATGCCAAGTTGACTGATACCCAATTTTCCCATATCGAACATTTTGTCGGCCATTTTGAATTATGTGCTAAAATTCTGTATTTTCTGAACGCATAAACGAATTGTTACGAAACTATGTATGGGTCATCATTATGATGCCCTGAAGGAGTCTGAGAAGTTTCAAAACAGCGCCAACTAGTGGTGATTTTTCTTTTCAAATGCTTATAACTTTGGGTGTAGTCGACTTATTTTCACGGGAGTCATCTTTTTGAGTTCCTGAATCATTGCCGAATCCAACGATAGCAAACATGCTGGGTTTTGTCTTACGGTTTGTGTAGTGTTGCAATTTAGCGCGAAAAAAACATTTGTCTATATCCTCGAAACTGCTTGTCCGATCGAGACGAAACCACCGTCAGAAGTTTGGAAACATAGGTCTTTAGCCATACGCCAATGCCCAAATTTGAAAATCTTGATGGAAAGGGGAAGTAAAATTCAATTTTTTATTTATTCCTTTTTTGATGATAGACAAGAATCAGGGAGAATCAAATGTGAATTTTTATTTGTTTAACACTAAAAAACAATTGTGATAAATTTAATTGGAAAGTTAACGTAGCTACAGAGATCGAGGGTTGCTAATGAATGCACATAGTCATCATGTATTTGCTTCTAATGCTGTAAAACAATAGGATATTCGTTTAACAAAACTTAAGAACTACTGCAAGCCTGTGTTGACCTAGGAACTATGTATTATAATTAACTCTAGCGAGCACAATGAACTGTTGCACGTTCGCTTTCAAACCTTGTCAATTACTCATTGTTTTTCCACTTTATGTAAGGTAGTAAGCACAATACATGAAATGAGCGCATCTCTACATTTTGACATTGTATAGTGTTGAATGACAGATTTCACATTTGTAATGGTCATATAATAGAGAGGCCATCATAAGAATTAACTGTTAAAAAAACATGTTGAAAGTGTTTCTATGTGGTTCATGAACAAATTTGTTGTTTTATCTGTTCAAATGTTATTATTATTTGTTTTTTTGTGTTCAAATGATAATGTAATTTTATAAAATATACACTAAACCCACCACCAGAGTCATCCTTGTGTCTTCCCTCTGTACAGTGGTTGATCTGCAGTGACTGAAAAGGCAATACCTTGATTCCTCAATTATTTTTCGTTTTATTTTACTTGTGGTATTATGCTAATTACTCACAGTATTCAACAAGCAACCAGGTTTAATTGCAAGAAAGTATATGGGTGTAAACTTAGTCACACTTAGCTTTTAGCAACAAGGTTACAAGAAAGTATTTGGGGGTGAAATCAACTTTTAAAACTTTTGTTGGTCCTGAAAAACTCTTGGGGCTGCGGTTTTCCGATTCGGTAGGTGGCGCTGTCTAACACACACACACACACACACACACACACACACACACACACTAAAAAAAAAAAAAAAAGCTTGGGTCCAACTGAACTGCCGTCCTGAAAATATTGGGAAAATATGTATTTTATCGTCTATATGGGACCTCCTGTTTTGATGCTTCACACTCCAGTCCAGTCGGTGGCGGTAAAGACACTGTGCGTTTGTTTACAAACCACCACTGAACCTCAGAGGAAGAAGATAAGTTCAACTTTTCAGCATGATCTCTGCTGTTTTGGTCTTGTCGAGGTGCTGGCTTGATACAAACTTTTAGAACTGTGCTTTTAGTGTATTGAAAGACAAACATTTTTTGAATCAGGTCAATAAATGCCTACAATATTCCCATCCTCATATACGTGACTAGTTCTGAATCAAGCAGGAATATCTGGAGGAGTATCAACTGAACTGAGATCTGCTGCTGTGAAGATGGTGTTTGTTAAAGAGGAGAGTGAGGAGGACATGAGTGAACCAGAACCCTGGAGAATAAAACACGAGGAACAAGAAGGTTGGTGATTCTTCATTCATCTTTACAGGACTCTCGAGTTTTAAAAACAGGCAAGAGTGACAAAGGTTTGACTTTATCTGTTTTACAGAAGTCTTCCTGCGGAATTCTGCGTTGTTTTAATGACAAATGTCTTAAACGCTTTGTGATTGTAACGCGAGAGCGCGCGGATTCCTTTTGTTCTGGCGCCAAACTTGGCGCGCTTTTCAAACAATTCTATTTAATACAGCCAACATCCTCAATTAGGCAGTGAGTTTGGTCATTTGTCACATTGAGCGTTTTATATCTTCGTCTCGATGGCAGGGGGATCCTAAGCTTACTTAACTTACTTCAGGACATTACTCTTCAAACTATCACTCTTTCATTTCATCAATGTTGGAAAACATTCTTCTCAGAGTAATGTATGTTTAGAATATTTGTACATTTGTATTTAAAGCTGTATTCATTTGTGTTATAAGGTGTATATTTTCTAATGTATTTTTTCTCCTGCACCCCTACTAATTTCCTTTTATTTTCAATATTATCAATTCATTTTCATACTTGTACTGTTTTAATTTTAGGCCTGATGAAAGTGAAAGAGGAAAGGCCAGATCTGAATGAAGTGGAGGAGAAACATCATCAGAAAGTTCATGATGTCACCGCTGGAGAGAAGCCATTGAGTTACTCCAAAACTGAAAACAGTTGCTCACAAAGCAGCATCCAAATAACAGAAGTCAAAAAGCCGTTCACCTGTTCTCAGTGTGGAAAGTCTGTCACACGTAAAGACAGTCTGAAGAAGCACATGATGATTCATGCTGGAATAAAGCCTTTCAGCTGCTCTCAGTGTGGAAAGAGTTTCACAAGTAAAGAAAACCTTAAGACTCACATGTTAATTCATGCAGGAATCAAGCCTTTCACCTGCTTCCAGTGTGGAAAGAGTTTCACACAGAAAGGAAACCTTAAAACTCACATGTTTATTCATACTGGAGAAAAGCCTTATACCTGCTCTCACTGTGGACAAAGTTTTACACATAAAGGACACTTCAATGAGCATGAGTTAATTCACAATTTAGTAAAGCCTTTCGTCTGCTCTCAGTGTGGAAACTCTTTCAGGCATAAATCAAGCCTTAAGAAACATATAAATTTATACTTAAAAAAGCCCTTTACCTGCTCTCAGCGTGGAAAGACATGAGCGATCACACTGAAGCAATGCCTTACACATGTGTTAGGAAAAATATGTTTGCATCTCCTTTTCTGCCCATCTAATCATTTCTTCTACACCGTTTAGTCACACACTCGTAATAATAATAATAAATCTCTCTATGGACTCTTTCAGTGAAGTTGGCAGTCTCGTTTCTTTTCTATATGGAGTTATTATTTTATTTGTTGTTTTTAGCCAACACCTGAGACTTGCTGAATAAACTATGGCACGAGAACAATAAAGCGCGATCGGGATGTCTAAAGTCTAACTCGACGTAATACTCGAGATGGAGAATATTCCTGAAACACTTGAAATTCCTCCTTAAAAAACAATAATCATGGAGGAATTTAGAAAAATGTACATTTGTGTATGTAAATTTAATCAAAAGCAACACATAATTTATTACGTGAGATACCTTTTTATCCAATCCAAACTTAACAATTTCCCACGATAGTATCAGCCTTACAGACATTCATCTGAACGCATCATTCCAGAATGTGTATCAAATTGAACTGAAAAAAAAACTAATGTTCAACCGTTTCCATCGCTAATTTGTATATTTAACATAAATTTGTAACCCCAACATTAAATATAATTCTTAAAAATTCATATGCAAGGTATATATGACTCATAATCTTAAAGTGCACCTAAAGTATTCGCATCGCTTGATAAACTTATACTTGAGCCGCACTGTAGTCACATGGAATAACTGTTTTCGTCAATGACTTTCTGGGCCGTAAAGTTTTGATCCCTTAGGAGCCTATGTAGTAGTGATCCACCTCTCAAATTTAATCAAAAACATCTTCATTTGTTTTCCGAAGACGAACGAAGGTCTGACTGGGTTGGTACAGCATGGGGGTGAGTAATTAATGACTTAATTTTCATTTTTAGCTGAACTATCCCTTTAAATCCCCATAAATCATAATGCCCTATGGCAAGCCGTTTTAGCTTTTATTCATTTCCAGGATATGAATTCTTGATATCAATAATTACATTTTTTGATATCAACAATTGAATTTCTGGTATCTGTAATTGTATTTTCACTAGTGAAATGTCACCATAGACTGCCATTCAAAATGAATTGTTGATATCAACAATTGATTTTTTACTAGTAGAAATATAATTTTTGGATATCAAGAAGTACATTGTTACTGTAAAAATGTGAATTCCTGATATCAATAATTAAATTGTCACTAGTTGAAATGTCTATTCTTGATTTCAACTATTCAATTGTTATTAGTAAAAAATTACAATTTTTGATATCTGAAAATGTATTTCTGTTATCTAAAATGGCTTTCTTTCAGGCCCTGCTCATGACAGCTGCTATCAGCATAGACTTGAGAGAGTTGAACTCATTTGCTGTTTACATTCACAGACATTAATGTCTGTTTATGTGAACTTTGTGTTTTTGACAAAGCCTTGTGTGTATTTGACAGTTTAAGCACAATAACACGAGAACTTAGTACTCACGGGACAGCCAGCTTTCTGTGCGCGAGCTTCGGATGTGTGTGCTCAGAAGACCATAGACTGATATGGCTTTAAAACGCATAGAGAAAATAAATTGTTTATTGTAAACCTTAATTGTTTTTCGTTTATTTAACTTGAGGTATGATATGCTAATTACTCACAGTATTCAACAGCAACCAGGTTTAATAGCAAGAAAGTATATGGGTGTATCTTAGTCACAATTATTCAACATTCAGGTCTTAGCAGCCAGGTTACAAGAAAGTATTTAGGGGTGAAATAAACTTTTAAAACTTGTGTTGGTCCTGCAAAACTCATGGGACTGCGGTTTTCCGAAAAAAGAAAAGAAAAAATGCTTTTGATGCTTCACTCTCCAGTCCAGTCGGTGGCGGTAAAGACACTGTGCGTTTGTTTACAAACCACTATTGAACCTCAGAGGAAGAAGATTAGTTTTCGGCATGATCTTTTTTTTTCGAGGTGCTGGCTTGATACAAACTTTTAGAAATGTACTTTTAGAGTATAGAAAGACAAACATTTTTTTGAGTCAGGTCAATAAATACCTGTAATATTCCCATCATAGACGTGACTAAGTTCTGAATCAAGCAGGAATATCTGGAGGAGTATCAACTGAACTGAGATCTGCTGCTGTGAAGATGGTGTTTGTTAAAGAGGAGAGTGAGGAGGACATGAGTGAACCAGAACCCTGGAGAATAAAACACGAGGAACAAGGAGGTTGGTGACTCTTCATTCATCTTTACAGGACTCTCGAGTTTTAAAGACAGGCAAGAGTGACAAAGGTTTGACGTTATCTGTTTTACAGAAGTCTTCCTGCGGAATTCTATGGCGTTGTTTTAATGACAAATGTCTTAAACGCATAACGCGAGAGTGCGCGGATTCCCTTTGTTCTGGCGCCAAACTTGGCGCGCTTTTCAATGAACGATTCTATTTAATACAGCCAACATCCCCAATTAGTTATGAGTTTGGTCATTTGTCACATTGAGCGTTTTATATCTTCGTCTCGATGGCAGGGGGATCCTAAGCTTACTTAACTTACTTCAGGACATTACCCTTCAAACTATCACTCTTTCATTTCATCATTGTTGGAAAACATTCTTCTCAGAGTAATGTATGTTTAGAATATTTGTATTTAAAAGCTGTATTGATTTGTGTCATGAGGTGTATATTTTCTAATTTATATCTGTATTGGTTAGATCTGTAATTCTCCCCTCATATTTGTCGTATATTCTGATACAAAGGATTAACAAAGCAAAGCTGTATTGGTTTCCCTCAGTGCTGGGTCATTGTTCATTCAAATAATGATTTCTAATGAGGGATGAGGCACAATCCTAATTTCTTACAATGTATTAATCGTTTTTTTTTCCTGCACCCCTACTAATTTCCTTTTATTTTCAATATTATCAATTTATTTTCATACTTGTACTGATTTCATTTTAGGCCTGATGAAAGTGAAAGATGAAAGGCCAGATCTGAATGAAGTGGAGGAGAAACATCATCAGAAAGCTCATGATGTCACCGCTGGAGAGAAGCCATTGAGTTGCTCCAAAACTGAAAACAGTTGCTCACAAAGCAGCATCCAAATAACAGAAGTCAAAAAGCCTTTCTCCTGTTCTCACTGTGGAAACACTTTCTCACGTAAAGACAGTCTGAAGAAGCACATGCTAATTCATGATGGAATAAAGCCTTTCGCTTGCTCTCAGTGTGGAAAGAGTTTTACACAGGGAGGAAACCTTAAAACTCACATGTTTATTCATGCTGGAATAAAATCTTTCACCTGCTCTCAGTGTGGACAAAGTTTTACACATAAAGGACACTTTAATGATCATCTGTTAATTCACTCTTCAGAAAAGCCTTTCACCTGCTCTCAGTGTGGAAAGACTTTCAGGTGTAATAGATACCTTAAAACTCACGTGAGAGTTCATACTGGAATAAGGCCTTATACCTGCTCTCACTGTGGCAAGAGTTTCGCACATAAAGGACACTTTAATGAGCATGAGTTAATTCACAATTTAGGAAAGCCTTTCGTCTGCTCTCAGTGTGGAAACTCTTTCACACGTAAAGCAAACCTTAAGAAACATATTAATTCACACTTAATAAAGCCCTTTACCTGCTCTGAGAGTGGAAAGTTGTAAAAGTTTGTCATTAAAATAGACCTACAACCAATCAGAGCGAAGAAGGAGATGATGTATGCAGAGTGGCGGAGGAACATCTCTCCGAGTGTTATCTCAAACCAGAAAGAGGAATTGTCATTATTGAAAGACTGTAGCCATCTAAGTTTAATAATATCAAAGTCAATCGTTTTGGGACCACCATGCATCTTCATAATCTTTAATCATATCACTTTTACATATAATGACTCTTCATTCTCCATATAAACGCTTTAGTTTTTAATTGACTATCTTTTTTTGTAGAAATTAAGAGAAACGTGGATAGTTGAATCTAGATTATCTACTATCGTCAATGAAAATCTTCTAAAAATCGTTACGTCTCTCTGTAGCAAAGTATTCATTGTTCATTTACATTTTTACAAAGTTTTATCAATATTTAAATGTTCTAGATTATCCATCATCTTAGATAACCAGATACATAAATTAGAGCTAGACCGATATATCGGCCGATATTAGGCATTTTCCAAAATATCGGTATCGGCAGTTATAATGGCCGATAAATTCATATTTAAAAACAAAATAAAAATGGACGAAACACGCTTCAATCATCTCTCCTTGGCCTGTTATATTGACATATATGTTTTACAATTGCAGTATGTTATCTATTGTTAAATTTTGGCTCATAATAAACTAGCTAACCACAAAGCTAGCTATTGCCACTATCATCAGTGGAAGACCGCTAACGTTAACATTAATGAGCTTGGAAACCACATTAAGTAAGTAAATAAAACTAAATAAAGTAATGATTACTGTATTTATAACTAGCATATCTCTAGGTACAGTCCTTGCATTGTAAAATGTAAGTTATACTTGCGAGGAGTGAACATTTAGACAGAGAAAAAGTATCAAATGTATCTTGTGCAGAAAAGTTAGCTTTTCTTTTACACGTGTGTGAAATCCAACAATATTTAATAAAAAAATATCGGCCGATATATCGGAATATCGGATTTTAAAACCCCAAAATACTTGTATCGGCCTTCAAAATTCTTTATTGGTCGGGCTCTAACCTAAATATTTAACTATATCGGTCATATCTACACCACAACTTGAGGTAAGTGTATTAGGCATTGGAGGTGGAATAACATAAAACAAACTGAAATGTAAGCAACTTGACTACTCAGTTTGCCATCTTGGCGGAACTCGAATCTCGATCTGCAAACATACTTGTATTTTTTTCCTCCTTTCGACAATTCACACTCCAGTCCAGTCGATGGCGGTAACACACACACTTGTTTAGCATCCACCATTAAACCTCAGAGGAAGAATAGTTTCAGTGCGCTCTCTGGAGTTATGTCGAGGTGCTGGCTGAAAACAAACTGCTAAAAAGATATTATATTTTTTTAAATCAATTGAAGCGGAAGAAGATGGAGGGATTTTTTTAAATCAGGTCAATAAATGCCTGTAATATTCCCATCCTCATATACGTGACTAAGTTCTGAATCAAGCAGGAATATCTGGAGGAGTATCAACTGAACTGAGATCTGCTGCTGTGAAGATGGTGTTTGTTAAAGAGGAGAGTGAGGAGGACATGAGTGAACCAGAACCCTGGAGAATAAAACACGAGGAACAAGGAGGTTGGTGTCTATTATTCATTCATTTTTTTACTGTTATGATAGGCCTACATTAAGTTTTAATTTCCTTAATGTTAAAACAAAACCTAAATTGCCATAAAAATGTCTTAAATCCACATGTCAAAGGTCTAAAAATGCAACTGAACTGGCAGCGATACGATTTTATTGTCGGACACTTCGGAACTCGAAGTGTGTCGGACTCATACAGATTCACTTTTGTTTTTATGTTCGAGTAATCCATTTGTGTGGGAAAAGTTTTTCCTAGTTTACAGAAGTCGTCCTGCCAAATTATACGGCGTTATTTTAACGTCAAATGTCGCTATGTGATTGTAACGCGAGAACACGCGGATTTCTTTTGTTCTGGCGCTAAACAGTGCTCACACATTTTCTTCACGTCTGGATGAAACGTTATGGAAGAAAAGTAAAGACGAATGTATTTGAAACAACAAAAATTGCATTAAATAGGCTACTAGCGATTTATTGCACTGTATTTTGAGGGCTTGCTTTCTAATTAATGGGCTGAAATTCAGCATGGTTTTATTTAAGCTGTTTACTTGCATTTAAAAATCTATATTCACCTTTTAGACTTCATTTCTAAAGTATTAATTCTGTGTAAAAAATATAACCTTATTCGGCAGGCAATTTTATTTCACTTTACAAATTTGCTTCCACAAATTCAGTGGTTCAAATTTGACAGAAAATGCGACATACTATAGCACATTGTGTCACTACAGGATTTTTAATATACTTGAATATACAAAGAAATGCGGTCAGGGCTTGACTCAAGGAGTTCATTTAAGTTGGCAATATCCACTTGGGCTATTCGAAGTTCCCAGATATCTGAGCTAAATGTTGTTAAAACACAAACGACATCTATTTATAATCACAATAAGGAGCTACAACCCATTTTTCCTCAAAACAAGCGTAATAATATAAATGTGTCTCTGAACAGCCCATTGAGAGACAAGTCTGAATAAAGGGCTGTCTGCAAAGTGCAAATCCCAAATCCTTCGGAACATTTTTTATTATTAAACATATTCAATAGCTTCATTGTGACGCACCGTACTGTCATCAAATTCCGTTCACACATCACTTCTCTCCTGCTGGCTATACTACAATGCTTAGTTACTTTATGATTATTTATTATGAAACATCACCCTTTAAAAACAAATCCATAACTTCACACTGTTATATAGTGTAATGCCATCAAATTCAGTAAGCAAATTTAAGGCAAAAGCTATGGTTGTAACTAAGATTTGTTGATTTTGATGAACATTTTTTCCTTTTATTTTCCAATTGTGCCAATTTATTTTCATCATTTTACTGTTTTCATTTTAGGGCTGATGAAAGTGAAAGAGGAAAGACCTGAAGATCCGAATGAAGTGGAGGAGAAACATCATCAGAAAGTTCATGATGTCACCGCTGGAGAGAAGCCATTGAGTTGCTCCAAAACTGAAAACAGTTGCTCACAAAGCAGCATCCAAATAACAGAAGTCAAAAAGCCTATCACCTGTTCTCACTGTGGAAAGACTTTCACACGTAAAGACAGTCTGAAGACTCACATGATAATTCATGATGGAATAAAGCCTTTCACATGCTCTCAGTGTGGAAAGAGTTTTACACAGAGAGGAAACCTTAAAGCTCACATGTTAATTCATACTGGAATAAAATCTTTCACCTGCTCTCAGTGTGGACAAAGTTTTACACTTAAAGGACACCTTAATGATCATATGTCAACTCACACTTCAGAAAAGCCTTTCACCTGCTCTCAGTGTGGAAAGACTTTCAGATGTAAGAGATACCTTAAAACTCACATGAGAGTTCACACTGGAATAAGGCCTTATACCTGCTCTCACTGTGGCAAGAGTTTCGCACATAAAGGACACTTTAATGAGCATGAGTTCCTTCACAATTTAGGAAAGCCTTTCGTCTGCTCTCAGTGTGGAAACGCTTTCACACGTAAAGCGAGTCTTAAGAATCACATGTTAATTCATGCTCGAAAAAGCCCTTTACCTGCTCTGAGAGTGGAAAGACATGATAAATCGCACTGAAGCAATGCCTTACACGTGTGTTAGGATAAATATGTTTGCTTTCAGTGAAGTTGGCAGTCTCGTTTCTTTTCTATATGGACTTACTATTTTATTTGTTATTTTTAGTCAACACCTGAGACTTGCTGAATAAACTATGTCACGAGCACAATAAAGCTGATTTTGAGTCTGCACTTCTTGTTTGTGTCATTGTTGGTTCTCAGATCACTCTGCACGGATCATTGTCTATGTTCCGATATCCAATTTCATCTAATAATTTGGGGTGCTTGTCTGTAATCGATCCAGAACCAAGGGATTGTGTCAGTTGTACAGAGACAGTATGAGGACAAAAACTGTTGCATTTGACGTAATACTCGAGATAGAGAATATTTAAAAAATTGCAATATTTACTTTAAATATTAGATAAGTATTAGTATTAATTATTACGAGTTCATTTTATAGGTATGCATGTTTGAAATGTGTGCAAGCACGTAGTAGTCCTTCCCTAAAATTTATGGGAAGTGTTCCGAGTTCCGGCAGATCTAAACTATACAGTCTAACATTGAATTATAGAAGTTTATAATGTTTTATGTGTAAGCTAGGTCAATGAGATGTGTTTATAGTTTATTAGTTCGTTTAGATTATGAATTTTGGCTGACGAATAATTGTCTAAAATATTTTTAGTTTGTTTTTTGACGATTAATTGTCCGTTAATTAATCGTTTGACAACTATGCCGATCGATTGTCTGGGTTTTTTTTTTTTTTGTGAGTTACCACCACAGTAAAATTCTCATTACCTCAAAAACCAGTTGGAGACGCAACATACCTTGAGCGTGTTTAAAACTTTAATAGTATATTGAGTGTGTTAAATACAGTTTACCAAAAAAAGTTTCCCAACTTTGCTGACTTTGCCTCTATTTGAATGTTGTAATGTTAGTCACTCTGCAAAATGTATTTTCCCTGAGACATTTGATTGGAATGAAATTTGGAAACTCGTTTCTCTGATATTCTCCTCACTTAAGCCTATATAATTCCAGTGTGGGCTATATCTTTTTTATTTTTCTAAAAAAAAAAAAAAAAAAAAAAAAGATTTTTCATTTATTTGTGTAAATATTTTTAACGGAAAATCCTGACCTCCTCGCGACTCTTCACACTCCAGTCCAGTCGATGGCGGTAAAACACATCCGTTTGTTTACAAACCACCATTAAACCTCAGAGGAAGAACTTTAATTTTCAGCATGGGCTTCTGTTATGTGGAAACGTTACTGGCTTAATACAAACTATTACAAAGCAAAGATAGAACGATATGTTTTTAATCAGGTCAATAAATGCCTGTAATATTCCCATCCTCATACACACGGACTTAGTTCTGAATCAAGCAGGAATATCTGGAGGAGTATCAACTGAACTGAGATCTGCTGCTGTGAAGATGGTGTTTGTTAAAGAGGAGAGTGAGGAGGACATGAGTGAACCAGAACCCTGGAGAATAAAACACGAGGAACAAGAAGGTTGGTGATTCTTCATTCATCTTTAAAGAGGTCCCATATGCCCATTTACAAAGTTTTGTTTTTGGGGTGTACGAATGTGTTTCCAAGCCTTCATTCACGGGCTATGCAAGCACTTCTTTCACAGGACGTTTCCAGTGTTTTTTTTCTTGTCCCCCCCCCCCCCCAATGTTTATAATATTTACTATTTAATCATAATTATATAAACTAATTATACAAACTAAATCCAAACAGTAATCGACACATTCTTTGCTTAAATGAGGAATATTATGACGACATAAAGCCGGGAAAAAATCGAGTTGTAGTCCAAACTGCTTTGTTGTAGTTCTTGAAAAGGTTGTTAAATAAAATACCTGCCTTTAAGTGAACTTGTAACATTGCAGATATTTTTTTATGCTCAAACAGCAACATTACAGACTGACTAAAGTTGAAAAACCATAAAAGGACCAATTCTGGTGTAACTAACAAATAAACTGGGTGTGCATCCTTAATGTAAAAGGCATTAATTACCATTAAAATATCTTAAATCAACGTTTCAAATATCGTATCTTTGTTTTTCATTAGTGAAACTTAAACTCAGATATGGGATGATTATAGTATCAAAATGAATAACACGTGCAGACACAATTATCAATGTTGCAGAAATGTGTTTATCCATGCCTTTAAACTTGTGTTTGCTAAATTCAAAATTGAATGAATGTGTTGCAATTTGTACATACAAAGACATATTTGTTAATACAAAAGCTCAATTTTGTATTAATGCAGGCCAGAATATGTGCAACAAGTAAGAAAAAGTACAAATGGATGACATGGGGGTGAGTAAATTATCAGCAAAAGTTTTTTTTTTCAAAAGTGAACTACTCAGAACGCTTGATTGTGCCAAGTGTCTCGATTGTGCGGCTGTTGTCTGTTTTTAGCAGAATACTGCCATCTAGTGGTAGCAGGTTTTCTCAGACAGTGTATGTGGATCTTGCAAAATGAAAGTCTCAAAATCCATCACATTTTAGTACCGGCTCAGCTCGCTCAGAACCTCGCCGGAGGAGGAACTAAAAAAAGTACCCGAAAGCAGGAACAGGTACAAATGTGCCAGTTAATGTATTCCAGTAGCACATTCATTTATAATTTTGAATAAACTCCTAAACACAATGACTGAGTGTGTATTTTTTATTTTAATTGTTTGTCAGCTCACACAACTGTCTGTCACCGTGCCTTGATGAGTATTGATTATTAATAATGTTATTAATACTCCCAATCAACTACTGCGGAGGGTAAAGGTACTGTTATTTCACCCTTTTTAATTTCGTTGAGGTTTTTGTTCCCACATCGTTAGCTAGTTTGGATCGCTATAACTTGAATGATTGTCACCTGTTGAATGAACAAGTGTCAAAAAAAAAGTTGCGCTTTGTTTACTTCGAACAGGAAGACGCGCCTACTTTTGACGCAAGGCTTCATGGGGCGTAGGAAACTTGTGGATAATCTCATGAATTTATCCACTTATATACTCATAAACGTATAAACTCATGAATTCATACACTTATGAACTCTCATGAGGTCATTCTTATGAACTTTAAAACTCATAGCAGCTTCTCAGAATAGCCTAGCAACCACTCAAAATACCCTAGCAACAACCTAGCAACCACCTAAAATACCTTAGAACACCCTAGCAACACCATAACAACCATCCAAAATACCCTAGAACACCCTAGTGACACCCTGACAACCAACCAAAATACCTTAGAACACCCTAGCAACCAACCAAAATACCATCGAACACCCTAACAACTGCCAAATTACCTTAGAACACCATAGCAACCGCTCAAAATACATTATAACACCATAGCAACCACTCATAATACCCTAGCAACCACCTAGCAACCCCAGAACACCCTAGTAACCACCCAAAACACCTTAGAACACACTAGCAACACCATAGCAACGAAACAAAATACGTTAAAACACCCAAGCAACACCATAGCAACCGCCTAGAACACCCAAAATACCTTAGAACATCCTAGCAACACCATAGCAACCAACCAAAATAACTTATAACACCCTAGCAACCACCCAGAACACCCTAGCAACTACTCAAAATACCATAGAACACCATAGCAACCACTCAAATACCATAGAACACCCTAGCAACCACCCAGAACACCCTAGCAACCAGCCAAAATACATTAAAACACCATAGCAACCACACAGAAGAACACCCTTGCAACCACCCAAAATACCCTAAGATACTCTTGCAACACCATAGCAACAACCTAGAACACCTTAGCAACCACCCACAATACCTTAAAACACCCTAGCAACCACACAGAACACCCTAGCAACCACCCAACATACCTTAGCAACCACCTAGCAACTTTCCAACATACATTAGCAACTGCCTAACAACCACCGAGAATACCCCAGCAACGATCCCAAAATACACTAGAACACCCTAGCAACCACCTGAAATACCTTAGCAACCGCCTGGCGCCTAGCAACCACCCAAAATATATTAGAACACCCTAGCAACCACCCAGAACACCCTAGCAACCACCCAAAATACCTTAACAACCGCCTAGCAACCACTCAGAACACCTTACCAACCCACTAGAAACACCGTAGCAACTTTAAATTACTTCAAACTACTTTAAACGAGTTTAAACGAATTCAAACTTCAAACTATAAAATTCAAAGTAATTTAAACTTTAAACTACTTTAAAGTTTAAACTATATTTACACTTCAAACTACTTTAATATTCAAACTAATTTAAAATTTGGACTAATTTAAACTTTAAACTACTTTAAACTAATTTAAACTATAAATTGAGTAAACTAATTTAAACTATAAAATAATTTTAACTTCAAACTTTCTGTTCCAAACTTTCACAAGCCAACTTAAAGTTTGTCTCGACTAACCTTTTCTAGTTTCTGATTGTTCTTTGCTTAGCTCTTTATACGGTATATTGTTGTTTTATGTTATACTGAAGGCTGTATCATCTTTGCAATTTAGAGGAATGAGTGACTGTCATTTTGAGACATCATTTGGAGGTTTTCAGCATCACAGGTTGATGTTGTGAAGCAGTGATTCTCTGTATTTGTTTGATAGAAAAACACTTGAAGTGAAATTAAGTCAGACTGAATTTTAAGAAAGATACAACTAACGTTAATAAATCTTTTTTTTAATTACCATCACTTGCTCTCCTGATTCCTCTGTATTGAGCTGGTAGAAAAGCTGTCATGACAAACTGTTCCCTGACCTTGGATTTCAGACAAGACGATGTATGGAAATGTTCTGATGCAGCAAGAGATCTGGTAAAGTAGCGCAATATTTGTATTAAACACATAAACATTAAAAAAAATGTTGAGTAAACTCTAAATTATGTTGATTGTTTCATTGAAAATCATCAGTTGGTTAAACTTTAAAAAGTGCAAGTGTTGAAAGACATTGAGTTCAGAATAGAATTTAACATATTCAGTGCAGCCAGCAAGTCAATGTCAAATGTTGAGATCTGACCTACAATAGTGTTGAAGATAAAACTGACTAAAACTTAAAGAATAAAAATCAGTTGAATGGTGTGACATTGTGTTATTATAATCCATCTAACATGTTTATATAAGCAGAATTTCATGTCAATGTCTTGATCTGTTAATAATGAGGTATACTGTAGTTTTCGGGTCACACCCTTTACCGAAAGGTCACTCCCTTTACTTTTCATTTTTTTATACTTATATAGTGATGTTTTCCCATTTATTAAGAACTGGTTTATCTGGATTAGATGCAGTTCTACAAATCTCTTCCTCAACAGGAAGAAATTTAAACAAGTTTCAACAGCTTGTCTTCATGCATATTATCATAGGCTCGACCGGCACTCTGGCCATCCCGAGATTCTATCATAATTTCATATGAATATGGACCTGCTCATTTTTGTGGCTGTTATTCCAGTTTTATGTGATGGTATGTACATTTTTTTTTTCTCTTTAAGCTGAAAGAAAAAGTGCAAACTCATTTATGTCCAATTTAAATGTACAATATCAGTCAAAGGTTTGGAAACAACTGACTGAATGTTAGCCTAATCTTCATTACCTTAAAATCTTTCTCAAAACGTTTCTGCTTAAATGCTTGAAATTTGTTTGTCTTCATGGATGAATGTCTTTTCGAAACTTTTAATTGATGTTTTCTTTTAAATGTGTTTGGATGATAGTGAAGGAAAAGCATCAAGCTCCTCCTTCAATAAAATCAATACATGTGAAAAAAAGAAATCCTGAAAAAAAAATCCTGTACATGTGTAATAATGTATCATCATCAGTAAATGCAAGCAACTTGTAGATGAATCTCTCCTGTTTTACTCGTCACGTATACATCTTTTAGTGGGATGTCGTTAAATTTCTCTCTCTCTCTCTGAGCGGATGCTGTGAGTGGGCAGAGTTTGCTGCTCTCTTTCTCTGAACTTTCATTCTATTTCTGTTTAAAGACCGTTTGCGTTTAATAGTGAGTTTGCGATTGTTAATATAGGCTTGGTAGGTTTTAGGTGGAACGAATTTTGCAGGTGGCTATGGCGTCCTCAGAACGCGACTCGCGAAGACACGAGGGGAGTTGTCGTCATTGTACAGAGCCCCTCCCCTCTTCGCCATGTTGGTAGGATTCCCGCGACAAAACATGATTGTTTACGTGTGTTCTTAACTCGGTTTTAGAGGAGGTTCTCGCAATTCCGCACTGTTTTACCATGCCTGGAAGTCACTGCTGCGTTAAAAAAACTGCTCGAGTACCTCACACGATACATATGGAAAACACAGGAACAATGGAAAACAGTTTTTTAGATTACAGAAATAGACACAGCATCAGGGAGAGTCTCTGACCTGACGAGGAGACGCGCTGGATTGCTTGGTTGGCTGATGCCTTTAATATACAATTTTCACTGTTAACGAACATGCGCAAAAGTGTTGTTTGAGTGCCTTGTTCATTACTTTTTTATTTCTTTGAAAGTGTTTGAAACAACTTGATATGGCTTAACAATAGAGAGCCTAAGTCCCGCCCCTTCGCTTCCGGCTCATGGGACCTTATTTCGGAAAAAATATGAATGGAAGGCAATGGGGAGAGACAACTTATCTTTTTATTCCGTCTGAACTGTGCCCTGAATTATACATATGATGTTTGTCAATTTAAAAGATGATTCTCAAAGTCAAAAACGTCGCAGTTTGTCATACAACAGAAGAGTAACATTTAGTTTTATGTGAAAATTGCTCTGTGAACTACATCTCCCGGGAAGCGAAACGAGATCCGCTGCTCGTGTGTGTGCAGTCTGGTTCAAAACACTCAGGTAGGACGGCGTAACGTTACGATTATAACGTTAGACTGTAGAAATAATGACAGACACGCTCAGTAAAGTTAGCTTCAGTCATTGAGAGAAAATGTGCGCCTTTGGGGTTTGTAGTCTTTGTAATTACGTATTTTTACAGTCTTATTCCTCAACAGTTTTACATCAAACTGGGACTTTCTTTACTTTAAAATGATTCTTTTAAATTGACAAACATCATATGTGTAATTCAGGGCACAATTCAAACCAGATCAAAATATTTGTTGTCTCTCGCCATTGACTACCATTCAATATTTTTCCCAAATAAGGTCCCATGGTGGCCGACCGGAAGGGGAGGGACTTAGGCTCTCTATATTTATTGAGAACTGAAATATATGTTTTTGGACAACAAGTTTCATGGATAACGTATAAGTAATAATAAAATAACAATACTGTTATTAGTGCAAAAGAACAAATATATTGATGCTGCTTCTCCAAATACCGCTGTTTTGCACTTTGTGTGAGTTTGTTCCTGTAAGGTCCCTTTTCTTTCGCCTTATCTTTTTGCATATCTTTACTTTCTTCCTTTTTCTTGTATTCATAGATCCGTCTCTGTCCTGCCAAAATAATAAATGCGCGAAAATTAAAGAGCTCTGGATTGTTTAGTCGCGTCTCTGTGTGGTTCTAAAGGCGTTGCCGCTGGTAACCGATAGTGTCTCCTACCATCATGGCCGACCGGCTCAGACCCCGCCCAAATTGGCACGTGTCTCAGCTAATAAAAATTGAAGGTTTTTCTTTGCACACTGGTAATCAATTTCAAGTTTCAGCTTATGCTGATGATGTTATAAGTAAGGGATAATCCACGGCTAGCCATGCATTAAAGGATTTTAATGCACGGCGAAGAGGCGAAGAACCTCTTCTTCGAAGAAAGAGGTGATTGCCTCTACGTCGTGCATTAAAATCCTTTAATGCATGGCTTGCCGTGGATTATCCCGCTTATACCTCGGTTATTTGCCAAGTTAAAAAGAAGTTAAAGCTATAACTGATGTTAACAGTGTAATTTTTTAACAGACGTGTAAAAATGACGGTTATTTTCTTAAGTTACGGCTCGTTAGTTCTACTCCGTCCACTTTTAATAAAGTAGAGCCATCGGATTGCATTTATTTGAATGAATTATGAATCTGTTTGCAAGCGTAACTGTTACTATGGTTACCAATGTTTTTTTTACAGTCTATGGTTTATAGAAGCGGATTCATTTCAAACTCTAATCAAACTGACTGGAACTACCTGTGCATTAAACAGTTTTACTGCACACCTTCCAGCCAATCAGAATCGAGTATTTAAACAGCCCGTGGTATAATCATGGTTAATGGCCAGCGAGATATTAACCAAATGGAGGGTATCACAAGAGACTTTGGAATTATCTCAGCTGCCAAAGTAAACTGGGAAAAGAGTGGGGCATTGGCAATATGAAGATGGGAGCAGGGTCTACCAGTTTTACCTGTGGAATAACCTGGTAAAGGGGAGGTCTCAAATATTTGGGAGTTTACCTTGGAGATGCAATTACACAACAAAACAATTAGGATGGGGTTGTAGAGAAGATGGTAGGTAGACTGGCTAAATGGAAGTGGATTCATTCACAATTATCTTTTAGGGGAAGAGTGTTAATAGTGAATAATTTGGTAGCATCTATCCTCTGGCATAAACTGTTTTGTGTGGATCCACCCATAGGGTTATTATCTCAGTTGCAAAGAATTTTTGTGGATTTCTTTTGGGATCGATTGCATTGGATACCACAAAGTGTATTGTTTCTTCCTAAACATGAAGGTGGCCAAGGTTTGGTCCATTTGACAAGCAGAATGGCAACATTTCGTTTACAATTCATTCAGGGGTTTTTAACAGGCCCCGATGATTTGGTGTGGAGGAACTTGACCAAGGTCATCCTACAAAGGGTGGAGGGACTTGGACTTGATGTTGGTCTCCTTTTCATGGATTACAGGAAGTTGAACCTGTATAACACACCTTCTTTTTAAAATGTGGGGACTCTTCACTCTCAAGAGAATGGACAATTCAGACTCTTTATTTTGGCTGTTGGAGGAGCCCTTAGTCAAAGGGGCTTGTCTAGATGTAACGGACTAGGTACCAGGCCTCTCTCAGAAGTCATGTGCCTCTGGAACTGTGACACATTAGTCGCGTTTCCACTACCGGGCTAGGGCTGGGCCAGAACTAACAGGGAGCCAAGCCGAGCCAGTGGCCTCAGGCCTCAAGCACCGGGCTTGGGTTTCCACTGCCGGGCCAGTAGCCCCACAGCGCTGCCCTAAACCCCGCCCCTAACACACCTTTCTGGATCAAACGTCACACAACCCAACCCATTTCAGCAGGTATTATGAATTAATTTATTTTTTAAGTTAGGAAGATAGCATATATATTAACTCACCGGCCGTGGCTGCAATAGTGTCCCGATTGTCTCGCGAGTCGCCACCATAGACTGTAAAAAAAGATGGACGACGCCCCTTCGCTCTTTTCCATCAGAGAGAACTGAAGCCGCCAGTGTCTCGATATGATGCTGACATCTCGAACTTGAGTCTGCGCACTTGCGTGTTTCGGGACCAGTCATGCGCAGTCGCGAGCAGGACATAAAGCCGCGAAATCAAAACCGCGCCCTCATTCTCGCTGAATCAAACGCAAGCACACGCCCCGCACTTTCATTAAGTGTCCTCTGTCTGCTTCGTTCTTCTCCAATGATGTCTGCTGATTGCAGAACCTCGTTAAAATAAGGTAAATACATCTACTAACCACATAATCAACATTATTAAAAAACGTCCGCTGGTGCTTCAGTGACTACCTCGCACAGAGAACCTGTCAATCATGATGTCAGAGCACCGTTATTTTATCATCACATAACTAACTAAAAACAAACTTATTTTAAAAACGAACACTTGAAATTACATCAACGTGATAGAAACTACAGTAAATGACAGAAACTATCTTTGGAAAAGGGATATGTGAAGTGTAATTTAAAGGGGGGGGGGTTGACTGCTTTTTTTTCTTTGCATGATTGTGTTTATGGGGTGCAATATAACATGTATTCGTGGTTTTTCTTTTTTCAAAAGTCTTATTTTTTATAAACTTCACCTTTATCGTCAGCCGCGCTCTCCTCTGTCCCCTGAACGAGCGGTTTACTTCCTGATTCTATGAAAACACTCCCTCAGAAACACGTCGTGGGCTCAGATTGGTTCGTTTGGGCGGGTGTGTTGTGATTGGCTAAACTGTCGCTCACGTTGTCCGGAAGGTTAACGCCCATAACCTTTACGGGCGAAATGGGCATGCCAAAGGTGGATACCATAGACATAGATAGACGGTGGATACACGTAAATAATGATGTCGAGACTGCAGTATCAGTGAGGCAGAATCAGACCGATAAACCCGCGATGAAGAAAGTCAAGCAGAACCACACCACACACGGCTCTTACTAAACGTTTCTGAATGATAATTTGCCACATTTTTAACCATATACACGTTTGTTTTACACAATAGCATCTGACTGGCAACGATAGCAACTGACTGGCTACTAATGTTAAGCACAAACAGCGGTGGCAAGTTTACGTTCTTGATCAAATCGAAAATAACGTCATAAAGCATATATACATGAAAAATACGTTTAAAACATTAGTACTTATACAAAATTCAGCTCCATAATGTTTGTACCCGTTTGTCGTAGACACAAAATACTAGCATAACTAGTAGCCTAGTGGCTATAAAGCCAGCGCTGGCATTTTGAAAAATAAATAAATAAATACAACACAGGCTAATGTTACGTCTGGAATTATACATGCAAATACATTTAAAATGATTAAGTCTTAGCCTACTTACAGGTTGTGGTCCAACAACTGCTGCCTCTGGTTTTAAAGTTAGATCTGCTTCATGTTTTAGTAACAGTTTCTTGTTGAATCCGGTGTTGAACTCGTGGAGATTCTGGAAGCTGTCTTCCGTAAAATGCGCAGCACAGAGAGCTAGATTACGATCGTCACTTTCAGGAATATAATCAAACATAAATTGTATCCATTGTTGATGAAGTATAGCATCCGTGGGAAGCCTGAAACACAGAAGACCTGACAGCTGCGTAAACACAACTCACTCGACGTGCTGCAGAAATATGCACATGCCCTTTCCTGCATATTCCGAAGGGAGTGGTTGATGCAAACGTGCGGGTTAGTGACGTACCATAACCCGTTTTAGTCCCAATCGAGTCGTTTTTGTAGGCGTTTACACTTCCTGGTTTTTAAAAGACGATATCTCTGCTTACATTGAACTTTCAGCGCTGCAACTTTGCAGATACTGTTAATGCACCATCAGCAACATTACACACTATTTAAAATAAAAAAAAGTGAAATCGCAGTCAACCCCCCCTTTAATGAATGATATGACCGCATTTGAAACGCAGTGGTGCTATAGTAAAAATATTTTCTGTGCTGTGATGGAAGGGGATTTATCTTTTTCTTTATTTTTTATCTGAAGTGTATAGTGTTTGATTGTTTTTGGAATTGATTGATTGTATGGAATATAATTGTTCTTTTAAAAATCTCTCTCTCTCTGTCATTCGCACACACACACTGTTTCAGGGTTGATTGTGCACAGTCTCTCTTCTCCTCTGGTTGCTCCTCTGGGATCTTCACTGGTTTTGCCCTGTTATGTTGATGAACCTTTACCAGTGAAGGGTCTGGAGGTGGAGTGGAGAAGAACAGACTCAGAGACTCTGGTTCATCTGTTTCTTGATGGTGAGAGTCGACCAGAGGTCCAGCAGCAGGATTATCAGGACAGAGCTCATTTCTTTACTGATCAGATCCAACATGGAAACTTCTCCCTCCGTCTGGACAATCTGAGAGCTGAAGATGAGGGAAATTACACATGTAAAGTTTACAGTCAGCAGGATTCTGGAGAGACTGAGGTTCAAATAAAAGATGTTGGTGAGTGTGAACTCAATTAAAGAAAAATCTAAATAATACACTGTAAGAAATTACAGTCTGCTCCGATCAAACTTCCACTCCAATATAGATTATATTGAAATGTTCCTTCACTTGAAAGAGCGTATTTATCATAGAATCAATTCCATACAATCTTAAACAAAATCACAGAGTCGTGGTTATCACCTATAGTGTGGGAGCGACGGCGGATATTCAAGAACCATCTTGATTAGGGATTTTCGGAGAGATATTATCACCTTTAAACACTTGACCGTATCACTCTAACACTTATCGTTCTCTTCGATTTACATTTAAGGACAGAATTTGGAATAACAAAGACCTAGCACGGAAGCACCGCTTGTATCGTTCTCTTCAATTTACATTTAAAGACAGAGTTTCAGCTCCACGCTGAAAGAGACGACGAACTTGATTGTCGTGATTTACATGTAAGCGAAAGCTTCATTTACATGCTGAGGGGGGAAGACAGATGTAATACTGTATAAAATGTTTGCGCTGGGATGAGTTCGGGGTTCATTCTGACGCCGGTGAACCCAAGGTGCTTCGTGTCCCTTGCCACTGCTATGCTGTAAATAAACTTCATTTCTGAGATCTTCGATGTCTACTTCATTTTTTCTTACACTGGCGAGCCAGCCAGGAGTCGTTCATCACCTATAGCCTGGGAAGGACAGCAGGTATCCAATAACCATCTTGATTAGGGGTCTTCAAACAGATGTTATCACCTTAAACATTTGGCCATTCTAAGCTTTGAATAACAAAGACATAGACACGGAGGCACCAGTTGTATCGTTCTCATCAATTTACATCTAAGGACAGAGTTTCAGCTCCACACTGATAGAGAAGACGAATTTGTTTGTCTCGATTTACATTTAAGAGAAAGCTTCATTTACATGCTGAGGGGGGAAGACAGATGTAATACTGTATAAAATGTTTGCGCTGGGATGAGTTCGGGGTTCATTCTGACGCCGGTGAACCCAAGGTGCTTCGTGTGCCTTGCCACTGCTATGCTGTAAATAAACTTCATTTTTGAGATCTTCGACATCTACTTCATTTTTTCTTACACTGGCGAGCCAGCCAGGAGTCGTTCATCACCTATAGCCTGGGAAGGACAGCAGGTATCCAATAACCATCTTGATTAGGGGTCTTCAAACAGATGTTATCACCTTAAACATTTGGCCATTCTAAGCTTTGAATAACAAAGACGCCAGTGAACCCAAGGTGCTTCGTGTGCCTTGCCACTGCTATGCTGTAATAAACGTCATTTTTTGAGATCTTCGACATCCACTTCATTTTTTCTTACAACACAGATTTATACTATAATATTTCACTGTTCTTTCAGAGCATCTGCTGGTATCAGGATCGAGTCGCTCCATATCTGCATATGTGGGTGATGACGTCACTCTGAACTGCTCTGTCGACTCTCACATCAAACCTGAACACATTGAAGAGGTTTCATGGAGGAAAACAGATGAAGATGGAGATATTTCGGTTCTGCTTTACCAGGACAATGAGACTTTTCCAGGTTCATCAGATGCGCAATACAGCGACAGAGTTGAGTTCTTCACTGATGAAATCCCCAAAGGAAACTTCTCTATCAGACTGAAGAGTGTCAGAACTGAGGACAAAGGAGTTTACATGTGTCAAGTGTTTGCTGGAGTACTTTCAGCCAATGCAACTGTAGTACTGGAGCAACTGGGTGAGTAACAGAGACAAACAAACAATATTATAAGAAATGTTTTTGAAGGACTTTGCTCTTTGGAAAGGGAAATGCCTTTTTTTAATGTGTGAGTAGGAATCTATATATTTAATTCCTATAATTTCTTTAAGGTGTGTCTGTTTCACACATAATGGTGCTGATTCTCTGTATTTCTGCATCTGGAACTGCACTTCTGCCCTGCTGTCTGATCTACTGCAGATCACGATATGAAGGTATGTTCAAATTGTAAATGTCAAGTCACCTTTATTTTTACAATACAGATTGTATCAAAGCAGCTTCACAGTGATAACATGAAAGTAATTATAAAAATTATAAGTAAAGTAACATGAAAACACCCAAACAAAGAGTCTGGAAAAAACTTTACAGTCCTTTTTCCATGTTCTCAGCTCCTAGTTTGTGTGAGTGTGTTCACCTGTTCCTTGTGTTTTCTGCTCCCTTTATATTGTGTTCTCTTTCCTTCATGTTTTGCCAGTTCCAGGTTATTGAGTGTGTTACCTGTTATTGATTGCCCATTGTTCCAGTTGTGGATAGTGCCTGGATACCTTGTCTTGTGTCTGTTATGTCTCTCAGACAGTCCCAAATGACAGTGTTGATTTAGAATTTCTTTCATTTCATAGTTTTGAAGGAGTAATTTTTGTCTGAAAAAGTTCCTATACAAAAAAAAAAATAATTATAATAATAATTAATGTATATTCTTCTGTCTAAATGACATTCTGTTTGTTCTTCAGACCTCAAACGTGTCAGGACTCTTGGGTTTCTTCATGCTTTTCTTCCAAACATTATGATGTTTGTGGCTTTTGTCCTCTGGGGTGTTATTGAAGGTGAGTGAGTCAAATCTATTTATTACACTATTTCAAAGGCAAAATGATTCTGATGCCTCATTTATAATTTGGTCATTCAACGGTAAGACTAAAAATCTGTTCAATCTGTTTACTGTAACAGCACAAGTATTTTTAGTGCATTGTGATCACTGTTCTCTTGATTTTTATTTTTTTATTTTAATTAAATCTAAATGTGTTGCAGGTTTTCTGTATGAGACCGTCTCTTGCTGTGGTCTTTATATTCTAAGGCCTCTGATGTTGATTTATGTTGCTCCATATTTAAAGATGTCAGGTTCGTGTTTTTTTTTATGATGTACAGTAAGATTTATGAATGTGCGATTTCAAAATATTTGTAATATTGACATTTTCTAACATGCAATGTCAAACTTTAACCTGTTAATTAATGATAAAATACTGGCAACTGTAATCTACAGTGTGTTACTGTAAAGATACCATGCACTAAATTAAATCTCGAGTTCACTAATTTAATTTGCAGAAACCGATTCCCTTAAATTAGTGAGTTTTATAATGTTCTAATAATATTATTACTGTAAATTTACTTCTTTTGAGACCAGATCTTTCTTTTTTCTTCTCACTGGATCAGCAAATACAGTCACCTTGGAGGATTAGAAGGATTACTAAAGGATTAGCTCACCTCAAAATGAAAATTTCCTAATAATTTATTCACCCCAAATGCCATCCAAGATATCCATGTCTTTCTTTCCTCAGTGGAAGAGAAAATAAGTTTTTTGAGGAAAACATTTCTGGATTTTTCTTAGAATAATGGACTTCAATTTCAATGCAGTTTCAAAAGTCTTAATATTTAAATAATATTCACAATATTACTTTTAACTGTATTTTTTGGTCAAATAAATAGTCTTGGTGAGGATGAGAGACCTTTTTTCCAAAACATTAAATCTTCCACACTCCAAACTAGTGTGTTAACTTAAACCTATTTCTATTTACAGAAGAAGCTCTTTTCACGGAAATCATCATTTTCATAGTAGTTTATGTTTCAGGTTTGTAAATACAAATATTTTACGACTAAGATCATGTTTAATCTCCTAATCATTTAACAACAACTATAAGCAGTGTGTCATTAATTTAGGTTTGCTAATTTATATTTTACCTCCCGTTATTCTGTTTCAGTTCTTTTGAGTCGTGCTTGGGAAGCAGTTGTACATTATGCAGAGTCTGACAAAGTCGTGGTATTGGTCGTGTATGGAGTCATGATTCTGTTTATTGTCATTGGCATCATTCACTGTAAGTTTCCATTCATACAAAGTTCTGCAAAGCTTTGCTACAATTGTTTTATGTGACAAACATTTCCTCCCATATTTTGCATCTTTATTTTCCAAATTCTTAACCCCTTTAATGTCACCCTCCTTTTTTTGAATATACGTGAAAATGCACATTTCGAACTTAAATGGTTGTAATTCAAGAATGCTTTGGAGTATAGACATAAGATTGGTCTTGTTTTAAAGAAGACATTTGGCAGATTTGTGTAGAAGTTAAATAAATTAAGAAAGTGAAACAGAAAAAAAAGTTATAGAAGTTTGAGTTTATGAAAATGTACAATATAAAAAAATTATTATTCATATTTTATATAAAATATGCATTATCAAAACCTGGGCGACTCTAAAACTGCAAATAAATCAAAGCCAAAAATCTGAATAAGTTGTGTTTCAAATTTTAGGTTGATATCTCAAAAAGTGAGCTTTCAGTAAGATTTTGTTTGGGCGCAGTACCAAACTTTTTCACTAGGGCACAACCAAACTCAATTACTGCCCATATAAGGGCGTCTCCATGTGTTTTGAGTGATATGAACCGTTATTTCCACAATTTTCATACAATTTATGAAGTAGACATCCTATTCAGAAGTAATATGAGAAGTTTGGCAGATTTTGATATGAATTCAACCTCTAAGAAACATAAAAATAACAAGTATGCGCATTATAGCTTCCTGCCACATCACAAATGGTAAATCTATACTTTTTCTTATTATAGATTCACCATTACTAAATATTTCAAAAACATTCAGACCTTTTTTTTCTAAAATGATTGAAGGGAGGCTATCTTTTGTACTCTTGGAATGAAAACAAACAGGTTTCTACTAGGGCTGTCAAATGATTAATCGCGATTAATCGCATTCAAAATAAAAGTTTGTATTTACTCAATATATGTGGGTGCACTGTGTATAATTATTTTGTATATATGAATACACACACATGCATGTATATATTTAAGAAAAATCTGAAAGTATATACTTTATATATATTTATTCATAATTAATATTATGTATAAATATAAATATTTGATATATTAAGAACACATTTTTCTTAAATATATACATGCATGTGTGTCTATTTATATGTACAAAATAATTATACACACTACGCCCACATATATTATGTAAACACAAACTTTTATTTTGGATGCGATTAATCGCGATTAATCGTTTGACAGCCCTAGTTTCTACCTTTCTTTTATGATTTTTCATGTTCATCACTATTTCAAAATAAAGGTCTAAACATGCCTTGGGATTATGAAAATATTATTGATGCAAATTGATAAATTATGGCTCCTCTGTAATTTATTTTGAAAATCAGTTTGGTTCTTCCTTATAATTACAAAGAGAGAGCGATTTTCATTTGCTCATAAAACGTTCACTACTAGTCTTAAGACATTTAGACACTGTTTAGATGGAAAGGATCTCAAGTTGACTAGCTAAAGACGTTACTGTAAACCCATTAATTGACACAGTACTCCCTTAAAAATAAATTCCAGGACAGCTCTAAAACAACTATAATGGAATGACCCTTCACAATAGATAATAGTATACAGTGAAATTACTGTATATACCAGATTTATAATTGCATTCCTTTCGTGTACTCTCGTAAATGTCTTGTAAAATCTACAATATCATACTGTATTTCCACATAACATATATTATGAAGGTACCCAGAATGCAGTGCAGCATGGCTATATTATGCTGTGGCGTTTCTTGATTCTTGTTGGTTTTATCTGTGCTGCTGAACCTACTTTTGGTTCACTTTTAAAAGTTTGTGTTTTTTTGTGATTGATCTTTTTCATTATTATAATTTGTTGAGGGTCAAGTATTCTTGTATTCAAGTATTGTGAAATATCCATCTAACAATTATGAATTTGATATAAGAAATTGCTGAAATAACGCCAATAATACAGTTCGCCTAAACAAACAGCCACTTCATTTGTTTTACATTCTAGCTTGTCATTGTTTTAACAAATGTTTTAATTTGTCACACA
The DNA here is from genome assembly GCA_038021265.1 of Cyprinella venusta. Taxonomy (NCBI): domain Eukaryota; kingdom Metazoa; phylum Chordata; class Actinopteri; order Cypriniformes; family Leuciscidae; genus Cyprinella; species Cyprinella venusta. The sequence goes on along the minus strand of CM075863.1, from coordinate 52,946,520 downwards.
TCTGTCTTGGCTAGATCAAATATTTTAATATGATTATACAAGGTCCAAGATCCCAAGAGCTCTAATCACCATTATGACATCTTAAATGTGAAGTCACTGTATAGATACATCATAATGTGAAGTCACAGTAAAACACTGTGACATCAGCATACTTGTGCTGTTTATTAACTGTAATTCATAAGACAATAACCCAGCATGCATTAATTTCACCGTAAAGCTTCTTACTACATTAATATATTGTAAATTAAATAACACAGTAATACATTATACAGTAGTAGATTGAAACAAGCTAAGACAAAAACATGATAGTTTGACACACGTTGAACAACAAAAACTGTTTCAGCCTTTTTAAAAACATGACTTAATTATTTAAGAATAATCATGAATTATTCAGTTCAATGTGTCTATTCCTGTCATCTTTTAATATTTCTCTAATTTTCCTATTTTCTGAACTATTACTTTCATGTTCTAGATCTGACTAAAAAGACAGAGAGGCAATGCCATGGAGAGATATGTAAATGGATATGGGATCAATTAGCATGTGCATCGGCATTCATCTTTTTAATTCTTCCTTCGTTACAATTCGCTATTGTGTTTTTCGCTTTTGGAGCCGCCAGAGGAGGTCAGTGACACTTTAAAAAGAAGAAAATATTGATTAAAAAAACAAGAAGTGATATATAGTTGTGTTTTAGAGAACATTAAACAGATGCTATGTGTTTGCCAGTAAATCTTACATCAATTTTGTAATACTTTTCTTTTAGGGTATTATGTTTCCATAGCTGTTCCTGTTTTCTATTTTCTCTCATTTTCATGTTTATATAAACTACAGGGAGGAAAAAGCTGTGAGTATCTTTACTTATGATCAGAGAGTAAATATAGTTGCAGACTTGTAGTTCTTTAAAAGTGTAAATTTATCAAATTGTTTCCAATGAGGGTTTCAAAGGCCAGTCAAAAATTATATATATATTTTTTATTATTATTGAGATGTTTTCTCTGGTGTTTTCATGTTCATTTTTAGTGATTAATAATCTTTTTTTCAGGTTTAGAATTACTCAATAAAACAGCATGGATAATCTACATGTTTCTCATGAATACAGTAATGATTATTTTCTACATCACAATACTGGCAAATGAAAAAGGTACAATTTCTAATGATGGAAGGTATTAAAACTTTCTTTACCTTATATAAAGGTCCATATTACTTAAATGAACATTTCTGCAGTAAAATCTTCAGGATGGATCTGCATGGCTGCATTTCAGCATGTGCTGTGGATGATCCCAATTTTACTCAAGGGCACTGCGGTTGAGATTAATTCAGGTAATTGTAGAAAGTTATGGTTACATATTCTGTATTTATGGAGAAAACCCTTACAATCTGTACAAATCTGTACAATTTATAAAGAAAACACAAACAAGATGAAAATTAAACACTGCTGAAACACAGAACTCCCAAGAACAGAAATAACATTTGAACATTTGTCTTAGAAAAACAAACAAATAGTCTATGAAAATAGACTGAGAAAACAGTCGAGACACAAAAATAGATTATAATAATCACAATATTTTCAGTCTATACTAGTGTTCATTTTCATTTTAGTACCCATTAAAAAAGCCGATCTACTTATATACAAGTATTCATTATACTTAAAATATTTTAATGGAACTATTGACTATTTTATAATATATTAAATTTAAAAAATATATATATTTTCATGTAATTTACAGGTCTGACCCACACCTTTAAAACAATGCTGTATGTGTTTGGATCAGTCGTCGTTGTATTACTGAACTCTGTTACACTGATGACTGAACTGATACTGAAAACAGGTGAGTGAACATCAACACTTGAACACAGAGCACGTGTTGACATCCTTTTGTAAAAGCGTTAATCTATAAAGTTACCACAACATGAATGCCAGTGTTACAGAATAAATCGAGATTATTTGTTTGGTTACAAAAATGCAACACTTTAAATATCTAAATATTCTAAACTTTTCAAAATCTTCATCTCTTTCTCTATTGGTTGCCGACCCACGCATGATGTACAATATACATTAACGAGCACCAAACCTTCTAAATAATGGATTATTTTTTATTAATTCATCTGCAGTTAATGGTGAGCGTGCAGTTGGAGATCTAAGAGTCGTCGTCTTCTCCTCTGAAAGCATATTTGTTTTATCTTTGCTGATTTTGCTCATGTTTGGACCCTGTAAGTAGAATTCCATCCTTGTTTTCATTACAAATTTAAACCTGTTTAATGTACTTTACATTAATGTGTTTACAAGAGAACATTTTTTTGTATAACGTAATGGTGCTGGAGAAATGCACAAATGAAGGAATAGAAACTTAAAGAAAGAAAAATGTCTTCTTTAATTAATCCAAAATAAACACTCAGGAAATCGCTGGAGAAAACGTATAATATCTCAAACACAACCACGTTGACAATGACGGAACAAATGAACTATAGGGAAACTCAGGGCTTAAATACAAGGAACAAACAAAGGGAAGTCGATGACAATAAGTGAACAGAATGGAATAATCAGTGAAAAACTACCCAGCTGACAGACTTTTATTAAATGAACATTCTCCAAATATTCATTGTTGTTTCTGGGAACGTAAAAAACGTCCAGTTTTCTTGACGTTAGAGAAATGTGTTTTGAAAAGACACATTTATAGAATGTGTCGACTGTTTTGACATTCATTCATATTTAAACAGTCTTTTTGCCGTTTACACTATTCCATATCGCGGTTAGAACAAAGTACCAAAGAATAAATAACTTTCACATCGGCTTGATTCGTTGCTCCTAAATGAAACTACCAGCACTTCTGAGGTAAGTTTTTCTAGGATTATTATGATAGTATTATTCAACCCGATCTCACGACCAAATCGTACGAATTCGACGAATGATTAAAAAGTGGCTAATTCGTAACAATTCGTACGACCTCACTCGTACGATTTTGCTAAATCGTACATATTTTACGAATTGGCCAATTCGTATGAATTCGTACGAATGACCTACCCCTGACCCCGCCCCTAAACTTAAACCTAACCATCACGTGGGTTTGGACAAATCGTACAAATTCGTACGAGTGAGGTGGTACGAATTAAACATTTTTTAATCATTTGTCGAATTCGTACGACTTGGGCGTGAGATAGTTGCATTATTCCTCGCTTAGCGAGACGACATAAAGTAAATGATTCTAATTAAAGGAGTAGTTCACTTTTGAAAAAAACTTTTGCTGATAATTTACTCACCCCCATGTCATCCAAGATGTCCACGTCTTTCTTTCCTCAGTCGAAAAGAAATTTAGGTTTTTGATGAAAACATTCCAGGATTTTCTCCATATAATGGACTTCAATGGGAACCGGATGGTTCAAGGTTCAAAAGACAGTTTCAGATGCAGCTTCAAATGTCTTTAAACGATATCAGACGATGAATAAGGGTCTTATCCTGCGAAACGATCGGTTATTTCAAAACTTTTTTTTCAAAAATGTAACTTTTCTAAGGACAAATGCTAGCCTTGCTCTATTCTGTGAGGCGCGTTTGTAACGTCACGTAATACGTAATTACGTTCAAAAGGTCACGGGTGACGTAGCCGAAAGTACAGATTCAAAATCGTCCGACATCGTTGTTTTACCTTTTAATTCCTTTTTTTTTAAATGGCGTTTGAGCTAGTTTGCACGTTCAACCTATGCGTTCAACTTGTAAACACTGACTCTGTACTTTCGGCTACGTCACCCGTGACGTTTTGAACGTAATTACGTGTTACGTGACGTTGCAAACGCGCCTCACAGAATAGAGCAAGGCTAGAATTTGTCCTTAGAAAAGTTACATTTTTGGAATAAGTTTTGAAATAACCGATCGTTTCGCATGATAAGACCCTTATTCATCGTCTGGTGTTTTGAAGCTGCATCTGAAACTGTTATGAACTGTCTTTTGGGCCTTGAACCATCCGGTTCCCATTGAAGTCCATTATATGGAGAAAAATCCTGTAATGTTTTCATCAAAAACCTTCATTTTTTTTCCACTGAGGAAAGAAAGACATGGACATCTCGGATGACACGGGGGTGAGTAAATTATCAGCAAAAGTTTTTGTCAAAAGTGAACTAATCCTTTAAACTTGATGTGTTTTATCCAGCTGTTGTGGGCGTTGACACGTATGCGCGGCTTACCTCAGATTATTTGCGTTTGAATAGCGATCGCTCTCAGTCACATTAAATCTCAATAAGCTATAATGAGTTAAAAAAAAACGACTGACATCTCTATCTTTTCGTAAAGATTTCATAAACTGAGAATATTTGTTTTTTTTTTAGTAAAAATTACTTAATTTAACATAAGAGAATTCAAGCTGCTTGACTGAGAATTCGCTGAGTTATAGTTCAATTTCAGACTGGTTTCAGAATGAACTTCACTGACAGAGAGAATGAAGAACTCGTATCCTCTGGCGAAAAGCACAAGTATTTTGAGTGTATTTTGCACTGATAAGAAAAAAGTGAGCCCGTCGACCCTAGAGGGTTAATTCCATGTATCAGCTGCAGTACATCTGTGCTTTGACTTCACTAAAAAAAAATATATATATATATATATATGTCACTGCTTTTTACACAGGGATTTCAGACATGAAGTGTTCGCAGTGTTGTCAGGTAAGTGTTACTGCATTGATTTGAGATTTACAATCAACCTGAAATGGATGTCATATATTTGACAATTTCCTAATCTAGCTTTGTAATAAACAAGATTCTATATTACACATATTAATTACTTTTGTTCATTTATTGTAAGTGTAAAAAAAAATTGTCTTCTAAATGCAAATGTGAATACATCAAAAATACATTTATATACATCTAATCCAGAATGCAGCGAGAACTAATAACGTTCCAGTCACAGGATTGAACCAGAACCAAATCTCTCATTTGAATATCTTTCCTCAAACACTGCATCTTAAATCATTAAAACCATCTAAAAGAATCACAACAAATAAGCATTACAACCCTGCAAACATTTTGACGTTTATTGACCGTTGAAAAGACGTCCCGTCATGTTTGAAAAATTGTTCCAAAATGTAAGTTGAAACAATGTCTTCGACGTCATCTGGCCGTGAATTCCACGTCTTTTCTGCTCGTCCATCGACGTCTAAATGGGCTTATTTAGTTCTGGACTAAAGCAAAAGAGTTAAAATTTAGCCCAACATTTTATTGTGAATATTAGATTTGAAATGTCTTCACTGCTACTATTCAAAAAAGATAATAAAAATAGTACAATGACATTTTCTCTAACATGGTTTCACATTGAGGTTAAGCAGCCATTAATCAAACCAGAATATAACAAAAGCACAGAAAAGAATATAACAGTCGACACGTTCTATAATATTATGGCATAGTCTTTCTATAATATCCCACCATTGATGAATAGAAGTCAGAGCTGTGGCAGTACTAACTTTCAGTTACTAACAGTCTTGCATTACTGTTAAACAGACATAAATAAAATTATTTAGAGTCTATGAAATGTGTTTATGGCTTTATGGTTTTTGTTTTGTTTATGGCTATGTTTTTATATCCAGCTGTTCCTGGAGTGTCCTTCAGGTGTTCCAACATTGCTGCATCAACGTCTGAGTCTGTGGCATTTGGGCTCCGCCTCGTCACAGCATCCGAGGGAACAGAATGTGGTTTAAAAAAGGCTAATTTTAGGGTAATTACAGATGTTTTTTGAAAATAATGTTATTTTTTCTACATAACAATCTTATGCCAACAAAACATGTTCTGCATTAAATGTGTTTGAATAGTGAAAAAAGATACAATGAAACAGCCAGACAGGTGGTCTTTTAAAGAATGTCTCCTGATTAAATAAGTTAACAATAAAAATTACATTAAAGGAGAACTCCGGCACAAAATGAACCTTTGGTCTAATTACACATTGTTACCAAGTCAACCGTTATCTGAGATTTGTTTTCATGATTGCCGAATGTAAATAGTTTTATCTCTAAAAACAGTTTAGCCTATAACACTAGTATAACGCTAGTATATAGGGCATAGAGTAATGACAAAAATCGCTTTTTATTACCACTAACAAGGCTCAAAATAGCCCCACAGTAACACAGTAACATAATAAGGGTCCCTACATTCAAACCGACGCATTGAGAACTTTGTCAGTGTCCATACAGTTTAATAAGAAGATATTTTATACACACCATCAACTTCGCGAATACAGGAAGAAGCCATCTTTGAAAATAGTCTCTACCAGTCGATCTACGAACGCCGATCCATGTGCGGTGGTGAGATGTGAATAAGGTGATAAGGTGAGCGCGAACAGTAGGCTACATGTACATATTGAAGAGAAGAAAACGGTTCGTGTTTGTGTTTCGTCTGAAAACAACGGACCATATGAGATTCCACACAGTTCAGCGCACATGGATCGGCGTTCGTAGATTGACTGGTAGAGACTATTTTCAAAGATGGCTTCTTCCTGTATTCGCGAAGTTGACCGTGTGTATAAAATATCTTCTTATTAAACTGTATGGACACTGACAAAGTTCTCAATGCGTCGGTTTGAATGTAGGGACTCTTATTATGTTACTGTCTCACTGTGGGGCTATTTTGAGCCTTGTTAGTGGTAATAACAAGCTATTTTTATTTGTCATTACTCTATGCCCTATATACTTGCATTATACTAGCTAACTTAGCTGACTGCTACTCATTTTCCCCGAGAATATCATGGTATGGTAACAACAACCCTTTAGAAAATTTAAGTCCTTTGTGGATCCTTTTGATCTGCTTTCTCCTTGCTTCTTTGACTAATCTCGATGTCTCAGGCACGCTGCACGCGAGTTAACCACGTTTGACACATTTAACTGGGATCGGGGCCGTCCACACTGTTTAATAGATCTTGGGCACCGCTCGCGTTGTGTTTTGGGCTTTGGAAACGGAAAAAACACAACTTCTCCCTCCAGACAATATCTCGGGATATCTTGTGTCCGATTTACAAACGCCGTGGGCGCACCGCTTCACCATCTTGCTTGGAGTCATTGTTTGACGGAACAGCTCACATAGTAACGGTTGCTATGATGTGTGATTGGACAATGGCCGTTTTGTGGGAGGGGCCGGGGAATGGTCAATTGCGAGTATACAGAGCCTAAGTCCCTCCCCTTCCGGTCGACCACCATGGGACCTTACTTCGGAAAAATATTGAATGGTAGTCAATGGCGAGAGAGAACAAATATTTTGATCTGGTTTGAATTGTGCCCTGAATTACACATATGATGTTTGTCAATTTAAAAGATACATTTTAAAGTAAAGAAAGTCGCAGTTTGATGTAAAACCGTTGAGGTATAAGACTGTGAAAATACGTAATTACAAAGACTACAAACCCCAAAAGCGCACATTTTCTCTCAATGACTGAAGCCAACTTCACTGAGGCTAATGTCCGTCATTGTTTCTACAGTCTTACGTTATAATCGTAACGTTACGCCGTCCTACCTGAGTGTTTTGTACCAGACTGCACACACACGAGCAGCGGATCTTGCTCGTTGTTTCACTTCCTGGGAGATGTAGTTCATTGAGCGATTTTCACATAAAACTAAATGTTACTCTTCTGTTGTATGACAAACTGCGACGTTTTTGACTTTGAGAATCATCTTTTAAATTGACAAACATCATATGTGTAATTGAGGGCACAGTTCAGACGGAATAAAAAGATAAGTTGTCTCTCGCCATTGACTACCATTCATATTTTTTCCGAAATAAGGTCCCATGAGCCGGAAGCGGAGGGGTGGGACTTAGGCTCTCTATTGAAAACGATCAGTATAGAGTGTTTTAGCATCTATTTCGTCCCCTCTATCTCCGCTGGGGTCTGCCCACTTTTTCAGCATTTTTCAAATATTGCCAGTGGGTGGAGTCAGGCTCTGACCAGAGGTTTAGTTATCCTTTAAACCAAGTGTGCCCAACCTTGCTCCTGCCGATCGACTGTCCTGCACAGTTTATCTCCAACTCTAATCAAACACACCTGAAGCAACCATTTAAGGTCTTCAAGATCACTTGAAAATTAAAGGCAGGTGTGTTTGATTTGGGTTGGAGATGAACTGTGCAGGACAGTCGATTGGCAGGAGCAGGGTTGGGCACCCCTGCTTTAAACAAACTCTGGAAAAGTTTGTTTGTTTGTTTGTTTGTTTGTTTGTAAATTTCTACCTACCCCACCTTAAGTTGTCTGAAACATTATCTGTTTGTAATTTTTTTCATGTAACTAATACTTATAATGTATGAAAATGTTTCATTTATATTATTTACCCATTGTTATTTATTTATTTTTATCTTTTATTTTTTTGTGTGTTTTGTATGTTATCTTTTATTATTTGTGGATTGTGTTAGGAATAATAAAATAAAAATAAATATAGCTGCGAGCAGCGATTGCGGGCCCAAGCCGGTGGCAACGCAACTCCAATGCCTTTAGTTACCTAAAGGCACTGGGATGGCGGTACCGCCGGCTTTGTCCCTTCATCGTTGCTCGCAGCTATATATATATATATATATATATATATATATATATATTTAAAGCCGGTGGCACCGCCACCTTGGTGCCTTTAGGGTTATTCTGTACGACGTGCAAAAACGTAACCCCCGCTCTGACTGTCGAAAAGAAGTGTATTTTAGAGTTTGCATCAATGCGGACTCGATGCGAACTCCATGTGGCTTTAAGTGCATCATTCTCCACTCGGGATGCGCATAAGCCGTTTTTGCCACACTGTACTGAGCCTTTCATAACATAATGCAGTGACGCAATGACAGATTATTAATTGCCTTTCTTGTTCTGTTCTATCTATTATATGTTGATAATAGATAGGACAGAGCACTAAAAACCTCAAACAAAGCACTAAAAACTTAAGCTGTTTGCTGTGTAATCTGAGAATGAGCTGTTTGATTTGCACCCTCTTCCTCTTCACTTTCCTCCGTAAATAACAGCTATTCAGGTCCATGTTGTTCTAGAAAGTTTGTATGTTGCTGCCTCATTTAACATCTCTGCTATACATTTAAAACATGTTGTCTCAATTTTATAGCAGCCATGGCTATATCTAAAATAATTTATCTATTTTTTGTAATTTATCCATTTTTGTTATCTTGTTTTTCATGAATGTATTTTACCACAATACAAAGAGCAATATGTATTTTCCACTAATATCGTTTGTAATGGCTTTTTTGTCATAGATTATAATCAAATATTTTTTTTTGGATTTGTTACTTATCTTTATAATGAAGTTGTCTGTATTAAGTAGATTGTGTTTAACACACACAAGAGTGATTTATTAGTTCAACACATAGAGTTATAGAAATTCTACTTTATCTAAAAAAAAACCTGCACTTTATACACACACACACACACACACAAATACATGTAAATTCAAATACAAAAAGAAACATCAAATGTGTTTTTAGTCAGAGTATTATTTTTTTACAGAAACAAATATTTGTAATTCAGATGAGAATGAAGTTAGTGTTTTAAATTTTAAGGAACACAAATATATTGAAATATAGCACATGAATTTTAAATTCATTCAGCTACAAATTACAAATACAATCTTACTTTTATTTAAAGCAGACTATACATTTAAAAGATGGGGGTTATATGCCTATTTTGTCATTTAAGAAAATACAAAATTGTTATGCAAAAAGACAAGGACTTAAGAGACAAGGACTTGTAGGAAAAATCACAGCCAGCCAGCCACACACACACACACACACACACACACACACACACACACACACACACATAAACACAGACAATAGCCCTCCCCACACAGACACACACACCCACACACACACACACACAGAGAGAGAGAGATAGAGAATTGCAGGGGAAATAAATCCATTCAAACTACAATATCTGACTTTCTGTTGCTCAGAGCGAATGACTTTAAATTGGAAAGTTGATCGGCTTTAGCAGCTGGTAACCTAGTAACGTCATTCCGTTACAAGGCCCCAGAGAAGGCTCGGGTGTCCGAGACTATTTCTGGAGTTGCCTTGCCTTAAAAGTCATTGGTCAACAACTCTGCCTTGGTTTTCGGGTGCAGCCTAAGTGCGACAACATTCCTTTTCTCGGACTGTTCCGTTTTAATGTCATACATGCTGAAGTGTTTAGTTACAAATCCTCAGACGCTATCCGAGACCATTTAAAATTGGCAACTGAAAGTGAAAGCAAGGAAACATTTAGCTGCTTTAACAGCGCGTCCGTTAGCAGTGATATTTGCATTCATGTCCAGGATCGTAACTTTTCACATTTGATGATGTACCTACAGGTCTGTGTATTGGTTTCAGCATTACTGTTGAGCGCTGACGGTAAGTAGACTACGACCTGCTGAAAGAAAACAATAGATTAACCATTAAAACCATCGCCATTAAAAACCGCATTAAAAACATTGGCAATTTGTTTCTACTTCGTATGTTTTGGGCCATAGCCTATTCCATTAGGATTGATTGATTTGTAGACTATTGGTTTCCATTACAAATTTTACACATTTAATGATTTGCATAATTGCAGTTTTGTATTTGTTTTGATTTGTATGTTTAACACTGTTAACGTATAGGTGTTAATATTAGGCCATTAATTAGGAGATTAAGTATAAGAATAAATTAAAAAAAATAATTTGAATTATTACTGCAAGTACAACTATAAACTTATTTCCTTATTGCTGAAAGACAAACTCAATAATTTAAAATAAGTTTAAGTAATATAAACTTCACATCAACTTTTAAATATCTATAGAAGATATTTACACTGTTGTTATAACAACACCCCAGGTTGTGTTTTGCAAAGATTGAAGAACATGCACCTGAAATCAAAATAATATATACAGAATTAAGACCTGCTTGGAAATAAACATCTGACACACAATACATTTACAGTAGGCCTACATGACATTTTCATTACATAATGTATAAATAAAACAGAAATACAAGAACTATGAATTGTGGCTTTACTGTGTCCACTGTGGCTGACTGATTAGAACTGCAAAAAGAAGGATAATTCATTGGGACAATGTACCTCTTAAATTACATTACCAGTACATGAGATTAGATTATTTATGTATTTAAACGGCAGTCAAAAAAAAAAGAAGTTGGAATAACTTAGTTGTTGACAAAACATCATCATGACTAAATGCATCCAACATCTTTGGGTGTACTTTGAGCAGATTGAAGATCTTGACAGCTGTGAATTTTGTCCATTTGTCATGTGATGTTCATTGTATGACAGTCATCTGTTTATATGCACTTTCGGTCTTGTGGATTTGCAATGGCTGCCACTTAACACCTGTCTGTTTAGTATGTGAGACCATTGGGTGTTAAGGCCCTTGCACAATGAGTCCGAAATTTTCGCACGTTAAAAAATAAATGCAACCTCAGCAAAATCCCCAGTGTTTAATTAACACAGAGAGTGTTAAATTAACACTTTAGAGTGTGAATATAAACTCTGAGTAGAGTGTTAAATGAACACTGAAGCAAAGTTAATGAGATAATTAAGTGAATAATTGAGTGATGATTGAGCATTATTGAAGACACCTGATGTTAACAAGCAGAATCACTGAAGGAGAAAAACGTAATTTTTAAGTCACCATTATGGTGATCAGTGTTTGGTTTGGCTGGTCTCTTGACCTTTAAAACATTAACTTTAGATTCTGTTTGGCTGCTGTATGTGACTTATAACAAATTTGCTGTGCTCACATTATGTCAATCACGCTTGCACACCACCTCCAAAACAGAAAAAAAACGAATCAGTCTCGATTTTCTGCCTTTTTCGCATCCGTAGCAAGTAGTTTGAATAGAGTTTGAATGACGTTTTGACAATTCAGAGCCACCAAATCACGAATACGAAAAAACGCATACGAAAATAATGGACTCTGTGTGCAATCGCCTTTTCATTTTAGGTCTCAGAAGGATGCTCGCGAGCACCCCTCTGTGGTTCATTGGCACCCTCGATGCGCGCTTTTGCTGAGCTCGCACTAATGCGTGCTCCACAGCAGACTTTTACCTGACATTACTTAAAGAAAGTGTGTACTCAGGGGAAGAATGTGAGTGCTCAGGGTACCATTTGGGACAGGGCCATTTAATCACATAGGCTTGACATCGCGATTGCGATTGTGATATAATTAATCATACAGCACTAGTATGTATTCATTTTTGCTTTGAGAAACTACAAAACAAGCTTTACTTAATTTGTCTCTGTTCCTTTCATGGGATAAAATTGTTTCAGGGTTCATTGTGCGAGGTCCATCTGATCTTGTGGTTGCTCCACTGGGATCTTCACTGGTTTTGCCCTGTTATGTTGATGAACCTTTACCAGTGAAGGATCTGGAGGTGGAGTGGAGAAGAACAGACTCAGAGACTCTGGTTCATCTGTATCAAGATGGTGAGAGTCGACCAGAGGTCCAGCAGCAGGATTATCAGGACAGAGCTCATTTCTTTACTGATCAGATTCAACATGGAAACTTCTCCCTCCGTCTGGACAATCTGAGAGCTGAAGATGAGGGAAATTACACATGTAAAGTTTACAGTCAGCAGGATTCTGGAGAGACTGAGGTTCAAATAAAAGATGTTGGTGAGTGTGAACTCAATTAAAAAAAAATATATCTAAATAATACACAGATTTATACTATAATATTTCACTGTTCTTTCAGAGCGTCTGCTGGTATCAGGAGCGAGTCGCTCCATATCTGCATATGTGGGTGATGACGTCACTCTGAACTGCTCTGTCGACTCTCACATCAAACCTGAACACATTGAAGAGGTTTTATGGAAGAAAACAGATGAAGATGGAGATATTTCGGTTCTGCTCTACCAGAACAATAAAACTTTTCCAGGTTCATCAGATGCTCAATACAGCGACAGAGTTGAGTTCTTCACTGATGAAATCCCCAAAGGAAACTTCTCTATCAGACTGAAGAGTGTCAGAACTGAGGACAAAGGAGTTTACATGTGTAAAGTGTTTGCTGGAGTACTTTCAGCCAATGCAACTGTGGTACTGGAGCAACTGGGTGAGTAATAATAATAAAAACACTTAACCATTCAAACTACTCTGTTATAATTTAGTTGTGTTGTTACATACAGTTTTACCAGAGACTATTTATATAGAGACATGTCACTTCCTCAATCTCTTAATACAAATGTATGGGGAAAACCCGTAACACCAAAGATCGCGGTTGTATGCAAATGCCCCGCCCCTCCCACTGGACAGCCAATCGTCTGCTTTTAACGGTCAAACGTTTAAATACGTAACTGTTTGAAAGGCGGCAGATTTGATATGCAGTTTATGTGTTTGTTGTGTAAATATCAGACATCCCAAGTCTCTCAGAAGTTCCGGGTGTCTCCCGCAGATTGATAGAGGCTCGTTGATGCCCGAAAATTAGGTCAAATCTCCCGGAATCGCGAGCGAGCAAGAGCGCGCATTTCAAACTGTGCAGCGCGCGTGACAGAGCGAGAGAACCCTTGCGCATGCGCAGTAGAAGTATAACCTGTGGGAAAACGGCGTTTTAAACCTTATTTTGGGGCAAAGTCATCAAACTTTTTCAGCGATTTTTATCATATTTTACTGCTGTTTCTATACATGCAGTTTTTATGTCTCGGTGACCAGTGAAAGTGCAGTTCTGACTCTCTGCCCATTCATTTAGATAGGAGCCTGGTCTTGTTAAGTCCGAAATAGCTGCCCGGAGGCGTTGCCAAGATGGCGGCGAGTGGCATGACTTGCCTGAAAGGACTTTGGTTTTACTTAAAGTCAGTTAAGTTTCCATATTACACAGTAAAATGTTTGATTAACTCCAGAGAATATAACAGTATATTTTCTCATTGTTTAAAAATGTACAAATTTATAGAAATAGCCTACATTATTGAACAAACAAGAAAAAGAAAAAAAGCCATTACCAGTAATTGTCACAATCGGGGCTCAAACGTTAAACCGTCATTTATAGTCATACAGATATTATGACATCATTCAAAAATGAAAATATATCGACGATAATGAAAAATATCGACAGTGAAATATATATTTTTTAGGGCTGTCAAATGATTAATCGCGATTAATCGCATCCAAAATAAAAGTTTGTGTTTACATAATATATGTGGCTGCACTGTGTATAATAATTTTATATATATATATATATATATATATATATATATAAATACACACACATACATGTATATTTAAGAAAAATATATTATTTATATATTAAATATTTATATATAATATAAATTATATATAAATCTACAGTATATACATGAAAATATTTCTTAAATATATACAAGCATGTGTGTGTATTTATATATATATATATATATATATATATATATATATATATATATATATATATATATATAATTATTATACACAGTGCAGCCACATATATTATGTAAACACAAACTTTTATTTTGGATGCGATTAATCGCGATTAATCGTTTGACAGCCCTAATATTTTATTTGTGTACGTTCAAAATGCCATGCCAAAATAAATAAAAAAAAACATGATGCGCCTTGTCTCCTTGAAGATCTTTCTGGCGGACACAAAAAATGAAGCAAAAAAAAAAACTGAACGAATGATACGCGGATTCCCTTGAACCACCACCACATTTGCGGCAGAAAACGACAGCACCTCTGTAATTGGCCGAAATGCTCAGTTCGCCTTTTCTGAGATCGTCTACTCTTCCCTGTGGATGACCTGTGACCTTTGTTCTGTATGATCTGAATTTCTGCATTTTGAATTTTAGAAAATTTGAACTTATTCATCTTTAAAACTTGAATCTGCATTTTTTATATCTGTATCTGGATATTTGCAGTCTAAGAATTCAGAAAAAAATGCTGTTTAAAAATGACTATAAAATTCAGCCATAACTTTTTAAAATTAATTTAATAATTTTCAGATTTTCAATATGCGTTTAAAGAAATCAGATTCATAGCTATTTAAAATCCCACGTAATATTCACTGTGTCTGGACTTTTACTGATGTAATAAATCTGTGTACTCTGTCCACCTCTGCTGATTGCTACCAAATGAGTTAAAGACTTATCAGCCTGCGTCATCAAGAGTTTAATGCCAGATCTAGATAAGTATCGTGCACTTTAATCTTAGATACTTTGCCGACCTTTGCACTAACACTGCGTCAAAGGATGTTATTCAAAAAAGATCAATGTGGGCACTTTCATGATTCACATTTATTCTCTCAGTGTGAAGACATCACACACAATGTGGCTTTTTGTTCATTAACTGATGTCTGTGTTTCACAGGTTTCTCTGTTTCACACATAATAATTCTGATTCTCTGTATTTCTGCATCTGGATCTGCACTCCTGCTGTGCTGTCTGATCTACTTCAGATTAAAAAATACAGGTAGGTCTATGTGAATGCCATGGCAATACTCTTATCAATGATTCAGAGCTTCTCAACTGGAGTGTTGCGACCCAACAAAACAACAAATAATAAACATAATGAAATACACCATTGTGATGATTTCATTGTGAGGAAGGAAGAAGACGGGGTCAGCTGATTGAGACTTGCGCATTGTGTTAACGTAATTCAATGAAATCATAAACAAAAAGTTGCACAAACAAAAACTTTTAAACTCTCAAAACCAAAGGCAAACATTTTAACCTAATTGGTAAATATTTTGCATTGTAAAGTTCCAAAGAGATGCACATATGAATCTCAACACTCAAATCTCAAACGTGGTACGACAAATATTGAGACAACATTTTGCAAGTATCAGCAAAATGTTATAATAACAAATGTAAAAAAAAAAACCCAACAACTATTATTTAATCTCTATCTTTAAATTTACTGGCTTGATTTATGCTGCTGCTGTCACTGTTATTTAGCTGTCATATGGTTCAGAGTTCATATTTCCACTGAATTAATATTTCAGCATGTTTAAGATTTGTGTGTTGAGGTACTGTTTATGTGCATCTTATTGCAGCTTTTGTATGCAATATATTTATCGATCAGGGTAAAAGTTTGCCTCTATGTACCCCCTCCGCTTCAAACCGCCCTCTCTTATACCCCTTTTCCACCAAAAAAGAACTGGTTCGGAACTGGTGCTGGTTCAAAGTTGGTTCGGAGTTGGTTCAACTTGCCAACCGCTTCAAAACCTGTTTGTATTTCCACTGACTAGAGCGCCCAGGCAACGACGTCGTTACGTCACTGTGTACGTCGCCATACGTCTTAGCTAGAAACGCTTACAACATTACTTTGGGATTATCTCTAACTCGTGTGTCAAGAAAGCTTTTGATACAACAATTGAAATATGTAAGTCTTTTAATCTTTTCGTTTTATATGTAATCTTTTCTGATAAGTTATGTACCCCTGTCATTGTGTCTTTTTTTCTTTCCATTTATTTGTTCTATATTGTGACCTTTCTTCTTTGTTTATAATGTTTTTTTTAGTAATAATAAAAAAAACAATTAGAAACGCTTGCAGAACAGTTACAAAGGGGGACTCCATCGTGTTTCTTCAACTGTTTCTCTTGGCTTTGCGATCCTTTATTATAGTCAGAAAAGACGTTTAGACCACATCTAAACCCGCCCCAGCCCCCGACGTAAGCATGACGTGGTAAAAGTACGGTTCTAGTCCAGCAAAGAGTTGGTGCCGCTTTGGAACTAGTTTTCCCAGCCGAGAAACGGTTCTTTGGCTGTCGAAACACAAAGAACTGGTTCGCACACAGAAAAAGACTACATTCTCTAGTGTCAGACTAGAAGGCCTCTTGAGATTAGTGGACAAATAATGTTAATTTTGTGTAGTTGATTTTACCATTTGTGCTGCTAAAAACAATCTTTAGTTTCCTTGACAGTCATTATTTTTAAGTTCAAAAGACTGTGATTCATTAGATGAAGTTGAACTGGTTTCTGTCATCAGATTTATTGACTGACTGTCTAGGCCAGTGGTCACCAAACTTTTTTCTCTGGGGGCCACATTATCGTTCCTGACTGTGATGGGGGGCCGGGGCTATATAAAATAGAATTGTGTGACCAAGACCAAACTGACCCCCAGCAGGCCTCATTGTGTAGTACAGATTACTAGCCTGGCACAGCCATATTTGTTTATCATTAATAGTTGTTTGCAAAAGTAGTAATCGAGTCCTCACACTTTGTTTTGATTTGAAATACCACCGATTTTCCATTTATTTATCTTCAAATACAAATAACATCAAAGCATGACGACTTTTGGGGATTGCCGGTTCAAATAGTGGGGGGCAGAGGGGTTGGGGGGCCAGTCAAAGGGGTGTGGCGGGCCTGATTCGGCCCGCGGGCCTTAGTTTGGTGACCCATGGTGTAGGCAACGTAGTCCTTGATGTATGCTTAATGTGAAATCCATACAAATGACAGTGGTTTATGATCTCTTGTACTTGAAGAGGATTTAATAACATACTTGAGAATCTAAAGTAAATAACAACTTTTGAGTATTCTTGTTTAGTTCACTCAAGATAATAAACTGAGTCATCATACTAAATACCCGGTAACACTTTACAATAAGGTTCATTAGTTAACATTAATTAATGTATTTACTAACATGCACTAACCATGAGCAATACATTTGTTACTGCATTTGTTCATCTTTGTTAATGTTAGTTCATGAAAATACAGCTGTTCATCGTTTGTTCATGTTAGTTCACGGTGCATTAACTAATGTTAACAAGATTTTAATCAAGTATTAGTAAATGTTGAAAATAACATTAACAAAGATTAACAAATGCTATTCATTATTAGTTCATATTAACTAATGTAGTTAACTAATGTTAACTAACGAACCTTATTGTAAAGTGTTACCAAATACCCTTTGTTCAAAATACCTTTTTTAATTTAGTGACGGCAAAATGTTTTCTAACACATTTCCAAATGTTTTCCTAACTTTCCAAATCGAGTAATGTGAACACAATTTTATATTGAACAATGTTGTGCCAGTTCCCAGCATGCATTGCAGCTTGAAAATGTTTTGGTAACTATCACTTTAAAAAATATATTGCTTTATATTAACCAGCTTGATATACAGTATGCTGCTGCTGTTGATCATCAGCATAAGATTTTTGTGTTGAGGTTTATGTGCATCTCATTGCAGCTTTTGTATGCAATTTATGTATCTATCAGGGTAAAATGTTTTCCTATAGTTTTAGGAGGCCAATAATGTTCATACTGTGTTAGTTTTGAGAGTTGTGACCTAATGGTTAGAGGTTAAGAGACTGTAAGAGGTAAGACACTGCCCCCCTTATGGATAGTAACCAAAAGATGGCAATTGTGGCCGATAAAGAAGTTTTTTCAAGTGTAAGTATTAGTATACTCTATTATTTTCATGTATACATGGAACCTAATTTCCTGGGGCATCTTCAATCAAAACTCAAGCGTCAGTCAATGTTTAATAAATATATGTGGGGCTTCATAAGCATCATAATCAAAAGAAGTCAACTACAATACTTAATATGGCATTTCCTTCAAAGCAAGCAAAGCATTTCATTAAAACAGGTAAATAGCATTTTTAATAACAAGACAAAAGAGGTTATAAATACATATTTTGCTCCTCTAACAGACTCTGCAAACAAACGTGTCAGGACTCTTGGGTTTCTTCATGTGTTTTTTCCCAATATTATGATGTTTGTGGCATTTGTCCTCTGGGGTTTTACAGAAGGTGAGTAGATTAAATATATTGAGCTCACAGTAAGAAATATTTTTTCTGGATATTTGTAAAATAATACCTTGTAAAAAACAAGAATAATAATAATTAAAGCTGCAAGCAGCATTTATCGGGGTTCAAGCACTTAAGGCCTTTAAGCTCATAAGCACCCAAAGACATTATTTTTATTTAGTAAGACCATTTACAGCCAATATTGGCAATATACCATAGGGAATATCTGTTTTTTGAAGATTTTTAACATTTATAGCGCCACCTATTGTCCGATCTCCATAAAACTTTGTTATGGCACATATGCTCACCAATTTTCTTGAAGTTTTGAGTTTTTGTTTATGATTTATAAGCTTTTGAATTTATTTTGCCACGCCCGTAATTTAAATGACACGTTTATGGCCAACCAAAGGCACAATTTCAACTTTTTTTTGATAATTATTGATCTCGAGAGTCCAGAGAATTGTCCTAGACTGGTCTGGTTCTGATCACTCAAAAAACCTGGGACTAGTTCGCAGAAGTAGGTTTTTAATATATTCATGAATATTTAATGAACGATTTGATTGACAGAAATGGTTCTTGAGGCGAAGTTGTTCATCATGAGGAGATCTATCAAATGATATACATATTGTGGGTGTGTGTACAACACCACGTGATTACAGAGCCATAAAACGCGTTAGCGCCAACTAGTGGCCGTTTTTTTTCAAAATTTTTACAGACCTCTTGGGCCATGAGTCGAACATGCCCAACGAGTTTCATTCCGATAGGCCTTCGTTAACCTTGTTTCATGGGTGCTCAAACTTCATAGGCCGATGGCAGCCATTTTTTTCGAGATACACCAATATCCTCATACACATACATGGGCCCTTGGACCAAGACACTGCATACCAATTTTCAAGTCAATCTGACTAACGGTCACATGGTTATAGCCTTTTATATGTTTTTTTTAATGTAATAGCGCCCCCATGTGGTCAATCAATGCTTTTTTTTTTACTGTAACCTCAAAATGTCCTCATACACAAGTGTTTCGAGTTTGGAGAAGTTATCTAATTTACTTCTCGAGTTATAGCCATTTTTGTAAAATAGGCTCCTCCCACAACGTTCAATTTGCTCCCCCTAGCGACCCTGAATACAAATTTCAACTTTTTTTTTGATAATTATTGATCTTCAGAGAACATTTCTGCACTGGTTTGGTTCCGATCGAGCAAAAAACCAGGGACTAGTTCGCAAAAGTAGTTTTTCGACAAAATTCAAAATGGTGGAAAAATTTCCCTTCCGGAAATGAAATCGGAGATATACGTTTTGTTTGTCAGGTGACCAGCTTTCCAATGATATAAGACACCTGAGTGTACGACTTACGGTCTAGGAGTTATGAGCAGTTTCGCACAATTGGTTGTTATAGCGCCACCTATGGGCCAATCGGGCTCATAATTTGATAACCTCTCCTCGATTTTTGTACTACCATCTGACAAAGTTTCAGAGCTCCAGCACTTACGGTTTGGGCTGCACGATGCGTTTTACGGCAGAAGAAAAATAATAAAAATCCTTACAATTACAATAGGGTTTCAGCACTTCGTGCTTGAACCCCTAATAATTAAATACACTTTTCCCAAATTGTGTTATTTTGCAGCCTTATGCTGCTTTTGCCTCAGACATTGTAAGGATAGTTCAAGAACATTCTTTCATTAACAAACCCTTATGTCATTTTAAACCTTGACTTTCTTTCTTGTTGGGAAAGTTGAAAACCAAATATTAGAAAATGCATTTTCGATATTATCATAGATCCGGGTTTTGTTTTGTCATAATGTGTGCTTGATGTGGATAAAAATAACAGTATTTTAGCATAAAGCTGCTAAATAGCAAAAAATGTCAAAGGGTCTCTAGCCAATCAACACCCAATCATCTGGTTTTGTTGCAGGATTTCTGTATGAGACGATCTTTTGCTGTGCTCTTTATATCCTGAGACCTCTGATGGTGATAAGTGTTGCACCGTATTTAAAGAAGATAACAGGTTTGGATTTTTTTTTTTTATTGCATCCAGGTGTCTTCACATAATGGCTGAAATCTCCATAATAATGTCTATATGAGTGATCTTTATGAGACTTTTAGATGTCCTTAACATGAATGTGCAACAATGTGGAATGAATTATTATTGATTTGCTCTAATATGTTATATATAGAGTATTCATTAGTTTTAAACCGTTTCTGTTCACAGAACTCTGTTTTTTCTCAGAATCTATCATTTTTATGCTGGTCTATTTTTCAGGTTGGTAAATCTAAAAATTCTTCAATATCATCATTTGTTTTATGTTTATCATGCTGTCATTAATGAACAATTCATTTTTTTTACAATCACTTTGGTACATTCACAACACTAGACACAAAAATCACAACCAATGATCAAAATGCACATTTTTCAAAACTCAACCCCTTTTCTCAATTGCTTGGATACAATACACGTAAACTTAGATCATTTGTTCGTTCAACTAAAATCACCTGTTCAATATGACACAACTTAATATCACAGTACGACTATTTCAAAAGGTCTATTCATTTCCTTACAGTGATCAAACTATAAAGCTGATACAACTGCTCAAAATGATCAGTAACTGTTGCAGTACTCTTAATGCATAGTTGTATGGAAACAGACACACAATCTTCCATGTTTACAGTAAATCATGAAAGTTTCAAGATAAGAGATTCATTGTCACCAATTAGCGGCCAATTAGACTACAATATCCATGGATGTAGCCTAATATTACTGTATATATTTTTGCTTTGATTCCAATAAACCGATGTTGTGATTTTGTAGTGTTTTTCATCATATCACACACTTTGTTCAATGATTCCACTATGTGTGTATTCTCTCTACTACCGCAGTGCTTTCACAGAGATGTATTTACTTTACATGTAGTGCCATAATGATACCTGGATCACCTATTTTGATACATGAACTGCTTTTACTGAATAATCACACACATTAGAATGTCGTCAGCCAATCAGAATCAAGCGTTCAACAGACCTGTGGTTTAAGGTTTGCTGTTGTTCTGTTTCAGTTCTTTTGAGTCGTGCTTGGAGAAATATTGTTCATTATGGAGGGTCTGAAAAAATAATGATAATATCCGTGTTTGGAGTCGTGATTCTTCTCTTTGTCATCTTCATCATTTACTGTAAGTGTTTCTGACCATTTTATATAGAGAGGAAGTGCTGTGAAACTGTGTATACACACACACACACATTAATGCTGTAAGTTTATTTGATTGAAATACATAGATAGACCAGGAGCCGATCATTTCAGAAGCTCAGAAACATTTATTGTAAACTTTGTAACAAGAAACTAGACTGTAAATGATTTTCAAATGTGTTGTAATTCCTGTAGAATAATGATGACTTGGTGTTAATATATGTACATATATATTTAAATATTAATCTCTGTAATAAATAATTAGATCTAAAGCAGGAGTGAAGGAAACATTTCAATAGATGTATTTTTTTATTTTCTAGTATTTATTGAAAGCATGGACATGCCGTGTCGTGGAGAGATATGGGAATGGATATGGAGAAAAGTAACTGACGTAGCTGCATTCAGCTTTTTCATTCTGCCTTCGTTGCAATTCACCCTCCTGTTCATCGCTTTTGGAGCCGGCGCTGAAGGTCAGTGACACTTCATCACATCTGTGCCATTTATGAGGAGTAATAAGGAAAATATTCTCTAATGAGAAACACAGCAATTGTTATTAACACTGAATATTAATTTTGATGTTTTTTTTTCGTTCATAAATGAGAGGGGAAATGCATTTTCATGATTAAAATGCTTATTAAAATGTCTCTGCTGTTCCTGAAAATGGTTTCTGGAAATCGTACATGAATGTTGTTTGTCTGATTTTAGGGTTTATTGTCAGCATGATTTTCCCACTGTTCTTTTATCTGTCATTTTCCTGTGTGGCGGACATAAACAACGAGAAAAGCTGTGAGTATGAGATGAACTCATCTGACTATAGTTCACTGTGATCAATGAGTAAATACTGTTTCAGTACTTGTGAATCCTTAAAGCTTTCAATAAAAAACAAAACCGTTCAGTTGAATGAACATTTCAAAGTTCAGTGTTAAGGTAGGAACTATAAACTATATTACGGGTGAATCAAAAGTGTGATTTGTGTTTCAGTTGTGGGATGTTTCTCTGTATCCTGATTATATTCACGTTTAGTGATTCTGCTTTAATATTTACAGGTTTAAATATCCAAGTAAACTATTTTGAACAGATTCTTGAGTTAAACTATTGTAATATTTTTCAGGTTTAAATTTGCTCAATATAATCTCATGGTTGATCTTCATGTTGATCATGACTGCAGTAACAGTGTATTTCTACATCACATCACTGAAACATGAAAAAGGTAATTATATTTCTAATAAAATAAATTAAACCTTATTTATCTAATTACATCTCTGGGCAGAAGGTTCATCTCTTTCGCTTATTTTGAACATGAATTGTACAGTTCATTGAAATCTTAAAATAATAAACTCTAATACTATATAATAAGACACACTTCTGTGTGCAGATGCTGCGGAATGGACGTGTACGGCTGTATTTCTGCAAGTGCTGTGGATGATTACAATATACATTAAAGATCTGGGTACAGTTTTGATCATCTTCTGCATTTATCTTTGTGAATTGTTTTCCCTCCTGATCTCAGGTTTGAATATGATCAGTTCACGTGCAGTACAGTACGCAGGGTGTAAACGTGATTTTCATTATTATGACGGATCTTTGGTGTCAGTATATTGTCATTGACGGTTTTCTCCAATTGGGGAAATTCAACCATAGACACAAGACAACAGATACTGTGTGTATGTGTTTGAGAGAGTGTAAAAATATAAGTGTGTGTGGGCGAGAGAGAGTATAAATGTGTGTGTGTGTGTGTGTGTGTGTACATGTGTGTACATGTGTGTGTGCGTGCGTGTGTGTGTCTGAATGAATTGTCTCGCACTGCTCGCTGATTTTTAGTCATTTCTTTCACTGGAGTCAAAACACCCAAACAGAATGAAATCGTTCCTCCAGATTCACAAAAAGAGAAATGACAATGAAAGTGGGAATCAATACAGAATAGATTAAGATAATTCTGATTCTTATGGTTAATCAATCTGTCACTGATTCATAATTTATACTTGATTTTAAAACTTTATTTAGTGGGGAATTACAGGATTCTATTCTGAATTAGAATTATGAATTTCTGTTCTATGAATTTCTATTTCTATTCTATGAAATTCTATTCTTAATTCAGAATTATATTCTGTTTTACAGAGCTGACCCTCACCTTTCACACCAAAAAGATGTTGTATGTGTTTGGATCAGTTGTTGTTGTTTTACTGAACTCTGTTGCACTGATGACTGAACTGATACTGAAAACAGGTGAGTGAACATCAACACTTTACTATTAGTGTTTGGTAACGCTTCCTTTTACAGTACAGTACTTACAGGGTACTTACAGTGTACTTACCTAGACAGTATTCGCTAATATAAGGTAAGTACATGGAACAGGGGTAGGTTTAGGGGTAGGTTCAGGGTTAGTACTAGTTATTACCCAGTAATTGTACTTACTAAAATAAGTACATAGTATTTACATGGGTGACTGTAAAAGGAAGCGTTACCTAGTGTTTCATGCTGTTAGTATTCATTTAAATATTACTAATGATTATAATCTAATATTTTGATGTCATCTTCAGTTAATGGTGAGCGTGCAGTTGGAGATCTGAGAGTTGTCCTCTTCTCCTCTGAAAGCGTATTTGCTTTTACTCTGCTGATTTTGTTCATGTTTGGACCCTGTAAGTACAACTAGAATTATTTATGTGTTATTACAAATCATTAACATTTGTTTAATGCCCTTATTTATATTCATTTAGGCTGGTCATTTTGTTTTTTGTTCACAATATAGAATTTCAAACTGATTTAATGACTTATTTCAGCCATTTATATGTTTGTTAAAGTCAGGAATCAGTAATATCCATTATGACATTGATTTTATTAAGATATCTGTTCTCCCTCTGCTTTTAACACACAGGGATTTCTGACATCAAATGTCGGCAGTGTTGTCAGGTTAGTATTATTGATTAGAGATTTACAATCAACCTGAAATTTACTTCAGATATTTAACGTGCATCAAACACACATTTACATTCATTTTAAACAGAAAGCAGAGAGAACTGATGACATTTCACTCACCGGATTGAACCAGGAACAGGATTCTCAGGTCTATATCTTTTAGATGGTTTTATTGATTTAAAGGTGCAGTGTGTGATTTTTTGCAGCATCTAGTGGTGAGGTTATGAATTGCAACCAACAAAAGTTACAGTTGCCGGCAGGAAGTGATGTCGTCATCTGAGACAGACAGCAGAGAGTAGCCAGTTCAGCAATGAGGTTCAGCAATGAGTTCAGCAATTACTGTATGTTTACTTAATTATTCAGTAAAAACTGTCCAGGTTGAAAAAAAAATACAATTATATATTAAAAATATATATATGTATATTCAGTAAAAATCTATGTTATTGCGAATATTATTGTTCATGTTCATCACTGTGTCAGTGTTTTATCCGCTGACTTTAGCTTGCTTCCTTGCATGAAGAACAACATAGTGACGAAACACGATGTTCATTCGCTATCGGCTACGGTAGAAACATGACGACACAATCTGTCAACCTTCATAGACGGGGGTGCCGTGGTTATGTAGATATAAATGTCTCATTCTAAGGTAATAAAAGCATAATGGTTCATTATGCTTTATACACTACTGAAAACATAGATATTAGGGCTGTGAATCTTCGATTCGATTCACGATTCATAGGTTTTCGATTCGATTCAAGAACGAGCGATTCACATCCAAATTCGATGCGATTCTATTCTTAATTTTTTATATGCATTATAGTATTATTTCAATGCTTCACCCAGTGGGTCTTTGTCTGGGTTTGAACTAGCCTACACAGCGGCCTTCGGGGGTCAGCTAGTGGGGATTTTGCCCATTGTTAATATTAGTTCATGTTTGTTTTTAATTTTAAATTATTTTTTAATTATAAAAAAATTCAATGACCTTGTAGAAACCTACCTAAGTAGCCAATATTTAGAAAAAGGCTTTTAAAGTATTGCATTAAATGTCTAAATGCACACATTAATGGTTTACTCCTCTTTTTCTTTGCATGATTGTGTTTATGGGGTGCAATATAACATGTATTCGTGGTTTTTCTTTTTTTTTAAAGTCTTATTTTTCATAAACTTCACCTTTATCGTCAGCCGCGCTCTCCTCTGTCCCCTGAACGAGCGGTTTACTTCCTGATTCTATTAAAAACACTCCCTCAGAAACACGTCGTGGGCTTAGATTGGTTCGTTTGGGCGGGTGTGTTGTGATTGGCTAAACTGTCGCTCACGTTGGCAGCGTGAGCAACAGTTGACAGCGTTGGCAAGTAGGTTCAGGGTTAGTACTAGTTATTACCCAGTAATTGTAGTTGCTAAAATAAGTACATAGTATTTACATGGGTAACTGGACTGTAAAAGGAAGCGTTACAAATTCATGTTTCAGGATCGATACATATGCATCGTCAGGATTTATAATCGATGCATCGAGAAAACGAGTGAATCGTTACACCCCTTATAGTTATGGATCTTATATTACATTTCTGTCAATAGATCCTCAGAAATATTACACACTGCACCTTTAAGATTGTATTATTGACCTCTTGGCTCTTTGCGTCATGTAAATAAATAGATTATAACAAATCTTGTCCTGAATCCAGAATGCAGCAGCGTCTGATGAAGCTTCAGCCGGTGGATCGAACCAGAACCAGAACCAGAACTCAACAGCAGAATCACATGAAATGAATCCTCTACTGGATCAAGATCAGGAGGCTGGAAAAACAGATAAAACCAGCGAGCCGTGCGAGACAGTTTACCAGATGGAGGAAAATCAGCCGGATTCAGTGGAATCATAAACATCAACAATAACAGAAAAAGACTCTTGATCCAACATTGTGAGTGTTCGCTCAGACTCCCAGAAGTGCTGATAGAGATTTAAGATAAGGGTTCAATCCAATCCTTAATTTGTAATTCAGTTATATATATATATATATATATATATATATATATATATATATATATATGAAGAGTTCAGATGCAAAAGCCTCTAAGTGCCATTTGAAATTTTCTTCTAGAATGATCATTTTTATCAAGCTTGTATATTTGAGTTCAGTAATTTCACTTAAATAACAATTTTAATAGGTAATCTTCATTGCCATTTAAGTGAAATTACTGAACTTAAAGGTAGAATAGGTCAGAAATTTTAAAAATACTTTTTTTCCACATTTCTTTAAACTTTCAGTATATATCAATGCATAATTAAAATCTAAGTACTCTGAAAAAGAAAGTATAAAAATCGAGTGTCTGTAGACCTCTCACGACTGTTTTAAAGACAGCTCATTATTTCCATTCACTTCACCCCCTCCCTTCTAATCTCCTTCCAAAGCCACGCCCCCAAAACACATGAACGCGCGACTCCGACAGCTGAGCTGAAGACGCATTTTTACCTGAGACCAGCGAAGAGGAGAGGAACGAGTGCATGTAGTGACATCATGTCAGAAACACATGTAAATAAAAAAATCAAACTTTATCATTAATAAGTTAAAAAAATAAGTTGTATTTTATTACTCAATATCAAGCTAGCATATTGATATTGGTAAACTTTGTATATATTTATAGATTCGCTAACGAGCTAGTTATCTATAAGGCAAAGCTAAACAAAGGTTGCGTGATACACGTTGTTCCAATGCCATTATTTACACTGTGATGTAGATGAATTTCGTGTAAGATTTATAACATAAAGGGTGTTCTGCATGTAAGAGTTTGCTTGATGAAAGCATAGTTGATTCTGATGAGGACTACACTCCCGAGACAAGTACCACATCGTCAGCTCGAGGACAGAACCGTGGTCGAGGGCGAAGCAGAGGAGTTCGTGCAAGAGGTCGTGGTACTAGAACTTTTTGTTCATTACCTTTTCTTGTAATGTAACTGACTTCCTTTTTTTGACTGGGTTGCCTTCGTGAACTGCAAACGTGGACTTAGATTGGTCTTTCTCTGACATTGTTTGGGTATTCCTAGGTTCCGTTGCTCTTGAATTACACAAACCGAACGAGTGCGCGCAAAAAGGCAGGTCCTATGTGGCAAAGGGGTGGTTGCCATGGTTGCGAGAGAGTGACAGTCGCCTAGGCCAATCCGTTGTTTCGCCCCGATTCGAAATAATGAGCTGTGTTTAATGCAGATTAAACGGTCTAGAGTCAATCGATTTTTATACTTTTTTTTTCCAGAGTCCTTAGAATTTAATTATGCATTAATATATATAGAAAGTTTAATGAAATTTTGATAAAAGTTTTTTATAACTGAATGACCCATACAACCTTTAAATATACAACCTTGATAAAAATGATCATTCTAGAAGAAAATTTCAAATGGCACTTAGAGGCTTTTGCATCTGAACTCTTCATATATATATATATATATATATATATGTTTTCTTGGCTATGCAAATATATGTAAATATGTGGATAATAAATGTTTTTTCTAGCGCTTTACATATTGCCTCGCATTCACCCATTCATTCATACACCGACGGTGCTGTCAGCTATACAAGGCGCCATCCAGCTCGCTGGGGTTAGATGTTTTGCTCATGGACACCTCGACACTTGGTGTAAGAAAAAATGAAGTGGACGTCGAAGATCTCAAAAATGAAGTTTATTTACAGCATAGCAGTGGCAAGGCACACGATGCACCTTGGGTTCACCGGCGTCAGAATGAACCCAGAACTCATCCCAGCGCAAACATTTTATACAGTATTCCATCCGTCTTCCCCCTCAACATGTAAATGAAGCTTTCGCTTACATGTAAATCACGACAATCAAGTTCGTCGTCTCTTTCAGCGTGGAGCTGAAACTCTGTCTTTAAATGTAAATTGAAGAGAACGATACAAGCGGTGCTTCCGTGCTAGGTCTTTGTTATTCCAAATTCTGCCCTTAAATGTAAATCGAAGAGAACGATAAGTGTTAGAGTGATACGGTCAAGTGTTTAAAGGTGATAATATCTCTCCGAAACTCCCTAATCAAGATGGTTCTTGAATATCCGCCGTCGCTCCCACACTATAGGTGATAACCACGACTCTGTGATTTTGTTTAAGATTGTATGGAATTGATTCTATTATAAATACGCTCTTTCAAGTGAAGGAACATTTCAATATAATCTATATTGGAGTGGAAGTTTGATCGGAGCAGACTGTAATTTCTTACACTTGGTCAGGTGGAACCGGGGATTGAACCACCAATCTTCTGGTTTGTAGA
The DNA here is from genome assembly GCA_038021265.1 of Cyprinella venusta. Lineage (NCBI taxonomy): Eukaryota > Metazoa > Chordata > Actinopteri > Cypriniformes > Leuciscidae > Cyprinella > Cyprinella venusta. Next base: position 52,917,518 of record CM075863.1, on the reverse strand, counting down.
CAACCTACATGAACCACTAAGCCCCTGCCGCCCCAGTAAACCAACTTTAACAATCCAAATGAAACCAAGAGAGAGAAATCTGTACTATGAGAAATAAGCATCCGCAGTGGATGGAGACTGAAAAAAGTCTCTTATCATTTAATTACAACTACAAAATATTGTAGAATAACGTAATATATGAATGAATAATAGCATATAAAGAACATTTGTGCCAAATGGGTTCTTTTTAGCATAAAATGTCCTTTGGAGTTGAGTAAAGAACCCTATGCTACATACAGTGGTATGAATAAGTTTGGGCACCCATGCTAAAGTTGCCTAAAAAGAGGAATAAAAAATCATCTTTTGGATATTGTTCTTAATGCCTTAATTAGAAAAAATGAGGAAAACTCCAACCTTTAAGGACACCAATTTTCTTTGTGAATGAATAATGTATCATAAATAAATAAATGTTTTTCCTTCAAATACAGGGTGCATAAGTCAGGACACCCCTATGTTAAATTCCCATAGAGTCAGGCAGATTTTTATTTTCAAAAGGCAGTTATTTCATGGATCCAGGATAATATGCATCCTGATAAAGTTCCCTTGGCCTTTGGAATTAAAATATCCCCACATCATCACACTTAATGGCTATACTCTTATAAAAAGTGGAAAATATGAACTCTGCAAGATTTAATATTTGAGGTGTTTAAATGTCTATTTAGAACAGGTCAGGGATATTGGTGTAGCTACATCCTCTGGGTGCCAGCATGTGTGGATGGAAATGGAGAGAAGAAAGCATTAAATCATCCGCAAATAGAAATTGAATGTATTTTTAAGCAAATCGGATATATGGCAAATGAAATGGAATAATGAATCGACGTCTTTATCAGATTCAGGAGTGTATTGGAAATTAGAGGAAAATATGAAGAGTTCAGATGCAAAAGCCTCTAAGTGCCATTTGAAATTTTCTTCTAAAATGATCATTTTTATCAAGCTAGTTCAGTAATTTCACTTAAATGGCAATGAAGATGACCTATTAATTGCATTTAAGTGAAATTACTGAACTTAAATATACAAGTTTGATAAAAATGGTCATTTTAGAAGAAAATTTCAAATGGCATTTAGAGGCTTTTGCATCTGAACTCTTCATATATTGAAATAGGAAAAAAAGATATAATTATTTCAAGGCTAAGAATTGGTCACACTGCATTAAACTATGCAGTCTTTTTAAAATAGGGAAACAACATATCCAACAACATCCAAATAAGGAAAGAGTGACAAATGTGGAGATCCAGAAACAGTGCAGCATATTATTTTGAGTGTTCATGTGTAATGGAGAGGAGACAGTTAATTCAAGAGTTGGGATGGATCGAAATGATGGGAATTGATGGGAATTCAATAAAAGTAGGCTATTGTTAGGAGGCAAGACGATCAAGAGTCCATGAAATATTATTTAAATATCTAAAAGATAGAAGAACACTAAATATAATCGAGTTTTTGTTTTATTATTATGTATTTATTTATTAAGCCTATTTAGTTATTTATTTATTTTATTATTATTATTTTATTTTTCCCCTCATTGATTCATTTAAATTCTTCCACAACTATGTGTACTCCAGAGGCGCACCTTTTACGTTGATTTCCCAATCCGCCATAAAACTACAGAAGAAGAAGAAGAAGAATCTCTTTTGGTTCTCCTGCTGCTCGCGATCGTTCACTGTCAGCTAAATGGATATTCCTTTAGAAGAGGAAATGTTGAAAACCCGTAAGTACACTCAGAAAATTATTTGAAAGAGTTCATGTCTTTATTTCACCGCGATTTTGTTAGGAAAGATAAGGAGCTGGCGAAAAAGGCCCAACCCATTTTCTTCTCCCTTAATATGACGAAGTTTCGAGTTGTGAAACTACAGGAAAGTAGGATTTAACGTTAGAAGTAAAAGGAATTCATGGCATCCGCCGACAAGAATGGTCAATGCAACTTTGCATAAAGAGTTCCGGGATGTTGTCTGAATTCGAGACCCCATAAATTGCATTATTTTGCCTCTCTCTCTCTCTCTCTCTCTCTCTCTCTCTCTCTCTCTCTCTCTCTCTCTCTCTCTCCCTCTCCCTCTCATAGATAAATTCACTATGATTATCATTATGTTCTCTTGATATTTTACTCTCTTATTATGTTGTATGTATAATATGACCCAGGAAAAACACATCTAAATTTAAAAAGCAAACAATAACGTTAGTTCACAATACAACGGGAAATGTACAACACAACACCGTAAAAGAAATGGACACAACGACCCCATAGACTTCAACGGAGGAAAGTGAAGTCAATTAGAAGCACTCAGTTCCTGTTATTTAAGGGGTAAAGCGTTTTAATCATTGAATATTAACAAATAGTTCGCATATTAGTTGTCTTCTGGGCGTATACCACAAATGATTTCAACTTTTTAAATGTTTTCGCAACTTGAAACCAATACGCCTTATTCACGGCAGCGCCATCTTTGATTTTTAATGAGAATGAAAACGAGTTTGTGAGGGATAGACATCTCTTCAATGGGCTGTACTGATATTTAATGTGTTTTCGGGTTGTTCTGCTCATGAAACACTGGAAAAAATATCTTTCCAGGAAATGTCAGTTGACAAAAAACTCCCGACAATGTAAGCTGTGGAAAATTGTAAGTAATCAGGGAGCTTTATTTAGCTTTTTACAGCGGATGCCATGGAAACACGGTAGGTCTATCCCTCACAGGCTCACTTTCGTACCTGTCATGGCACTGCTCTGAATAAGGTCTATGTAAAGTCTTTTTTAAAACCCCACATAAATAATTTTCTAATAACTCTAAACAATACTTAGAAACATCAGTACTTTCCTGTTATCCGGACCCCTTAAAGTTTCAGAACATCTATACGTAACCGATCACTAGAACCGCTGCACATGGAAAACATTACAAACTATTTGACGGAAATAAATTCAGTTTTATAGCTGGTTTGTTTTTATAGATCAATTGGCTGGTTTTGGACAGCTTTAATTGCTTATTTTAGTGTGTTTTGTTCTCCTGCTGTTTACAGTGACACTGAGCTCTCCTGAGACAGACGTTCAGGCTCCTCTGGTCACCAGTCAACCAGATGCGGCTGCCAACAGCAACGGCACGTGCAGTATTCATCATTAATCATTAATCAAACAGGCACATCAGGGGTTTCAATTGATCGTTTCAGTGATCATGAGAAAGATAGATATTGACTTTGAGATGATAATACTTTTAATCTTTCAAAATGTTGAACTATCACAGGCAATCTCTCTCCCTCTGTACCGCTGTTGATGCCCAGCATGGAGAAGCCCTGGCATCAGCACATCACTCAGGACCTGAGGAACCATCTAGTGCACAAACTGTGAGTCCATCTCTCATCATAATGGGTGTGTTTGGTTGTTTTTGAGCAATTTTTAGCCCTTGGCCTTTAATGAATGCTTCTCCTGCAGGGTTCAAGCCATATTCCCGGCCCCAGACCCTGCAGCGCTGCTGGACAGACGCTTGGTGAACTTGGTCACTTACGCATGTACTGTGGAAGGGAAATTGTATGAGTTCGCAAACAGCAGGGTAAGGATATAAACTTTCAATTCACATTTAGCGTATTTGTGTAGCGCTTTTCACCATACACATCGTTTTAAAGCAGCTTTACTGAAAATGTACATTTAGACTGATCTGTTATATGAGGTAACTATGGAAGCTTGTTTCCGCCACTGAATAAAAAAATACAGAAATAATTGCGACTTTATATCTCGCAATTCTGACTTTATAACATAATTGCGAGTTTATATGTCGAAATTCTGAAATCTTTTCTCAGATTTGTAAGATTTAAACTCGCAATTGCGACTTATCAGGTCAATTTTAAGGGGAAAAAGACTAATTTAAATCTCACAATTCTGACTTTATATCTCGCAATTCTGACTTTAAATCTCGCAATTCTGACTTTATATCTCAAAATTCTGACTTTATATCACGCAATTTTGACTTTATATCTCGCAATTCTGACTTTATATCACACAATTCTGACTTTATATCTCACAATTCTGACTTTATATCACACAATTCTGACTTTATATCTCGCAATTCTGACTTTATATCTCGCAATTCTGACTTTATATCTCGCAATTCTGACTTTATATCTCACAATTCTGACTTTATATCTCGCAATTCTGACTTTATATCTCACAGTTCTGACTTTATATCTCGCAATTCTTACTTTATATCACACAATTCTGACTTTATATCACACAATTCTGACTATATCTCGCAATTCTGACTTTATATCTCACAATTCTGACTTTATATCTCGCAATTCTGACTTTATATCTCGCAATTCTGACTTTATATCTCGCAATTCTGACTTTATATCTCACAATTCTGACTTTATATCTCGCAATTCTGACTTTATATCACACAATTCTGACTTTATATCTCACAATTCTGACTTTATATCTCGCAATTCTGACTTTATATCTCACAATTCTGACTTTATATCTCACAATTCTGACTTTATATCACACAATTCTGACTTTATATCTCGCAATTCTGACTTTATATCACACAATTCTGACTTTATATCTCACAATTCTTACTTTATAACTCGCAATTCTGACTTTATATCTCACAATTCTGACTTTATATCTCGCAATTCTGACTTTATATCACACAATTCTGACTATATCTCGCAATTCTGACTTTATATCTCACAATTCTGACTTTATATCTCACAATTCTGACTTTATATCTCACAATTCTGACTTTATATCACACAATTCTGACTATATCTCGCAATTCTGACTTTATATCTCGCAATTCTGACTTTATATCTCGCAATTCTGACTTTATATCTCGCAATTCTGACTTTATATCACACAATTCTGACTTTATATCTCGCAATTCTGACTTTATATCACACAATTCTGACTTTATATCTCACAATTCTGACTTTATATCACACAATTCTGACTTTATATCTCACAATTCTGACTTTATATCACACAATTCTGACTTTATATCTCACAATTCTGACTTTATATCTCGCAATTCTGACTTTATATCACACAATTCTGACTTTATATCTCACAATTCTGACTTTATATCACACAATTCTGACTATATCTCGCAATTCTGACTTTATATCTCACAATTCTGACTTTATATCTCACAATTCTGACTTTATATCACACAATTCTGACTTTATATCTCGCAATTCTGACTTTATGTCTCCCAATTCTGAGAAACAATGTCACAATTGTGAGAAAAAAGTCAGAATTGTGAGATAAAAAGTCACAATTACCTTTTATATTTTTCATTCTATGGCGGAAACAAACTTCCATAGGTAACTAAGTTATGTATTTCAGAAATGTACATATTATATTTTAATTTATTTAAGAAGATAATTTCACTTTTCTTACTTTGTGCATAAACAGCATCTCTCAAAGTTATACTCAAAGTTCAAAGCAAAGAAAGATATTTGCTTTTAAAGAAATAGCTTTTTAAGGACTACAACAAACGGCTGGTAGGGACTACACGACATTCCTCCCGGGTTTGTGACATCACCAACTAGGGATGGGCAACGATTAATCGCGATTAATCGTTAGCAAAATAAAAGTTTGTGTTTACATAATATATATGTGTGTAGTGTGTATAATTAATTTGTATATATAAATACAAACACATGCATGTATATATTTAAGAAAAATCTGAAAGTATATACTTTATATATATTTATACATAATTAATATTATATATAAATATAAATATTTGACATATTAATAACACATTTTTCTTAAATATATACGTGAATGTGTGGGTATTTATATACACAAATGAATTATACACACTACACACACATATATTATGTAAACACAAACTTTTATTTTGCTAACGATTAATTGCGATTAATCGTTGCCCATCCCTATCACCAACCCTAAAATTGACGAACCCCGCACTCAGGAAGTTCAGGAACGCTATATATAGTTTCATAAAAGAATATGCTAATCAATGAGTAGAAGATAACTACACATAAGCTACATGAATTCATCAACTAACCATTCAGAAAAGTACTTTTTGTCCCTTCTTCTTGAGTCTCTACATCTTTGTCTGACTCCGGTTTGAACGTAAAAGGCTAAAAGTTTTTTTTTAAATTGTCAGTGCTTGTCTATGTGAGGTAATATGACACAAAGCTGTTGAAGCTCCGCCCTCTGTGCCAGCTCATTTGCATTTAAAGGGCCAGACACAAAAACTGTGTTTTTGCGCACCCTCAAAAAGTGACATATTTAAAGTGCCCGTATTATGATATTTTAAAGTTTCCTAATATAGTTTTGGAGTCTCGTACAGATTTACAAGCATCAAAGGTAAAAAAAAACTTGAATTTTCTCGTTAACATCTCGTAAAACTTTCTTATAACATAAATGTGCACATCATCACATTTAAACACATAAAGTAAAGATACGTAAAAAATGTACTTAAGTAAAGTAACAAAGTATTTGTACTTGGTTACATTCCACCACTGTTGAGCAGACATGATTTTTTTTTCTTCCAAATCTTGCATTGTTTTGGTTATTTTCTATTAGATTGTGAAGATGCTCGGCCCTGGCTGCTTTTAGAGCCATTTTATAACAGGAAGTGCTGTCTTTCCACGCACTTTCATGCTATATTTCTTTTTTATTTATTTGTTTGCTTACTGTTGTTTAAACCACACAAGCTGTTCAGTGTTTTTTTATATGTGTCTTGTGGTCAGGATGAGTATTACCACTTTCTTGCTGAGAAGATCTACAAGATCCAGATGGATCTGGAGGAGAGGAAGAGAGGAAGAGAAGGTCAAACTGTCAAAGCCGGCCATGAGAACTCAGGATCCTCAACAGCCTGACCTTCTCCAGCATGACTAAACGGGACCTGAACAAGCCATTGGCAGTCACAGCAGTCGTTGGCGATAGTTTTTACAGGATTCATTCATGACAGCGACTGACAATCACCACAGCTGCTCTTAAAGGAGTAGTTCACTTTTAAAAAGACTTTTGCTGATCATTTACTCACCCTCATGTCATCCAAGATGTCCATGTCCTTTATTCTTCAGTCGAAAAGAAATTAAAGTTTTTGATGGAAACATTCCAGGATTTTTCTCCATAAAATGGACTTCAATTAGAACCAAACGGTCCAAGGTCCAAAAGACATGTAAGCGCTATTTATTAGTAGCAAGTTTGCTTATGTTATTAATATTTGTTACTACTCTTTAATGTTGTGTTTATTTGATATATCGGTGCAGCTTTGTATTAGGACTCTTATTTTGAAGTTGTATTGGGACTCTTATTTTGAAGTTGTATTAGGACTCTTATTTTGAAGTTTTATTGGGACTCTTATTTTGACGCTGTAAGTGAGAAATCATTAAAAGAGTGTGGACGGCGGAGCAACACGGTTGTTTTACCGTCGTTGGTTCTCTCCGATGCCAACTCAACGCGTAAAACTGTCTTCCTCGTTCATACTATGTGGTTATAATAAGAGAAGTATTTAACGATCGCTCATTTAATAAATAAATAACTGTTATTTATTTGTTCTGTTATGCACGATTGTGACTCTCCTGTTCTAACTATTTATTACAGTCTATGGTTCGAACTCGTTCATCAAAATGTGAATTGTATAATATTATTATTACCCCTGGAATCCATATATTATAGCATATTATAATCACTTATTAGGCCTATATTAATTTATAGAATAGCAAAGTATGCCTAATCGATGACTGTACCACATATTCTAGATATATGAAGGCTATCATGATCATTTTGCCAAGAATGAACCATGGATTTGTTTAGTTTATAATTTTTTTTAGTTGAATTAATTTTAATTTCAACAAATGAAACGTATAACATTCAAAACTCATCGGCTTAGACTGCATTTGAAGAAAAATCAACACAACCGTTTTCTGTAGCCTTGTGCGTACTTATTCAATAGAATCCGCCTTTTGCCGACCGTACGAGATTTAGAATGTATAAACTAACATGAAGGTCTCGAGCGTTATATTTTGCCAATGAGCTAAAATCGACACCATGATATGGCGTTTTGCCTTTATAAAACGGCACAAGACTTTAAAAATAGGCATTCTGTTTGTGCTGTGTGATTTAGAGAAACGTGTGCACTTTGCTCACGCGATCAGCATGGTCATCTGGAGTTTTCTTCTAAATAAAAGCTCAAGGATTTATTTCTTGCAAGTGTAGAAATAGGACAAAAGTATTTAAATTTTCCTATATTATAGTGTAATGTTGATTAAAATCTACTTTTGAAATACTCATTTTCATTTATATAGTAGCCTATATAGGCAATATGGATTTTACATCAAATGAATAATTATATAAATCATTATTACATTATTATAATAATTGTTTGGCATCCTAAAACACCATTGATAATGTAATAGGCTGAGACTGTCATAATTACAAAAATGTTTGAGCCCTTTTTATTGTCCTGGTACAAATTAATGTTTTTTCTTTGTTTAACGAGCAGTTCATGGGTTGAAGTAACACAGTCTCATCCCAAAAAGTCATATAACTGACGTCTTGGGAAGTCTTTTGACCATACGCCTTTCAGGGCCCCCTTTAACGTCGGTAGATGGCGATCCCGGTCCGTCATACAACTGACGCTTTACCTTTAACGTCGGTTAGGTGACGGGTTAGGTTTAGGGTTAGGTTTAGGTCTGGGGTAGAGTTAGGATCCCATAACCTCATTAACGACGTTTAAGGGGGCGAATATTGACGTGTGGTCAAAAGACGTCCCAAAACGTCAGTTATATGACGTCTTGGGATAATTTTGATCTCTCAAAGAGCATGAGACTGATGCATTTAACCTTAAAATGTAAAAAAAAAAAAAAAAAAAATCTTGCGGGGGAGCAATCGGCCAATACGCACAACTGGCACATCCGGGAACTTAACTGTCAATTTTGTCCCCGCCCCCTTTTGGGGGAAAACAAACTAGACTCCCCATAGACTTCAATACAAAATAACGGCAAAAACCAACGTCCGTAGACAGCCGACAGGCGTACATAACTTAAGAAATCATTTATATAAAACATATCAAATAATTATATGTCCACCCTGCCTGCCATAGTGCGTGAAAAATACATACACAAACTTAATTTGGCCAATTTAAAAACATGTCTCTTTATTCTCCCAGCGTCAAATTGGGGTAACAACCCCACCCAGTGGCCTGGACATTTACTTTTACCTCGTCGAGTCACGAGGTAAGCGAGTGAATGATTTTATTTTGCTTTTTAAAGTAAAAAACCTTAATGTATATCTCATGAATTAATGATGATGATGGCAGGTAGCCTGGGCTAGTTGATAACGGGCATAAAAAATGTATTTTTCACGCTCTATGGCAGGCAGGCTGGACATCAGATGTATAAGTGATTTCTTAAGTTATTTACGCCTGTCGGCTGTGTACGGACGTTGGTTTTTGCCGTTATTTTGTATTGAAGTCTATGGCGAGTCTAGTTTCTTTCCCCCAAAAGTGGGCGTGAACATTCTATGATGACGCAGCGCCGGTTGTGCGTATAAGAGTGGCCGTTTCTCAAAACCAAGAATGCAAGAACGGACTTGTGTTCTTGGGAAGAAAGCTCTTGCTAGTTGTTCTCAGAAGAACGAACTCACGAGGTAACGAGCACACAAAACGCTGCTGACAGTTTGAGACGATGTGTTCTTGCTGGTATTGCGCAATAGTAATGTTACCCCCGCACAGACGCCGTCTGCAGTGCCCAAACACAATGGGAATTATTATACAGACAGGCTTTATCACCCAAGCCTAAGGGATTACTGTACATACACTACAATGTAATGTATTCACAACAATAAAGCAACACATGTCTCATTTTAATTCTGCTTCTGTTGTTTGTTTGTGTACATCACTAGCCAACGGCGGGGAAAAACGCCGGTAATATTCAGGTAACTTTTGACCTGCCTCTCTCTGCTTCCCGCTCCTTCCGCAAATGCCGAAATGAATTATGGGATATTTCTGCCGTCAAGTTCACACAAGTTACCAACCGATGCATCCTCGATAAAATGGGAGTGTCAAGAACACATCCGGGATTTTTAACCGTTCTTGCCTAAATGCAAACTTGTGTATTGGGATAGTACTTGGGCCGCGACTGATGACGTTTTACAAGTCCACAAGAACACAAGTACAGACAAGAAGGCATATTGAGAAACGGCCAAAATATTGACAAGAAAAAAAATGACAGTGTTACCCCTTACATTTTTTTTTTCGGAGGTGAAAAATTAAGTTTCTCCAATCTTCTCAAAACTCTGGATTCTGATAGAGGGCCACGAGACATGGACCTGGGTGCAAAAATTGAGGCTGTAGACCCTTTCTGAGCTGAGATATTCAAACTCAAAATTTTGACCAGAAAAAAAATGACAGTGTTACCCCTTACATTTTTTTTCGGGGGGTGAAAAATAAAGTTTCTCCAATCTTCTCAAAACTCTGGATTCTGATAGAGGGCCACGAGACATGGACCTGGGTGCAAAAATTGAGGCTGTAGACCCTTCCTGAGCTGAGATATTGAAACTCAAAATTTTGACCAGAAAAAAAAATGACAGTGTTACCCCTTACATTTTTTTTCAGGGGGTAAAAAATAAAGTTTCTCCAATCTTCTCAAAACTCTGGATTCTGATAGAGGGCCACAAGACATGGACCTGGGTGCAAAAATTGAGGCTGTAGACCCTTCCTGAGCTGAGATATTGAAACTCAAAATTTTGACCAGAAAAAAAAATGACAGTGTTACCCCTTACATTTTTTTTCTGGGGGTGAAAAATAAAGTTTCTCCAATCTTCTCAAAACTCTGGATTCTGATAGAGGGCCACAAGACATGGACCTGGGTGCAAAAATCGAGGCTGTAGACCCTTCCTGAGCTGAGATATTGAAACTCAAAATTTTGACCAGAAAAAAAAAATGACAGTGTTACCCCTTACATTTTTTTTCGGGGGGTGAAAAATTAAGTTTCTCCAATCTTCTCAAAACTCTGGATTCTGATAGAGGGCCACGAGACATGGACCTGGGTGCAAAAATTGAGGCTGTAGACCCTTCCTGAGCTGAGATATTGAAACTCAAAATTTTGACCAGAAAAAAAAATGACAGTGTTACCCCTTACATTTTTTTTTCGGGGGGTGAAAAATAAAGTTTCTCCAATCTTCTCAAAACTCTGGATTCTGATAGAGGGCCACGAGACATGGACCTGGGTGCAAAAATTGAGGCTGTAGACCCTTCCTGAGCTGAGATATTGAAACTCAAAATTTTGACCAGAAAAAAAAATGACAGTGTTACCCCTTACATTTTTTTTCTGGGGGTGAAAAATAAAGTTTCTCCAATCTTCTCAAAACTCTGGATTCTGATAGAGGGCCACGAGACATGGACCTGGGTGCAAAAATTGAGGCTGTAGACCCTTCCTGAGCTGAGATATTGAAACTCAAAATTTTGACCAGAAAAAAAAAATGACAGTGTTACCCCTTACATTTTTTTTTCGGGGGGTGAAAAATAAAGTTTCTCCAATCTTCTCAAAACTCTGGATTCTGATAGAGGGCCACGAGACATGGACCTGGGTGCAAAAATTGAGGCTGTAGACCCTTCCTGAGCTGAGATATTGAAACTCTTAATTTTGACCAGAAAAAAAAATGACAGTGTTACCCCTTACATTTTTTTTCGGGGGGTGAAAAATAAAGTTTCTCCAATCTTCTCAAAACTCTGGATTCTGATAGAGGGCCACGAGACATGGACCTGGGTGCAAAAATTGAGGCTGTAGACCCTTCCTGAGCTGAGATATTGAAACTCAAAATTTTGACCAGAAAAAAAAATGACAGTGTTACCCCTTACATTTTTTTTCGGGGGGTGAAAAATAAAGTTTCTCCAATCTTCTCAAAACTCTGGATTCTGATAGAGGGCCACGAGACATGGACCTGGGTGCAAAAATTGAGGCTGTAGACCCTTCCTGAGCTGAGATATTGAAACTCAAAATTTTGACCAGAAAAAAAAATGACAGTGTTACCCCTTACATTTTTTTTCGGGGGGTGAAAAATAAAGTTTCTCCAATCTTCTCAAAACTCTGGATTCTGATAGAGGGCGAAGAGACATGGACCTGGGTGCAAATATTGAGGCTGTAGACCCTTCCTGAGCTGAGATATTGAAACTCAAAATTTTGACCAGAAAAAAAAAATGACAGTGTTACCCCTTACATTTTTTTCCGGGGGGTGAAAAATAAAGTTTCTCCAATCTTCTCAAAACTCTGGATTCTGATAGAGGGCCACAAGACATGGACCTGGGTGCAAAAATTGAGGCTGTACACCCTTCCTGAGCTGAGATATTGAAACTCAAAATTTTGACCAGAAAAAAAAATGACAGTGTTACCCCTTACATTTTTTTTCGGGGGGTGAAAAATAAAGTTTCTCCAATCTTCTCAAAACTCTGGATTCTGATAGAGGGCCACAAGACATGGACCTGGGTGCAAAAATTGAGGCTGTAGACCCTTCCTGAGCTGAGATATTGAAACTCAAAATTTTGACCAGAAAAAAAATGACAGTGTTACCCCTTACATTTTTTTTTTCGGGGGGTGAAAAATAAAGTTTCTCCAATCTTCTCAAAACTCTGGATTCTGATAGAGGGCCACGAGACATGGACCTGGGTGCACAAATTGAGGCTGTAGACCCTTCCTGAGCTGAGATATTGAAACTCAAAAATTTGACCAGAAAAAAAAAATGACAGTGTTACCCCTTACATTTTTTTTCGGGGGGTGAAAAATAAAGTTTCTCCAATCTTCTCAAAACTCTGGATTCTGATAGAGGGCCACAAGACATGGACCTGGGTGCAAAAATTGAGGCTGTACACCCTTCCTGAGCTGAGATATTGAAACTCTAAATTTTGACCAGAAAAAAAAAATGACAGTGTTACCCCTTACATTTTTTTTCGGGGAGTGAAAAATTAAGTTTCTCCAATCTTCTCAAAACTCTGGATTCTGATAGAGGGCCACAAGACATGGACCTGGGTGCAAAAATTGAGGCTGTAGACCCATCCAGAGCTGAGATATTGAAACTCAAAATTTTGACCAGAAAAAAAAAATGACAGTGTTAGCCCTTACATTTTTTTTTCGGAGGGTGAAAAATTAAGTTTCTCCAATCTTCTCAAAACTCTGGATTCTGATAGAGGGCCACGAGACATGGACCTGGGTTCAAAAATTGAGGCTGTAGACCCTTCCTGAGCTGAGATATTGAAACTCAAAATTTTGACCAGAAAAAAAATGACAGTGTTACCCCTTACATTTTTTTTCGGGGGGTGAAAAATAAAGTTTCTCCAATCTTCTCAAAACTCTGGATTCTGATAGAGGGCGACGAGACATGGACCTGGGTGCAAATATTGAGGCTGTAGACCCTTCCTGAGCTGAGATATTGAAACTCAAAATTTTGACCAGAAAAAAAAAATGACAATGTTACCCCTTACATTTTTTTCCGGGGGGTGAAAAATAAAGTTTCTCCAATCTTCTCAAAACTCTGGATTCTGATAGAGGGCCACAAGACATGGACCTGGGTGCAAAAATTGAGGCTGTACACCCTTCCTGAGCTGAGATATTGAAACTCAAAATTTTGACCAGAAAAAAAATGACAGTGTTACCTCTTACATTTTTTTTCGGGGGGTGAAAAATAAAGTTTCTCCAATCTTCTCAAAACTCTGGATTCTGATAGAGGGCCACAAGACATGGACCTGGGTGCAAAAATTGAGGCTGTAGACCCTTCCTGAGCTGAGATATTGAAACTCAAAATTTTGACCAGAAAAAAAAATGACAGTGTTACCCCTTACATTTTTTTTTCGGGCGGTGATAAATAAAGTTTCTCCAATCTTCTCAAAACTCTGGATTCTGATAGAGGGCCACGAGACATGGACCTGGGTGCAAAAATTGAGGCTTTAGACCCTTCCTGAGCTGAGATATTGAAACTCAAAATTTTGACCAGAAAAAAAAATGACAGTGTTACCCCTTACATTTTTTTTCGGGGGGTGAAAAATAAAGTTTCTCCAATCTTCTCAAAACTCTGGATTCTGATAGAGGGCCACGAGACATGGACCTGGGTGCAAAAATTGAGGCTGTAGACCCTTCCTGAGCTGAGATATTGAAACTCAAAATTTTGACCAGAAAAAAAATGACAGTGTTACCCCTTACATTTTTTTTTCGGGGGGTGAAAAATAAAGTTTCTCCAATCTTCTCAAAACTCTGGATTCTGATAGAGGGCCACAAGACATGGACCTGGGTGAAAAAATTGAGGCTGTAGACCCTTCCTGAGCTGAGATATTGAAACTCTAAATTTTGACCAGAAAAAAAAAAAATGACAGTGTTACCCCTTACATTTTTTTTCGGGGAGTGAAAAATAAAGTTTCTCCAATCTTCTCAAAACTCTGGATTCTGATAGAGGGCCACAAGACATGGACCTGGGTGCAAAAATTGAGGCTGTAGACCCTTCCAGAGCTGAGATATTGAAACTCAAAATTTTGACCAGAAAAAAAAATGACAGTGTTAGCCCTTACAATTTTTTTCGGGGGGTGAAAAATTAAGTTTCTCCAATCTTCTCAAAACTCTGGATTCTGATAGAGGGCCACAAGACATGGACCTGGGTGAAAAAATTGAGGCTGTAGACCCTTCCTGAGCTGAGATATTGAAACTCAAAATTTTGAACAGAAAAAAAATCACAGTGTTACCCCTTACATTTTTTTTTTCAGAGGGTGAAAAATTAAGTTTCTCCAATCTTCTCAAAACTCTGGATTCTGATAGAGGGCCACGAGACATGGACCTGGGTGCAAAAATTGAGGCTGTAGACCCTTCCTGAGCTGAGATATTGAAACTCAAAATTTTGACCAGAAAAAAAAATGACAGTGTTACCCCTTACATTTTTTTTCGGGGGGTGAAAAATAAAGTTTCTCCAATCTTCTCAAAACTCTGGATTCTGATAGAGGGCGACGAGACATGGACCTGGGTGCAAAAATTGAGGCTGTAGACCCTTCCTGAGCTGAGATATTGAAACTCAAAATTTTGACCAGAAAAAAAAATGACAGTGTTACCCCTTACATTTTTTTTCGGGGGGTGAAAAATAAAGTTTCTCCAATCTTCTCAAAACTCTGGATTCTGATAGAGGGCCACGAGACATGGACCTGGGTGCAAAAATTGAGGCTGTAGACCCTTCCTGAGCTGAGATATTGAAACTCAAAATTTTGACCAGAAAAAAAAATGACAGTGTTACCCCTTACATTTTTTTTTCGGGGGGTGAAAAATAAAGTTTCTCCAATCTTCTCAAAACTCTGGCTCCCATGTAAACAGGTAAGAGCTTGCAGGCTGCCTGAATGACGCGCGTCTCAGGCACGCTCGAGCCGTGAGGAAAACGCGCGCATGCTATAGAACCGACGCCTATTTTTCACGCGACACGCAAGTTCAGTTAACTTGTTTGTTTATTAGCCAGGCACAACGTGCAAGCATTCAGAAACATAGCTTCAGAACAGCGCAACCAAAATAACAGACGAACTTCCTCAACCCGCCCCCCTCTCCCTATAGGCCAACCAGCAGCGTGCCCGGGGTTCCACATCGCTGATTGACAGCCACACAGCCATTGAAAGTCGCTACAATATGTTATTTTGTACACGAATACATATTAATAAATTCAGTTTTGACGGTTGAATGTCTAGGTTTTGACATAGTTTCAGATACAAATATAATTTGAAAATAAATAAATAATTATCAATTTTCAAATAGGCTATTGCACCTGTCATACAGAACAAAATATTCTGTGGTCTATTTTGCTGTCAATACTGCTGACAGTGTCTTTATCAGTATATTTATGCTTAACATTATAAAGTTAATGACAACAACATTGCCATAGCAAACTAGCCGCAGGACATCACAGCCAAGATAGCACAAATGATCGCAATGAGTGCTAGGCCTATTTGTTTTTATATTAGACTTTTTTTATATTTACTGTTGCACTAAAGTCCAAAAGTGAAGAATTTATATTTATTACCTGATTGTTCAAGCTACCTCACAGAAGTGATCTGTTTCTTGACAGAGTTGTCAAATGTTAAAATAAGGTGAATTAAATTAAATTTAAGGAAATCCTGGAATCTGGATCTGTTTTTTCGCTCTTCTTTATTCTATTTGGTATATATTTTAGAAGTATCGGATCGGGACTCGGTATCGGCAGATACTCAAAATCAAATGACTCGGACTCGGACTCGAGGGCAAAAAAACCTGATCGGGACATCCCTAGTGTTACCCCTTATGTTTTTTTTTCAGGTCAAAACTTTGACATCCGATCTCTCGGCTCTGGAAGGGTCTAGAGCCTCCATTTTTGCGCGCTGGTCGAAGTCTCGTGGCCATCTGTCAGAATCCAGAGTTTCAAGAAGATCGGAGGGGGTCAAAATTTCGGCCAAAAACGACAGTGTTATCCCTTATGTTTTTTTTTTTCGGGTCAAAACTTTGACATCCGATATCTCGGCTCTGGAAGGGTCTAGAGCCTCCATTTTTGCGCGCTGGTCGAAGTCTCGTGGCCCTCTGTCAGAATCCAGAGTTTCAAGAAGATCGGAGGGGGTCAAAATTTCGGCCAAAAACGACAGTGTTGCCCCTTATGTTTTTTTTTTCAGGTAAAAACTTTGACATCTGATATCTCGGCTCTGGAAGGGTCTAGAGCCTCCATTTTTGCGCGCTGGTCAAAGTCTCGTGGCCCTCTGTCAGAATCCAGAGTTTCAAGAAGATCGGAGGGGGTCAAAATTTCGGCCAAAAACGACAGTGTTACCCCTTATGTTTTTTTTTTCAGGTCAAAACTTTGACATCCAATATCTCGGCTCTGGAAGGGTCTAGAGCCTCCATTTTTGCGCGCTGGTCGAAGTCTCGTGGCCCTCTGTCAGAATCCAGAGTTTCAAGAAGATCGGAGGGGGTCAAAATTTCGGCCAAAAACGACAGTGTTACCGTTTATGTTTTTTTTTCAGGTCAAAACTTTGACATCCGATATCTCGGCTCTGGAAGGGTCTAGAGCCTCCATTTTTGCGCGCTGGTCGAAGTCTCGTGGCCCTCTGTCAGAATCCAGAGTTTCAAGAAGATCGGAGGGGGTCAAAATTTCGGCCAAAAACGACAGTGTTACCCCTTATGTTTTTTTTTCAGGTCAAAACTTTGACATCCGATATCTCGGCTCTGGAAGGGTCTAGAGCCTCCATTTTTGCGCGCTGGTCGAAGTCTCGTGGCCCTCTGTCAGAATCCAGAGTTTCAAGAAGATCAGAGGGGGTCAAAATTTCGGCCAAAAACGACAGTGTTACCCCTTATGTTTTTTTTTTTCGGGTCAAAACTTTGACATCCGATATCTCGGCTCTGGAAGGGTCTAGAGCCTCCATTTTTGCGCGCTGGTCGAAGTCTCGTGGCCCTCTGTCAGAATCCAGAGTTTCAAGAAGATCGGAGGGGGTCAAAATTTCGGCCAAAAACAACAGTGTTACCCTTTATGTTTTTTTTCGGGTCAAAACTTTGACGTCCGATATCTCGGCTCTGGAAGGGTCTAGAGCCTCCATTTTTGCGCGCTGGTCGAAGTCTCGTGGCCCTCTGTCAGAATCCAGAGTTTCAAGAAGATCGGAGGGGTTCAAAATTTCGGCCAAAAACGACAGTGTTACCCCTTATGTTTTTTTTTCAGGTCAAAACTTTGACATCCGATATCTCGGCTCTGGAAGGGTCTAGAGCCTCCATTTTTGCGCGCTGGTCGAAGTCTCGTGGCCCTCTGTCAGAATCCAGAGTTTCAAGAAGATCGGAGGGGGTCAAAATTTCGGCCAAAAACGACAGTGTTACCCCCTATGTTTTTTTTTTCAGGTCAAAACTTTGACATCCGATATCTCTGCTCTGGAAGGGTCTAGAGCCTCAATTTTTGCGCGCTGGTCGAAGTCTCGTGGCCCTCTGTCAGAATCCAGAGTTTCAAGAAGATCGGAGGGGGTCAAAATTTCGGCCAAAAACGACAGTGTTACCCCTTATGTTTTTTTTTCTGGTCAAAACTTTGACATCCGATATCTCGGCTCTGGAAGGGTCTAGAGCCTCCATTTTTGCGCGCTGGTCGAAGTCTCGTGGCCCTCTGTCAGAATCCAGAGTTTCAAGAAGATCGGAGGGGGTCAAAATTTCGGCCAAAAACGACAGTGTTATCCCTTATGTTTTTTTTTTCGGGTCAAAACTTTGACATCCGATATCTCGGCTCTGGAAGGGTCTAGAGCCTCCATTTTTGCGCGCTGGTCGAAGTCTCTTGGCCCTCTGTCAGAATCCAGAGTTTCAAGAAGATCGGAGGGGGTCAAAATTTCGGCCAAAAACGACAGTGTTACCCCTTATGTGTTTTTTCAGGTCAAAACTTTGACATCCGATATCTCGGCTCTGGAAGGGTCTAGAGCCTCCATTTTTGCGCGCGGGTCGAAGTCTCGTGGCCATCTGTCAGAATCCAGAGTTTCAAGAAGATCAGAGGGGGTCAAAATTTCGGCCAAAAACGACAGTGTTACCCCTTATGTTTTTTTTTTCGGGTCAAAACTTTGACATCCGATATCTCGGCTCTGGAAGGGTCTAGAGCCTCCATTTTTGCGCGCTGGTCGAAGTCTCGTGGCCCTCTGTCAGAATCCAGAGTTTCAAGAAGATCGGAGGGGGTCAAAATTTCGGCCAAAAACAACAGTGTTACCCTTTATGTTTTTTTTCGGGTCAAAACCCTGACGTCCGATATCTCGGCTCTGGAAGGGTCTAGAGCCTCCATTTTTGCGCGCTGGTCGAAGTCTCGTGGCCCTCTGTCAGAATCCAGAGTTTCAAGAAGATCGGAGGGGGTCAAAATTTCGGCCAAAAACGACAGTGTTACCCCTTATGTTTTTTTTTTTCAGGTCAAAACTTTGACATCCGATATCTCTGCTCTGGAAGGGTCTAGAGCCTCAATTTTTGCGCGCTGGTCGAAGTCTCGTGGCCCTCTGTCAGAATCCAGAGTTTCAAGAAGATCGGAGGGGGTCAAAATTTCGGCCAAAAACGACAGTGTTATCCCTTATGTTTTTTTTTTTCGGGTCAAAACTTTGACATCCGATATCTCGGCTCTGGAAGGGTCTAGAGCCTCCATTTTTGCGCGCTGGTCGAAGTCTCGTGGCCCTCTGTCAGAATCCAGAGTTTCAAGAAGATCGGAGGGGGTCAAAATTTCGGCCAAAAACGACAGTGTTATCCCTTATGTTTTTTTTTTCGGGTCAAAACTTTGACATCCGATATCTCGGCTCTGGAAGGGTCTAGAGCCTCCATTTTTGCGCGCTGGTCGAAGTCTCTTGGCCCTCTGTCAGAATCCAGAGTTTCAAGAAGATCGGAGGGGGTCAAAATTTCGGCCAAAAACGACAGTGTTACCCCTTATGTGTTTTTTCAGGTCAAAACTTTGACATCCGATATCTCGGCTCTGGAAGGGTCTAGAGCCTCCATTTTTGCGCGCGGGTCGAAGTCTCGTGGCCATCTGTCAGAATCCAGAGTTTCAAGAAGATCAGAGGGGGTCAAAATTTCGGCCAAAAACGACAGTGTTACCCCTTATGTTTTTTTTTTCGGGTCAAAACTTTGACATCCGATATCTCGGCTCTGGAAGGGTCTAGAGCCTCCATTTTTGCGCGCTGGTCGAAGTCTCGTGGCCCTCTGTCAGAATCCAGAGTTTCAAGAAGATCGGAGGGGGTCAAAATTTCGGCCAAAAACAACAGTGTTACCCTTTATGTTTTTTTTCGGGTCAAAACCCTGACGTCCGATATCTCGGCTCTGGAAGGGTCTAGAGCCTCCGTTTTTGCGCGCTGGTCGAAGTCTCGTGGCCCTCTGTCAGAATCCAGAGTTTCAAGAAGATCGGAGGGGGTCAAAATTTCGGCCAAAAACGACAGTGTTACCCCTTATGTTTTTTTTTTTCAGGTCAAAACTTTGACATCCGATATCTCTGCTCTGGAAGGGTCTAGAGCCTCAATTTTTGCGCGCTGGTCGAAGTCTCGTGGCCCTCTGTCAGAATCCAGAGTTTCAAGAAGATCGGAGGGGGTCAAAATTTCGGCCAAAAACGACAGTGTTATCCCTTATGTTTTTTTTTTCGGGTCAAAACTTTGACATCCGATATCTCGGCTCTGGAAGGGTCTAGAGCCTCCATTTTTGCGCGCTGGTCGAAGTCTCGTGGCCCTCTGTCAGAATCCAGAGTTTCAAGAAGATCGGAGGGGGTCAAAATTTTGGCCAAAAACGACAGTGTTATCCCTTATGTTTTTTTTTTCGGGTCAAAACTTTGACATCCGATATCTCGGCTCTGGAAGGGTCTAGAGCCTCCATTTTTGCGCGCTGGTCGAAGTCTCGTGGCCCTCTGTCAGAATCCAGAGTTTCAAGAAGATCGGAGGGGGTCAAAATTTCGGCCAAAAACGACAGTGTTACCCCTTATGTTTTTTTTCGGGTCAAAACTTTGACATCCGATATCTCGGCTCTGGAAGGGTTTAGAGCCTCCATTTTTGCGCGCTGGTCGAAGTCTCGTGGCCCTCTGTCAGAATCCAGAGTTTCAAGAAGATTGGAGGGGGTCAAAATTTCGGCCAAAAACGACAGTGTTACCCCTTATGTTTTTTTTTCGGGTCAAAACTTTCACATCCGATATCTCGGCTCTGGAAGGGTCTAGAGCCTCCATTTTGCGCGCTGGTCGAAGTCTCGTGGCCCTCTGTCAGAATCCAGAGTTTCAAGAAGATCGGAGGGGGTCAAAATTTCGGCCAAAAATGACAGTGTTACCCCTTATGTTTTTTTTTTTCGGGTCAAAACTTTGACATCCGATATCTCGGCTCTGGAAGGGTCTAGAGCCTCCATTTTTGCGCGCTGGTCGAAGTCTCGTGGCCCTCTGTCAGAATCCAGAGTTTCAAGAAGATCGGAGGGGGTCAAAATTTCGGCCAAAAACGACAGTGTTACCCCTTATGTTTTTTTTTCAGGTCAAAACTTTGACATCCGATATCTCGGCTCTGGAAGGGTCTAGAGCCTCCATTTTTGCGCGCTGGTCGAAGTCTCGTGGCCCTCTGTCAGAATCCAGAGTTTCAAGAAGATCGGAGGGGGTCAAAATTTCGGCCAAAAATGACAGTGTTACCCCTTATGTTTTTTTTTCAGGTCAAAACTTTGACATCCGATATCTCGGCTCTGGAAGGCTCTAGAGCCTCCATTTTTGCGCGCTGGTCGAAGTCTCGTGGCCCTCTGTCAGAATCCAGAGTTTCAAGAAGATCGAGGGGGGGTCAAAATTTCGGCAAAAAACGACAGTGTTACCCCTTATGTTTTTTTTTCATGTCAAAACTTTGACATCCGATATCTCGGCTCTGGAAGGGTCTAGAGCCTCCATTTTTGCACGCTGGTCGAAGTCTCGTGGCCCTCTGTCAGAATCCAGAGTTTCAAGAAGATTGGAGGGGGTCAAAATTTCGGCCAAAAACGACAGTGTTACCCCTTATGTTTTTTTTTCAGGTCAAAACTTTGACGTCCGATATCTCGGCTCTGGAAGGGTCTAGAGCCTCCATTTTTGCGCGCTGGTCGAAGTCTCGTGGCCCTCTGTCAGAATCCAGAGTTTCAAGAAGATCGGAGGGGGTCAAAATTTCGGCCAAAAACGACAGTGTTACCCCTTATGTTTTTTTTTTCTGGTCAAAACTTTGACATCCGATATCTCGGCTCTGGAAGGGTCTAGAGCCTCCATTTTTGCGCGCTGGTCGAAGTCTCGTGGCCCTCTGTCAGAATCCAGAGTTTCAAGAAGATCGGAGGGGGTCAAAATTTCGGCCAAAAATGACAGTGTTACCCCTTATGTTTTTTTTTCAGGTCAAAACTTTGACATCCGATATCTCGGCTCTGGAAGGGTCTAGAGCCTCCATTTTTGCGCGCTGGTCGAAGTCTCGTGGCCATCTGTCAGAATCCAGAGTTTCAAGAAGATCGGAGGGGGTCGAAATTTCGGCCAAAAACGACAGTGTTACCCCTTATGTTTTTTTTTCGGGTCAAAACTTTCACATCCGATATCTCGGCTCTGGAAGGGTCTAGAGCCTCCATTTTGCGCGCTGGTCGAAGTCTCGTGGCCCTCTGTCAGAATGCAGAGTTTCAAGAAGATCGGAGGGGGTCAAAATTTCGGCCAAAAATGACAGTGTTACCCCTTATGTTTTTTTTTTTTCGAGTCAAAACTTTGACATCCGATATCTCGGCTCTGGAAGGGTCTAGAGCCTCCATTTTTGCGCGCTGGTCGAAGTCTCGTGGCCCTCTGTCAGAATCCAGAGTTTCAAGAAGATCGGAGGGGGTCAAAATTTCGGCCAAAAACGACAGTGTTACCCCTTATGTTTTTTTTTTCAGGTCAAAACTTTGACATCCGATATCTCGGCTCTGGAAGGGTCTAGAGCCTCCATTTTTGCGCGCTGGTCGAAGTCTCGTGGCCCTCTGTCAGAATCCAGAGTTTCAAGAAGATCGGAGGGGGTCAAAATTTCGGCCAAAAACGACAGTGTTACCCCTTATGTTTTTTTTTCAGGTCAAAACTTTGACATCCGATATCTCGGCTCTGGAAGGGTCTAGAGCCTCCATTTTTGCGCGCTGGTCGAAGTCTCGTGGCCATCTGTCAGAATCCAGAGTTTCAAGAAGATCGGAGGGGGTCAAAATTTCGGCCAAAAATGACAGTGTTACCCCTTATGTTTTTTTTTTCGGGTCAAAACTTTGACATCCGATATCTCGGCTCTGGAAGGGTCTAGAGCCTCCAATTTTGCGCGCTGGTCGAAGTCTCGTGGCCCTCTGTCAGAATCCAGAGTTTCAAGAAGATCGGAGGGGGTCAAAATTTCGGCCAAAAATGACAGTGTTACCCCTTATGTTTTTTTTTCAGGTCAAAACTTTGACATCCGATATCTCGGCTCTGGAAGGGTCTAGAGCCTCCATTTTTGCGCGCTGGTCGAACTCTCGTGGCCCTCTGTCAGAATCCAGAGTTTCAAGAAGATCGGAGGGGGTCAAAATTTCGGCCAAAAACGACAGTGTTACCCCTTATGTTTTTTTTCAGGTCAAAACTTTGACATCCGATATCTCGGCTCTGGAAGGGTCTAGAGCCTCCATTTTTGCGCGCTGGTCGAAGTCTCGTGGCCCTCTGTCAGAATCCAGAGTTTCAAGAAGATCGGAGGG
This sequence comes from Cyprinella venusta, assembly GCA_038021265.1. Classification (NCBI taxonomy): domain Eukaryota; kingdom Metazoa; phylum Chordata; class Actinopteri; order Cypriniformes; family Leuciscidae; genus Cyprinella; species Cyprinella venusta. The sequence goes on along the minus strand of CM075863.1, from coordinate 52,894,367 downwards.
GGTCAAAATTTCGGCCAAAAACGACAGTGTTACCCCTTATGTTTTTTTTTCAGGTCAAAACTTTGACGTCCGATATCTCGGCTCTGGAAGGGTCTAGAGCCTCCATTTTTGCGCGCTGGTCGAAGTCTCGTGGCCCTCTGTCAGAATCCAGAGTTTCAAGAAGATCGGAGGGGGTCAAAATTTCGGCCAAAAACGACAGTGTTACCCCTTATGTTTTTTTTTCAGGTCAAAACTTTGACGTCCGATATCTCGGCTCTGGAAGGGTCTAGAGCCTCCATTTTTGCGCGCTGGTCGAAGTCTCGTGGCCCTCTGTCAGAATCCAGAGTTTCAAGAAGATCGGAAGGGGTCAAAATTTCGGCCAAAAACGACAGTGTTACCCCTTATGTTTTTTTTTCTGGTCAAAACTTTGACATCCGATATCTCGGCTCTGGAAGGGTCTAGAGCCTCCATTTTTGCGCGCTGGTCGAAGTCTCGTGGCCCTCTGTCAGAATCCAGAGTTTCAAGAAGATCGGAGGGGGTCAAAATTTCGGCCAAAAATGACAGTGTTACCCTTTATGTTTTTTTTTCAGGTCAAAACTTTGACATCCGATATCTCGGCTCTGGAAGGGTCTAGAGCCTCCATTTTTGCGCGCTGGTCGAAGTCTCGTGGCCATCTGTCAGAATCCAGAGTTTCAAGAAGATCGGAGGGGGTCAAAATTTCGGCCAAAAACGACAGTGTTACCCCTTATGTTTTTTTCAGTTCAAAACTTTGACATCCGATATCTCGGCTCTGGAAGGGTCTAGAGCCTCCATTTTTGCGCGCTGGTCGAAGTCTCGTGGCCCTCTGTCAGAATCCAGAGTTTCAAGAAGATCGGAGGGGGTCAAAATTTCGGCCAAAAACGACAGTGTTACCCCTTATGTTTTTTTTTCAGGTCAAAACTTTGACATCCGATATCTCGGCTCTGGAATGGTCTAGAGCCTCCATTTTTGCGCGCTGGTCGAAGTCTCGTGGCCCTCTGTCAGAATCCAGAGTTTCAAGAAGATCGGAGGGGGTCAAAATTTCGGCCAAAAACGACAGTGTTACCCCTTATGTTTTTTTTTCAGGTCAAAACTTTGACGTCCGATATCTCGGCTCTGGAAGGGTCTAGAGCCTCCATTTTTGCGCGCTGGTCGAAGTCTCGTGGCCCTCTGTCAGAATCCAGAGTTTCAAGAAGATCGGAGGGGGTCAAAATTTCGGCCAAAAACGACAGTGTTACCCCTTATGTTTTTTTTTCAGGTCAAAACTTTGACATCCGATATCTCGGATCTGGAAGGGTCTAGAGCCTCCATTTTTGCGCGCTGGTCGAAGTCTCGTGGCCCTCTGTCAGAATCCAGAGTTTCAAGAAGATCGGAGGGGGTCAAAATTTCAGCCAAAAACGACAGTGTTACCCCTTATGTTTTTTTTTCGGGTCAAAACTTTGACATCCGATATCTCGGCTCTGGAAGGGTCTAGAGCCTCCATTTTTGCGCGCTGGTCGAAGTCTCGTGGCCCTCTGTCAGAATCCAGAGTTTCAAGAAGATCGGAGGGGGTCAAAATTTCGGCCAAAAACGACAGTGTTACCCCTTATGTTTTTTTTTTCAGGTCAAAACTTTGACATCCGATATCTCGGCTCTGGAAGGGTCTAGAGCCTCCATTTTTGCGCGCTGGTCGAAGTCTCGTGGCCCTCTGTCAGAATCCAGAGTTTCAAGAAGATCGGAGGGGTTCAAAATTTCGGCCAAAAACGACAGTGTTATCCCTTATGTTTTTTTTTTCAGGTCAAAACTTTGACATCCGATATCTCGGATCTGGAAGGGTCTAGAGCCTCCATTTTTGCGCGCTGGTCGAAGTCTCGTGGCCCTCTGTCAGAATCCAGAGTTTCAAGAAGATCGGAGGGGTTCAAAATTTCGGCCAAAAACGACAGTGTTACCCCTTATGTTTTTTTTTTTCAGGTCAAAACTTTGACATCCGATATCTCGGATCTGGAAGGGTCTAGAGCCTCCATTTTTGCGCGCTGGTCGAAGTCTCGTGGCCCTCTGTCAGAATCCAGAGTTTCAAGAAGATCGGAGGGGGTCAAAATTTCGGCCAAAAACAACAGTGTTACCCTTTATGTTTTTTTTCGGGTCAAAACTTTGACGTCCGATATCTCGGCTCTGGAAGGGTCTAGAGCCTCCATTTTTGCGCGCGGGTCGAAGTCTCGTGGCCATCTGTCAGAATCCAGAGTTTCAAGAAGATCAGAGGGGGTCAAAATTTCGGCCAAAAACGACAGTGTTACCCCTTATGTTTTTTTTTTCGGGTCAAAACTTTGACATCCGATATCTCGGCTCTGGAAGGGTCTAGAGCCTCCATTTTTGCGCGCTGGTCGAAGTCTCGTGGCCCTCTGTCAGAATCCAGAGTTTCAAGAAGATCGGAGGGGGTCAAAATTTCGGCCAAAAACAACAGTGTTACCCTTTATGTTTTTTTTCGGGTCAAAACCCTGACGTCCGATATCTCGGCTCTGGAAGGGTCTAGAGCCTCCATTTTTGCGCGCTGGTCGAAGTCTCGTGGCCCTCTGTCAGAATCCAGAGTTTCAAGAAGATCGGAGGGGGTCAAAATTTCGGCCAAAAACGACAGTGTTACCCCTTATGTTTTTTTTTTTCAGGTCAAAACTTTGACATCCGATATCTCTGCTCTGGAAGGGTCTAGAGCCTCAATTTTTGCGCGCTGGTCGAAGTCTCGTGGCCCTCTGTCAGAATCCAGAGTTTCAAGAAGATCGGAGGGGGTCAAAATTTCGGCCAAAAACGACAGTGTTATCCCTTATGTTTTTTTTTTTCGGGTCAAAACTTTGACATCCGATATCTCGGCTCTGGAAGGGTCTAGAGCCTCCATTTTTGCGCGCTGGTCGAAGTCTCGTGGCCCTCTGTCAGAATCCAGAGTTTCAAGAAGATCGGAGGGGGTCAAAATTTCGGCCAAAAACGACAGTGTTATCCCTTATGTTTTTTTTTTCGGGTCAAAACTTTGACATCCGATATCTCGGCTCTGGAAGGGTCTAGAGCCTCCATTTTTGCGCGCTGGTCGAAGTCTCGTGGCCCTCTGTCAGAATCCAGAGTTTCAAGAAGATCGGAGGGGGTCAAAATTTCGGCCAAAAACGACAGTGTTACCCCTTATGTTTTTTTTCGGGTCAAAACTTTGACATCCGATATCTCGGCTCTGGAAGGGTTTAGAGCCTCCATTTTTGCGCGCTGGTCGAAGTCTCGTGGCCCTCTGTCAGAATCCAGAGTTTCAAGAAGATTGGAGGGGGTCAAAATTTTGGCCAAAAACGACAGTGTTACCCCTTATGTTTTTTTTTCGGGTCAAAACTTTCACATCCGATATCTCGGCTCTGGAAGGGTCTAGAGCCTCCATTTTGCGCGCTGGTCGAAGTCTCGTGGCCCTCTGTCAGAATCCAGAGTTTCAAGAAGATCGGAGGGGGTCAAAATTTCGGCCAAAAATGACAGTGTTACCCCTTATGTTTTTTTTTTTCGGGTCAAAACTTTGACATCCGATATCTCGGCTCTGGAAGGGTCTAGAGCCTCCATTTTTGCGCGCTGGTCGAAGTCTCGTGGCCCTCTGTCAGAATCCAGAGTTTCAAGAAGATCGGAGGGGGTCAAAATTTCGGCCAAAAACGACAGTGTTACCCCTTATGTTTTTTTTTCAGGTCAAAACTTTGACATCCGATATCTCGGCTCTGGAAGGGTCTAGAGCCTCCATTTTTGCGCGCTGGTCGAAGTCTCGTGGCCCTCTGTCAGAATCCAGAGTTTCAAGAAGATCGAGGGGGGGTCAAAATTTCGGCAAAAAACGACAGTGTTACCCCTTATGTTTTTTTTTCATGTCAAAACTTTGACATCCGATATCTCGGCTCTGGAAGGGTCTAGAGCCTCCATTTTTGCACGCTGGTCGAAGTCTCGTGGCCCTCTGTCAGAATCCAGAGTTTCAAGAAGATTGGAGGGGGTCAAAATTTCGGCCAAAAACGACAGTGTTACCCCTTATGTTTTTTTTTCAGGTCAAAACTTTGACGTCCGATATCTCGGCTCTGGAAGGGTCTAGAGCCTCCATTTTTGCGCGCTGGTCGAAGTCTCGTGGCCCTCTGTCAGAATCCAGAGTTTCAAGAAGATCGGAGGGGGTCAAAATTTCGGCCAAAAACGACAGTGTTACCCCTTATGTTTTTTTTTTCTGGTCAAAACTTTGACATCCGATATCTCGGCTCTGGAAGGGTCTAGAGCCTCCATTTTTGCGCGCTGGTCGAAGTCTCGTGGCCCTCTGTCAGAATCCAGAGTTTCAAGAAGATCGGAGGGGGTCAAAATTTCGGCCAAAAATGACAGTGTTACCCCTTATGTTTTTTTTTCAGGTCAAAACTTTGACATCCGATATCTCGGCTCTGGAAGGGTCTAGAGCCTCCATTTTTGCGCGCTGGTCGAAGTCTCGTGGCCCTCTGTCAGAATCCAGAGTTTCAAGAAGATCGGAGGGGGTCGAAATTTCGGCCAAAAACGACAGTGTTACCCCTTATGTTTTTTTTTCGGGTCAAAACTTTCACATCCGATATCTCGGCTCTGGAAGGGTCTAGAGCCTCCATTTTGCGCGCTGGTCGAAGTCTCGTGGCCCTCTGTCAGAATGCAGAGTTTCAAGAAGATCGGAGGGGGTCAAAATTTCGGCCAAAAATGACAGTGTTACCCCTTATGTTTTTTTTTTTTCGAGTCAAAACTTTGACATCCGATATCTCGGCTCTGGAAGGGTCTAGAGCCTCCATTTTTGCGCGCTGGTCGAAGTCTCGTGGCCCTCTGTCAGAATCCAGAGTTTCAAGAAGATCGGAGGGGGTCAAAATTTCGGCCAAAAACGACAGTGTTACCCCTTATGTTTTTTTTTTCAGGTCAAAACTTTGACATCCGATATCTCGGCTCTGGAAGGGTCTAGAGCCTCCATTTTTGCGCGCTGGTCGAAGTCTCGTGGCCCTCTGTCAGAATCCAGAGTTTCAAGAAGATCGGAGGGGGTCAAAATTTCGGCCAAAAACGACAGTGTTACCCCTTATGTTTTTTTTTCAGGTCAAAACTTTGACATCCGATATCTCGGCTCTGGAAGGGTCTAGAGCCTCCATTTTTGCGCGCTGGTCGAAGTCTCGTGGCCATCTGTCAGAATCCAGAGTTTCAAGAAGATCGGAGGGGGTCAAAATTTCGGCCAAAAATGACAGTGTTACCCCTTATGTTTTTTTTTTCGGGTCAAAACTTTGACATCCGATATCTCGGCTCTGGAAGGGTCTAGAGCCTCCAATTTTGCGCGCTGGTCGAAGTCTCGTGGCCCTCTGTCAGAATCCAGAGTTTCAAGAAGATCGGAGGGGGTCAAAATTTCGGCCAAAAATGACAGTGTTACCCCTTATGTTTTTTTTTCAGGTCAAAACTTTGACATCCGATATCTCGGCTCTGGAAGGGTCTAGAGCCTCCATTTTTGCGCGCTGGTCGAACTCTCGTGGCCCTCTGTCAGAATCCAGAGTTTCAAGAAGATCGGAGGGGGTCAAAATTTCGGCCAAAAACGACAGTGTTACCCCTTATGTTTTTTTTCAGGTCAAAACTTTGACATCCGATATCTCGGCTCTGGAAGGGTCTAGAGCCTCCATTTTTGCGCGCTGGTCGAAGTCTCGTGGCCCTCTGTCAGAATCCAGAGTTTCAAGAAGATCGGAGGGGGTCAAAATTTCGGCCAAAAACGACAGTGTTACCCCTTATGTTTTTTTTTCAGGTCAAAACTTTGACGTCCGATATCTCGGCTCTGGAAGGGTCTAGAGCCTCCATTTTTGCGCGCTGGTCGAAGTCTCGTGGCCCTCTGTCAGAATCCAGAGTTTCAAGAAGATCGGAGGGGGTCAAAATTTCGGCCAAAAACGACAGTGTTACCCCTTATGTTTTTTTTTCAGGTCAAAACTTTGACGTCCGATATCTCGGCTCTGGAAGGGTCTAGAGCCTCCATTTTTGCGCGCTGGTCGAAGTCTCGTGGCCCTCTGTCAGAATCCAGAGTTTCAAGAAGATCGGAAGGGGTCAAAATTTCGGCCAAAAACGACAGTGTTACCCCTTATGTTTTTTTTTCTGGTCAAAACTTTGACATCCGATATCTCGGCTCTGGAAGGGTCTAGAGCCTCCATTTTTGCGCGCTGGTCGAAGTCTCGTGGCCCTCTGTCAGAATCCAGAGTTTCAAGAAGATCGGAGGGGGTCAAAATTTCGGCCAAAAATGACAGTGTTACCCTTTATGTTTTTTTTTCAGGTCAAAACTTTGACATCCGATATCTCGGCTCTGGAAGGGTCTAGAGCCTCCATTTTTGCGCGCTGGTCGAAGTCTCGTGGCCATCTGTCAGAATCCAGAGTTTCAAGAAGATCGGAGGGGGTCAAAATTTCGGCCAAAAACGACAGTGTTACCCCTTATGTTTTTTTCAGGTCAAAACTTTGACATCCGATATCTCGGCTCTGGAAGGGTCTAGAGCCTCCATTTTTGCGCGCTGGTCGAAGTCTCGTGGCCCTCTGTCAGAATCCAGAGTTTCAAGAAGATCGGAGGGGGTCAAAATTTCGGCCAAAAACGACAGTGTTACCCCTTATGTTTTTTTTTCAGGTCAAAACTTTGACATCCGATATCTCGGCTCTGGAATGGTCTAGAGCCTCCATTTTTGCGCGCTGGTCGAAGTCTCGTGGCCCTCTGTCAGAATCCAGAGTTTCAAGAAGATCGGAGGGGGTCAAAATTTCGGCCAAAAACGACAGTGTTACCCCTTATGTTTTTTTTTCAGGTCAAAACTTTGACGTCCGATATCTCGGCTCTGGAAGGGTCTAGAGCCTCCATTTTTGCGCGCTGGTCGAAGTCTCGTGGCCCTCTGTCAGAATCCAGAGTTTCAAGAAGATCGGAGGGGGTCAAAATTTCGGCCAAAAACGACAGTGTTACCCCTTATGTTTTTTTTTTCAGGTCAAAACTTTGACATCCGATATCTCGGATCTGGAAGGGTCTAGAGCCTCCATTTTTGCGCGCTGGTCGAAGTCTCGTGGCCCTCTGTCAGAATCCAGAGTTTCAAGAAGATCGGAGGGGGTCAAAATTTCAGCCAAAAACGACAGTGTTACCCCTTATGTTTTTTTTTCGGGTCAAAACTTTGACATCCGATATCTCGGCTCTGGAAGGGTCTAGAGCCTCCATTTTTGCGCGCTGGTCGAAGTCTCGTGGCCCTCTGTCAGAATCCAGAGTTTCAAGAAGATCGGAGGGGGTCAAAATTTCGGCCAAAAACGACAGTGTTACCCCTTATGTTTTTTTTTTCAGGTCAAAACTTTGACATCCGATATCTCGGCTCTGGAAGGGTCTAGAGCCTCCATTTTTGCGCGCTGGTCGAAGTCTCGTGGCCCTCTGTCAGAATCCAGAGTTTCAAGAAGATCGGAGGGGTTCAAAATTTCGGCCAAAAACGACAGTGTTATCCCTTATGTTTTTTTTTTCAGGTCAAAACTTTGACATCCGATATCTCGGATCTGGAAGGGTCTAGAGCCTCCATTTTTGCGCGCTGGTCGAAGTCTCGTGGCCCTCTGTCAGAATCCAGAGTTTCAAGAAGATCGGAGGGGTTCAAAATTTCGGCCAAAAACGACAGTGTTACCCCTTATGTTTTTTTTTTTCAGGTCAAAACTTTGACATCCGATATCTCGGATCTGGAAGGGTCTAGAGCCTCCATTTTTGCGCGCTGGTCGAAGTCTCGTGGCCCTCTGTCAGAATCCAGAGTTTCAAGAAGATCGGAGGGGGTCAAAATTTCGGCCAAAAACAACAGTGTTACCCTTTATGTTTTTTTTCGGGTCAAAACTTTGACGTCCGATATCTCGGCTCTGGAAGGGTCTAGAGCCTCCATTTTTGCGCGCTGGTCGAAGTCTCGTGGCCCTCTGTCAGAATCCAGAGTTTCAAGAAGATCGGAGGGGTTCAAAATTTTGGCCAAAAACGACAGTGTTACCCCTTATGTTTTTTTTTCAGGTCAAAACTTTGACATCCGATATCTCGGCTCTGGAAGGGTCTAGAGCCTCCATTTTTGCGCGCTGGTCGAAGTCTCGTGGCCCTCTCTCAGAATCCAGAGTTTCATGAAGATCGGAGGGGGTCAAAATTTCGGCCAAAAACGACAGTGTTACCCCTTATGTTTTTTTTTTCAGGTCAAAACTTTGACATCCGATATCTCTGCTCTGGAAGGGTCTAGAGCCTCCATTTTTGCGCGCTGGTCGAAGTCTCGTGGCCCTCTGTCAGAATCCAGAGTTTAAAGAAGATCGGAGGGGGTCAAAATTTCGGCCAAAAACGACAGTGTTACCCCTTATGTTTTTTTTTCAGGTCAAAACTTTGACATCCGATATCTCGGCTCTGGAAGGGTCTAGAGCCTCCATTTTTGCGCGCTGGTTGAAGTCTCGTGGCCCTCTGTCAGAATCCAGAGTTTCAAGAAGATCGGAGGGGGTCAAAATTTCGGCCAAAAACGACAGTGTTACCCCTTATGTTTTTTTTCAGGTCAAGACTTTGACGTCCGATATCTCGGCTCTGGAAGGGTCTAGAGCCTCCATTTTTGCGCGCTGGTCGAAGTCTCGTGGCCCTCTGTCAGAATCCAGAGTTTCAAGAAGATCGGAGGGGGTCAAAATTTCGGCCAAAAACGACAGTGTTACCCCTTATGTTTTTTTTTCTGGTCAAAACTTTGACATCCGATATCTCGGCTCTGGAAGGGTCTAGAGCCTCCATTTTTGCGCGCTGGTCGAAGTCTCGTGGCCCTCTGTCAGAATCCAGAGTTTCAAGAAGATCGGAGGGGGTCAAAATTTCGGCCAAAAACGACAGTGTTACCCCTTATGTTTTTTTTTTCAGGTCAAAACTTTGACATCTGATATCTCGGCTCTGGGAGGGTCTAGAGCCTCCATTTTTGCGCGCTGGTCGAAGTCTCGTGGCCTTCTGTCAGAATCCAGAGTTTCAAGAAGATCGGAGGGGGTCAAAATTTCGGCCAAAAACGACAGTGTTACCCCTTATGTTTTTTTTTCAGGTCAAAACTTTGACATCCGATATCTCGGCTCTGGAAGGGTCTAGAGCCTCCATTTTTGCGCGCTGGTCGAAGTCTCGTGGCCCTCTGTCAGAATCCAGAGTTTCAAGAAGATCGGAGGGGGTCAAAATTTCGGCCAAAAACGACAGTGTTACCCCTTATGTTTTTTTTTTCAGGTCAAAACTTTGACATCCGATATCTCGGCTCTGGAAGGGTCTAGAGCCTCCATTTTTGCGCGCTGGTCGAAGTCTCGTGGCCCTCTGTCAGAATCCAGAGTTTCAAGAAGATCGGAGGGGGTTAAAATTTCGGCCAAAAATGACAGTGTTACCCCTTATGTTTTTTTTTTCGGGTCAAAACTTTGACATCCGATATCTCGGCTCTGGAAGGGTCTAGAGCCTCCATTTTTGCGCGCTGGTTGAAGTCTCGTGGCCCTCTGTCAGAATCCAGAGTTTCAAGAAGATCGGAGGGGGTCAAAATTTCGGCCAAAAACGACAGTGTTACCCCTTATGTGTTTTTTCAGGTCAAAACTTTGACATCCGATATCTCGGCTCTGGAAGGGTCTAGAGCCTCCATTTTTGCGCGCTGGTCGAAGTCTCGTGGCCCTCTGTCAGAATCCAGAGTTTCAAGAAGATCGGAGGGGGTCAAAATTTCGGCCAAAAACGACAGTGTTACCCCTTATGTTTTTTTTTTTCGGGTCAAAACTTTGACGTCCGATATCTCGGCTCTGGAAGGGTCTAGAGCCTCCATTTTTGCGCGCTGGTCGAAGTCTCGTGGCCCTCTGTCAGAATCCAGAGTTTCAAGAAGATCGGAGGGGGTCAAAATTTCGGCCAAAAACGACAGTGTTACCCCTTATGTTTTTTTTTTCAGGTCAAAACTTTGACATCCGATATCTCGGATCTGGAAGGGTCTAGAGCCTCCATTTTTGCGCGCTGGTCGAAGTCTCGTGGCCCTCTGTCAGAATCCAGAGTTTCAAGAAGATCGGAGGGGGTCAAAATTTCAGCCAAAAACGACAGTGTTACCCCTTATGTTTTTTTTTCGGGTCAAAACTTTGACATCCGATATCTCGGCTCTGGAAGGGTCTAGAGCCTCCATTTTTGCGCGCTGGTCGAAGTCTCGTGGCCCTCTGTCAGAATCCAGAGTTTCAAGAAGATCGGAGGGGGTCAAAATTTCGGCCAAAAACGACAGTGTTACCCCTTATGTTTTTTTTTTCAGGTCAAAACTTTGACATCCGATATCTCGGCTCTGGAAGGGTCTAGAGCCTCCATTTTTGCGCGCTGGTCGAAGTCTCGTGGCCCTCTGTCAGAATCCAGAGTTTCAAGAAGATCGGAGGGGTTCAAAATTTCGGCCAAAAACGACAGTGTTATCCCTTATGTTTTTTTTTTCAGGTCAAAACTTTGACATCCGATATCTCGGATCTGGAAGGGTCTAGAGCCTCCATTTTTGCGCGCTGGTCGAAGTCTCGTGGCCCTCTGTCAGAATCCAGAGTTTCAAGAAGATCGGAGGGGTTCAAAATTTCGGCCAAAAACGACAGTGTTACCCCTTATGTTTTTTTTTTTCAGGTCAAAACTTTGACATCCGATATCTCGGATCTGGAAGGGTCTAGAGCCTCCATTTTTGCGCGCTGGTCGAAGTCTCGTGGCCCTCTGTCAGAATCCAGAGTTTCAAGAAGATCGGAGGGGGTCAAAATTTCGGCCAAAAACAACAGTGTTACCCTTTATGTTTTTTTTCGGGTCAAAACTTTGACGTCCGATATCTCGGCTCTGGAAGGGTCTAGAGCCTCCATTTTTGCGCGCTGGTCGAAGTCTCGTGGCCCTCTGTCAGAATCCAGAGTTTCAAGAAGATCGGAGGGGTTCAAAATTTTGGCCAAAAACGACAGTGTTACCCCTTATGTTTTTTTTTCAGGTCAAAACTTTGACATCCGATATCTCGGCTCTGGAAGGGTCTAGAGCCTCCATTTTTGCGCGCTGGTCGAAGTCTCGTGGCCCTCTCTCAGAATCCAGAGTTTCAAGAAGATCGGAGGGGGTCAAAATTTCGGCCAAAAACGACAGTGTTACCCCTTATGTTTTTTTTTCAGGTCAAAACTTTGACATCCGATATCTCTGCTCTGGAAGGGTCTAGAGCCTCCATTTTTGCGCGCTGGTCGAAGTCTCGTGGCCCTCTGTCAGAATCCAGAGTTTAAAGAAGATCGGAGGGGGTCAAAATTTCGGCCAAAAACGACAGTGTTACCCCTTATGTTTTTTTTTCAGGTCAAAACTTTGACATCCGATATCTCGGCTCTGGAAGGGTCTAGAGCCTCCATTTTTGCGCGCTGGTTGAAGTCTCGTGGCCCTCTGTCAGAATCCAGAGTTTCAAGAAGATCGGAGGGGGTCAAAATTTCGGCCAAAAACGACAGTGTTACCCCTTATGTTTTTTTTCAGGTCAAGACTTTGACGTCCGATATCTCGGCTCTGGAAGGGTCTAGAGCCTCCATTTTTGCGCGCTGGTCGAAGTCTCGTGGCCCTCTGTCAGAATCCAGAGTTTCAAGAAGATCGGAGGGGGTCAAAATTTCGGCCAAAAACGACAGTGTTACCCCTTATGTTTTTTTTTCTGGTCAAAACTTTGACATCCGATATCTCGGCTCTGGAAGGGTCAAGAGCCTCCATTTTTGCGCGCTGGTCGAAGTCTCGTGGCCCTCTGTCAGAATCCAGAGTTTCAAGAAGATCGGAGGGGGTCAAAATTTCGGCCAAAAACGACAGTGTTACCCCTTATGTTTTTTTTTTCAGGTCAAAACTTTGACATCCGATAACTCGGCTCTGGAAGGGTCTAGAGCCTCCATTTTTGCGCGCTGGTCGAAGTCTCGTGGCCCTCTGTCAGAATCCAGAGTTTCAAGAAGATCGGAGGGGGTCAAAATTTCGGCCAAAAACGACAGTGTTACCCCTTATGTTTTTTTTCAGGTCAAAACTTTGACATCCGATATCTCGGCTCTGGAAGGGTCTAGAGCCTCCATTTTTGCGCGCTGGTCGAAGTCTCATGGCCCTCTGTCAGAATCCAGAGTTTCAAGAAGATCGGAGGGGGTCAAAATTTCGGCCAAAAACGACAGTGTTATCCCTTATGTTTTTTTTTTCGGGTCAAAACTTTGACATCCGATATCTCGGCTCTGGAAGGGTCTAGAGCCTCCATTTTTGCGCGCTGGTCGAAGTCTCGTGGCCCTCTGTCAGAATCCAGAGTTTCAAGAAGATCGGAGGGGGTCAAAATTTCGGCCAAAAACGACAGTGTTACCCCTTATGTTTTTTTTTTTTTTTCAGGTCAAAACTTTGACATCTGATATCTCGGCTCTGGAAGGGTCTAGAGCCTCCATTTTTGCGCGCTGGTCGAAGTCTCGTGGCCTTCTGTCAGAATCCAGAGTTTCAAGAAGATCGGAGGGGGTCAAAATTTCGGCCAAAAACGACAGTGTTACCCCTTATGTTTTTTTTTCAGGTCAAAACTTTGACATCCGATATCTCGGCTCTGGAAGGGTCTAGAGCCTCCATTTTTGCGCGCTGGTCGAAGTCTCGTGGCCCTCTGTCAGAATCCAGAGTTTCAAGAAGATCGGAGGGGGTCAAAATTTCGGCCAAAAACGACAGTGTTACCCCTTATGTTTTTTTTTCGGGTCAAAACTTTGACATCCGATATCTCGGCTCTGGAAGGGTCTAGAGCCTCCATTTTTGCGCGCTGGTCGAAGTCTCATGGCCCTCTGTCAGAATCCAGAGTTTCAAGAAGATCGGAGGGGGTTAAAATTTCGGCCAAAAATGACAGTGTTACCCCTTATGTTTTTTTTTTCGGGTCAAAACTTTGACATCCGATATCTCGGCTCTGGAAGGGTCTAGAGCCTCCATTTTTGCGCGCTGGTTGAAGTCTCGTGGCCCTCTGTCAGAATCCAGAGTTTCAAGAAGATCGGAGGGGGTCAAAATTTCGGCCAAAAACGACAGTGTTACCCCTTATGTTTTTTTTTTTCGGGTCAAAACTTTGACGTCCGATATCTCGGCTCTGGAAGGGTCTAGAGCCTCCATTTTTGCGCGCTGGTCGAAGTCTCGTGGCCCTCTGTCAGAATCCAGACTTTCAAGAAGATCGGAGGGGGTCAAAATTTCGGCCAAAAACGACAGTGTTACCCCTTATGTTTTTTTTTCAGGTCAAAACTTTGACATCCGATATCTCGGCTCTGGAAGGGTCTAGAGCCTCCATTTTTGCGCGCTGGTCGAAGTCTCGTGGCCATCTGTCAGAATCCAGAGTTTCAAGAAGATCGGAGGGGGTCAAAATTTCGGCCAAAAATGACAGTGTTACCCCTTATGTTTTTTTTTTCGGGTCAAAACTTTGACATCCGATATCTCGGCTCTGGAAGGGTCTAGAGCCTCCAATTTTGCGCGCTGGTCGAAGTCTCGTGGCCCTCTGTCAGAATCCAGAGTTTCAAGAAGATCGGAGGGGGTCAAAATTTCGGCCAAAAATGACAGTGTTACCCCTTATGTTTTTTTTTTCAGGTCAAAACTTTGACATCCGATATCTCGGCTCTGGAAGGGTCTAGAGCCTCCATTTTTGCGCGCTGGTCGAACTCTCGTGGCCCTCTGTCAGAATCCAGAGTTTCAAGAAGATCGGAGGGGGTCAAAATTTCGGCCAAAAACGACAGTGTTACCCCTTATGTTTTTTTTTCAGGTCAAAACTTTGACATCCGATATCTCGGCTCTGGAAGGGTCTAGAGCCTCCATTTTTGCGCGCTGGTCGAAGTCTCGTGGCCCTCTGTCAGAATCCAGAGTTTCAAGAAGATCGGAGGGGGTCAAAATTTCGGCCAAAAACGACAGTGTTACCCCTTATGTTTTTTTTTCAGGTCAAAACTTTGACATCCGATATCTCGGCTCTGGAATGGTCTAGAGCCTCCATTTTTGCGCGCTGGTCGAAGTCTCGTGGCCCTCTGTCAGAATCCAGAGTTTCAAGAAGATCGGAGGGGGTCAAAATTTCGGCCAAAAACGACAGTGTTACCCCTTATGTTTTTTTTTCAGGTCAAAACTTTGACGTCCGATATCTCGGCTCTGGAAGGGTCTAGAGCCTCCATTTTTGCGCGCTGGTCGAAGTCTCGTGGCCCTCTGTCAGAATCCAGAGTTTCAAGAAGATCGGAGGGGGTCAAAATTTCGGCCAAAAACGACAGTGTTACCCCTTATGTTTTTTTTTTCAGGTCAAAACTTTGACATCCGATATCTCGGATCTGGAAGGGTCTAGAGCCTCCATTTTTGCGCGCTGGTCGAAGTCTCGTGGCCCTCTGTCAGAATCCAGAGTTTCAAGAAGATCGGAGGGGGTCAAAATTTCAGCCAAAAACGACAGTGTTACCCCTTATGTTTTTTTTTCGGGTCAAAACTTTGACATCCGATATCTCGGCTCTGGAAGGGTCTAGAGCCTCCATTTTTGCGCGCTGGTCGAAGTCTCGTGGCCCTCTGTCAGAATCCAGAGTTTCAAGAAGATCGGAGGGGGTCAAAATTTCGGCCAAAAACGACAGTGTTACCCCTTATGTTTTTTTTTTCAGGTCAAAACTTTGACATCCGATATCTCGGCTCTGGAAGGGTCTAGAGCCTCCATTTTTGCGCGCTGGTCGAAGTCTCGTGGCCCTCTGTCAGAATCCAGAGTTTCAAGAAGATCGGAGGGGTTCAAAATTTCGGCCAAAAACGACAGTGTTATCCCTTATGTTTTTTTTTTCAGGTCAAAACTTTGACATCCGATATCTCGGATCTGGAAGGGTCTAGAGCCTCCATTTTTGCGCGCTGGTCGAAGTCTCGTGGCCCTCTGTCAGAATCCAGAGTTTCAAGAAGATCGGAGGGGTTCAAAATTTCGGCCAAAAACGACAGTGTTACCCCTTATGTTTTTTTTTTTCAGGTCAAAACTTTGACATCCGATATCTCGGATCTGGAAGGGTCTAGAGCCTCCATTTTTGCGCGCTGGTCGAAGTCTCGTGGCCCTCTGTCAGAATCCAGAGTTTCAAGAAGATCGGAGGGGGTCAAAATTTCGGCCAAAAACGACAGTGTTACCCCTTATGTTTTTTTTTCGGGTCAAAACTTTGACATCCGATATCTCGGCTCTGGAAGGGTCTAGAGCCTCCATTTTTGCGCGCTGGTCGAAGTCTCGTGGCCCTCTGTCAGAATCCAGAGTTTCAAGAAGATCGGAGGGGGTCAAAATTTCGGCCAAAAACAACAGTGTTACCCTTTATGTTTTTTTTCGGGTCAAAACTTTGACGTCCGATATCTCGGCTCTGGAAGGGTCTAGAGCCTCCATTTTTGCGCGCTGGTCGAAGTCTCGTGGCCCTCTGTCAGAATCCAGAGTTTCAAGAAGATCGGAGGGGTTCAAAATTTTGGCCAAAAACGACAGTGTTACCCCTTATGTTTTTTTTTCAGGTCAAAACTTTGACATCCGATATCTCGGCTCTGGAAGGGTCTAGAGCCTCCATTTTTGCGCGCTGGTCGAAGTCTCGTGGCCCTCTCTCAGAATCCAGAGTTTCAAGAAGATCGGAGGGGGTCAAAATTTCGGCCAAAAACGACAGTGTTACCCCTTATGTTTTTTTTTCTGGTCAAAACTTTGACATCCGATATCTCGGCTCTGGAAGGGTCTAGAGCCTCCATTTTTGCGCGCTGGTTGAAGTCTCGTGGCCCTCTGTCAGAATCCAGAGTTTCAAGAAGATCGGAGGGGGTCAAAATTTCGGCCAAAAACGACAGTGTTACCCCTTATGTTTTTTTTCAGGTCAAGACTTTGACGTCCGATATCTCGGCTCTGGAAGGGTCTAGAGCCTCCATTTTTGCGCGCTGGTCGAAGTCTCGTGGCCCTCTGTCACAATCCAGAGTTTCAAGAAGATCGGAGGGGGTCAAAATTTCGGCCAAAAACGACAGTGTTACCCCTTATGTTTTTTTTTCTGGTCAAAACTTTGACATCCGATATCTCGGCTCTGGAAGGGTCTAGAGCCTCCATTTTTGCGCGCTGGTCGAAGTCTCGTGGCCCTCTGTCAGAATCCAGAGTTTCAAGAAGATCGGAGGGGGTCAAAATTTCGGCCAAAAACGACAGTGTTACCCCTTATGTTTTTTTTTTCAGGTCAAAACTTTGACATCCGATATCTCGGCTCTGGAAGGGTCTAGAGCCTCCATTTTTGCGCGCTGGTCGAAGTCTCGTGGCCCTCTGTCAGAATCCAGAGTTTCAAGAAGATCGGAGGGGGTCAAAATTTCGGCCAAAAACGACAGTGTTACCCCTTATGTTTTTTTTCAGGTCAAAACTTTGACATCCGATATCTCGGCTCTGGAAGGGTCTAGAGCCTCCATTTTTGCGCGCTGGTCGAAGTCTCATGGCCCTCTGTCAGAATCCAGAGTTTCAAGAAGATCGGAGGGGGTCAAAATTTCGGCCAAAAACGACAGTGTTATCCCTTATGTTTTTTTTTTCGGGTCAAAACTTTGACATCCGATATCTCGGCTCTGGAAGGGTCTAGAGCCTCCATTTTTGCGCGCTGGTCGAAGTCTCGTGGCCCTCTGTCAGAATCCAGAGTTTCAAGAAGATCGGAGGGGGTCAAAATTTCGGCCAAAAACGACAGTGTTACCCCTTATGTTTTTTTTTTTTCAGGTCAAAACTTTGACATCTGATATCTCGGCTCTGGAAGGGTCTAGAGCCTCCATTTTTGCGCGCTGGTCGAAGTCTCGTGGCCTTCTGTCAGAATCCAGAGTTTCAAGAAGATCGGAGGGGGTCAAAATTTCGGCCAAAAACGACAGTGTTACCCCTTATGTTTTTTTTTCAGGTCAAAACTTTGACATCCGATATCTCGGCTCTGGAAGGGTCTAGAGCCTCCATTTTTGCGCGCTGGTCGAAGTCTCGTGGCCCTCTGTCAGAATCCAGAGTTTCAAGAAGATCGGAGGGGGTCAAAATTTCGGCCAAAAACGACAGTGTTACCCCTTATGTTTTTTTTTTCAGGTCAAAACTTTGACATCCGATATCTCGGCTCTGGAAGGGTCTAGAGCCTCCATTTTTGCGCGCTGGTCGAAGTCTCGTGGCCCTCTGTCAGAATCCAGAGTTTCAAGAAGATCGGAGGGGGTTAAAATTTCGGCCAAAAATGACAGTGTTACCCCTTATGTTTTTTTTTTCGGGTCAAAACTTTGACATCCGATATCTCGGCTCTGGAAGGGTCTAGAGCCTCCATTTTTGCGCGCTGGTTGAAGTCTCGTGGCCCTCTGTCAGAATCCAGAGTTTCAAGAAGATCGGAGGGGGTCAAAATTTCGGCCAAAAACGACAGTGTTACCCCTTATGTGTTTTTTCAGGTCAAAACTTTGACATCCGATATCTCGGCTCTGGAAGGGTCTAGAGCCTCCATTTTTGCGCGCTGGTCGAAGTCTCGTGGCCCTCTGTCAGAATCCAGAGTTTCAAGAAGATCGGAGGGGGTCAAAATTTCGGCCAAAAACGACAGTGTTACCCCTTATGTTTTTTTTTTTCGGGTCAAAACTTTGACATCCGATATCTCGGCTCTGGAAGGGTCTAGAGCCTCCATTTTTGCGCGCTGGTCGAAGTCTCGTGGCCCTCTGTCAGAATCCAGAGTTTCAAGAAGATCGGAGGGGGTCAAAATTTCGGCCAAAAACGACAGTGTTACCCCTTATGTTTTTTTTTTTCGGGTCAAAACTTTGACATCCGATATCTCGGCTCTGGAAGGGTCTAGAGCCTCCATTTTTGCGCGCTGGTCGAAGTCTCGTGGCCCTCTGTCAGAATCCAGAGTTTCAAGAAGATCGGAGGGGTTCAAAATTTCGGCCAAAAACGACAGTGTTACCCCTTATGTTTTTTTTTCAGGTCAAAACTTTGACATCCGATATCTCGGCTCTGGAAGGGTCTAGAGCCTCCATTTTTGCGCGCTGGTCGAAGTCTCGTGGCCCTCTGTCAGAATCCAGAGTTTCAAGAAGATCGGAGGGGGTCAAAATTTCGGCCAAAAATGACAGTGTTACCCCTTATGTTTTTTTTTGAGGTCAAAACTTTGACGTCCGATATCTCGGCTCTGGAAGGGTCTAGAGCCTCCATTTTTGCGCGCTGGTCGAAGTCTCGTGGCCCTCTGTCAGAATCCAGAGTTTCAAGAAGATCGGAGGGGGTCAAAATTTTGGCCAAAAACGACAGTGTTACCCCTTATGTTTTTTTTCAGGTCAAAACTTTGACATCCGATATTTCGGCTCTGGAAGGGTCTAGAGCCTCCATTTTTGCGCGCTGGTCGAAGTCTCGTGGCCCTCTCTCAGAATCCAAAGTTTCAAGAAGATCGGAGGGGGTCAAAATTTCGGCCAAAAACGACAGTGTTACCCCTTATGTTTTTTTTTTCAGGTCAAAACTTTGACATCCGATATCTCTGCTCTGGAAGGGTCTAGAGCCTCCATTTTTGCGCGCTGGTCGAAGTCTCGTGGCCCTCTGTCAGAATCCAGAGTTTAAAGAAGATCGGAGGGGGTCAAAATTTCGGCCAAAAACGACAGTGTTACCCCTTATGTTTTTTTTTTCTGGTCAAAACTTTGACATCCGATATCTCGGCTCTGGAAGGGTCTAGAGCCTCCATTTTTGCGCGCTGGTCGAAGTCTCGTGGCCCTCTGTCACAATCCAGAGTTTCAAGAAGATCGGAGGGGGTCAAAATTTCGGCCAAAAACGACAGTGTTACCCGTTATGTTTTTTTTTCAGGTCAAAACTTTGATATCCGATATCTCGGCTCTGGAAGGGTCTAGAGCCTCCGTTTTTGCGCGCTGGTCGAAGTCTCGTGGCCCTCTGTCAGAATCCAGAGTTTCAAGAAGATCGGAGGGGGTCAAAATTTCGGCCAAAAACGACAGTGTTACCGCTTATGTTTTTTTTTCGGGTCAAAACTTTGACATCCGATATCTCGGCTCTGGAAGGGTCTAGAGCCTCCATTTTTGCGCGCTGGTCGAAGTCTCGTGGCCCTCTGTCAGAATCCAGAGTTTCAAGAAGATCGGAGGGGGTCAAAATTTCGGCCAAAAACGACAGTGTTACCCCTTATGTTTTTTTTCAGGTCAAGACTTTGACGTCCGATATCTCGGCTCTGGAAGGGTCTAGAGCCTCCATTTTTGCGCGCTGGTCGAAGTCTCGTGGCCCTCTGTCAGAATCCAGAGTTTCAAGAAGATCGGAGGGGGTCAAAATTTCGGCCAAAAACGACAGTGTTACCCCTTATGTTTTTTTTTCTGGTCAAAACTTTGACATCCGATATCTCGGCTCTGGAAGGGTCTAGAGCCTCCATTTTTGCGCGCTTGTCGAAGTCTCGTGGCCCTCTGTCAGAATCCAGAGTTTCAAGAAGATCGGAGGGGGTCAAAATTTCGGCCAAAAACGACAGTGTTACCCCTTATGTTTTTTTTTCAGGTCAAAACTTTGACATCCGATATCTCGGCTCTGGAAGGGTCTAGAGCCTCCATTTTTGCGCGCTGGTCGAAGTCTCGTGGCCCTCTGTCAGAATCCAGAGTTTCAAGAAGATCGGAGGGGGTCAAAATTTCGGCCAAAAACGACAGTGTTACCCCTTATGTTTTTTTTTTCAGGTCAAAACTTTGACATCCGATATCTCGGCTCTGGAAGGGTCTAGAGCCTCCATTTTTGCGCGCTGGTCGAAGTCTCGTGGCCCTCTGTCAGAATCCAGAGTTTCAAGAAGATCGGAGGGGGTTAAAATTTCGGCCAAAAATGACAGTGTTACCCCTTATGTTTTTTTTTTCGGGTCAAAACTTTGACATCCGATATCTCGGCTCTGGAAGGGTCTAGAGCCTCCATTTTTGCGTGCTGGTTGAAGTCTCGTGGCCCTCTGTCAGAATCCAGAGTTTCAAGAAGATCGGAGGGGGTCAAAATTTCGGCCAAAAATGACAGTGTTACCCCTTATGTGTTTTTTCAGGTCAAAACTTTGACATCCGATATCTCGGCTCTGGAAGGGTCTAGAGCCTCCATTTTTGCGCGCTGGTCGAAGTCTCGTGGCCATCTGTCAGAATCCAGAGTTTCAAGAAGATCGGAGGGGGTCAAAATTTCGGCCAAAAACGACAGTGTTACCCCTTATGTTTTAATTCAGGTCACAACTTTGACATCCGATATCTCGGCTCTGGAAGGGTCTAGAGCCTCCATTTTTGCGCGCTGGTCGAAGTCTCGTGGCCCTCTGTCAGAATCCAGAGTTTCAAGAAGATCGGAGGGGGTCAAAATTTCGGCCAAAAACGACAGTGTTACCCCTTATGTTTTTTTTTCAGGTCAAAACTTTGACATCCGATATCTCGGATCTGGAAGGGTCTAGAGCCTCCATTTTTGCACGCTGGTCGAAGTCTCGTGGCCCTCTGTCAGAATCCAGAGTTTCAAGAAGATCGGAGGGGGTCAAAATTTCAGCCAAAAACGACAGTGTTACCCCTTATGTTTTTTTTTTTCGGGTCAAAACTTTGACATCCGATATCTCGGCTCTGGAAGGGTCTAGAGCCTCCATTTTTGCGCGCTGGTCGAAGTCTCGTGGCCCTCTGTCAGAATCCAGAGTTTCAAGAAGATCGGAGGGGGTCAAAATTTCGGCCAAAAACAACAGTGTTACCCTTTATGTTTTTTTTCGGGTCACAACTTTGACGTCCGATATCTCGGCTCTGGAAGGGTCTAGAGCCTCCATTTTTGCGCGCTGGTCGAAGTCTCGTGGCCCTCTGTCAGAATCCAGAGTTTCAAGAAGATCGGAGGGGTTCAAAATTTCGGCCAAAAACGACAGTGTTACCCCTTATGTTTTTTTTTCAGGTCAAAACTTTGACATCCGATATCTCGGCTCTGGAAGGGTCTAGAGCCTCCATTTTTGCGCGCTGGTCGAAGTCTCGTGGCCCTCTGTCAGAATCCAGAGTTTCAAGAAGATCGGAGGGGTTCAAAATTTTGGCCAAAAACGACAGTGTTACCCCTTATGTTTTTTTTTCAGGTCAAAAAATTGACATCCGATATCTCGGCTCTGGAAGGGTCTAGAGCCTCCATTTTTGCGCGCTGGTCGAAGTCTCGTGGCCCTCTGTCAGAATCCAGAGTTTCAAGAAGATCGGAGGGGGTCAAAATTTCGGCCAAAAACGACAGTGTTACCCCTTATGTTTTTTTTTTTTCAGGTAAAAAATTTGGCATCCGATATCTCTGCTCTGGAAGGGTCTAGAGCCTCCATTTTTGCGCGCTGGTCGAAGTCTCGTGGCCCTCTGTCAGAATCCAGAGTTTAAAGAAGATCGGAGGGGGTCAAAATTTCGGCCAAAAACGACAGTGTTACCCCTTATGTTTTTTTTTCTGGTCAAAACTTTGACATCCGATATCTCGGCTCTGGAAGGGTCTAGAGCCTCCATTTTTGCGCGCTGGTCGAAGTCTCGTGGCCCTCTGTCACAATCCAGAGTTTCAAGAAGATCGGAGGGGGTCAAAATTTCGGCCAAAAACGACAGTGTTACCCGTTATGTTTTTTTTTTTCAGGTCAAAACTTTGACATCCGATATCTCTGCTCTGGAAGGGTCTAGAGCCTCAATTTTTGCGCGCTGGTCGAAGTCTCGTGGCCCTCTGTCAGAATCCAGAGTTTCAAGAAGATCGGAGGGGGTCAAAATTTCGGCCAAAAACGACAGTGTTACCCCTTATGTTTTTTTTTCTGGTCAAAACTTTGACATCCGATATCTCGGCTCTGGAAGGGTCTAGAGCCTCCATTTTTGCGCGCTGGTCGAAGTCTCGTGGCCATCTGTCAGAATCCAGAGTTTCAAGAAGATCGGAGGGGGTCAAAATTTCGGCCAAAAACGACAGTGTTACCCCTTATGTTTTTTTTCAGGTCAAGACTTTGACGTCCGATATCTCGGCTCTGGAAGGGTCTAGAGCCTCCATTTTTGCGCGCTGGTCGAAGTCTCGTGGCCCTCTGTCAGAATCCAGAGTTTCAAGAAGATCGGAGGGGGTCAAAATTTCGGCCAAAAACGACAGTGTTACCCCTTATGTTTTTTTTTCTGGTCAAAACTTTGACATCCGATATCTCGGCTCTGGAAGGGTCTAGAGCCTCCATTTTTGCGCGCTGGTCGAAGTCTCGTGGCCCTCTGTCAGAATCCAGAGTTTCAAGAAGATCGGAGGGGGTCAAAATTTCGGCCAAAAATGACAGTGTTACCCCTTATGTTTTTTTTTTCAGGTCAAAACTTTGACATCCGATATCTCGGCTCTGGAAGGGTCTAGAGCCTCCATTTTTGCGCGCTGGTCGAAGTCTCGTGGCCATCTGTCAGAATCCAGAGTTTCAAGAAGATCGGAGGGGGTCAAAATTTCGGCCAAAAACGACAGTGTTACCCCTTATGTTTTTTTTCAGGTCAAAACTTTGACATCCGATATCTCGGCTCTGGAAGGGTCTAGAGCCTCCATTTTTGCGCGCTGGTCGAAGTCTCGTGGCCCTCTGTCAGAATCCAGAGTTTCAAGAAGATCGGAGGGGGTCAAAATTTCGGCCAAAAACGACAGTGTTACCCCTTATGTTTTTTTTTCAGGTCAAAACTTTGACATCCGATATCTCGGCTCTGGAAGGGTCTAGAGCCTCCATTTTTGCGCGCTGGTCGAAGTCTTGTGGCCCCCTGTCAGAATCCAGAGTTTCAAGAAGATCGGAGGGGGTCAAAATTTCGGCCAAAAACGACAGTGTTACCCCTTATGTTTTTTTTTTTTCAGGTCAAAACTTTGACATCCGATATCTCTGCTCTGGAAGGGTCTAGAGCCTCCATTTTTGCGCGCTGGTCGAAGTCTCGTGGCCCTCTGTCAGAATCCAGAGTTTAAAGAAGATCGGAGGGGGTCAAAATTTCGGCCAAAAACGACAGTGTTACCCCTTATGTTTTTTTTTTCTGGTCAAAACTTTGACATCCGATATCTCGGCTCTGGAAGGGTCTAGAGCCTCCATTTTTGCGCGCTGGTCGAAGTCTCGTGGCCCTCTGTCACAATCCAGAGTTTCAAGAAGATCGGAGGGGGTCAAAATTTCGGCCAAAAACGACAGTGTTACCCGTTATGTTTTTTTTTTCAGGTCAAAACTTTGACATCCGATATCTCGGCTCTGGAAGGGTCTAGAGCCTCCGTTTTTGCGCGCTGGTCGAAGTCTCGTGGCCCTCTGTCAGAATCCAGAGTTTCAAGAAGATCGGAGGGGGTCAAAATTTCGGCCAAAAACGACAGTGTTACCCCTTATGTTTTTTTTTCGGGTCAAAACTTTGACATCCGATATCTCGGCTCTGGAAGGGTCTAGAGCCTCCATTTTTGCGCGCTGGTCGAAGTCTCGTGGCCATCTGTCAGAATCCAGAGTTTCAAGAAGATCGGAGGGGGTCAAAATTTCGGCCAAAAACGACAGTGTTACCCCTTATGTTTTTTTTCAGGTCAAAACTTTGACATCCGATATCTCGGCTCTGGAAGGGTCTAGAGCCTCCATTTTTGCGCGCTGGTCGAAGTCTCATGGCCCTCTGTCAGAATCCAGAGTTTCAAGAAGATCGGAGGGGGTCAAAATTTCGGCCAAAAACGACAGTGTTATCCCTTATGTTTTTTTTTTCGGGTCAAAACTTTGACGTCCGATATCTCGGCTCTGGAAGGGTCTAGAGCCTCCATTTTTGCGCGCTGGTCGAAGTCTCGTGGCCCTCTGTCAGAATCCAGAGTTTCAAGAAGATCGGAGGGGGTCAAAATTTCGGCCAAAAACGACAGTGTTACCCCTTATGTTTTTTTTTTTTTTCAGGTCAAAACTTTGACATCTGATATCTCGGCTCTGGAAGGGTCTAGAGCCTCCATTTTTGCGCGCTGGTCGAAGTCTCGTGGCCCTCTGTCAGAATCCAGAGTTTCAAGAAGATCGGAGGGGGTTAAAATTTCGGCCAAAAATGACAGTGTTACCCCTTATGTTTTTTTTTTCGGGTCAAAACTTTGACATCCGATATCTCGGCTCAGGAAGGGTCTAGAGCCTCCATTTTTGCGCGCTGGTTGAAGTCTCGTGGCCCTCTGTCAGAATCCAGAGTTTCAAGAAGATCGGAGGGGGTCAAAATTTCGGCCAAAAATGACAGTGTTACCCCTTATGTGTTTTTTCAGGTCAAAACTTTGACATCCGATATCTCGGCTCTGGAAGGGTCTAGAGCCTCCATTTTTGCGCGCTGGTCGAAGTCTCGTGGCCATCTGTCAGAATCCAGAGTTTCAAGAAGATCGGAGGGGGTCAAAATTTCGGCCAAAAACGACAGTGTTACCCCTTATGTTTTTTTTCAGGTCAAAACTTTGACATCCGATATCTCGGCTCTGGAAGGGTCTAGAGCCTCCATTTTTGCGCGCTGGTCGAAGTCTCGTGGCCCTCTGTCAGAATCCAGAGTTTCAAGAAGATCGGAGGGGGTCAAAATTTCGGCCAAAAACGACAGTGTTACCCCTTATGTTTTTTTTCAGGTCAAAACTTTGACATCCGATATCTCGGATCTGGAAGGGTCTAGAGCCTCCATTTTTGCACGCTGGTCGAAGTCTCGTGGCCCTCTGTCAGAATCCAGAGTTTCAAGAAGATCGGAGGGGGTCAAAATTTCAGCCAAAAACGACAGTGTTACCCCTTATGTTTTTTTTTTTTCGGGTCAAAACTTTGACATCCGATATCTCGGCTCTGGAAGGGTCTAGAGCCTCCATTTTTGCGCGCTGGTCGAAGTCTCGTGGCCCTCTGTCAGAATCCAGAGTTTCAAGAAGATCGGAGGGGGTCAAAATTTCGGCCAAAAACAACAGTGTTACCCTTTATGTTTTTTTTCGGGTCACAACTTTGACGTCCGATATCTCGGCTCTGGAAGGGTCTAGAGCCTCCATTTTTGCGCGCTGGTCGAAGTCTCGTGGCCCTCTGTCAGAATCCAGAGTTTCAAGAAGATCGGAGGGGTTCAAAATTTCGGCCAAAAACGACAGTGTTACCCCTTATGTTTTTTTTTCAGGTCAAAACTTTGACATCCGATATCTCGGCTCTGGAAGGGTCTAGAGCCTCCATTTTTGCGCGCTGGTCGAAGTCTCGTGGCCCTCTGTCAGAATCCAGAGTTTCAAGAAGATCGGAGGGGGTCAAAATTTCGGCCAAAAACGACAGTGTTACCCCTTATGTTTTTTTTTTTCAGGTCAAAACTTTGACATCCGATATCTCTGCTCTGGAAGGGTCTAGAGCCTCAATTTTTGCGCGCTGGTCGAAGTCTCGTGGCCCTCTGTCAGAATCCAGAGTTTCAAGAAGATCGGAGGGGGTCAAAATTTCGGCCAAAAACGACAGTGTTACCCCTTATGTTTTTTTTTCTGGTCAAAACTTTGACATGCGATATCTCGGCTCTGGAAGGGTCTAGAGCCTCCATTTTTGCGCGCTGGTCGAAGTCTCGTGGCCCTCTGTCAGAATCCAGAGTTTCAAGAAGATCGGAGGGGGTCAAAATTTCGGCCAAAAACGACAGTGTTACCCCTTATGTTTTTTTTTTCAGGTCAAAACTTTGACATCCGATATCTCGGCTCTGGAAGGGTCTAGAGCCTCCATTTTTGCGTGCTGGTCGAAGTCTCGTGGCCCTCTGTCAGAATCCAGAGTTTCAAGAAGATCGGAGGGGGTCAAAATTTCGGCCAAAAACGACAGTGTTATCCCTTATGTTTTTTTTTCGGGTCAAAACTTTGACATCCGATATCTCGGCTCTGGAAGGGTCTAGATTCTCCATTTTTGCGCGCTGGTCGAAGTCTCTTGGCCCTCTGTCAGAATCCAGAGTTTCAAGAAGATCGGAGGGGGTCAAAATTTCGGCCAAAAACGACAGTGTTACCCCTTATGTTTTTTTTTCGGGTCAAAACTTTGACATCCGATATCTCGGCTCTGGAAGGGTTTAGAGCCTCCATTTTTGCGCGCTGGTCGAAGTCTCGTGGCCCTCTGTCAGAATCCAGAGTTTCAAGAAGATTGGAGGGGGTCAAAATTTCGGCCAAAAACGACAGTGTTACCCCTTATGTTTTTTTTTCGGGTCAAAACTTTCACATCCGATATCTCGGCTCTGGAAGGGTCTAGAGCCTCCATTTTGCGCGCTGGTCGAAGTCTCGTGGCCCTCTGTCAGAATCCAGAGTTTCAAGAAGATCGGAGGGGGTCAAAATTTCGGCCAAAAATGACAGTGTTACCCCTTATGTTTTTTTTTTTCGAGTCAAAATTTTGACATCCGATATCTCGGCTCTGGAAGGGTCTAGAGCCTCCATTTTTACGCGCTGGTCGAAGTCTCGTGGCCCTCTGTCAGAATCCAGAGTTTCAAGAAGATCGGAGGGGGTCAAAATTTCGGCCAAAAACGACAGTGTTACCCCTTATGTTTTTTTTTTCAGGTCAAAACTTTGACATCCGATATCTCGGCTCTGGAAGGGTCTAGAGCCTCCATTTTTGCGCGCTGGTCGAAGTCTCGTGGCCCTCTGTCAGAATCCAGAGTTTCAAGAAGATCGGAGGGGGTCAAAATTTCGGCCAAAAATGACAGTGCTACCCCTTATGTTTTTTTTTTCAGGTCAAAACTTTGACATCCGATATCTCGGCTCTGGAAGGGTCTAGAGCCTCCATTTTTGCGCGCTGGTCGAAGTCTCGTGGCCCTCTGTCAGAATTTAGAGTTTCAAGAAGATCGAGGGGGGGTCAAAATTTCGGCAAAAAACGACAGTGTTACCCCTTATGTTTTTTTTTCTGGTCAAAACTTTGACATCCGATATCTCGGCTCTGGAAGGGTCTAGAGCCTCCATTTTTGCGCGCTGGTCGAAGTCTCGTGGCCCTCTGTCAGAATCCAGAGTTTCAAGAAGATCGGAGGGGGTCAAAATTTCGGCCAAAAACGACAGTGTTACCCCTTATGTTTTTTTTTCAGGTCAAAACTTTGACATCCGATATCTCGGCTCTGGAAGGGTCTAGAGCCTCCATTTTTGCGCGCTGGTCGAAGTCTCGTGGCCCTCTGTCAGAATCCAGAGTTTCAAGAAGATCGGAGGGGGTCAAAATTTCGGCCAAAAATGACAGTGTTACCCCTTATGTTTTTTTTTCAGGTCAAAACTTTGACATCCGATATCTCGGCTCTGGAAGGGTCTAGAGCCTCCATTTTGCGCGCTGGTCGAAGTCTCGTGGCCCTCTGTCAGAATGCAGAGTTTCAAGAAGATCGGAGGGGGTCAAAATTTCGGCCAAAAATGACAGTGTTACCCCTTATGTTTTTTTTTTTCGGGTCAAAACTTTGACATCCGATATCTCGGCTCTGGAAGGGTCTAGAGCCTCCATTTTTGCGCGCTGGTCGAAGTCTCGTGGCCCTCTGTCAGAATCCAGAGTTTCAAGAAGATCGGAGGGGGTCAAAATTTCGGCCAAAAACGACAGTGTTACCCCTTATGTTTTTTTTTCAGGTCAAAACTTTGACATCCGATATCTCGGCTCTGGAAGGGTCTAGAGCCTCCATTTTTGCGCGCTGGTCGAAGTCTCGTGGCCCTCTGTCAGAATCCAGAGTTTCAAGAAGATCGGAGGGGGTCAAAATTTCGGCCAAAAACGACAGTGTTACCCCTTATGTTTTTTTTTCAGGTCAAAACTTTGACATCCGATATCTCGGCTCTGGAAGGGTCTAGAGCCTCCATTTTTGCGCGCTGGTCGAAGTCTCGTGGCCATCTGTCAGAATCCAGAGTTTCAAGAAGATCGGAGGGGGTCAAAATTTCGGCCAAAAATGACAGTGTTACCCCTTATGTTTTTTTTTTCGGGTCAAAACTTTGACATCCGATATCTCGGCTCTGGAAGGGTCTAGAGCCTCCAATTTTGCGCGCTGGTCGAAGTTTCGTGGCCCTCTCTCAGAATCCAGAGTTTCAAGAAGATCGGAGGGGGTCAAAATTTCGGCCAAAAATGACAGTGTTACCCCTTATGTTTTTTTTTTCTGGTCAAAACTTTGACATCCGATATCTCTGCTCTGGAAGGGTCTAGAGCCTCAATTTTTGCGCGCTGGTCGAAGTCTCGTGGCCCTCTGTCAGAATCCAGAGTTTCAAGAAGATCGGAGGGGGTCAAAATTTCGGCCAAAAACGACAGTGTTACCCCTTATGTTTTTTTTTCTGGTCAAAACTTTGACATCCGATATCTCGGCTCTGGAAGGGTCTAGAGCCTCCATTTTTGCGCGCTGGTCGAAGTCTCGTGGCCCTCTGTCAGAATCCAGAGTTTCAAGAAGATCGGAGGGGGTCAAAATTTCGGCCAAAAACGACAGTGTTACCCCTTATGTTTTTTTTTTCAGGTCAAAACTTTGACATCCGATATCTCGGCTCTGGAAGGGTCTAGAGCCTCCATTTTTGCGCGCTGGTCGAAGTCTCGTGGCCCTCTGTCAGAATCCAGAGTTTCAAGAAGATCGGAGGGGGTCAAAATTTCGGCCAAAAACGACAGTGTTATCCCTTATGTTTTTTTTTCGGGTCAAAACTTTGACATCCGATATCTCGGCTCTGGAAGGGTCTAGAGCCTCCATTTTTGCGTGCTGGTCGAAGTCTCTTGGCCCTCTGTCAGAATCCAGAGTTTCAAGAAGATCGGAGGGGGTCAAAATTTCGGCCAAAAACGACAGTGTTACCCCTTATGTTTTTTTTTCGGGTCAAAACTTTGACATCCGATATCTCGGCTCTGGAAGGGTTTAGAGCCTCCATTTTTGCGCGCTGGTCGAAGTCTCGTGGCCCTCTGTCAGAATCCAGAGTTTCAAGAAGATCGGAGGGGGTCAAAATTTCGGCCAAAAATGACAGTGTTACCCCTTATGTTTTTTTTTTTCGAGTCAAAATTTTGACATCCGATATCTCGGCTCTGGAAGGGTCTAGAGCCTCCATTTTTGCGCGCTGGTCGAAGTCTCGTGGCCCTCTGTCAGAATCCAGAGTTTCAAGAAGATCGGAGGGGGTCAAAATTTCGGCCAAAAACGACAGTGTTACCCCTTATGTTTTTTTTTTCAGGTCAAAACTTTGACATCCGATATCTCGGCTCTGGAAGGGTCTAGAGCCTCCATTTTTGCGCGCTGGTCTAAGTCTCGTGGCCCTCTGTCAGAATCCAGAGTTTCAAGAAGATCGGAGGGGGTCAAAATTTCGGCCAAAAATGACAGTGCTACCCCTTATGTTTTTTTTTCAGGTCAAAACTTTGACATCCGATATCTCGGCTCTGGAAGGGTCTAGAGCCTCCATTTTTGCGCGCTGGTCGAAGTCTCGTGGCCCTCTGTCAGAATCCAGAGTTTCAAGAAGATCGAGGGGGGGTCAAAATTTCGGCAAAAAACGACAGTGTTACCCCTTATGTTTTTTTTTCGGGTCAAAACTTTCACATCCGATATCTCGGCTCTGGAAGGGTCTAGAGCCTCCATTTTGCGCGCTGGTCGAAGTCTCGTGGCCCTCTGTCAGAATGCAGAGTTTCAAGAAGATCGGAGGGGGTCAAAATTTCGGCCAAAAATGACAGTGTTACCCCTTATGTTTTTTTTTTTTCGGGTCAAAACTTTGACATCCGATATCTCGGCTCTGGAAGGGTCTAGAGCCTCCATTTTTGCGCGCTGGTCGAAGTCTCGTGGCCCTCTGTCAGAATCCAGAGTTTCAAGAAGATCGGAGGGGGTCAAAATTTCGGCCAAAAACGACAGTGTTACCCCTTATGTTTTTTTTTTCAGGTCAAAACTTTGACATCCGATATCTCGGCTCTGGAAGGGTCTAGAGCCTCCATTTTTGCGCGCTGGTCGAAGTCTCGTGGCCCTCTGTCAGAATCCAGAGTTTCAAGAAGATCGGAGGGGGTCAAAATTTCAGCCAAAAACGACAGTGTTACCCCTTATGTTTTTTTTTCAGGTCAAAACTTTGACATCCGATATCTCGGCTCTGGAAGGGTCTAGAGCCTCCATTTTTGCGCGCTGGTCGAAGTCTCGTGGCCATCTGTCAGAATCCAGAGTTTCAAGAAGATCGGAGGGGGTCAAAATTTCGGCCAAAAATGACAGTGTTACCCCTTATGTTTTTTTTTTCGGGTCAAAACTTTGACATCCGATATCTCGGCTCTGGAAGGGTCTAGAGCCTCCAATTTTGCGCGCTGGTCGAAGTTTCGTGGCCCTCTGTCAGAATCCAGAGTTTCAAGAAGATCGGAGGGGGTCAAAATTTCGGCCAAAAACGACAGTGTTACCCCTTATGTTTTTTTTTTCTGGTCAAAACTTTGACATCCGATATCTCGGCTCTGGAAGGGTCTAGAGCCTCCATTTTTGCGCGCTGGTCGAAGTCTCGTGGCCCTCTGTCACAATCCAGAGTTTCAAGAAGATCGGAGGGGGTCAAAATTTCGGCCAAAAACGACAGTGTTACCCGTTATGTTTTTTTTTTCAGGTCAAAACTTTGACATCCGATATCTCGGCTCTGGAAGGGTCTAGAGCCTCCGTTTTTGCGCGCTGGTCGAAGTCTCGTGGCCCTCTGTCAGAATCCAGAGTTTCAAGAAGATCGGAGGGGGTCAAAATTTCGGCCAAAAACGACAGTGTTACCCCTTATGTTTTTTTTTCGGGTCAAAACTTTGACATCCGATATCTCGGCTCTGGAAGGGTCTAGAGCCTCCATTTTTGCGCGCTGGTCGAAGTCTCGTGGCCATCTGTCAGAATCCAGAGTTTCAAGAAGATCGGAGGGGGTCAAAATTTCGGCCAAAAACGACAGTGTTACCCCTTATGTTTTTTTTCAGGTCAAAACTTTGACATCCGATATCTCGGCTCTGGAAGGGTCTAGAGCCTCCATTTTTGCGCGCTGGTCGAAGTCTCATGGCCCTCTGTCAGAATCCAGAGTTTCAAGAAGATCGGAGGGGGTCAAAATTTCGGCCAAAAACGACAGTGTTATCCCTTATGTTTTTTTTTTCGGGTCAAAACTTTGACGTCCGATATCTCGGCTCTGGAAGGGTCTAGAGCCTCCATTTTTGCGCGCTGGTCGAAGTCTCGTGGCCCTCTGTCAGAATCCAGAGTTTCAAGAAGATCGGAGGGGGTCAAAATTTCGGCCAAAAACGACAGTGTTACCCCTTATGTTTTTTTTTTTTTTCAGGTCAAAACTTTGACATCTGATATCTCGGCTCTGGAAGGGTCTAGAGCCTCCATTTTTGCGCGCTGGTCGAAGTCTCGTGGCCCTCTGTCAGAATCCAGAGTTTCAAGAAGATCGGAGGGGGTTAAAATTTCGGCCAAAAATGACAGTGTTACCCCTTATGTTTTTTTTTTCGGGTCAAAACTTTGACATCCGATATCTCGGCTCAGGAAGGGTCTAGAGCCTCCATTTTTGCGCGCTGGTTGAAGTCTCGTGGCCCTCTGTCAGAATCCAGAGTTTCAAGAAGATCGGAGGGGGTCAAAATTTCGGCCAAAAATGACAGTGTTACCCCTTATGTGTTTTTTCAGGTCAAAACTTTGACATCCGATATCTCGGCTCTGGAAGGGTCTAGAGCCTCCATTTTTGCGCGCTGGTCGAAGTCTCGTGGCCATCTGTCAGAATCCAGAGTTTCAAGAAGATCGGAGGGGGTCAAAATTTCGGCCAAAAACGACAGTGTTACCCCTTATGTTTTTTTTCAGGTCAAAACTTTGACATCCGATATCTCGGCTCTGGAAGGGTCTAGAGCCTCCATTTTTGCGCGCTGGTCGAAGTCTCGTGGCCCTCTGTCAGAATCCAGAGTTTCAAGAAGATCGGAGGGGGTCAAAATTTCGGCCAAAAACGACAGTGTTACCCCTTATGTTTTTTTTCAGGTCAAAACTTTGACATCCGATATCTCGGATCTGGAAGGGTCTAGAGCCTCCATTTTTGCACGCTGGTCGAAGTCTCGTGGCCCTCTGTCAGAATCCAGAGTTTCAAGAAGATCGGAGGGGGTCAAAATTTCAGCCAAAAACGACAGTGTTACCCCTTATGTTTTTTTTTTTTCGGGTCAAAACTTTGACATCCGATATCTCGGCTCTGGAAGGGTCTAGAGCCTCCATTTTTGCGCGCTGGTCGAAGTCTCGTGGCCCTCTGTCAGAATCCAGAGTTTCAAGAAGATCGGAGGGGGTCAAAATTTCGGCCAAAAACAACAGTGTTACCCTTTATGTTTTTTTTCGGGTCACAACTTTGACGTCCGATATCTCGGCTCTGGAAGGGTCTAGAGCCTCCATTTTTGCGCGCTGGTCGAAGTCTCGTGGCCCTCTGTCAGAATCCAGAGTTTCAAGAAGATCGGAGGGGTTCAAAATTTCGGCCAAAAACGACAGTGTTACCCCTTATGTTTTTTTTTCAGGTCAAAACTTTGACATCCGATATCTCGGCTCTGGAAGGGTCTAGAGCCTCCATTTTTGCGCGCTGGTCGAAGTCTCGTGGCCCTCTGTCAGAATCCAGAGTTTCAAGAAGATCGGAGGGGGTCAAAATTTCGGCCAAAAACGACAGTGTTACCCCTTATGTTTTTTTTTTTCAGGTCAAAACTTTGACATCCGATATCTCTGCTCTGGAAGGGTCTAGAGCCTCAATTTTTGCGCGCTGGTCGAAGTCTCGTGGCCCTCTGTCAGAATCCAGAGTTTCAAGAAGATCGGAGGGGGTCAAAATTTCGGCCAAAAACGACAGTGTTACCCCTTATGTTTTTTTTTCTGGTCAAAACTTTGACATGCGATATCTCGGCTCTGGAAGGGTCTAGAGCCTCCATTTTTGCGCGCTGGTCGAAGTCTCGTGGCCCTCTGTCAGAATCCAGAGTTTCAAGAAGATCGGAGGGGGTCAAAATTTCGGCCAAAAACGACAGTGTTACCCCTTATGTTTTTTTTTTCAGGTCAAAACTTTGACATCCGATATCTCGGCTCTGGAAGGGTCTAGAGCCTCCATTTTTGCGCGCTGGTCGAAGTCTCGTGGCCCTCTGTCAGAATCCAGAGTTTCAAGAAGATCGGAGGGGGTCAAAATTTCGGCCAAAAACGACAGTGTTATCCCTTATGTTTTTTTTTCGGGTCAAAACTTTGACATCCGATATCTCGGCTCTGGAAGGGTCTAGATTCTCCATTTTTGCGCGCTGGTCGAAGTCTCTTGGCCCTCTGTCAGAATCCAGAGTTTCAAGAAGATCGGAGGGGGTCAAAATTTCGGCCAAAAACGACAGTGTTACCCCTTATGTTTTTTTTTCGGGTCAAAACTTTGACATCCGATATCTCGGCTCTGGAAGGGTTTAGAGCCTCCATTTTTGCGCGCTGGTCGAAGTCTCGTGGCCCTCTGTCAGAATCCAGAGTTTCAAGAAGATTGGAGGGGGTCAAAATTTCGGCCAAAAACGACAGTGTTACCCCTTATGTTTTTTTTTCGGGTCAAAACTTTCACATCCGATATCTCGGCTCTGGAAGGGTCTAGAGCCTCCATTTTGCGCGCTGGTCGAAGTCTCGTGGCCCTCTGTCAGAATCCAGAGTTTCAAGAAGATCGGAGGGGGTCAAAATTTCGGCCAAAAATGACAGTGTTACCCCTTATGTTTTTTTTTTTCGAGTCAAAATTTTGACATCCGATATCTCGGCTCTGGAAGGGTCTAGAGCCTCCATTTTTACGCGCTGGTCGAAGTCTCGTGGCCCTCTGTCAGAATCCAGAGTTTCAAGAAGATCGGAGGGGGTCAAAATTTCGGCCAAAAACGACAGTGTTACCCCTTATGTTTTTTTTTTCAGGTCAAAACTTTGACATCCGATATCTCGGCTCTGGAAGGGTCTAGAGCCTCCATTTTTGCGCGCTGGTCGAAGTCTCGTGGCCCTCTGTCAGAATCCAGAGTTTCAAGAAGATCGGAGGGGGTCAAAATTTCGGCCAAAAATGACAGTGCTACCCCTTATGTTTTTTTTTTCAGGTCAAAACTTTGACATCCGATATCTCGGCTCTGGAAGGGTCTAGAGCCTCCATTTTTGCGCGCTGGTCGAAGTCTCGTGGCCCTCTGTCAGAATCCAGAGTTTCAAGAAGATCGAGGGGGGGTCAAAATTTCGGCAAAAAACGACAGTGTTACCCCTTATGTTTTTTTTTCTGGTCAAAACTTTGACATCCGATATCTCGGCTCTGGAAGGGTCTAGAGCCTCCATTTTTGCGCGCTGGTCGAAGTCTCGTGGCCCTCTGTCAGAATCCAGAGTTTCAAGAAGATCGGAGGGGGTCAAAATTTCGGCCAAAAACGACAGTGTTACCCCTTATGTTTTTTTTTCAGGTCAAAACTTTGACATCCGATATCTCGGCTCTGGAAGGGTCTAGAGCCTCCATTTTTGCGCGCTGGTCGAAGTCTCGTGGCCCTCTGTCAGAATCCAGAGTTTCAAGAAGATCGGAGGGGGTCAAAATTTCGGCCAAAAACGACAGTGTTACCCCTTATGTTTTTTTTTCAGGTCAAAACTTTGACATCCGATATCTCGGCTCTGGAAGGGTCTAGAGCCTCCATTTTTGCGCGCTGGTCGAAGTCTCGTGGCCATCTGTCAGAATCCAGAGTTTCAAGAAGATCGGAGGGGGTCAAAATTTCGGCCAAAAATGACAGTGTTACCCCTTATGTTTTTTTTTCGGGTCAAAACTTTGACATCCGATATCTCGGCTCTGGAAGGGTCTAGAGCCTCCAATTTTGCGCGCTGGTCGAAGTTTCGTGGCCCTCTGTCAGAATCCAGAGTTTCAAGAAGATCGGAGGGGGTCAAAATTTCGGCCAAAAACGACAGTGTTACCCTTATGTTTTTTTTTCGGGTCAAAACTTTCACATCCGATATCTCGGCTCTGGAAGGGTCTAGAGCCTCCATTTTGCGCGCTGGTCGAAGTCTCGTGGCCCTCTGTCAGAATGCAGAGTTTCAAGAAGATCGGAGGGGGTCAAAATTTCGGCCAAAAATGACAGTGTTACCCCTTATGTTTTTTTTTTTCGGGTCAAAACTTTGACATCCGATATCTCGGCTCTGGAAGGGTCTAGAGCCTCCATTTTTGCGCGCTGGTCGAAGTCTCGTGGCCCTCTGTCAGAATCCAGAGTTTCAAGAAGATCGGAGGGGGTCAAAATTTCGGCCAAAAACGACAGTGTTACCCCTTATGTTTTTTTTTCAGGTCAAAACTTTGACATCCGATATCTCGGCTCTGGAAGGGTCTAGAGCCTCCATTTTTGCGCGCTGGTCGAAGTCTCGTGGCCCTCTGTCAGAATCCAGAGTTTCAAGAAGATCGGAGGGGGTCAAAATTTCGGCCAAAAACGACAGTGTTACCCCTTATGTTTTTTTTTCAGGTCAAAACTTTGACATCCGATATCTCGGCTCTGGAAGGGTCTAGAGCCTCCATTTTTGCGCGCTGGTCGAAGTCTCGTGGCCATCTGTCAGAATCCAGAGTTTCAAGAAGATCGGAGGGGGTCAAAATTTCGGCCAAAAATGACAGTGTTACCCCTTATGTTTTTTTTTTCGGGTCAAAACTTTGACATCCGATATCTCGGCTCTGGAAGGGTCTAGAGCCTCCAATTTTGCGCGCTGGTCGAAGTTTCGTGGCCCTCTCTCAGAATCCAGAGTTTCAAGAAGATCGGAGGGGGTCAAAATTTCGGCCAAAAATGACAGTGTTACCCCTTATGTTTTTTTTTTCTGGTCAAAACTTTGACATCCGATATCTCTGCTCTGGAAGGGTCTAGAGCCTCAATTTTTGCGCGCTGGTCGAAGTCTCGTGGCCCTCTGTCAGAATCCAGAGTTTCAAGAAGATCGGAGGGGGTCAAAATTTCGGCCAAAAACGACAGTGTTACCCCTTATGTTTTTTTTTCTGGTCAAAACTTTGACATCCGATATCTCGGCTCTGGAAGGGTCTAGAGCCTCCATTTTTGCGCGCTGGTCGAAGTCTCGTGGCCCTCTGTCAGAATCCAGAGTTTCAAGAAGATCGGAGGGGGTCAAAATTTCGGCCAAAAACGACAGTGTTACCCCTTATGTTTTTTTTTTCAGGTCAAAACTTTGACATCCGATATCTCGGCTCTGGAAGGGTCTAGAGCCTCCATTTTTGCGCGCTGGTCGAAGTCTCGTGGCCCTCTGTCAGAATCCAGAGTTTCAAGAAGATCGGAGGGGGTCAAAATTTCGGCCAAAAACGACAGTGTTATCCCTTATGTTTTTTTTTCGGGTCAAAACTTTGACATCCGATATCTCGGCTCTGGAAGGGTCTAGAGCCTCCATTTTTGCGTGCTGGTCGAAGTCTCTTGGCCCTCTGTCAGAATCCAGAGTTTCAAGAAGATCGGAGGGGGTCAAAATTTCGGCCAAAAACGACAGTGTTACCCCTTATGTTTTTTTTTCGGGTCAAAACTTTGACATCCGATATCTCGGCTCTGGAAGGGTTTAGAGCCTCCATTTTTGCGCGCTGGTCGAAGTCTCGTGGCCCTCTGTCAGAATCCAGAGTTTCAAGAAGATCGGAGGGGGTCAAAATTTCGGCCAAAAATGACAGTGTTACCCCTTATGTTTTTTTTTTTCGAGTCAAAATTTTGACATCCGATATCTCGGCTCTGGAAGGGTCTAGAGCCTCCATTTTTGCGCGCTGGTCGAAGTCTCGTGGCCCTCTGTCAGAATCCAGAGTTTCAAGAAGATCGGAGGGGGTCAAAATTTCGGCCAAAAACGACAGTGTTACCCCTTATGTTTTTTTTTTCAGGTCAAAACTTTGACATCCGATATCTCGGCTCTGGAAGGGTCTAGAGCCTCCATTTTTGCGCGCTGGTCTAAGTCTCGTGGCCCTCTGTCAGAATCCAGAGTTTCAAGAAGATCGGAGGGGGTCAAAATTTCGGCCAAAAATGACAGTGCTACCCCTTATGTTTTTTTTTCAGGTCAAAACTTTGACATCCGATATCTCGGCTCTGGAAGGGTCTAGAGCCTCCATTTTTGCGCGCTGGTCGAAGTCTCGTGGCCCTCTGTCAGAATCCAGAGTTTCAAGAAGATCGAGGGGGGGTCAAAATTTCGGCAAAAAACGACAGTGTTACCCCTTATGTTTTTTTTTCGGGTCAAAACTTTCACATCCGATATCTCGGCTCTGGAAGGGTCTAGAGCCTCCATTTTGCGCGCTGGTCGAAGTCTCGTGGCCCTCTGTCAGAATGCAGAGTTTCAAGAAGATCGGAGGGGGTCAAAATTTCGGCCAAAAATGACAGTGTTACCCCTTATGTTTTTTTTTTTCGGGTCAAAACTTTGACATCCGATATCTCGGCTCTGGAAGGGTCTAGAGCCTCCATTTTTGCGCGCTGGTCGAAGTCTCGTGGCCCTCTGTCAGAATCCAGAGTTTCAAGAAGATCGGAGGGGGTCAAAATTTCGGCCAAAAACGACAGTGTTACCCCTTATGTTTTTTTTTTCAGGTCAAAACTTTGACATCCGATATCTCGGCTCTGGAAGGGTCTAGAGCCTCCATTTTTGCGCGCTGGTCGAAGTCTCGTGGCCCTCTGTCAGAATCCAGAGTTTCAAGAAGATCGGAGGGGGTCAAAATTTCAGCCAAAAACGACAGTGTTACCCCTTATGTTTTTTTTTCAGGTCAAAACTTTGACATCCGATATCTCGGCTCTGGAAGGGTCTAGAGCCTCCATTTTTGCGCGCTGGTCGAAGTCTCGTGGCCATCTGTCAGAATCCAGAGTTTCAAGAAGATCGGAGGGGGTCAAAATTTCGGCCAAAAATGACAGTGTTACCCCTTATGTTTTTTTTTTCGGGTCAAAACTTTGACATCCGATATCTCGGCTCTGGAAGGGTCTAGAGCCTCCAATTTTGCGCGCTGGTCGAAGTTTCGTGGCCCTCTGTCAGAATCCAGAGTTTCAAGAAGATCGGAGGGGGTCAAAATTTCGGCCAAAAATGACAGTGTTACCCCTTATGTTTTTTTTTTCAGGTCAAAACTTTGACATCCGATATCTCGGCTCTGGAAGGGTCTAGAGCCTCCATTTTTGCGCGCTGGTCGAAGTCTCGTGGCCCTCTGTCAGAATCCAGAGTTTCAAGAAGATCGGAGGGGGTCAAAATTTCGGCCAAAAACGACAGTGTTACCCCTTATGTTTTTTTTCAGGTCAAAACTTTGACATCCGATATCTCGGCTCTGGAAGGGTCTAGAGCCTCCATTTTTGCGCGCTGTTCGAAGTCTCGTGGCCCTCTGTCAGAATCCAGAGTTTCAAGAAGATCGGAGGGGGTCAAAATTTCGGCCAAAAACGACAGTGTTACCCCTTATGTTTTTTTTCAGGTCAAAACTTTGACGTCCGATATCTCGGCTCTGGAAGGGTCTAGATCCTCCATTTTTGCGCGCTGGTCGAAGTCTCGTGGCCCTCTGTCAGAATCCAGAGTTTCAAGAAGATCGGAGGGGGTCAAAATTTCGGCCAAAAACGACAGTGTTACCCCTTATGTTTTTTTTTCTGGTCAAAACTTTGACATCCGATATCTCGGCTCTGGAAGGGTCTAGAGCCTCCATTTTTGCGCGCTGGTCGAAGTCTCGTGGCCCTCTGTCAGAATCCAGAGTTTCAAGAAGATCGGAGGGGGTCAAAATTTCGGCCAAAAATGACAGTGTTACCCCTTATGTTTTTTTTTCAGGTCAAAACTTTGACATCCGATATCTCGGCTCTGGAAGGGTCTAGAGCCTCCATTTTTGCGCGCTGGTCGAAGTCTCGTGGCCATCTGTCAGAATCCAGAGTTTCAAGAAGATCGGAGGGGGTCAAAATTTCGGCCAAAAACGACAGTGTTACCCCTTATGTTTTTTTTCAGGTCAAAACTTTGACATCCGATATCTCGGCTCTGGAAGGGTCTAGAGCCTCCATTTTTGCGCGCTGGTCGAAGTCTCGTGGCCCTCTGTCAGAATCCAGAGTTTCAAGAAGATCGGAGGGGGTCAAAATTTCGGCCAAAAACGACAGTGTTACCCCTTATGTTTTTTTTTTCAGGTCAAAACTTTGACATCCGATATCTCGGCTCTGGAAGGGTCTAGAGCCTCCATTTTGCGCGCTGGTCGAAGTCTCGTGGCCCTCTGTCAGAATGCAGAGTTTCAAGAAGATCGGAGGGGGTCAAAATTTCGGCCAAAAATGACAGTGTTACCCCTTATGTTTTTTTTTTTCGGGTCAAAACTTTGACATCCGATATCTCGGCTCTGGAAGGGTCTAGAGCCTCCGTTTTTGCGCGCTGGTCGAAGTCTCGTGGCCCTCTGTCAGAATCCAGAGTTTCAAGAAGATCGGAGGGGGTCAAAATTTCGGCCAAAAACGACAGTGTTACCCCTTATGTTTTTTTTTCAGGTCAAAACTTTGACATCCGATATCTCGGCTCTGGAAGGGTCTAGAGCCTCCATTTTTGCGCGCTGGTCGAAGTCTCGTGGCCCTCTGTCAGAATCCAGAGTTTCAAGAAGATCGGAGGGGGTCAAAATTTCGGCCAAAAACGACAGTGTTACCCCTTATGTTTTTTTTTCAGGTCAAAACTTTGACATCCGATATCTCGGCTCTGGAAGGGTCTAGAGCCTCCATTTTTGCGCGCTGGTCGAAGTCTCGTGGCCCTCTGTCAGAATCCAGAGTTTCAAGAAGATCGGAGGGGGTCAAAATTTCGGCCAAAAACGACAGTGTTACCCCTTATGTTTTTTTTCAGGTCAAAACTTTGACATCCGATATCTCGGCTCTGGAAGGGTCTAGAGCCTCCATTTTTGCGCGCTGTTCGAAGTCTCGTGGCCCTCTGTCAGAATCCAGAGTTTCAAGAAGATCGGAGGGGGTCAAAATTTCGGCCAAAAACGACAGTGTTACCCCTTATGTTTTTTTTTCAGGTCAAAACTTTGACGTCCGATATCTCGGCTCTGGAAGGGTCTAGAGCCTCCATTTTTGCGCGCTGGTCGAAGTCTCGTGGCCCTCTGTCAGAATCCAGAGTTTCAAGAAGATCGGAGGGGGTCAAAATTTCGGCCAAAAACGACAGTGTTACCCCTTATGTTTTTTTTCTGGTCAAAACTTTGACATCCGATATCTCGGCTCTGGAAGGGTCTAGAGCCTCCATTTTTGCGCGCTGGTCGAAGTCTCGTGGCCCTCTGTCAGAATCCAGAGTTTCAAGAAGATCGGAGGGGGTCAAAATTTCGGCCAAAAATGACAGTGTTACCCCTTATGTTTTTTTTTCAGGTCAAAACTTTGACATCCGATATCTCGGCTCTGGAAGGGTCTAGAGCCTCCATTTTTGCGCGCTGGTCGAAGTCTCGTGGCCCTCTGTCAGAATCCAGAGTTTCAAGAAGATCGAGGGGGGGGTCAAAATTTCGGCAAAAAACGACAGTGTTACCCCTTATGTTTTTTTTTTCTGGTCAAAACTTTGACATCCGATATCTCGGCTCTGGAAGGGTCTAGAGCCTCCATTTTTGCGCGCTGGTCGAAGTCTCGTGGCCCTCTGTCAGAATCCAGAGTTTCAAGAAGATCGGAGGGGGTCAAAATTTCGGCCAAAAATGACAGTGTTACCCCTTATGTTTTTTTTTCAGGTCAAAACTTTGACATCCGATATCTCGGCTCTGGAAGGGTCTAGAGCCTCCATTTTTGCGCGCTGGTCGAAGTCTCGTGGCCATCTGTCAGAATCCAGAGTTTCAAGAAGATCGGAGGGGGTCGAAATTTCGGCCAAAAACGACAGTGTTACCCCTTATGTTTTTTTTTCGGGTCAAAACTTTCACATCCGATATCTCGGCTCTGGAAGGGTCTAGAGCCTCCATTTTGCGCGCTGGTCGAAGTCTCGTGGCCCTCTGTCAGAATGCAGAGTTTCAAGAAGATCGGAGGGGGTTAAAATTTCGGCCAAAAATGACAGTGTTACCCCTTATGTTTTTTTTTTCGGGTCAAAACTTTGACATCCGATATCTCGGCTCTGGAAGGGTCTAGAGCCTCCATTTTTGCGCGCTGGTTGAAGTCTCGTGGCCCTCTGTCAGAATCCAGAGTTTCAAGAAGATCGGAGGGGGTCAAAATTTCGGCCAAAAACGACAGTGTTACCCCTTATGTGTTTTTTCAGGTCAAAACTTTGACATCCGATATCTCGGCTCTGGAAGGGTCTAGAGCCTCCATTTTTGCGCGCTGGTCGAAGTCTCGTGGCCCTCTGTCAGAATCCAGAGTTTCAAGAAGATCGGAGGGGGTCAAAATTTCGGCCAAAAACGACAGTGTTACCCCTTATGTTTTTTTTTTTCGGGTCAAAACTTTGACATCCGATATCTCGGCTCTGGAAGGGTCTAGAGCCTCCATTTTTGCGCGCTGGTCGAAGTCTCGTGGCCCTCTGTCAGAATCCAGAGTTTCAAGAAGATCGGAGGGGGTCAAAATTTCGGCCAAAAACGACAGTGTTACCCCTTATGTTTTTTTTTTTCGGGTCAAAACTTTGACATCCGATATCTCGGCTCTGGAAGGGTCTAGAGCCTCCATTTTTGCGCGCTGGTCGAAGTCTCGTGGCCCTCTGTCAGAATCCAGAGTTTCAAGAAGATCGGAGGGGTTCAAAATTTCGGCCAAAAACGACAGTGTTACCCCTTATGTTTTTTTTTCAGGTCAAAACTTTGACATCCGATATCTCGGCTCTGGAAGGGTCTAGAGCCTCCATTTTTGCGCGCTGGTCGAAGTCTCGTGGCCCTCTGTCAGAATCCAGAGTTTCAAGAAGATCGGAGGGGGTCAAAATTTCGGCCAAAAATGACAGTGTTACCCCTTATGTTTTTTTTTGAGGTCAAAACTTTGACGTCCGATATCTCGGCTCTGGAAGGGTCTAGAGCCTCCATTTTTGCGCGCTGGTCGAAGTCTCGTGGCCCTCTGTCAGAATCCAGAGTTTCAAGAAGATCGGAGGGGGTCAAAATTTTGGCCAAAAACGACAGTGTTACCCCTTATGTTTTTTTTCAGGTCAAAACTTTGACATCCGATATTTCGGCTCTGGAAGGGTCTAGAGCCTCCATTTTTGCGCGCTGGTCGAAGTCTCGTGGCCCTCTCTCAGAATCCAAAGTTTCAAGAAGATCGGAGGGGGTCAAAATTTCGGCCAAAAACGACAGTGTTACCCCTTATGTTTTTTTTTTCAGGTCAAAACTTTGACATCCGATATCTCTGCTCTGGAAG
This sequence comes from Cyprinella venusta, assembly GCA_038021265.1. Classification (NCBI taxonomy): domain Eukaryota; kingdom Metazoa; phylum Chordata; class Actinopteri; order Cypriniformes; family Leuciscidae; genus Cyprinella; species Cyprinella venusta. The sequence goes on along the minus strand of CM075863.1, from coordinate 52,852,547 downwards.
GGTCTAGAGCCTCCATTTTTGCGCGCTGGTCGAAGTCTCGTGGCCCTCTGTCAGAATCCAGAGTTTAAAGAAGATCGGAGGGGGTCAAAATTTCGGCCAAAAACGACAGTGTTACCCCTTATGTTTTTTTTTTCTGGTCAAAACTTTGACATCCGATATCTCGGCTCTGGAAGGGTCTAGAGCCTCCATTTTTGCGCGCTGGTCGAAGTCTCGTGGCCCTCTGTCACAATCCAGAGTTTCAAGAAGATCGGAGGGGGTCAAAATTTCGGCCAAAAACGACAGTGTTACCCGTTATGTTTTTTTTTCAGGTCAAAACTTTGATATCCGATATCTCGGCTCTGGAAGGGTCTAGAGCCTCCGTTTTTGCGCGCTGGTCGAAGTCTCGTGGCCCTCTGTCAGAATCCAGAGTTTCAAGAAGATCGGAGGGGGTCAAAATTTCGGCCAAAAACGACAGTGTTACCGCTTATGTTTTTTTTTCGGGTCAAAACTTTGACATCCGATATCTCGGCTCTGGAAGGGTCTAGAGCCTCCATTTTTGCGCGCTGGTCGAAGTCTCGTGGCCCTCTGTCAGAATCCAGAGTTTCAAGAAGATCGGAGGGGGTCAAAATTTCGGCCAAAAACGACAGTGTTACCCCTTATGTTTTTTTTCAGGTCAAGACTTTGACGTCCGATATCTCGGCTCTGGAAGGGTCTAGAGCCTCCATTTTTGCGCGCTGGTCGAAGTCTCGTGGCCCTCTGTCAGAATCCAGAGTTTCAAGAAGATCGGAGGGGGTCAAAATTTCGGCCAAAAACGACAGTGTTACCCCTTATGTTTTTTTTTCTGGTCAAAACTTTGACATCCGATATCTCGGCTCTGGAAGGGTCTAGAGCCTCCATTTTTGCGCGCTTGTCGAAGTCTCGTGGCCCTCTGTCAGAATCCAGAGTTTCAAGAAGATCGGAGGGGGTCAAAATTTCGGCCAAAAACGACAGTGTTACCCCTTATGTTTTTTTTTCAGGTCAAAACTTTGACATCCGATATCTCGGCTCTGGAAGGGTCTAGAGCCTCCATTTTTGCGCGCTGGTCGAAGTCTCGTGGCCCTCTGTCAGAATCCAGAGTTTCAAGAAGATCGGAGGGGGTCAAAATTTCGGCCAAAAACGACAGTGTTACCCCTTATGTTTTTTTTTTCAGGTCAAAACTTTGACATCCGATATCTCGGCTCTGGAAGGGTCTAGAGCCTCCATTTTTGCGCGCTGGTCGAAGTCTCGTGGCCCTCTGTCAGAATCCAGAGTTTCAAGAAGATCGGAGGGGGTTAAAATTTCGGCCAAAAATGACAGTGTTACCCCTTATGTTTTTTTTTTCGGGTCAAAACTTTGACATCCGATATCTCGGCTCTGGAAGGGTCTAGAGCCTCCATTTTTGCGTGCTGGTTGAAGTCTCGTGGCCCTCTGTCAGAATCCAGAGTTTCAAGAAGATCGGAGGGGGTCAAAATTTCGGCCAAAAATGACAGTGTTACCCCTTATGTGTTTTTTCAGGTCAAAACTTTGACATCCGATATCTCGGCTCTGGAAGGGTCTAGAGCCTCCATTTTTGCGCGCTGGTCGAAGTCTCGTGGCCATCTGTCAGAATCCAGAGTTTCAAGAAGATCGGAGGGGGTCAAAATTTCGGCCAAAAACGACAGTGTTACCCCTTATGTTTTAATTCAGGTCACAACTTTGACATCCGATATCTCGGCTCTGGAAGGGTCTAGAGCCTCCATTTTTGCGCGCTGGTCGAAGTCTCGTGGCCCTCTGTCAGAATCCAGAGTTTCAAGAAGATCGGAGGGGGTCAAAATTTCGGCCAAAAACGACAGTGTTACCCCTTATGTTTTTTTTTCAGGTCAAAACTTTGACATCCGATATCTCGGATCTGGAAGGGTCTAGAGCCTCCATTTTTGCACGCTGGTCGAAGTCTCGTGGCCCTCTGTCAGAATCCAGAGTTTCAAGAAGATCGGAGGGGGTCAAAATTTCAGCCAAAAACGACAGTGTTACCCCTTATGTTTTTTTTTTTCGGGTCAAAACTTTGACATCCGATATCTCGGCTCTGGAAGGGTCTAGAGCCTCCATTTTTGCGCGCTGGTCGAAGTCTCGTGGCCCTCTGTCAGAATCCAGAGTTTCAAGAAGATCGGAGGGGGTCAAAATTTCGGCCAAAAACAACAGTGTTACCCTTTATGTTTTTTTTCGGGTCACAACTTTGACGTCCGATATCTCGGCTCTGGAAGGGTCTAGAGCCTCCATTTTTGCGCGCTGGTCGAAGTCTCGTGGCCCTCTGTCAGAATCCAGAGTTTCAAGAAGATCGGAGGGGTTCAAAATTTCGGCCAAAAACGACAGTGTTACCCCTTATGTTTTTTTTTCAGGTCAAAACTTTGACATCCGATATCTCGGCTCTGGAAGGGTCTAGAGCCTCCATTTTTGCGCGCTGGTCGAAGTCTCGTGGCCCTCTGTCAGAATCCAGAGTTTCAAGAAGATCGGAGGGGTTCAAAATTTTGGCCAAAAACGACAGTGTTACCCCTTATGTTTTTTTTTCAGGTCAAAAAATTGACATCCGATATCTCGGCTCTGGAAGGGTCTAGAGCCTCCATTTTTGCGCGCTGGTCGAAGTCTCGTGGCCCTCTGTCAGAATCCAGAGTTTCAAGAAGATCGGAGGGGGTCAAAATTTCGGCCAAAAACGACAGTGTTACCCCTTATGTTTTTTTTTTTCAGGTAAAAAATTTGGCATCCGATATCTCTGCTCTGGAAGGGTCTAGAGCCTCCATTTTTGCGCGCTGGTCGAAGTCTCGTGGCCCTCTGTCAGAATCCAGAGTTTAAAGAAGATCGGAGGGGGTCAAAATTTCGGCCAAAAACGACAGTGTTACCCCTTATGTTTTTTTTTCTGGTCAAAACTTTGACATCCGATATCTCGGCTCTGGAAGGGTCTAGAGCCTCCATTTTTGCGCGCTGGTCGAAGTCTCGTGGCCCTCTGTCACAATCCAGAGTTTCAAGAAGATCGGAGGGGGTCAAAATTTCGGCCAAAAACGACAGTGTTACCCGTTATGTTTTTTTTTTTCAGGTCAAAACTTTGACATCCGATATCTCTGCTCTGGAAGGGTCTAGAGCCTCAATTTTTGCGCGCTGGTCGAAGTCTCGTGGCCCTCTGTCAGAATCCAGAGTTTCAAGAAGATCGGAGGGGGTCAAAATTTCGGCCAAAAACGACAGTGTTACCCCTTATGTTTTTTTTTCTGGTCAAAACTTTGACATCCGATATCTCGGCTCTGGAAGGGTCTAGAGCCTCCATTTTTGCGCGCTGGTCGAAGTCTCGTGGCCATCTGTCAGAATCCAGAGTTTCAAGAAGATCGGAGGGGGTCAAAATTTCGGCCAAAAACGACAGTGTTACCCCTTATGTTTTTTTTCAGGTCAAGACTTTGACGTCCGATATCTCGGCTCTGGAAGGGTCTAGAGCCTCCATTTTTGCGCGCTGGTCGAAGTCTCGTGGCCCTCTGTCAGAATCCAGAGTTTCAAGAAGATCGGAGGGGGTCAAAATTTCGGCCAAAAACGACAGTGTTACCCCTTATGTTTTTTTTTCTGGTCAAAACTTTGACATCCGATATCTCGGCTCTGGAAGGGTCTAGAGCCTCCATTTTTGCGCGCTGGTCGAAGTCTCGTGGCCCTCTGTCAGAATCCAGAGTTTCAAGAAGATCGGAGGGGGTCAAAATTTCGGCCAAAAATGACAGTGTTACCCCTTATGTTTTTTTTTTCAGGTCAAAACTTTGACATCCGATATCTCGGCTCTGGAAGGGTCTAGAGCCTCCATTTTTGCGCGCTGGTCGAAGTCTCGTGGCCATCTGTCAGAATCCAGAGTTTCAAGAAGATCGGAGGGGGTCAAAATTTCGGCCAAAAACGACAGTGTTACCCCTTATGTTTTTTTTCAGGTCAAAACTTTGACATCCGATATCTCGGCTCTGGAAGGGTCTAGAGCCTCCATTTTTGCGCGCTGGTCGAAGTCTCGTGGCCCTCTGTCAGAATCCAGAGTTTCAAGAAGATCGGAGGGGGTCAAAATTTCGGCCAAAAACGACAGTGTTACCCCTTATGTTTTTTTTTCAGGTCAAAACTTTGACATCCGATATCTCGGCTCTGGAAGGGTCTAGAGCCTCCATTTTTGCGCGCTGGTCGAAGTCTTGTGGCCCCCTGTCAGAATCCAGAGTTTCAAGAAGATCGGAGGGGGTCAAAATTTCGGCCAAAAACGACAGTGTTACCCCTTATGTTTTTTTTTTTTCAGGTCAAAACTTTGACATCCGATATCTCTGCTCTGGAAGGGTCTAGAGCCTCCATTTTTGCGCGCTGGTCGAAGTCTCGTGGCCCTCTGTCAGAATCCAGAGTTTAAAGAAGATCGGAGGGGGTCAAAATTTCGGCCAAAAACGACAGTGTTACCCCTTATGTTTTTTTTTTCTGGTCAAAACTTTGACATCCGATATCTCGGCTCTGGAAGGGTCTAGAGCCTCCATTTTTGCGCGCTGGTCGAAGTCTCGTGGCCCTCTGTCACAATCCAGAGTTTCAAGAAGATCGGAGGGGGTCAAAATTTCGGCCAAAAACGACAGTGTTACCCGTTATGTTTTTTTTTTCAGGTCAAAACTTTGACATCCGATATCTCGGCTCTGGAAGGGTCTAGAGCCTCCGTTTTTGCGCGCTGGTCGAAGTCTCGTGGCCCTCTGTCAGAATCCAGAGTTTCAAGAAGATCGGAGGGGGTCAAAATTTCGGCCAAAAACGACAGTGTTACCCCTTATGTTTTTTTTTTTTTTCAGGTCAAAACTTTGACATCTGATATCTCGGCTCTGGAAGGGTCTAGAGCCTCCATTTTTGCGCGCTGGTCGAAGTCTCGTGGCCCTCTGTCAGAATCCAGAGTTTCAAGAAGATCGGAGGGGGTTAAAATTTCGGCCAAAAATGACAGTGTTACCCCTTATGTTTTTTTTTTCGGGTCAAAACTTTGACATCCGATATCTCGGCTCAGGAAGGGTCTAGAGCCTCCATTTTTGCGCGCTGGTTGAAGTCTCGTGGCCCTCTGTCAGAATCCAGAGTTTCAAGAAGATCGGAGGGGGTCAAAATTTCGGCCAAAAATGACAGTGTTACCCCTTATGTGTTTTTTCAGGTCAAAACTTTGACATCCGATATCTCGGCTCTGGAAGGGTCTAGAGCCTCCATTTTTGCGCGCTGGTCGAAGTCTCGTGGCCATCTGTCAGAATCCAGAGTTTCAAGAAGATCGGAGGGGGTCAAAATTTCGGCCAAAAACGACAGTGTTACCCCTTATGTTTTTTTTCAGGTCAAAACTTTGACATCCGATATCTCGGCTCTGGAAGGGTCTAGAGCCTCCATTTTTGCGCGCTGGTCGAAGTCTCGTGGCCCTCTGTCAGAATCCAGAGTTTCAAGAAGATCGGAGGGGGTCAAAATTTCGGCCAAAAACGACAGTGTTACCCCTTATGTTTTTTTTCAGGTCAAAACTTTGACATCCGATATCTCGGATCTGGAAGGGTCTAGAGCCTCCATTTTTGCACGCTGGTCGAAGTCTCGTGGCCCTCTGTCAGAATCCAGAGTTTCAAGAAGATCGGAGGGGGTCAAAATTTCAGCCAAAAACGACAGTGTTACCCCTTATGTTTTTTTTTTTTCGGGTCAAAACTTTGACATCCGATATCTCGGCTCTGGAAGGGTCTAGAGCCTCCATTTTTGCGCGCTGGTCGAAGTCTCGTGGCCCTCTGTCAGAATCCAGAGTTTCAAGAAGATCGGAGGGGGTCAAAATTTCGGCCAAAAACAACAGTGTTACCCTTTATGTTTTTTTTCGGGTCACAACTTTGACGTCCGATATCTCGGCTCTGGAAGGGTCTAGAGCCTCCATTTTTGCGCGCTGGTCGAAGTCTCGTGGCCCTCTGTCAGAATCCAGAGTTTCAAGAAGATCGGAGGGGTTCAAAATTTCGGCCAAAAACGACAGTGTTACCCCTTATGTTTTTTTTTCAGGTCAAAACTTTGACATCCGATATCTCGGCTCTGGAAGGGTCTAGAGCCTCCATTTTTGCGCGCTGGTCGAAGTCTCGTGGCCCTCTGTCAGAATCCAGAGTTTCAAGAAGATCGGAGGGGGTCAAAATTTCGGCCAAAAACGACAGTGTTACCCCTTATGTTTTTTTTTTTCAGGTCAAAACTTTGACATCCGATATCTCTGCTCTGGAAGGGTCTAGAGCCTCAATTTTTGCGCGCTGGTCGAAGTCTCGTGGCCCTCTGTCAGAATCCAGAGTTTCAAGAAGATCGGAGGGGGTCAAAATTTCGGCCAAAAACGACAGTGTTACCCCTTATGTTTTTTTTTCTGGTCAAAACTTTGACATGCGATATCTCGGCTCTGGAAGGGTCTAGAGCCTCCATTTTTGCGCGCTGGTCGAAGTCTCGTGGCCCTCTGTCAGAATCCAGAGTTTCAAGAAGATCGGAGGGGGTCAAAATTTCGGCCAAAAACGACAGTGTTACCCCTTATGTTTTTTTTTTCAGGTCAAAACTTTGACATCCGATATCTCGGCTCTGGAAGGGTCTAGAGCCTCCATTTTTGCGCGCTGGTCGAAGTCTCGTGGCCCTCTGTCAGAATCCAGAGTTTCAAGAAGATCGGAGGGGGTCAAAATTTCGGCCAAAAACGACAGTGTTATCCCTTATGTTTTTTTTTCGGGTCAAAACTTTGACATCCGATATCTCGGCTCTGGAAGGGTCTAGATTCTCCATTTTTGCGCGCTGGTCGAAGTCTCTTGGCCCTCTGTCAGAATCCAGAGTTTCAAGAAGATCGGAGGGGGTCAAAATTTCGGCCAAAAACGACAGTGTTACCCCTTATGTTTTTTTTTCGGGTCAAAACTTTGACATCCGATATCTCGGCTCTGGAAGGGTTTAGAGCCTCCATTTTTGCGCGCTGGTCGAAGTCTCGTGGCCCTCTGTCAGAATCCAGAGTTTCAAGAAGATTGGAGGGGGTCAAAATTTCGGCCAAAAACGACAGTGTTACCCCTTATGTTTTTTTTTCGGGTCAAAACTTTCACATCCGATATCTCGGCTCTGGAAGGGTCTAGAGCCTCCATTTTGCGCGCTGGTCGAAGTCTCGTGGCCCTCTGTCAGAATCCAGAGTTTCAAGAAGATCGGAGGGGGTCAAAATTTCGGCCAAAAATGACAGTGTTACCCCTTATGTTTTTTTTTTTCGAGTCAAAATTTTGACATCCGATATCTCGGCTCTGGAAGGGTCTAGAGCCTCCATTTTTACGCGCTGGTCGAAGTCTCGTGGCCCTCTGTCAGAATCCAGAGTTTCAAGAAGATCGGAGGGGGTCAAAATTTCGGCCAAAAACGACAGTGTTACCCCTTATGTTTTTTTTTTCAGGTCAAAACTTTGACATCCGATATCTCGGCTCTGGAAGGGTCTAGAGCCTCCATTTTTGCGCGCTGGTCGAAGTCTCGTGGCCCTCTGTCAGAATCCAGAGTTTCAAGAAGATCGGAGGGGGTCAAAATTTCGGCCAAAAATGACAGTGCTACCCCTTATGTTTTTTTTTTCAGGTCAAAACTTTGACATCCGATATCTCGGCTCTGGAAGGGTCTAGAGCCTCCATTTTTGCGCGCTGGTCGAAGTCTCGTGGCCCTCTGTCAGAATCCAGAGTTTCAAGAAGATCGAGGGGGGGTCAAAATTTCGGCAAAAAACGACAGTGTTACCCCTTATGTTTTTTTTTCTGGTCAAAACTTTGACATCCGATATCTCGGCTCTGGAAGGGTCTAGAGCCTCCATTTTTGCGCGCTGGTCGAAGTCTCGTGGCCCTCTGTCAGAATCCAGAGTTTCAAGAAGATCGGAGGGGGTCAAAATTTCGGCCAAAAACGACAGTGTTACCCCTTATGTTTTTTTTTCAGGTCAAAACTTTGACATCCGATATCTCGGCTCTGGAAGGGTCTAGAGCCTCCATTTTTGCGCGCTGGTCGAAGTCTCGTGGCCCTCTGTCAGAATCCAGAGTTTCAAGAAGATCGGAGGGGGTCAAAATTTCGGCCAAAAACGACAGTGTTACCCCTTATGTTTTTTTTTCAGGTCAAAACTTTGACATCCGATATCTCGGCTCTGGAAGGGTCTAGAGCCTCCATTTTTGCGCGCTGGTCGAAGTCTCGTGGCCATCTGTCAGAATCCAGAGTTTCAAGAAGATCGGAGGGGGTCAAAATTTCGGCCAAAAATGACAGTGTTACCCCTTATGTTTTTTTTTCGGGTCAAAACTTTGACATCCGATATCTCGGCTCTGGAAGGGTCTAGAGCCTCCAATTTTGCGCGCTGGTCGAAGTTTCGTGGCCCTCTGTCAGAATCCAGAGTTTCAAGAAGATCGGAGGGGGTCAAAATTTCGGCCAAAAACGACAGTGTTACCCTTATGTTTTTTTTTCGGGTCAAAACTTTCACATCCGATATCTCGGCTCTGGAAGGGTCTAGAGCCTCCATTTTGCGCGCTGGTCGAAGTCTCGTGGCCCTCTGTCAGAATGCAGAGTTTCAAGAAGATCGGAGGGGGTCAAAATTTCGGCCAAAAATGACAGTGTTACCCCTTATGTTTTTTTTTTTCGGGTCAAAACTTTGACATCCGATATCTCGGCTCTGGAAGGGTCTAGAGCCTCCATTTTTGCGCGCTGGTCGAAGTCTCGTGGCCCTCTGTCAGAATCCAGAGTTTCAAGAAGATCGGAGGGGGTCAAAATTTCGGCCAAAAACGACAGTGTTACCCCTTATGTTTTTTTTTCAGGTCAAAACTTTGACATCCGATATCTCGGCTCTGGAAGGGTCTAGAGCCTCCATTTTTGCGCGCTGGTCGAAGTCTCGTGGCCCTCTGTCAGAATCCAGAGTTTCAAGAAGATCGGAGGGGGTCAAAATTTCGGCCAAAAACGACAGTGTTACCCCTTATGTTTTTTTTTCAGGTCAAAACTTTGACATCCGATATCTCGGCTCTGGAAGGGTCTAGAGCCTCCATTTTTGCGCGCTGGTCGAAGTCTCGTGGCCATCTGTCAGAATCCAGAGTTTCAAGAAGATCGGAGGGGGTCAAAATTTCGGCCAAAAATGACAGTGTTACCCCTTATGTTTTTTTTTTCGGGTCAAAACTTTGACATCCGATATCTCGGCTCTGGAAGGGTCTAGAGCCTCCAATTTTGCGCGCTGGTCGAAGTTTCGTGGCCCTCTCTCAGAATCCAGAGTTTCAAGAAGATCGGAGGGGGTCAAAATTTCGGCCAAAAATGACAGTGTTACCCCTTATGTTTTTTTTTTCTGGTCAAAACTTTGACATCCGATATCTCTGCTCTGGAAGGGTCTAGAGCCTCAATTTTTGCGCGCTGGTCGAAGTCTCGTGGCCCTCTGTCAGAATCCAGAGTTTCAAGAAGATCGGAGGGGGTCAAAATTTCGGCCAAAAACGACAGTGTTACCCCTTATGTTTTTTTTTCTGGTCAAAACTTTGACATCCGATATCTCGGCTCTGGAAGGGTCTAGAGCCTCCATTTTTGCGCGCTGGTCGAAGTCTCGTGGCCCTCTGTCAGAATCCAGAGTTTCAAGAAGATCGGAGGGGGTCAAAATTTCGGCCAAAAACGACAGTGTTACCCCTTATGTTTTTTTTTTCAGGTCAAAACTTTGACATCCGATATCTCGGCTCTGGAAGGGTCTAGAGCCTCCATTTTTGCGCGCTGGTCGAAGTCTCGTGGCCCTCTGTCAGAATCCAGAGTTTCAAGAAGATCGGAGGGGGTCAAAATTTCGGCCAAAAACGACAGTGTTATCCCTTATGTTTTTTTTTCGGGTCAAAACTTTGACATCCGATATCTCGGCTCTGGAAGGGTCTAGAGCCTCCATTTTTGCGTGCTGGTCGAAGTCTCTTGGCCCTCTGTCAGAATCCAGAGTTTCAAGAAGATCGGAGGGGGTCAAAATTTCGGCCAAAAACGACAGTGTTACCCCTTATGTTTTTTTTTCGGGTCAAAACTTTGACATCCGATATCTCGGCTCTGGAAGGGTTTAGAGCCTCCATTTTTGCGCGCTGGTCGAAGTCTCGTGGCCCTCTGTCAGAATCCAGAGTTTCAAGAAGATCGGAGGGGGTCAAAATTTCGGCCAAAAATGACAGTGTTACCCCTTATGTTTTTTTTTTTCGAGTCAAAATTTTGACATCCGATATCTCGGCTCTGGAAGGGTCTAGAGCCTCCATTTTTGCGCGCTGGTCGAAGTCTCGTGGCCCTCTGTCAGAATCCAGAGTTTCAAGAAGATCGGAGGGGGTCAAAATTTCGGCCAAAAACGACAGTGTTACCCCTTATGTTTTTTTTTTCAGGTCAAAACTTTGACATCCGATATCTCGGCTCTGGAAGGGTCTAGAGCCTCCATTTTTGCGCGCTGGTCTAAGTCTCGTGGCCCTCTGTCAGAATCCAGAGTTTCAAGAAGATCGGAGGGGGTCAAAATTTCGGCCAAAAATGACAGTGCTACCCCTTATGTTTTTTTTTCAGGTCAAAACTTTGACATCCGATATCTCGGCTCTGGAAGGGTCTAGAGCCTCCATTTTTGCGCGCTGGTCGAAGTCTCGTGGCCCTCTGTCAGAATCCAGAGTTTCAAGAAGATCGAGGGGGGGTCAAAATTTCGGCAAAAAACGACAGTGTTACCCCTTATGTTTTTTTTTCGGGTCAAAACTTTCACATCCGATATCTCGGCTCTGGAAGGGTCTAGAGCCTCCATTTTGCGCGCTGGTCGAAGTCTCGTGGCCCTCTGTCAGAATGCAGAGTTTCAAGAAGATCGGAGGGGGTCAAAATTTCGGCCAAAAATGACAGTGTTACCCCTTATGTTTTTTTTTTTCGGGTCAAAACTTTGACATCCGATATCTCGGCTCTGGAAGGGTCTAGAGCCTCCATTTTTGCGCGCTGGTCGAAGTCTCGTGGCCCTCTGTCAGAATCCAGAGTTTCAAGAAGATCGGAGGGGGTCAAAATTTCGGCCAAAAACGACAGTGTTACCCCTTATGTTTTTTTTTTCAGGTCAAAACTTTGACATCCGATATCTCGGCTCTGGAAGGGTCTAGAGCCTCCATTTTTGCGCGCTGGTCGAAGTCTCGTGGCCCTCTGTCAGAATCCAGAGTTTCAAGAAGATCGGAGGGGGTCAAAATTTCAGCCAAAAACGACAGTGTTACCCCTTATGTTTTTTTTTCAGGTCAAAACTTTGACATCCGATATCTCGGCTCTGGAAGGGTCTAGAGCCTCCATTTTTGCGCGCTGGTCGAAGTCTCGTGGCCATCTGTCAGAATCCAGAGTTTCAAGAAGATCGGAGGGGGTCAAAATTTCGGCCAAAAATGACAGTGTTACCCCTTATGTTTTTTTTTTCGGGTCAAAACTTTGACATCCGATATCTCGGCTCTGGAAGGGTCTAGAGCCTCCAATTTTGCGCGCTGGTCGAAGTTTCGTGGCCCTCTGTCAGAATCCAGAGTTTCAAGAAGATCGGAGGGGGTCAAAATTTCGGCCAAAAATGACAGTGTTACCCCTTATGTTTTTTTTTTCAGGTCAAAACTTTGACATCCGATATCTCGGCTCTGGAAGGGTCTAGAGCCTCCATTTTTGCGCGCTGGTCGAAGTCTCGTGGCCCTCTGTCAGAATCCAGAGTTTCAAGAAGATCGGAGGGGGTCAAAATTTCGGCCAAAAACGACAGTGTTACCCCTTATGTTTTTTTTCAGGTCAAAACTTTGACATCCGATATCTCGGCTCTGGAAGGGTCTAGAGCCTCCATTTTTGCGCGCTGTTCGAAGTCTCGTGGCCCTCTGTCAGAATCCAGAGTTTCAAGAAGATCGGAGGGGGTCAAAATTTCGGCCAAAAACGACAGTGTTACCCCTTATGTTTTTTTTCAGGTCAAAACTTTGACGTCCGATATCTCGGCTCTGGAAGGGTCTAGATCCTCCATTTTTGCGCGCTGGTCGAAGTCTCGTGGCCCTCTGTCAGAATCCAGAGTTTCAAGAAGATCGGAGGGGGTCAAAATTTCGGCCAAAAACGACAGTGTTACCCCTTATGTTTTTTTTTCTGGTCAAAACTTTGACATCCGATATCTCGGCTCTGGAAGGGTCTAGAGCCTCCATTTTTGCGCGCTGGTCGAAGTCTCGTGGCCCTCTGTCAGAATCCAGAGTTTCAAGAAGATCGGAGGGGGTCAAAATTTCGGCCAAAAATGACAGTGTTACCCCTTATGTTTTTTTTTCAGGTCAAAACTTTGACATCCGATATCTCGGCTCTGGAAGGGTCTAGAGCCTCCATTTTTGCGCGCTGGTCGAAGTCTCGTGGCCATCTGTCAGAATCCAGAGTTTCAAGAAGATCGGAGGGGGTCAAAATTTCGGCCAAAAACGACAGTGTTACCCCTTATGTTTTTTTTCAGGTCAAAACTTTGACATCCGATATCTCGGCTCTGGAAGGGTCTAGAGCCTCCATTTTTGCGCGCTGGTCGAAGTCTCGTGGCCCTCTGTCAGAATCCAGAGTTTCAAGAAGATCGGAGGGGGTCAAAATTTCGGCCAAAAACGACAGTGTTACCCCTTATGTTTTTTTTTTCAGGTCAAAACTTTGACATCCGATATCTCGGCTCTGGAAGGGTCTAGAGCCTCCATTTTGCGCGCTGGTCGAAGTCTCGTGGCCCTCTGTCAGAATGCAGAGTTTCAAGAAGATCGGAGGGGGTCAAAATTTCGGCCAAAAATGACAGTGTTACCCCTTATGTTTTTTTTTTTCGGGTCAAAACTTTGACATCCGATATCTCGGCTCTGGAAGGGTCTAGAGCCTCCGTTTTTGCGCGCTGGTCGAAGTCTCGTGGCCCTCTGTCAGAATCCAGAGTTTCAAGAAGATCGGAGGGGGTCAAAATTTCGGCCAAAAACGACAGTGTTACCCCTTATGTTTTTTTTTCAGGTCAAAACTTTGACATCCGATATCTCGGCTCTGGAAGGGTCTAGAGCCTCCATTTTTGCGCGCTGGTCGAAGTCTCGTGGCCCTCTGTCAGAATCCAGAGTTTCAAGAAGATCGGAGGGGGTCAAAATTTCGGCCAAAAACGACAGTGTTACCCCTTATGTTTTTTTTTCAGGTCAAAACTTTGACATCCGATATCTCGGCTCTGGAAGGGTCTAGAGCCTCCATTTTTGCGCGCTGGTCGAAGTCTCGTGGCCCTCTGTCAGAATCCAGAGTTTCAAGAAGATCGGAGGGGGTCAAAATTTCGGCCAAAAACGACAGTGTTACCCCTTATGTTTTTTTTCAGGTCAAAACTTTGACATCCGATATCTCGGCTCTGGAAGGGTCTAGAGCCTCCATTTTTGCGCGCTGTTCGAAGTCTCGTGGCCCTCTGTCAGAATCCAGAGTTTCAAGAAGATCGGAGGGGGTCAAAATTTCGGCCAAAAACGACAGTGTTACCCCTTATGTTTTTTTTTCAGGTCAAAACTTTGACGTCCGATATCTCGGCTCTGGAAGGGTCTAGAGCCTCCATTTTTGCGCGCTGGTCGAAGTCTCGTGGCCCTCTGTCAGAATCCAGAGTTTCAAGAAGATCGGAGGGGGTCAAAATTTCGGCCAAAAACGACAGTGTTACCCCTTATGTTTTTTTTTCTGGTCAAAACTTTGACATCCGATATCTCGGCTCTGGAAGGGTCTAGAGCCTCCATTTTTGCGCGCTGGTCGAAGTCTCGTGGCCCTCTGTCAGAATCCAGAGTTTCAAGAAGATCGGAGGGGGTCAAAATTTCGGCCAAAAATGACAGTGTTACCCCTTATGTTTTTTTTTCAGGTCAAAACTTTGACATCCGATATCTCGGCTCTGGAAGGGTCTAGAGCCTCCATTTTTGCGCGCTGGTCGAAGTCTCGTGGCCCTCTGTCAGAATCCAGAGTTTCAAGAAGATCGAGGGGGGGGTCAAAATTTCGGCAAAAAACGACAGTGTTACCCCTTATGTTTTTTTTTTCTGGTCAAAACTTTGACATCCGATATCTCGGCTCTGGAAGGGTCTAGAGCCTCCATTTTTGCGCGCTGGTCGAAGTCTCGTGGCCCTCTGTCAGAATCCAGAGTTTCAAGAAGATCGGAGGGGGTCAAAATTTCGGCCAAAAATGACAGTGTTACCCCTTATGTTTTTTTTTCAGGTCAAAACTTTGACATCCGATATCTCGGCTCTGGAAGGGTCTAGAGCCTCCATTTTTGCGCGCTGGTCGAAGTCTCGTGGCCATCTGTCAGAATCCAGAGTTTCAAGAAGATCGGAGGGGGTCGAAATTTCGGCCAAAAACGACAGTGTTACCCCTTATGTTTTTTTTTCGGGTCAAAACTTTCACATCCGATATCTCGGCTCTGGAAGGGTCTAGAGCCTCCATTTTGCGCGCTGGTCGAAGTCTCGTGGCCCTCTGTCAGAATGCAGAGTTTCAAGAAGATCGGAGGGGGTCAAAATTTCGGCCAAAAATGACAGTGTTACCCCTTATGTTTTTTTTTTTCGGGTCAAAACTTTGACATCCGATATCTCGGCTCTGGAAGGGTCTAGAGCCTCCATTTTTGCGCGCTGGTCGAAGTCTCGTGGCCCTCTGTCAGAATCCAGAGTTTCAAGAAGATCGGAGGGGGTCAAAATTTCGGCCAAAAATGACAGTGTTACCCCTTATGTTTTTTTTTCAGGTCAAAACTTTGACATCCGATATCTCGGCTCTGGAAGGGTCTAGAGCCTCCATTTTTGCGCGCTGGTCGAAGTCTCGTGGCCATCTGTCAGAATCCAGAGTTTCAAGAAGATCGGAGGGGGTCGAAATTTCGGCCAAAAACGACAGTGTTACCCCTTATGTTTTTTTTTCGGGTCAAAACTTTCACATCCGATATCTCGGCTCTGGAAGGGTCTAGAGCCTCCATTTTGCGCGCTGGTCGAAGTCTCGTGGCCCTCTGTCAGAATGCAGAGTTTCAAGAAGATCGGAGGGGGTCAAAATTTCGGCCAAAAATGACAGTGTTACCCCTTATGTTTTTTTTTTTCGGGTCAAAACTTTGACATCCGATATCTCGGCTCTGGAAGGGTCTAGAGCCTCCATTTTTGCGCGCTGGTCGAAGTCTCGTGGCCCTCTGTCAGAATCCAGAGTTTCAAGAAGATCGGAGGGGGTCAAAATTTCGGCCAAAAACGACAGTGTTACCCCTTATGTTTTTTTTTCAGGTCAAAACTTTGACATCCGATATCTCGGCTCTGGAAGGGTCTAGAGCCTCCATTTTTGCGCGCTGGTCGAAGTCTCGTGGCCCTCTGTCAGAATCCAGAGTTTCAAGAAGATCGGAGGGGGTCAAAATTTCGGCCAAAAACGACAGTGTTACCCCTTATGTTTTTTTTTCAGGTCAAAACTTTGACATCCGATATCTCGGCTCTGGAAGGGTCTAGAGCCTCCATTTTTGCGCGCTGGTCGAAGTCTCGTGGCCATCTGTCAGAATCCAGAGTTTCAAGAAGATCGGAGGGGGTCAAAATTTCGGCCAAAAATGACAGTGTTACCCCTTATGTTTTTTTTTTCGGGTCAAAACTTTGACATCCGATATCTCGGCTCTGGAAGGGTCTAGAGCCTCCAATTTTGCGCGCTGGTCGAAGTTTCGTGGCCCTCTGTCAGAATCCAGAGTTTCAAGAAGATCGGAGGGGGTCAAAATTTCGGCCAAAAATGACAGTGTTACCCCTTATGTTTTTTTTTTCAGGTCAAAACTTTGACATCCGATATCTCGGCTCTGGAAGGGTCTAGAGCCTCCATTTTTGCGCGCTGGTCGAAGTCTCGTGGCCCTCTGTCAGAATCCAGAGTTTCAAGAAGATCGGAGGGGGTCAAAATTTCGGCCAAAAACGACAGTGTTACCCCTTATGTTTTTTTTCAGGTCAAAACTTTGACATCCGATATCTCGGCTCTGGAAGGGTCTAGAGCCTCCATTTTTGCGCGCTGTTCGAAGTCTCGTGGCCCTCTGTCAGAATCCAGAGTTTCAAGAAGATCGGAGGGGGTCAAAATTTCGGCCAAAAACGACAGTGTTACCCCTTATGTTTTTTTTTCAGGTCAAAACTTTGACGTCCGATATCTCGGCTCTGGAAGGGTCTAGAGCCTCCATTTTTGCGCGCTGGTCGAAGTCTCGTGGCCCTCTGTCAGAATCCAGAGTTTCAAGAAGATCGGAGGGGGTCAAAATTTCGGCCAAAAACGACAGTGTTACCCCTTATGTTTTTTTTTCAGGTCAAAACTTTGACGTCCGATATCTCGGCTCTGGAAGGGTCTAGAGCCTCCATTTTTGCGCGCTGGTCGAAGTCTCGTGGCCCTCTGTCAGAATCCAGAGTTTCAAGAAGATCGGAGGGGGTCAAAATTTCGGCCAAAAACGACAGTGTTACCCCTTATGTTTTTTTTTCTGGTCAAAACTTTGACATCCGCTATCTCGGCTCTGGAAGGGTCTAGAGCCTCCATTTTTGCGCGCTGGTCGAAGTCTCGTGGCCCTCTGTCAGAATCCAGAGTTTCAAGAAGATCGGAGGGGGTCAAAATTTCGGCCAAAAATGACAGTGTTACCCCTTATGTTTTTTTTTCAGGTCAAAACTTTGACATCCGATATCTCGGCTCTGGAAGGGTCTAGAGCCTCCATTTTTGCGCGCTGGTCGAAGTCTCGTGGCCATCTGTCAGAATCCAGAGTTTCAAGAAGATCGGAGGGGGTCAAAATTTCGGCCAAAAACGACAGTGTTACCCCTTATGTTTTTTTTCAGGTCAAAACTTTGACATCCGATATCTCGGCTCTGGAAGGGTCTAGAGCCTCCATTTTTGCGCGCTGGTCGAAGTCTCGTGGCCCTCTGTCAGAATCCAGAGTTTCAAGAAGATCGGAGGGGGTCAAAATTTCGGCCAAAAACGACAGTGTTACCCCTTATGTTTTTTTTTTCAGGTCAAAACTTTGACATCCGATATCTCGGATCTGGAAGGGTCTAGAGCCTCCATTTTGCGCGCTGGTCGAAGTCTCGTGGCCCTCTGTCAGAATGCAGAGTTTCAAGAAGATCGGAGGGGGTCAAAATTTCGGCCAAAAATGACAGTGTTACCCCTTATGTTTTTTTTTTTCGGGTCAAAACTTTGACATCCGATATCTCGGCTCTGGAAGGGTCTAGAGCCTCCATTTTTGCGCGCTGGTCGAAGTCTCGTGGCCCTCTGTCAGAATCCAGAGTTTCAAGAAGATCGGAGGGGGTCAAAATTTCGGCCAAAAACGACAGTGTTACCCCTTATGTTTTTTTTTCAGGTCAAAACTTTGACATCCGATATCTCGGCTCTGGAAGGGTCTAGAGCCTCCATTTTTGCGCGCTGGTCGAAGTCTCGTGGCCCTCTGTCAGAATCCAGAGTTTCAAGAAGATCGGAGGGGGTCAAAATTTCGGCCAAAAACGACAGTGTTACCCCTTATGTTTTTTTTTCAGGTCAAAACTTTGACATCCGATATCTTGGCTCTGGAAGGGTCTAGAGCCTCCATTTTTGCGCGCTGGTCGAAGTCTCGTGGCCCTCTGTCAGAATCCAGAGTTTCAAGAAGATCGGAGGGGGTCAAAATTTCGGCCAAAAACGACAGTGTTACCCCTTATGTTTTTTTTTCTGGTCAAAACTTTGACATCCGATATCTCGGCTCTGGAAGGGTCTAGAGCCTCCATTTTTGCGCGCTGGTCGAAGTCTCGTGGCCCTCTGTCAGAATCCAGAGTTTCAAGAAGATCGGAGGGGGTCAAAATTTCGGCCAAAAATGACAGTGTTACCCCTTATGTTTTTTTTTCAGGTCAAAACTTTGACATCCGATATCTCGGCTCTGGAAGGGTCTAGAGCCTCCATTTTTGAGCGCTGGTCGAAGTCTCGTGGCCCTCTGTCAGAATCCAGAGTTTCAAGAAGATCGGAGGGGGTCAAAATTTCGGCCAAAAACGACAGTGTTACCCCTTATGTTTTTTTTTCAGGTCAAAACTTTGACATCCGATATCTCGGATCTGGAAGGGTCTAGAGCCTCCATTTTTGCGCGCTGGTCGAAGTCTCGTGGCCCTCTGTCAGAATCCAGAGTTTCAAGAAGATCGGAGGGGGTCAAAATTTCGGCCAAAAACGACAGTGTTACCCCTTATGTTTTTTTTTCAGGTCAAAACTTTGACGTCCGATATCTCGGCTCTGGAAGGGTCTAGAGCCTCCATTTTTGCGCGCTGGTCGAAGTCTCGTGGCCCTCTGTCAGAATCCAGAGTTTCAAGAAGATCGGAGGGGGTCAAAATTTCGGCCAAAAATGACAGTGTTACCCCTTATGTTTTTTTTTCAGGTCAAAACTTTGACATCCGATATCTCGGCTCTGGAAGGGTCTAGAGCCTCCATTTTTGCGCGCTGGTCGAAGTCTCGTGGCCCTCTGTCAGAATCCAGAGTTTCAAGAAGATCGGAGGGGGTCAAAATTTCGGCCAAAAACGACAGTGTTACCCCTTATGTTTTTTTTCAGGTCAAAACTTTGACATCCGATATCTCGGCTCTGGAAGGGTCTAGAGCCTCCATTTTTGCGCGCTGGTCGAAGTCTCGTGGCCCTCTGTCAGAATCCAGAGTTTCAAGAAGATCGGAGGGGGTCAAAATTTCGGCCAAAAACGACAGTGTTACCCCTTATGTTTTTTTTCAGGTCAAAACTTTGACATCCGATATCTCGGATCTGGAAGGGTCTAGAGCCTCCATTTTGCGCGCTGGTCGAAGTCTCGTGGCCCTCTGTCAGAATGCAGAGTTTCAAGAAGATCGGAGGGGGTCAAAATTTCGGCCAAAAATGACAGTGTTACCCCTTATGTTTTTTTTTTTTCGGGTCAAAACTTTGACATCCGATATCTCGGCTCTGGAAGGGTCTAGAGCCTCCATTTTTGCGCGCTGGTCGAAGTCTCGTGGCCCTCTGTCAGAATCCAGAGTTTCAAGAAGATCGGAGGGGGTCAAAATTTCGGCCAAAAACGACAGTGTTACCCCTTATGTTTTTTTTTCAGGTCAAAACTTTGACATCCGATATCTCGGCTCTGGAAGGGTCTAGAGCCTCCATTTTTGCGCGCTGGTCGAAGTCTCGTGGCCCTCTGTCAGAATCCAGAGTTTCAAGAAGATCGGAGGGGGTCAAAATTTCGGCCAAAAACGACAGTGTTACCCCTTATGTTTTTTTTTCAGGTCAAAACTTTGACATCCGATATCTCGGCTCTGGAAGGGTCTAGAGCCTCCATTTTTGCGCGCTGGTCGAAGTCTCGTGGCCCTCTGTCAGAATCCAGAGTTTCAAGAAGATCGGAGGGGGTCAAAATTTCGGCCAAAAACGACAGTGTTACCCCTTATGTTTTTTTTCAGGTCAAAACTTTGACATCCGATATCTCGGCTCTGGAAGGGTCTAGAGCCTCCATTTTTGCGCGCTGTTCGAAGTCTCGTGGCCCTCTGTCAGAATCCAGAGTTTCAAGAAGATCGGAGGGGGTCAAAATTTCGGCCAAAAACGACAGTGTTACCCCTTATGTTTTTTTTTCAGGTCAAAACTTTGACGTCCGATATCTCGGCTCTGGAAGGGTCTAGAGCCTCCATTTTTGCGCGCTGGTCGAAGTCTCGTGGCCCTCTGTCAGAATCCAGAGTTTCAAGAAGATCGGAGGGGGTCAAAATTTCGGCCAAAAACGACAGTGTTACCCCTTATGTTTTTTTTTCTGGTCAAAACTTTGACATCCGATATCTCGGCTCTGGAAGGGTCTAGAGCCTCCATTTTTGCGCGCTGGTCGAAGTCTCGTGGCCCTCTGTCAGAATCCAGAGTTTCAAGAAGATAGGAGGGGGTCAAAATTTCGGCCAAAAATGACAGTGTTACCCCTTATGTTTTTTTTTCAGGTCAAAACTTTGACATCCGATATCTCGGATCTGGAAGGGTCTAGAGCCTCCATTTTTGCGCGCTGGTCGAAGTCTCGTGGCCCTCTGTCAGAATCCAGAGTTTCAAGAAGATCGGAGGGGGTCAAAATTTCGGCCAAAAACGACAGTGTTACCCCTTATGTTTTTTTTTCAGGTCAAAACTTTGACGTCCGATATCTCGGCTCTGGAAGGGTCTAGAGCCTCCATTTTTGCGCGCTGGTCGAAGTCTCGTGGCCCTCTGTCAGAATCCAGAGTTTCAAGAAGATCGGAGGGGGTCAAAATTTCGGCCAAAAATGACAGTGTTACCCCTTATGTTTTTTTTTCAGGTCAAAACTTTGACATCCGATATCTCGGCTCTGGAAGGGTCTAGAGCCTCCATTTTTACGCGCTGGTCGAAGTCTCGTGGCCCTCTGTCAGAATCCAGAGTTTCAAGAAGATCGGAGGGGGTCAAAATTTGGGCCAAAAACGACAGTGTTACCCCTTATGTTTTTTTTTCAGGTCAAAACTTTGACATCCGATATCTCGGATCTGGAAGGGTCTAGAGCCTCCATTTTTGCGCGCTGGTCGAAGTCTCGTGGCCCTCTGTCAGAATCCAGAGTTTCAAGAAGATCGGAGGGGGTCAAAATTTCGGCCAAAAACGACAGTGTTACCCCTTATGTTTTTTTTTCAGGTCAAAACTTTGACGTCCGATATCTCGGCTCTGGAAGGGTCTAGAGCCTCCATTTTTGCGCGCTGGTCGAAGTCTCGTGGCCCTCTGTCAGAATCCAGAGTTTCAAGAAGATCGGAGGGGGTCAAAATTTCGGCCAAAAATGACAGTGTTACCCCTTATGTTTTTTTTTCAGGTCAAAACTTTGACATCCGATATCTCGGCTCTGGAAGGGTCTAGAGCCTCCATTTTTGCGCGCTGGTCGAAGTCTCGTGGCCATCTGTCAGAATCCAGAGTTTCAAGAAGATCGGAGGGGGTCAAAATTTCGGCCAAAAACGACAGTGTTACCCCTTATGTTTTTTTTCAGGTCAAAACTTTGACATCCGATATCTCGGCTCTGGAAGGGTCTAGAGCCTCCATTTTTGCGCGCTGGTCGAAGTCTCGTGGCCCTCTGTCAGAATCCAGAGTTTCAAGAAGATCGGAGGGGGTCAAAATTTCGGCCAAAAACGACAGTGTTACCCCTTATGTTTTTTTTTCAGGTCAAAACTTTGACATCCGATATCTCGGATCTGGAATGGTCTAGAGCCTCCATTTTGCGCGCTGGTCGAAGTCTCGTGGCCCTCTGTCAGAATGCAGAGTTTCAAGAAGATCGGAGGGGGTCAAAATTTCGGCCAAAAATGACAGTGTTACCCCTTATGTTTTTTTTTTTCGGGTCAAAACTTTGACATCCGATATCTCGGCTCTGGAAGGGTCTAGAGCCTCCATTTTTGCGCGCTGGTCGAAGTCTCGTGGCCCTCTGTCAGAATCCAGAGTTTCAAGAAGATCGGAGGGGGTCAAAATTTCGGCCAAAAACGACAGTGTTACCCCTTATGTTTTTTTTTTCAGGTCAAAACTTTGACATCCGATATCTCGGCTCTGGAAGGGTCTAGAGCCTCCATTTTTGCGCGCTGGTCGAAGTCTCGTGGCCCTCTGTCAGAATCCAGAGTTTCAAGAAGATCGGAGGGGGTCAAAATTTCGGCCAAAAACGACAGTGTTACCCCTTATGTTTTTTTTTCAGGTCAAAACTTTGACATCCGATATCTCGGCTCTGGAAGGGTCTAGAGCCTCCATTTTTGCGCGCTGGTCGAAGTCTCTTGGCCCTCTGTCAGAATCCAGAGTTTCAAGAAGATCGGAGGGGGTCAAAATTTCGGCCAAAAACGACAGTGTTACCCCTTATGTTTTTTTTCAGGTCAAAACTTTGACATCCGATATCTCGGCTCTGGAAGGGTCTAGAGCCTCCATTTTTGCGCGCTGTTCGAAGTCTCGTGGCCCTCTGTCAGAATCCAGAGTTTCAAGAAGATCGGAGGGGGTCAAAATTTCGGCCAAAAACGACAGTGTTACCCCTTATGTTTTTTTTTCAGGTCAAAACTTTGACGTCCGATATCTCGGCTCTGGAAGGGTCTAGAGCCTCCATTTTTGCGCGCTGGTCGAAGTCTCGTGGCCCTCTGTCAGAATCCAGAGTTTCAAGAAGATCGGAGGGGGTCAAAATTTCGGCCAAAAACGACAGTGTTACCCCTTATGTTTTTTTTTCAGGTCAAAACTTTGACATCCGATATCTCGGCTCTGGAAGGGTCTAGAGCCTCCATTTTTGCGCGCTGGTCGAAGTCTCGTGGCCCTCTGTCAGAATCCAGAGTTTCAAGAAGATCGGAGGGGGTCAAAATTTCGGCCAAAAATGACAGTGTTACCCCTTATGTTTTTTTTTCAGGTCAAAACTTTGACATCCGATATCTCGGCTCTGGAAGGGTCTAGAGCCTCCATTTTTGCGCGCTGGTCGAAGTCTCGTGGCCCTCTGTCAGAATCCAGAGTTTCAAGAAGATCGGAGGGGGTCAAAATTTCGGCCAAAAACGACAGTGTTACCCCTTATGTTTTTTTTTCAGGTCAAAACTTTGACATCCGATATCTCGGCTCTGGAAGGGTCTAGAGCCTCCATTTTTGCGCGCTGGTCGAAGTCTCGTGGCCCTCTGTCAGAATCCAGAGTTTCAAGAAGATCGGAGGGGGTCAAAATTTCGGCCAAAAACGACAGTGTTACCCCTTATGTTTTTTTTCAGGTCAAAACTTTGACATCCGATATCTCGGCTCTGGAAGGGTCTAGAGCCTCCATTTTTGCGCGCTGTTCGAAGTCTCGTGGCCCTCTGTCAGAATCCAGAGTTTCAAGAAGATCGGAGGGGGTCAAAATTTCGGCCAAAAACGACAGTGTTACCCCTTATGTTTTTTTTTCAGGTCAAAACTTTGACGTCCGATATCTCGGCTCTGGAAGGGTCTAGAGCCTCCATTTTTGCGCGCTGGTCGAAGTCTCGTGGCCCTCTGTCAGAATCCAGAGTTTCAAGAAGATCGGAGGGGGTCAAAATTTCGGCCAAAAACGACAGTGTTACCCCTTATGTTTTTTTTTCTGGTCAAAACTTTGACATCCGATATCTCGGCTCTGGAAGGGTCTAGAGCCTCCATTTTTGCGCGCTGGTCGAAGTCTCGTGGCCCTCTGTCAGAATCCAGAGTTTCAAGAAGATCGGAGGGGGTCAAAATTTCGGCCAAAAATGACAGTGTTACCCCTTATGTTTTTTTTTCAGGTCAAAACTTTGACATCCGATATCTCGGCTCTGGAAGGGTCTAGAGCCTCCATTTTTGCGCGCTGGTCGAAGTCTCGTGGCCCTCTGTCAGAATCCAGAGTTTCAAGAAGATCGGAGGGGGTCAAAATTTCGGCCAAAAACGACAGTGTTACCCCTTATGTTTTTTTTTCAGGTCAAAACTTTGACATCCGATATCTCGGATCTGGAAGGGTCTAGAGCCTCCATTTTTGCGCGCTGGTCGAAGTCTCGTGGCCCTCTGTCAGAATCCAGAGTTTCAAGAAGATCGGAGGGGGTCAAAATTTCGGCCAAAAACGACAGTGTTACCCCTTATGTTTTTTTTTCAGGTCAAAACTTTGACGTCCGATATCTCGGCTCTGGAAGGGTCTAGAGCCTCCATTTTTGCGCGCTGGTCGAAGTCTCGTGGCCCTCTGTCAGAATCCAGAGTTTCAAGAAGATCGGAGGGGGTCAAAATTTCGGCCAAAAATGACAGTGTTACCCCTTATGTTTTTTTTTCAGGTCAAAACTTTGACATCCGATATCTCGGCTCTGGAAGGGTCTAGAGCCTCCATTTTTGCGCGCTGGTCGAAGTCTCGTGGCCATCTGTCAGAATCCAGAGTTTCAAGAAGATCGGAGGGGGTCAAAATTTCGGCCAAAAACGACAGTGTTACCCCTTATGTTTTTTTTCAGGTCAAAACTTTGACATCCGATATCTCGGCTCTGGAAGGGTCTAGAGCCTCCATTTTTGCGCGCTGGTCGAAGTCTCGTGGCCCTCTGTCAGAATCCAGAGTTTCAAGAAGATCGGAGGGGGTCAAAATTTCGGCCAAAAACGACAGTGTTACCCCTTATGTTTTTTTTTTCAGGTCAAAACTTTGACATCCGATATCTCGGATCTGGAAGGGTCTAGAGCCTCCATTTTGCGCGCTGGTCGAAGTCTCGTGGCCCTCTGTCAGAATGCAGAGTTTCAAGAAGATCGGAGGGGGTCAAAATTTCGGCCAAAAATGACAGTGTTACCCCTTATGTTTTTTTTTTCGGGTCAAAACTTTGACATCCGATATCTCGGCTCTGGAAGGGTCTAGAGCCTCCATTTTTGCGCGCTGGTCGAAGTCTCGTGGCCCTCTGTCAGAATCCAGAGTTTCAAGAAGATCGGAGGGGGTCAAAATTTCGGCCAAAAACGACAGTGTTACCCCTTATGTTTTTTTTTCAGGTCAAAACTTTGACATCCGATATCTCGGCTCTGGAAGGGTCTAGAGCCTCCATTTTTGCGCGCTGGTCGAAGTCTCGTGGCCCTCTGTCAGAATCCAGAGTTTCAAGAAGATCGGAGGGGGTCAAAATTTCGGCCAAAAACGACAGTGTTACCCCTTATGTTTTTTTTTCAGGTCAAAACTTTGACATCCGATATCTCGGCTCTGGAAGGGTCTAGAGCCTCCATTTTTGCGCGCTGGTCGAAGTCTCGTGGCCCTCTGTCAGAATCCAGAGTTTCAAGAAGATCGGAGGGGGTCAAAATTTCGGCCAAAAACGACAGTGTTACCCCTTATGTTTTTTTTTCAGGTCAAAACTTTGACGTCCGATATCTCGGCTCTGGAAGGGTCTAGAGCCTCCATTTTTGCGCGCTGGTCGAAGTCTCGTGGCCCTCTGTCAGAATCCAGAGTTTCAAGAAGATCGGAGGTGGTCAAAATTTCGGCCAAAAACGACAGTGTTACCCCTTATGTTTTTTTTTCTGGTCAAAACTTTGACATCCGATATCTCGGCTCTGGAAGGGTCTAGAGCCTCCATTTTTGCGCGCTGGTCGAAGTCTCGTGGCCCTCTGTCAGAATCCAGAGTTTCAAGAAGATCGGAGGGGGTCAAAATTTCGGCCAAAAATGACAGTGTTACCCCTTATGTTTTTTTTTCAGGTCAAAACTTTGACATCCGATATCTCGGCTCTGGAAGGGTCTAGAGCCTCCATTTTTGCGCGCTGGTCGAAGTCTCGTGGCCATCTGTCAGAATCCAGAGTTTCAAGAAGATCGGAGGGGGTCAAAATTTCGGCCAAAAACGACAGTGTTACCCCTTATGTTTTTTTTCAGGTCAAAACTTTGACATCCGATATCTCGGCTCTGGAAGGGTCTAGAGCCTCCATTTTTGCGCGCTGGTCGAAGTCTCGTGGCCCTCTGTCAGAATCCAGAGTTTCAAGAAGGTCGGAGGGGGTCAAAATTTCGGCCAAAAACGACAGTGTTACCCCTTATGTTTTTTTTTCAGGTCAAAACTTTGACATCCGATATCTCGGATCTGGAAGGGTCTAGAGCCTCCATTTTGCGCGCTGGTCGAAGTCTCGTGGCCCTCTGTCAGAATGCAGAGTTTCAAGAAGATCGGAGGGGGTCAAAATTTCGGCCAAAAATGACAGTGTTACCCCTTATGTTTTTTTTTTTCGGGTCAAAACTTTGACATCCGATATCTCGGCTCTGGAAGGGTCTAGAGCCTCCATTTTTGCGCGCTGGTCGAAGTCTCGTGGCCCTCTGTCAGAATCCAGAGTTTCAAGAAGATCGGAGGGGGTCAAAATTTCGGCCAAAAACGACAGTGTTACCCCTTATGTTTTTTTTTCAGGTCAAAACTTTGACATCCGATATCTCGGCTCTGGAAGGGTCTAGAGCCTCCATTTTTGCGCGCTGGTCGAAGTCTCGTGGCCCTCTGTCAGAATCCAGAGTTTCAAGAAGATCGGAGGGGGTCAAAATTTCGGCCAAAAACGACAGTGTTACCCCTTATGTTTTTTTTTCAGGTCAAAACTTTGACATCCGATATCTCGGCTCTGGAAGGGTCTAGAGCCTCCATTTTTGCGCGCTGGTCGAAGTCTCGTGGCCCTCTGTCAGAATCCAGAGTTTCAAGAAGATCGGAGGGGGTCAAAATTTCGGCCAAAAACGACAGTGTTACCCCTTATGTTTTTTTTCAGGTCAAAACTTTGACATCCGATATCTCGGCTCTGGAAGGGTCTAGAGCCTCCATTTTTGCGCGCTGTTCGAAGTCTCGTGGCCCTCTGTCAGAATCCAGAGTATCAAGAAGATCGGAGGGGGTCAAAATTTCGGCCAAAAACGACAGTGTTACCCCTTATGTTTTTTTTTCAGGTCAAAACTTTGACGTCCGATATCTCGGCTCTGGAAGGGTCTAGAGCCTCCATTTTTGCGCGCTGGTCGAAGTCTCGTGGCCCTCTGTCAGAATCCAGAGTTTCAAGAAGATCGGAGGGGGTCAAAATTTCGGCCAAAAACGACAGTGTTACCCCTTATGTTTTTTTTTCTGGTCAAAACTTTGACATCCGATATCTCGGCTCTGGAAGGGTCTAGAGCCTCCATTTTTGCGCGCTGGTCGAAGTCTCGTGGCCCTCTGTCAGAATCCAGAGTTTCAAGAAGATCGGAGGGGGTCAAAATTTCGGCCAAAAATGACAGTGTTACCCCTTATGTTTTTTTTTCAGGTCAAAACTTTGACATCCGATATCTCGGCTCTGGAAGGGTCTAGAGCCTCCATTTTTGCGCGCTGGTCGAAGTCTCGTGGCCCTCTGTCAGAATCCAGAGTTTCAAGAAGATCGGAGGGGGTCAAAATTTCGGCCAAAAACGACAGTGTTACCCCTTATGTTTTTTTTTCAGGTCAAAACTTTGACATCCGATATCTCGGATCTGGAAGGGTCTAGAGCCTCCATTTTTGCGCGCTGGTCGAAGTCTCGTGGCCCTCTGTCAGAATCCAGAGTTTCAAGAAGATCGGAGGGGGTCAAAATTTCGGCCAAAAACGACAGTGTTACCCCTTATGTTTTTTTTTCAGGTCAAAACTTTGACATCCGATATCTCGGCTCTGGAAGGGTCTAGAGCCTCCATTTTTGCGCGCTGGTCGAAGTCTCGTGGCCCTCTGTCAGAATCCAGAGTTTCAAGAAGATCGGAGGGGGTCAAAATTTCGGCCAAAAACGACAGTGTTACCCCTTATGTTTTTTTTCAGGTCAAAACTTTGACATCCGATATCTCGGCTCTGGAAGGGTCTAGAGCCTCCATTTTTGCGCGCTGTTCGAAGTCTCGTGGCCCTCTGTCAGAATCCAGAGTTTCAAGAAGATCGGAGGGGGTCAAAATTTCGGCCAAAAACGACAGTGTTACCCCTTATGTTTTTTTTTCAGGTCAAAACTTTGACGTCCGATATCTCGGCTCTGGAAGGGTCTAGAGCCTCCATTTTTGCGCGCTGGTCGAAGTCTCGTGGCCCTCTGTCAGAATCCAGAGTTTCAAGAAGATCGGAGGGGGTCAAAATTTCGGCCAAAAACGACAGTGTTACCCCTTATGTTTTTTTTTCAGGTCAAAACTTTGACGTCCGATATCTCGGCTCTGGAAGGGTCTAGAGCCTCCATTTTTGCGCGCTGGTCGAAGTCTCGTGGCCCTCTGTCAGAATCCAGAGTTTCAAGAAGATCGGAGGTGGTCAAAATTTCGGCCAAAAACGACAGTGTTACCCCTTATGTTTTTTTTTCTGGTCAAAACTTTGACATCCGATATCTCGGCTCTGGAAGGGTCTAGAGCCTCCATTTTTGCGCGCTGGTCGAAGTCTCGTGGCCCTCTGTCAGAATCCAGAGTTTCAAGAAGATCGGAGGGGGTCAAAATTTCGGCCAAAAATGACAGTGTTACCCCTTATGTTTTTTTTTCAGGTCAAAACTTTGACATCCGATATCTCGGCTCTGGAAGGGTCTAGAGCCTTCATTTTTGCGCGCTGGTCGAAGTCTCGTGGCCATCTGTCAGAATCCAGAGTTTCAAGAAGATCGGAGGGGGTCAAAATTTCGGCCAAAAACGACAGTGTTACCCCTTATGTTTTTTTTCAGGTCAAAACTTTGACATCCGATATCTCGGCTCTGGAAGGGTCTAGAGCCTCCATTTTTGCGCGCTGGTCGAAGTCTCGTGGCCCTCTGTCAGAATCCAGAGTTTCAAGAAGATCGGAGGGGGTCAAAATTTCGGCCAAAAACGACAGTGTTACCCCTTATGTTTTTTTTTTCAGGTCAAAACTTTGACATCCGATATCTCGGATCTGGAAGGGTCTAGAGCCTCCATTTTGCGCGCTGGTCGAAGTCTCGTGGCCCTCTGTCAGAATGCAGAGTTTCAAGAAGATCGGAGGGGGTCAAAATTTCGGCCAAAAATGACAGTGTTACCCCTTATGTTTTTTTTTTTCGGGTCAAAACTTTGACATCCGATATCTCGGCTCTGGAAGGGTCTAGAGCCTCCATTTTTGCGCGCTGGTCGAAGTCTCGTGGCCCTCTGTCAGAATCCAGAGTTTCAAGAAGATCGGAGGGGGTCAAAATTTCGGCCAAAAACGACAGTGTTACCCCTTATGTTTTTTTTTCAGGTCAAAACTTTGACATCCGATATCTCGGCTCTGGAAGGGTCTAGAGCCTCCATTTTTGCGCGCTGGTCGAAGTCTCGTGGCCCTCTGTCAGAATCCAGAGTTTCAAGAAGATCGGAGGGGGTCAAAATTTCGGCCAAAAACGACAGTGTTACCCCTTATGTTTTTTTTTCAGGTCAAAACTTTGACATCCGATATCTCGGCTCTGGAAGGGTCTAGAGCCTCCATTTTTGCGCGCTGGTCGAAGTCTCGTGGCCCTCTGTCAGAATCCAGAGTTTCAAGAAGATCGGAGGGGGTCAAAATTTCGGCCAAAAACGACAGTGTTACCCCTTATGTTTTTTTTCAGGTCAAAACTTTGACATCCGATATCTCGGCTCTGGAAGGGTCTAGAGCCTCCATTTTTGCGCGCTGTTCGAAGTCTCGTGGCCCTCTGTCAGAATCCAGAGTATCAAGAAGATCGGAGGGGGTCAAAATTTCGGCCAAAAACGACAGTGTTACCCCTTATGTTTTTTTTTCAGGTCAAAACTTTGACGTCCGATATCTCGGCTCTGGAAGGGTCTAGAGCCTCCATTTTTGCGCGCTGGTCGAAGTCTCGTGGCCCTCTGTCAGAATCCAGAGTTTCAAGAAGATCGGAGGGGGTCAAAATTTCGGCCAAAAACGACAGTGTTACCCCTTATGTTTTTTTTTCTGGTCAAAACTTTGACATCCGATATCTCGGCTCTGGAAGGGTCTAGAGCCTCCATTTTTGCGCGCTGGTCGAAGTCTCGTGGCCCTCTGTCAGAATCCAGAGTTTCAAGAAGATCGGAGGGGGTCAAAATTTCGGCCAAAAATGACAGTGTTACCCCTTATGTTTTTTTTTCAGGTCAAAACTTTGACATCCGATATCTCGGCTCTGGAAGGGTCTAGAGCCTCCATTTTTGCGCGCTGGTCGAAGTCTCGTGGCCCTCTGTCAGAATCCAGAGTTTCAAGAAGATCGGAGGGGGTCAAAATTTCGGCCAAAAACGACAGTGTTACCCCTTATGTTTTTTTTCAGGTCAAAACTTTGACATCCGATATCTCGGATCTGGAAGGGTCTAGAGCCTCCATTTTTGCGCGCTGGTCGAAGTCTCGTGGCCCTCTGTCAGAATCCAGAGTTTCAAGAAGATCGGAGGGGGTCAAAATTTCGGCCAAAAACGACAGTGTTACCCCTTATGTTTTTTTTTCAGGTCAAAACTTTGACGTCCGATATCTCGGCTCTGGAAGGGTCTAGAGCCTCCATTTTTGCGCGCTGGTCGAAGTCTCGTGGCCCTCTGTCAGAATCCAGAGTTTCAAGAAGATCGGAGGGGGTCAAAATTTCGGCCAAAAATGACAGTGTTACCCCTTATGTTTTTTTTTCAGGTCAAAACTTTGACATCCGATATCTCGGCTCTGGAAGGGTCTAGAGCCTCCATTTTTGCGCGCTGGTCGAAGTCTCGTGGCCATCTGTCAGAATCCAGAGTTTCAAGAAGATCGGAGGGGGTCAAAATTTCGGCCAAAAACGACAGTGTTACCCCTTATGTTTTTTTTCAGGTCAAAACTTTGACATCCGATATCTCGGCTCTGGAAGGGTCTAGAGCCTCCATTTTTGCGCGCTGGTCGAAGTCTCGTGGCCCTCTGTCAGAATCCAGAGTTTCAAGAAGATCGGAGGGGGTCAAAATTTCGGCCAAAAACGACAGTGTTACCCCTTATGTTTTTTTTTCAGGTCAAAACTTTGACATCCGATATCTCGGCTCTGGAAGGGTCTAGAGCCTCCATTTTTGCGCGCTGGTCGAAGTCTCGTGGCCCTCTGTCAGAATCCAGAGTTTCAAGAAGATCGGAGGGGGTCAAAATTTCGGCCAAAAACGACAGTGTTACCCCTTATGTTTTTTTTTCAGGTCAAAACTTTGACATCCGATATCTCGGCTCTGGAAGGGTCTAGAGCCTCCATTTTTGCGCGCTGGTCGAAGTCTCGTGGCCCTCTGTCAGAATCCAGAGTTTCAAGAAGATCGGAGGGGGTCAAAATTTCGGCCAAAAACGACAGTGTTACCCCTTATGTTTTTTTTTCAGGTCAAAACTTTGACGTCCGATATCTCGGCTCTGGAAGGGTCTAGAGCCTCCATTTTTGCGCGCTGGTCGAAGTCTCGTGGCCCTCTGTCAGAATCCAGAGTTTCAAGAAGATCGGAGGTGGTCAAAATTTCGGCCAAAAACGACAGTGTTACCCCTTATGTTTTTTTTTCTGGTCAAAACTTTGACATCCGATATCTCGGCTCTGGAAGGGTCTAGAGCCTCCATTTTTGCGCGCTGGTCGAAGTCTCGTGGCCCTCTGTCAGAATCCAGAGTTTCAAGAAGATCGGAGGGGGTCAAAATTTCGGCCAAAAATGACAGTGTTACCCCTTATGTTTTTTTTTCAGGTCAAAACTTTGACATCCGATATCTCGGCTCTGGAAGGGTCTAGAGCCTCCATTTTTGCGCGCTGGTCGAAGTCTCGTGGCCATCTGTCAGAATCCAGAGTTTCAAGAAGATCGGAGGGGGTCAAAATTTCGGCCAAAAACGACAGTGTTACCCCTTATGTTTTTTTTCAGGTCAAAACTTTGACATCCGATATCTCGGCTCTGGAAGGGTCTAGAGCCTCCATTTTTGCGCGCTGGTCGAAGTCTCGTGGCCCTCTGTCAGAATCCAGAGTTTCAAGAAGGTCGGAGGGGGTCAAAATTTCGGCCAAAAACGACAGTGTTACCCCTTATGTTTTTTTTTTCAGGTCAAAACTTTGACATCCGATATCTCGGATCTGGAAGGGTCTAGAGCCTCCATTTTGCGCGCTGGTCGAAGTCTCGTGGCCCTCTGTCAGAATGCAGAGTTTCAAGAAGATCGGAGGGGGTCAAAATTTCGGCCAAAAATGACAGTGTTACCCCTTATGTTTTTTTTTTTCGGGTCAAAACTTTGACATCCGATATCTCGGCTCTGGAAGGGTCTAGAGCCTCCATTTTTGCGCGCTGGTCGAAGTCTCGTGGCCCTCTGTCAGAATCCAGAGTTTCAAGAAGATCGGAGGGGGTCAAAATTTCGGCCAAAAACGACAGTGTTACCCCTTATGTTTTTTTTTCAGGTCAAAACTTTGACATCCGATATCTCGGCTCTGGAAGGGTCTAGAGCCTCCATTTTTGCGCGCTGGTCGAAGTCTCGTGGCCCTCTGTCAGAATCCAGAGTTTCAAGAAGATCGGAGGGGGGTCAAAATTTCGGCCAAAAACGACAGTGTTACCCCTTATGTTTTTTTTTCAGGTCAAAACTTTGACATCCGATATCTCGGCTCTGGAAGGGTCTAGAGCCTCCATTTTTGCGCGCTGGTCGAAGTCTCGTGGCCCTCTGTCAGAATCCAGAGTTTCAAGAAGATCGGAGGGGGTCAAAATTTCGGCCAAAAACGACAGTGTTACCCCTTATGTTTTTTTTCAGGTCAAAACTTTGACATCCGATATCTCGGCTCTGGAAGGGTCTAGAGCCTCCATTTTTGCGCGCTGTTCGAAGTCTCGTGGCCCTCTGTCAGAATCCAGAGTATCAAGAAGATCGGAGGGGGTCAAAATTTCGGCCAAAAACGACAGTGTTACCCCTTATGTTTTTTTTTCAGGTCAAAACTTTGACGTCCGATATCTCGGCTCTGGAAGGGTCTAGAGCCTCCATTTTTGCGCGCTGGTCGAAGTCTCGTGGCCCTCTGTCAGAATCCAGAGTTTCAAGAAGATCGGAGGGGGAAAAATTTCGGCCAAAAACGACAGTGTTACCCCTTATGTTTTTTTTTCTGGTCAAAACTTTGACATCCGATATCTCGGCTCTGGAAGGGTCTAGAGCCTCCATTTTTGCGCGCTGGTCGAAGTCTCGTGGCCCTCTGTCAGAATCCAGAGTTTCAAGAAGATCGGAGGGGGTCAAAATTTCGGCCAAAAATGACAGTGTTACCCCTTATGTTTTTTTTTCAGGTCAAAACTTTGACATCCGATATCTCGGCTCTGGAAGGGTCTAGAGCCTCCATTTTTGCGCGCTGGTCGAAGTCTCGTGGCCCTCTGTCAGAATCCAGAGTTTCAAGAAGATCGGAGGGGGTCAAAATTTCGGCCAAAAACGACAGTGTTACCCCTTATGTTTTTTTTTCAGGTCAAAACTTTGACATCCGATATCTCGGATCTGGAAGGGTCTAGAGCCTCCATTTTTGCGCGCTGGTCGAAGTCTCGTGGCCCTCTGTCAGAATCCAGAGTTTCAAGAAGATCGGAGGGGGTCAAAATTTCGGCCAAAAACGACAGTGTTACCCCTTATGTTTTTTTTTCAGGTCAAAACTTTGACATCCGATATCTCGGCTCTGGAAGGGTCTAGAGCCTCCATTTTTGCGCGCTGGTCGAAGTCTCGTGGCCCTCTGTCAGAATCCAGAGTTTCAAGAAGATCGGAGGGGGTCAAAATTTCGGCCAAAAACGACAGTGTTACCCCTTATGTTTTTTTTCAGGTCAAAACTTTGACATCCGATATCTCGGCTCTGGAAGGGTCTAGAGCCTCCATTTTTGCGCGCTGTTCGAAGTCTCGTGGCCCTCTGTCAGAATCCAGAGTTTCAAGAAGATCGGAGGGGGTCAAAATTTCGGCCAAAAACGACAGTGTTACCCCTTATGTTTTTTTTTCAGGTCAAAACTTTGACGTCCGATATCTCGGCTCTGGAAGGGTCTAGAGCCTCCATTTTTGCGCGCTGGTCGAAGTCTCGTGGCCCTCTGTCAGAATCCAGAGTTTCAAGAAGATCGGAGGGGGTCAAAATTTCGGCCAAAAACGACAGTGTTACCCCTTATGTTTTTTTTTTCAGGTCAAAACTTTGACATCCGATATCTCGGCTCTGGAAGGGTCTAGAGCCTCCATTTTTGCGCGCTGGTCGAAGTCTCGTGGCCCTCTGTCAGAATCCAGAGTTTCAAGAAGATCGGAGAGTGTCAAAATTTCGGCCAAAAACGACAGTGTTACCCCTTATGTTTTTTTTTTTCTGGTCAAAACTTTGACATCCGATATCTCGGCTCTGGAAGGGTCTAGAGCCTCCATTTTTGCGCGCTGGTCGAAGTCTCGTGGCCCTCTGTCAGAATCCAGAGTTTCAAGAAGATCGGAGGGGGTCAAAATTTCGGCCAAAAACGACAGTGTTACCCCTTATGTTTTTTTTTCAGGTCAAAACTTTGACATCCGATATCTCGGCTCTGGAAGGGTCTAGAGCCTCCATTTTTGCGCGCTGGTCGAAGTCTCGTGGCCCTCTGTCAGAATCCAGAGTTTCAAGAAGATCGGAGGGGGTCAAAATTTCGGCCAAAAACGACAGTGTTACCCCTTATGTTTTTTTTTCAGGTCAAAACTTTGACATCCGATATCTCGGCTCTGGAAGGGTCTAGAGCCTCCATTTTTGCGCGCTGGTCGAAGTCTCGTGGCCCTCTGTCAGAATCCAGAGTTTCAAGAAGATCGGAGGGGGTCAAAATTTCGGCCAAAAACGACAGTGTTACCCCTTATGTTTTTTTTTTCAGGT